>CM037878.1:91868198-93068198 GCA_021292165.1 Shinisaurus crocodilurus | reverse complement strand
TGCAGTCTCAAAGAGATGCAAAGTACCCCAAAGTACCCAAGAGGCGCCACGACCCCACTGGGGGGAACCAGCCCAACTGGTAATCAAGGACGGGGAGGGGGCGAGGGAGGGTAGAAAAAGCACGTCCTGGAAAACAAGGGGTTGTTGGGAACACGGTGCAGGCTCGCACGGACCAGGTCTCTGGCTCTGGTCAGGACCAAGCTAACCCCAACCCCGGGCGTGGTGCCCGGAGACCAGCTACATGAA
This sequence comes from Shinisaurus crocodilurus, assembly GCA_021292165.1. Lineage (NCBI taxonomy): Eukaryota > Metazoa > Chordata > Lepidosauria > Squamata > Shinisauridae > Shinisaurus > Shinisaurus crocodilurus. Next base: position 93,067,952 of record CM037878.1, on the reverse strand, counting down.
CGGCTACACTAGCTCAGTAAGTCAGATTCTTTATTGTGAAGTTATTCTCTGTATTACGCAAGCCTTCTACCTCGTATGTGTATTGAAGTCCTACGCTTCAGTGACATTTATGAACTCATAGATTTCATAGATCATAGAGTTGGAAGGAGCCTACAAGGCTATCGAGTCCAACCTCCTGCTCAATGCAGGAAACTAGAGGAGGGGTCTCCCATCCAAGTAACAACCGGCCTGACCCTGCTTAGCTTTCCATGCTCAGACAAGCTGAGCCAGCGTAAGCCACATGCCTGTCTTTCTGTTGTTTATAGTGTGAAATTCCTAGTAGTCTATTAGTTCTGCTCCATTAAAGGCGTTATAAACATAGCTGGCTCCTGTCTCTCATGATTCAGTGTCAATAGCTTGCCGCGGTTGAGTTTAAACCTCGCAGAAGCTGCATAAAGGGCATTTTCTCAGTGCCGGTTAACCCTTTAATTCCCGAACTCACGCAAAGGACCAGCCCTGGTCCTCCACAATTGTATTACAAGACCAAATGACATGTGAAAGGAGAACTGTGATCAGATTTCCCAAGGTCTTTGTTTTGTTTTTAAACTTGTTCAAAATCCCCCAGTTCATGGAGGATTTGAATTGGAGCTGCAGCGTGTGTGGGGGGGGGGGCGGGCGGGTGGGTTTAACCCTTTCTCTCACACTAGTTCCCCAATTTAAATCACTGATACTAAATGCTTGCTTAGGACAAAATAGAGGTTCTAGAGTCAAGGTGTGTGAGGCATAATTGAAAAGCAAAACAAAAAGAAGCACAACTGAGCCCCTTGGTAAGATCAACCTCCCCCAGCTTCAATTAGCCTCATAGGAATACAGCTATAACATCTCTAGAATATATTAGACTTTCCTGCCAGTAGTAGCAGTACCAGTAGTAACAGGATCATCCATTAGCCTTATTGAACCTCCTTTTTGCTTTGTTTGACATTCTTTGGAAGACGGGAGCTCCAAATTCACCTCAACATTTTGCTCTAGGCAAAAACTGGTGGTAACTATTATATACATGTGCACACATATACCTAGGGATGCTTGAGAAATTTGATTTTTTCAAATGCCTTTACAAAATTATATAATAATTCACCTCTTCAACTAATTTGAGGATCAGAACTTAGCTATCCACTGGATTTTGTACTTCTCCCAATGTTGCAGTGCAATTCTCAGCAATTCAAATCTATTAAAATATGTATTTTTTTGCATATGGTTTTTGAAAAAAACAGTGGATTAAAATACTATTTTAAAGAGAGAAAATATGTAATTAAATACATCCTAAAATATATGTTTATATATGTTTTTGAAGAATTTGTTTTAGGGAAAAAATACCTGCAGATTAATGGAGACACAGAACAGTATCAAATTAGGATAAAAACATGTGAAAATGTCATGGAGCGGAAATAGACAGAGGGTTGGATTCAGACTTAGGGCTTTTCTACATGAGGTATTTATAATGCATTTGTTGTTCCCTCCTCATGGTTGTTTACAGGTTCTTTAGACGCTATGACCCTCCAGTTTCGCTTCTGTGTGTCTAACTAGTGCTTTCCGTGAGTTATTTAGGGCAGAGAAAGTGCAGTATAATTCAAAGAAAACAAAAGAAAGTGTGATTTCCTCTTGTGTATTTGTGCTATTCCGCTATACCCACAGTGCCACCTAGAGGTTATATAGCAGAAAAGCAATTCTGCGACAAAACTGAAAGTAGATATAAAGGGTTAACAGATGATTAACAGGCTCATATAGAAAAGCTCTTAGTCATAATTTGAGCAGACCCATTATAAATCAATGGGACTTAAATTAGTCATGATTTCAATGGGTCTATTCTAAGTATTGCTAAATCTGGATCCAACCCAGCTTTACCTATCCCTATGTATGTCTCGCATCACACATTATACTATATATGTGATGGAGGGTGGTGGGCATGAGTCCCACACTACCCTCATCCTGCATAGGATGTCACTGGAATTGAGCTGGGCATGCACACCATTCCTAAGTAAGTATCTAACTGGATAATTTATAAAGTTTATCCTTTTTCTAGCCTAACTATTTTTCCATAGCTATGTTAATGCATAGCTTATGCCCCGCTCTATTTTTCAAATGAATAATAAATATTTGAGTTCTTTTACCTTTGAGTCCTATTAGTGCCCCCCACCCAGTTCATACTGGGACTCTGGTATTCTGTAAATGCATCTGTAAAACATTCTGTTAATACATATGTATGTTTTCCATTTTAATAATTTAAGAGTTTCCCCCCTCTTGTTCCTGTGCCCCTTGCCATTTCTTTCTTTAACTACCTTAATTTGAATAACTCAATCTAACAGGACTTCTTACATGCAAAGCAGCATGGCGCTCTGTTCTAGACTGCATATGTAATTGAAAAAAGAAAGCCTCCTCAAAATAGAACAAGCACACTTGACTCTTCAATTCAATATGATTAGCCTGAACTATGGATTTTAATAAACAGACTTGGTAGTCAGTCTAACATGGGGAGTTAATGGCTGTTTGCTTCCCTCCTCCATCTCATTAGGATTACAAAGAAATTGAAATGTAGTAATAGCCAGATTTTCTTTCCGATGTTTAAATTAGCAGTGTGATCTTGCATACATTGTACATTTGCTCTCCTAAAAACACACAGTAACTTGCATATTTTTAAGGTCTCATTATTCAGTAAATCACTTGGCAAAATAGCTGACAGACATGTTCACAATTCCTTATATATATATATATATATATATATGAGAGAGAGAGAGAGAGAGAGAGAGAGAGAGAGAGAGAGAGCTATCTTTGGAAATTGTCAGTAAGAACTGGTATGTGTAACATTTTGTCCTGTTTCCCCTACATTTCCTTTGGCTCAGACAGAGCCACATAGCAGGGTTTTCTGGACCATGTACAAAATATACTCAGACTTACCAAGTTTTTGAGAGAACCTGAAGTTGGAAGGTGCTTCTCATATAAGTTGCTATTCCTATTCCCTAGTTCTTGATGTACTCCCCCACCCCCGTCTTCTGTTGCTGGCAACATCACACCTTGGAAGCTGCTCTGTTGATTTTAATGGACCCACATGGGTCAGTAGGCACATGTTAAGTGAAAGGTAACCCCAGGGATTAAATTCTGAAAATAGTTCCTACAGTGATGAATCCATGTGGCATAGTAGTTAGAGTGTTGGACTGGGCCTGGGGAGACATGTGTTCAAACCCCCATTTAGCAGTCCAGCTCACTGTGTGAACCAGTCACTGTCTCCCAAACTAACCTCCCCCACAGTATTGTTAGAAAGATAGAATGGCGGTGATTGGGTAAGAGACATGTACATTGCCTTGACTCCTTGGAAGAAAATGGGATATAAATGTACTTAAATAAGAGTAAGCTTTCTGGAATGGGAGCACGGTCCTTACTCAAGTCATGCACAGGCAGATGAATACCATTCAAGTCAGGGAATTGCACGCTGCACCTGATCAGGGACTTTCTAACTATTCACATGTTCTAGGATTTGACATGAAAGGATTCCCATTCTAGGTCCTAGTATGTAAAATATGTATCAGAATTGAGACCCAGCTCAAATTAAGCAGCGGGTGAGCTCTGGTTTACACTAAGGATTTTTCTCTCCATATCAAATGTCCAAGAGAAGCAATGGAGTAGTGCCAAAAACCTGGAGAAGAAATCATGGCTACCAGTTGTAAAGCTTGAACTTGAACAAAGCCTGAGTCCATTATCAGACCATGGTTTATGAAGCCATGGGCAAGTACCATGGCCACACACTCTTCTCTCACCTCCTGTTCCCTCCTCCCATCACATGCTGCCTTTGGCATAGAGATCTTATTTTTATTTATTTATTTATTTATTTATTATATTTATACCCCACCTTTTTTCCTGCAAGGAACCCAAGGCGGCTTACATAATCCTCCTCCTCCTCCTCCTCCTCTCCATTTTATCCTCACAACAACCCTGTGAGGTAGGTTAGGCTGAGCGTCAGTGACTGGCCCAAAGTGACCCAGTGAGTTCCATGGCTAAGCAGGGACTAGAACCCAGATATTCTGAGTCCCAGTCCCAGTCCAACACACTAACCACTACGCCATACTGGCTTGCATTAAGCCAGAGTTTCCATCACATCTGACCTGGGGAACTCAGTGTTAACATTAGTGAACAAACCAGGACAATAAGCCAGAATATATAATGGGGAACTCAATGCAAACCAGGATCTTTGCAAGGGAGCATGTGAGGAGGGGTGAGGAAGGAACCTGTAGCACTTGAGAGTGACATCATAATCCATGGTTCATAAACTCACTTGATGCCTTTAAGGAAGCCATTATCCCATTCCAGTCTGGTGGGATAACAACACTGGCCTTCAAGTAGGGATTACTTGAAAATGTATCATATTTGTGAAGATGGGACTTGCAGGAGCATTTAGCCCAAGCTCAAGGCACGCAAAAGGCGTGGTATGATCAAACTGCCCGAGTCCGGGTGTTTCAGCCTGGAGATCAGGTTCTTGTTCTCAAACCGGTTAAGCCCGATAAGTTAACCCTTAAGTGGGAAGGGCCTTTGACTGTGAAAGAGCGGCTGGGGGAAGTCAACTATCTGTTGCAGTATGCAGAGACCTCGCGATTGCCGAAGGTTTTTCATGTCAATATGCTTAAGCCGAGGCTTCGGACCCTCGGCTGCTCACTTGTGGGGTGCCGCAGGGTTCCATCCTCTCCCCGATGTTATTCAACATCTACCTCAAGCCGCTGGGAGCTATCATCAGGAGGTTTGGGGTGCGGTGTCATCAGTATGCGGATGACACGCAGCTCTACCTCTGTTTCAAGTCCTCACCGAGGTTGGCCGTTGAGACCCTGTCCAAGTGCCTGGAGGCAGTGGCTGGCTGGATGGGAAGGAACATGCTGAAGCTGAACCCCGACAAGACCGAGGTACTGCTGGTGGGGGACAAGGGGAGGTTAGGGGATGTTGACCTGGTGCTGAATGGGGTATATCTACCCCTGAAGGACCAGGTCCGCAGCTTGGGGGTCATTCTAGACTCCCAGCTGTCCATGGAGGCTCAGGTGGCAGCTGTGAGCCGGGCAGCGCTGTATCAACTCCATCTGATACGGCAGCTGTGCCCCTACCTTCCTAATCACCTGCTCCCATCAGTGGTTCATGCCTTGGTCTCCTCTCGCCTAGACTACTGTAATGCGCTCTACGTGGGGTTACCCTTGAAGACGGTTCGGAAGCTGCAGCTGGTACAGAACGCGGCAGCTCGCCTGGTTAAAGGCAGCCGCCGGCGGGATCACATCACGCCAGTGCTGAAGGATTTGCACTGGCTACTAGTTGCTTGCCGAGCCGAATTCAAGGTGTTGGTTTTGACCTTTAAAACCCTATACGGCTCTTGTCCAGTTTATCTCAAGGAGCGCCTCCAGCAACACCAAGTGGGCCGCTCAACAAGATCTGCCACGGATGGCCTTCTCCTTGTCCCTTCAGCCAGAGCAGCTAGACTGGTGGGGACGAGGAAGAGGGCCTTTTCTGTGGCGGCCCCCGTACTGTGGAACTCTCTCCCGAGTGCCCTCCGCCATGCCCCCTCTCTGATGAGCTTCCGTCGTTCATTAAAAACCTGGTTGTTCAGGCGGGAATATGGGGTGGGTTAAGATTTTAAAATTTTTATATTGTTTTAATGTATTTTATTGTACTTATGTATTTTATTGTGTGTACATCGCCCAGGGTGGCCGGTTGCCGGCCAGATGGGCGATAAATAAATATTAATAATAAGTAAATAAATAAATAAATATGTGGACCGGAAAGATTTTGTGTTTCCCCTTCAGCCTGGGCCCGAAGAGCTGGATGGGCCTTTGGATCTGTTAGAAGAATGTCAACAGAAAGGAGGGATAGAGGAAATACCCTGGCCTTTAACTTTGCCCCTACAGCAACGCCAAGGATTGCAGCAATTAATTACAGATTTTGCTCCTTTGTTTTCCAGCATTCCAGGGAGAACGACGTTAGTACAACATGCCATTCCGACAGGGGAGCATGCTCCCGTGCGCTCCTATCCCTATCGAGCTACCGGCCGACATGCAGAAATTATTGAACAGGAATTACAGTCTATGTTAGATCTGGGTGTTATTAGACTGTCCCAGAGCATGTGGTCTTCTCCTATTGTACTGGTGAGCAAGAAGCAATCCCAAGAAGTGAGATTTTGTATAGTTTTTAGAAAAATTAATGAATTGACACATCTAGACCCCTACCCCATGCCCAGAGCAGACCATCTGATAGAACAACTGGGAACAGCCAAATACATTACCACTTTGGATTTGACTAAGGGATATTGGCAGGTGCCTCTGGCGGAAGAGGATGCCCCTAAAACTGCTTTTGTTACCCATAAAGGGCTATTCGAATTCACCGTCCTGCCATTTGGGCTCCAATCGGCGTCATTAACCTTCATGCGTCTAATGGATAAACTGTTGAATGGGCTGGGGGCCTTTGCCTGTGCTTATTTAGATGATTTAGCCATTTTTTCGCAGACTTGGGAAGAGCATCTGGATCATCTTCGACAAGTATTCGAGCGGCTTACAGAAGCGGGGTTAACAATAAAGGCTCAAAAATGTCAATTTGGTTTGGGGGAGGTGGTGTACCTTGGCCATAGGGTGGGGAGTGGAAATATTAAGCCTCTGGAAGCAAAGCTGGAAGCCATCCGAGATTGGCCTGTGCCCCAAACTAAGAGACAAGTTCAATCTTTTCTGGGGCTAGCTGGCTACTATCGGAGATTTGTACCACATTACAGTACTATTGCCGCGCCTTTGACGGACTTGTGTCAGAAAAGAAAACCAGTGCGAGTAATTTGGACAGAAAGGTGCCAGCAGGCCTTTGACCTTCTTAAAGATAAATTAACAGCAGCACCTATCCTGAGAGCCCCTGACTTTTCCTCTCCTTTTGTGTTACAAACAGATGCATCGGCAACTGGGGTTGGGGCGGTGCTGTTGCAGGAGGGACCGGATCGGCAACTGCTGCCGGTGGCCTATTTGAGTAAGAAGTTGATCCCTCGGGAAAGAAATCTGTCCACCATTGAAAAAGAATGTTTAGCCATCGTGTGGGCTTTGGGAAAATTACGGCCTTACCTTTGGGGGAGGTCGTTTCAATTACAGACAGATCATTCTCCTTTGTGTTGGCTAAACAAAATGAAAAATTCGAATGGGAAATTGTTACGGTGGAGTCTGGCCTTACAAGATTATACATTTCCCGTAGTTCATATTAAGGGAAGAGAGAATGTATTGGCTGATAGCTTGTCTCGGATTCACACTGAAGAATAAGTAGAAGATGAGGTCTGGCAGGAATTCCCTCCCAGTCTCATCTCCTTAAAGGGGTGGATGTGAAGATGGGACTTGTAGTAGCTGAGACTGTAGAGAAACCCTGTTAGATGTCCCTTCCCCCCTCATTGCTGTTTAGCTAACGGATTTTCACTTTAGTCTTTTGGAATGTACTGGGAGGGTGTTTGGGAGCACCTGGGAGATAAGGGTGAGCTGCAGAGCTGAGAAGCAAGGTCAGACGTTAATTGGGATGAAGTCATGAGAAAGTGTCTACAGCTGAGAAAGGGCGGGGGGCCCTCCTTCGACAGTTAGGAAGACAGGATTGGTGAACGCTGGGCGGGAAAGTGGACCCTGGGGGCAATAAAGGAGCTAAGGGAAAAGGCTTCAGGGTTCTTCCTTTGGGGCGTGGATGCTGGGAAGTTCCATCTGGGCAGGTATGCCACTCTGACAGGGTAGCTAGGAAAAGCTAGGCCTGGTTTGACTTGCTTTGTTCCTGCAGACTCTTGGGGTTTGTTTTTATATTCTTTTAGAGTCCCTTTTTATTCCCATTCCCTTTTCCTCACAACAATTACCTCACCCCTTTTCCCTTACCTTCTTTTAGCCCTTTCTTATAAGGGATTATTACTTATATTGGACACTTGGAGACCCTACACTGACTAATTTGTTATTTTTACTTTTTAATAAAGTCTCCAACTTAATCTTGGCGTGTGTTCCTTTCTAAAGGTTGGGGCTGCTACACCGGTTTGGTGTATGGGACCTTGGGAGGTGTGTGCCAGTCCAGGGAACATTGGGACTGTGGCCTGCCCTGCAGGGTTGGTGTAAGATCAGCCTCCTTCACAATATTATGTATGTGAAGAACTTTGAAGCATGCTATATCAGTGCTAAGTATTATTATTATAAGAGTAACTTAAGAGGAATGTCTCTTATAAAAACCAAAGTTAAAAGGTAACATTTTATCCTTGTTGGTGTTCTAATTTCAGAAACAATGGGGAGTGGGAGTGGTGGTTAAGATTATTAGATGTTTGTGCTCAATTTGTCAACAAACTCTGAACGGCTGCAATGCGGCTGTACACCTCCTGCACACTTAGGGGGAAATTAGGTGGAAAATCCAATATTCCTTTGTAAAACACAGGATGAATTGGGCAACAAATCCAGGATGTCAATAGGTTACTTAGGGTGATCCCATCCAGCCATTTCACTCCCTCGCACTTTGGGGAAAAAACTAAACTAAAAATATTTCCGAGCTCTATAGAGCACTGTTCTCCAACCTTGGGTCCCCAGATAGGGGGCATGCTGGGGCATGCTGGCAGTTGTAGGCCAGAAACATCTGGGGACCCAAGGTTGGAGAACACTGCTATAGAAGAAGCCTTATGTAGCAGACAGTACCCCTCGCTCCAAAGCCCACACCCTCAATGTGTACTTCGCTCTCACCAAGTGCCCCCTTGTATGGGTCACTTCAGACTTTAAACTGTCTTTTAAAGTTGTATTAGCCGATTATGTGTCTTAGGGCTTATATGTAGCTGTTCACCCACGTTTGTTTGTCTTTATTAAGCAGTTTATTTGATTACTTGAAGTAGGGTGCCCCTCCGTTAATTCACTTCTTACTTTCCTGTCACCAGTCAGACTCTGGAGTATTAGAACTTTGAATAAAAAGGTTGATTTATTGTTCTAACAAACTGATATCAACTCAGGAACAGATAACTTGGAATTTTCGACAGTTACATTCAAACTTGTTCTTTGCTTAGATTCAGGTTAAAGGCAGGCAGATGTTATACAGTGCTCTTTGTATCAATTTGGCTTGGTTACTTGAAAGTTCAGTATCAGACTAGGGAACTTAACTGTCCCTCACACTAGTCCAGAGTTTCTCCTTCTTCCTCAGACAGAAGGTCCTTCACTCCCTAAGTGGAGACTCCTGTGAAGGGTTCTATACTAACACCTCCACGTTTGCTTTCTCACAACTTAGTACTAGATTTCTTGTCTGAACTCTTCTCTTCAGTACCACCTTTCCCTACCTACTCTACTAACCTTCCACTCCAACCCACTCTCTTCCCCAACTGACAGCCAACTCCCTTAACTGTCAACTCCCTGGGGTTCTATGCTCTCGGCCTCAACCAATCAGAGCCTCTGGAATGTTCAGCTTGGCCCCTCCCTGGGCTTCTGCCTGTCACTCCGCCACACCTTACTCAGACCTGTCTGAGATTCTTTTAGTTGGAGATGGAACTGTGGGGACTTCCCACTAGAGATGTCGGGGAGATCTGCAACAGATTCGAATGAGTACAGATTTCTATGAAACCAACCTGCAGATTTTGCAGCAGACTGGCTTTTTCTGACTCACGTGGACCAGTTTTTTGTCACTTTGGGGGGAGATTTGCACTAATTCGCGTTAGCACTAGTGCATTAGTGCAAGTAGAATGAAATTCTGGTAAAAAATAAATAAATCTGATTCCATCAATGAGTGGATGGCATGATGGAGCAAAAGATGCCTGACAATCCGCAAAACACAGATGGAATGGATTTACCAAAATCTGTACATTCCTGCCTCCCACATGTAAAAAATAGGCTCCATCATTGAGCTGTAGGTTCTTCTGCCATGTATTTCGATGTATTTGCACATGCCTGGGATTTAGAAAGTCTATTGTCTACCAAATGTAAGTGCTTATTCTTAAAAATATGCACATCCAGTCTTATGTAGACTTTGGAAATGTCCATGATGCTGTGTGATTTATGACAAAGAACAGTTGATACTTTATTTGGTCATCATGCCAGCAACTGAAATAATTTGCAAATGGACCCAGTTTCTGGGAAGCAGATAGCTGTGTAGCTAAAAATGGGATGGATATCTCGTCAAAAAACATAAAGATTTCTAATGTGCAAGTTCAAGAAACGGCCATACAAAGCTTCTCATTGATGAGCTCAGCTGTATTAGAAAACAAAGAAAAACATGCTGCAAAGTGTCACTGGGGAATGCCTAATTATGCCTTCCCAGCTGTTTAAAAAGCAAGACAACAGGATGGCCCAGTTATGTGAAAGCAGCTGGCATATGACCAAAAGAACCCAACAACAACAACAACAACAAAAAACCCTATCTGGAACCCCCCCTCCACCTTTTCTCTTAATGGTGAAAATATTGAACCTACTGAAAATTAACAGTTATTACTGCCTCACAGCCTGCTCCATATTACAGTCATTGATAAAAAGAAACACCATCAGTAGTCATGTTGGGAATGGAAAAGGGTATATTCACTTGGAAAATGTATCTGTAGATGATGTCCCCCCCAGACACACACAAGTTGCAGCACAGCATGGTCCGAGGGTGCATGAGGCAGCCACCTTTCTGAAGCCAAGCAGGTCTGGGTGTGATCAATGTGTGGATGGGAGACTGCCTGGTGATCCCATGTACAACACCTTGAGTCCCATGATGGAAGAAAGAGAAGCGCAATAAATAAAATAGGACAAATCTTCTGACACCAAGGCAGAAGTTCTGCACCTTGGTAATAGCTGTACAAACCACTTGGGAAAGCTAGTTTTCTGTGTAAGAGTTTTACTTTTCTAAATAGTAATTAACAGAGGTAAGCAGGCACAAGAGAGAGGGCCTTTTCAGTGGTGGTGCCCTGTCTATGGAATGCCCCTCCCCAGAGAGGCTCACCTGTTGCATTTTTAGTGCCAGGTGAATACCTTGCACTAAAATACCTTGCACCTTGTTATTCTCCCAGGCATTTTAAGAATTCTTTTTTAGTGCTTTTAGATCTTAGCACTTTTATTCTTCTGCAGGTTTTTTTGTTTTTTGTTTTTTGTACTGCACCATGTTTATCCTTCACTGTTGGTTTTATTTTATCTGGTCTGATTTAGTCCCATGGGCCAGAGGTTCCCCATCCCTGCTCTAGGGGGAGTACAACCTCTCTAGAACAGGGTGAACATCATTTAATCAGACCCACAAACAGTATCCACCTTGTCTAGATTGAATCTCAGTTTACTGGCCCTCATTACATGGCCAAGCACTGGTTCAGAACAACAACTGCTGCCTCCACCTGTATTAGAGGAAAAGGAGAGATAGAGGGTATAATATTGGTGACACCACAGCCAACAGCTCTGCATAACCTCTCCCAATGGTTTCATGTAGATTTTGAAGAGTATGGTGAATAAAATAGAGCAAGCCCCGTGGATCCCAGTAGCATAACTGCCATGGGGCAAAGCAATAATCCTCCAGCACCACCTTCTGGAATTAACTATCCAAGTAGGAGTGGAACCACTGCAATACAGTGCTCCCACATCCCAATCTAGACAGCCCAACAAGAAGGATATCATGCACAATGGTAGTGAAAGCCACTGGGAGGTCCAAGAGAACCAACAGCATTGCACTTCCCCTGTCCCCTATCCTGGCACAAGTCATCCCACTGCGTGACCAATGCAGTTTTTGTCCGAAGTTGGAATGGAATGAAATGGATCTAGAAAAATCAGTTTCTTCCAAGAGTGCCTGGAGCAGAGCAGCACTGATCATTCGCTCAAGTATCTTGCCCAGAAAGGGGATGTTAGCAATTGGCCAATTTTTGTTTAAAACGTCTGGGTCCAGGTTAGGTTCCCTCAGGCGGCGTGGCCTAATCATTCGCTCAAGTATCTTGCCCAGAAAGGGGATGTTAGAAACTGGCCTATATTTGTTTAAAACTTCTGGGTCCAGGTTAGGGTCCTTTAGGTACGGCCTGCTAACTGCCTCTTTTAAAGAGGCAACAAGCACCGCTGTGACTGTCTCTCTAAGAGCAATTTACAACTTCCTGGGCCTAGCCAGACATCCCTTCCCTGTTAAGCCAGGAGGGGCAAGTAGCAAGCATACAAACGGTCAGCTGAACATGATGGAGCACCTTGCCCACATCCTTCGGCCCAAGCAACTGAAATGCATCCAACACAAGTGGACCAGGTGCTGAAAACCTCCATTACTGCAGCTTGTGAACAAACTATTGGATATGAAACTAAGAAACATCAGGATTAGTTTGATGAAAATGATAATGAGATTAAATATATAATTGACCAAAAAAGGAAAGCCTTCCAAAAATGGCAAAATGATATTAACTGCGCTGCCAAGAAAAAAATCTATGCTAGTGCAAAGGCTGAGGTCCAAAGAAGAACAAGAGAACTTAAGAACGCCTGGTGGAAAAAGAAAGCTGAAGAAATTCAACAACTTGCAGAATCTCATGATGCACGGGGCTTTTTTTAAGGCCACAAGGGCCATTTATGGACCAAAAACCATACAAACCCTTTACAATCAAAAGATGGCACCAAACTCTTAAAAGACAAAGAGTCTATTGCACTGCATCGGAAAGAGCATTATTATGACCTTTTAAATCGTAAATCTAAGGTGGATAATGAGATTTTTTCGCAAATCCCGCAAAAACAAATTAGAGAGAAATACTTGCAATACTCCCCACTTTGGATGAAGTTAAAAAAGCCATTAATCAAATGAAGAATAACAAAGCTAGTGGACCAGATGGGATTCCTGCTGAAATCATTAAAGAAGGGCCCCCCGAACTTGTACAACATCTTCATAAACTCATCGAAAAAATCTGGATAAGAGAAGAGATCCCAGAAGACTTCAGGGATGCCATAATTATCACCCTCTTTAAGAAAGGTGATAGAACAGACTGTGGAAACTATCGGGGCATTTCTCTCTTAGCTACCGCAGGTAAAATATTTGCCATGATTCTCGCAAACTGTCTTCTATCTATTTCAGAAGAGATCCTTCCTGAAACTCAATATGGTTTCCGCCCCTCTAGAGGGACAGTAGACATGATTTTTACTGCATGTCAGCTCCAAGAAAAATGCCGGGAGCAAAATCAACCCCTTTATATGGCATTTATTGATCTTGCTAAGGCCTTTGATACTGTAGACCGAACAGCTCTCTGGACTATCCTTATGAAAATTGTTGGATGCCCCAATAAATTTGTGAATTTATTTACTTCTCCATGACAACATGACGGCAACGGTCTTGGACAACAACGGCTCTCATGGTGCTCCATTTAAAGTGGAATCAGATATTAAAAAGGGATGTGTTATCGCCCCAACATTATTTGTTATTTTCATCGCCATGATTTTATATCTTGTCGAGGGGAAACTTCCCACTGGTGTGGGAATTATATATCGAACAGATGGAAAGCTTTTTAATCTCAGCAGGCTGAAAGCAAAAAGTAAGGTAATTACAACCTCCGTTGTGGAACTTCAGTATGCTGATGATAATGTGGTCTCTGCACATTCAGAGGATGATCTCCAAACTATCCTAAATGCTTTTGCAGAAGCATACGGAAAACTTGGTCTCTCACTTAACATCAAAAAAACCAAAGTGCTTCATCAGCAAGTGCAAGCTAGCCCTTTGGTGATGCCATCTATCCAGCTTGGCGGGACAACACTGGAAAATGTCGATCATTTTCTCTATCTTGGCAGTTATCTTTCTGTTACAGCTAACATTGACAGTGAAATCCAGCATCGTCTGAGCTCCGCAAGTGCCGCGTTTTCTCGGCATTGTATGCCTATTGTATGCCTGCGAAACATGGACTATCTATAAACGTCACCTCCAACTCCTTGAAAGATTTCATCAACGTTGCCTCCAGAAAATCCTGCGAATTACTTGGGAAGATAGGCGAACAAATGTCAGTGTACTGGAAGAAGCAAAGACTACTAGCATTGAAAAAATGATCCTTCAACGCCAACTTCAGTGGACCGGTCATGTTGTTCGAATGCCTGACTGCTGTCTCCCAAAGCAGTTACTTTATTCCCAACTCAAGGATGGAAAGCGGAATATCGGTGGTCAATATAAGAGGTTTAAAGATGTTCTTAAGGCTAATCTAAAAAAATGCAATATAAACATCAAAAACTGGGAAGCTCTGGCCCATGAACGATCTAACTGGAGGTTGGCCTTTCACAAAGGTTCTATGGACTTTGAATAAGCCCGAGTGCAAGGTGAAAGGGAGAAACGTGCTAAGTGAAAAGCACGTCAAATGAATCCTTTACAGGACCATCTTCCATCTGGTAACCTGTTTCCTCACTGTGTCCCCGAACTTGTACAACATCTTCATAAACTCATCAAAAAAATCTGGAAAAGAGAAGAGATCCCAGAAGACTTCAGGGATGCCATAATTATCACCCTCTTTAAGAAAGGTGATAGAACAGACTGTGGAAACTATCGGGGCATTTCTCTCTTAGCTACCGCAGGTAAAATATTTGCCAGGATTCTCGCAAACCGTCTTCTATCTATTTCAGAAGAGATCCTCCCTGAAACTCAATATGGTTTCCGCCCCTCTAGAGGGACAGTAGACATGATTTTTACTGCATGTCAGCTCCAAGAAAAATGCCGGGAGCAAAATCAACCCCTTTATATGGCATTTATTGATCTTGCTAAGGCCTTTGATACTGTAGACCGAACAGCTCTCTGGACTAGCTGTGTGGATCTAGAATTAGCCTCCACAGTCACTTACGGACCCATCGCTAGAGTCTACACAATTTTCTTTAGAATTTTCCTCCTTTTAAAATCTCCTTTTTGTAAATTTTCTTTTTTATCCTGGAAGACAATCTTACTTGGTCACGAGTGATCGCCTGACTGACTGATTCTCGGACACCTTCACTCACTACTGGAATTGCACTAACTGTGGAAGTCAAGCTGAGATGGATGAGAGTGAATTCGACTTGGGCACACTGGCCCAGGTTTCTCAGGTTCTGTTTTGAAATGCAGACTCCCATCATGGAAGACGAATGCAGATGGCTACTAAAGGGTACAGCTCTGACTCATACTCCTCCCCATTAATTACTGAAAAGGACTCTGCTCTGAGTGTGACCCCCTAGTTGGAAATGACAGAGCCCTCTCAATTCATAGCACTGAAGAACCCTCTTCTCCTTGCATATTGTTTTCTCCATCCCTCTGAAATAAAAAGCCTTTTCAAACTGCCCTGTACCTGTAACATACTCTCACCTGAATCAGTCAGCATATGATGTTCATCACTGAAGGGAGTAATATAACTGTTAATACAGCTATGTCTGTATGCCACTGTAAATGACCGTATCAAGGCTCCATTGGGCAAAACTGAATGCAAGATACAGTCATGCCTTGGATTGAGAGCATAATTCGTTCCGGAAACGTGCTTGTAATCCAAAACACTCTTATATCAAAACGAAATCCCCCCAAAAAAATTTGTACAGAGATTTTTATTTTAAGCCATACTACAGTACTTGTATTGCAAGACGTCGCTTGTATATCAAGTAAAAATAAATAAATAAATATTTAAAATTTTGCTTGTCTTGCAAAACGCTCTCAAACCAAGTTACTTGCAATCCAAGGTATTACTGTAAGCCTAAACTCCTTGGAGAATAAAAGCTCCTGCCAGGGCTAAAGACTCTGCCTCTTCTCTAGTGGAAGCCTTGTCTTGTCCATGTTTTCTGTCTCATGTTCTTGATCCTCAATAATCCCTTGTACAATGGTCTCCAACACCAAGGCTCTGGTGGTTGGGTCTTGGGGGTCTGCAATATACACCAGGGGTAGGCAGTGTGGTGCCCACAGGCACCAATGTGCCCCTGGACACCTTTCTTGACACCCACCAAGGTGCCCCACCATCCCTTCCCACCATCCCCAATTAACGCATTTGTTATCAGTAGTTTGAATCACTGTGAAATAGGTTTCTGTTGCTGCTGAAAACTGTGGGTTCAAAGGACTTGTTTGGTGTGTTGGGGCTCAGACCCCACCGCTGTTTTGTACTCAGTCTTTTGGGCAGGTTATTTGGCCTTGGCCAGGCCTCCCAGGGCAGGTGCCACCCAGGACAGTTTCTTAAATACCCAGATGTGCGCATGGCCCAAAGGTTGCCTAAGCACTCTGCATCAGTATGGCCAGCCAGGTGCCCCAGGGAAGTTCCAAAGGAAGACAGGATGGATTTGGGTGGGGGACGATTTACAAAGATAGCACCATAATTGAAAGAGTGCAACATGCAGTTTAATGCATGTTTCCAAAGTCCCACTTTGGCCCCCAATGTTGAGGAAATAGCCTCATTAAAGGCACAATCCTAAGCATGTTTTAGACAGAAAAAAAGCCTACCACTTCCAGCATGGCTGGCTGGGGCATGCTTGGAGCTGTAGGCCTTTTTTCTGTCTGAACATGCATAGGATTGCACCCGACCTAGATTCCTGCATTGAGCAGGGGGTTGGACTCGATGGCCTTGTGGGCCCCTTCCAACTCTACTTTTCTATGATTCTATGATAACGTATTTTCCTTTTTGTCAATGATGATGATTTGGTTGCAAGACTAGATGGTAATAAGGCCTCTGTATTCTGCCTCTTCCTCCCCAATCCCCTCAACCCCCACTCCCCCATTTCCACAAGTTAATTTTCTCATGAAAGATGTGGATCTTGGAAACTGAAAAACACCACCACCACCACCTCCAAATGCACACAATTAGGAGTAGAATAGCATCCTTCACATACAGTGTGTGTGCGGGGGGAGGGGGGAATAAAAATTCTCTGAAGTAAAGCCATCTCCTCTGGGCATAAAAGGAAAAAAAAATGTTCAAAGACAGTTACAGTTCTTTTTAACTTTTTTTTTTTTTTTTTTTTTTTGGTGGTGCTGCTGCTCATGTAAGAAAAATAACTCTGAGTACCGTCAACAATTCTGCTTGGCTTTAATAATAATAAAAATGCCAGCAACATTAAAGCTTGAGAGCCTTGCAATTATCTTATCCTAATTCACCAATTACAGACTGGGAAAGAGCAAATGCATACAGAGAAACAAACATCCTCCACCGCCAACCTGGTGTGAGTGGGAGGAAGAGTATCCTACATGGCTTTCTGTATTATTGTGAGAATAAAGGGGATTAGGTTCAGAACAACTAGGCTGGTTGCTCACCACAAGCAGCTATATATTCTTCTGGGCTTTCCTAGGACGTCCAATTAGTCTGACTGAACATTCTGGAAACAGGCCTAAGGGCAGGAACATATATGATAACTACAACCAAATTATTTCAAAGCATTAATACAAACACAGTGAAAGGTTACTTTCCCAGACTCTCCTAACCTTTATCTTGCTATACAGTTTTAAATATGTTTTCTGCATTTTCTTTTCTTTCTTTATTGAATATAATGTTTTTCACATTTTAAAAAATAAATTTCAAAACCTTGAGAGTACGGAGGAAGAAAGAAGAGGGGGGGGGAAAGAGATGGAAAGAAAAGATGAGGGGGCAAAGAAAAGGGGGAAGGGTAAGGAATCTGAGGTCACTCAATCTTGGGTAGGGAGGGGCAGATCTGTTAAGCTCAGTATCATTGAGGTTCTCATTTTTCCATTGTGGAGCTCATTCCGTCCTATTTCTGTACAGAATTTGTTTTCTTTTTTTCCCCACACAGAAATTTGTACATATTTTTGTGCATATTTTTCAAATGTACACATTTTGTACACATGCCCCCATTGACTAAAGCATGTTAGTGTACATCTTAGAAATGTATAGTTTTCTTTGCACATTTTTCAAATGTCTGCATGTTAATGTAAACATTTTTTTTTTTTTTTTTTTGCAGAACTCATTGCAAGCTCAGAAATGTACAGAATACCGACAGCGAATTGGGAGGTACAAATTGGGTAAGTCTGTAAAAAAAAAAAAAAAAAAACTTGATGGAGCAATTTTCTCACCCTTCTGGGGTCGGGGGGTGGGGGGCTACAGTCTCTACAGTCTGGATTTACATGATTATATGAAGTGAATCAGCAGTCCCATACTAAGCATAGTAGTGTTTTGGAATTTGAGCTTGAACATGGTTTCAGCCCAGGCACATTTAAGTGTTGTGTGATGGTCACACCATTTCATAGCATAGTGGTTGGTAGCAACATGACTTTGTCATGCTGTTACTCTACATGGAAATATGGGTGAAGCAAGGTTGGTTGGTTTCATCAGATAGGAGCAACTCCTCATTTGGATGCAACTACTAAGCTGCACCTAGGCATCCCAAGCATTTTTAATCAGTGATGTAACTGGACTTGGTTAATCAATTGGATTGGGTTTGGGGCATGAGGGCTACACCAAAGGAAGACATATAGCTTCCCTCTATTTTAGTGTTAGGATTTTAAATGGGTATGTGTAAAGGTGTGTGTGTGTGTGTGTGTGTGTATAATCTTCAATACTTACACAAGCTTCCAATCTCTCCCATACTTACCCAAGGTTTTGGGATGGGCAGAATACACACGTTTGTAAATAAATAAATCCATACAGAATCACTGTCATTCACAGAGCCCATCTACAGAGTTCCTAGTTGCTTATTTAGCTAAGAAAGACAAATAGCTCTTTTCCTCATTGTGGGCAGTGGAATGATGTCATAGGCTAAGGTTCCTCAGATGATGAGCATTCCTAATAATCCCCACACACACACAAAGGAGTAATACTATTGAAATATCACAGGAAAGATCCTGCCTACAAGGAACCCAAGGCTGGACCCAATAATATATCACAAAAAGATTACTCAGCATGGGTCAGGGAGTGTTTCTCTTTTTGAAAGAGTAATCCAGAGATGTAATCCAGATTCCGAATCACCTCAGTGACATGAACTTTCTTGCTGGATTTGTGTCTTACATAAGAACATAAGAGCTGTGTCCAGGATCAGATCAAAGGTCTATCTGTCCCAGCATTCTGTTCCCACAGTGGCCACCCAGATGCCTACAGGAAGGCCACAACAGAACGTGAATGCAATAGCACCCTCTTGCTCATGTTCCCTTGCAACTCTTATTGAGAGGCATACTGCTTCTGACACTGGAAGTAATATACAGCCATCATGACTAGTAGCCACTGATAGCCATTGGGATCCTCCATAAATTTGTCTAATCCTTTTTAAAGCCATCCAAGTTAGTGGTCATTGTTACATCTTGTGGTAGCAAATTCCAGGGATGTTGAAGAGTCCTTGGTCTCGAGTCACGAGTTGAGTCACGAGTCTTTGGACCCGAGTCTCGAGTCCGAGTCCGAGTCCTTGGTCCAAAATGGTGACTCACGAGTCACGAGTCCTGAGTCACTCCCAAAACTGACTCCACGAGTCCCTATTAAAATCAATGGCGTTTCCCCCCAACAAAATAAGGCTACTTCAGATGTGTGGCTTAAATAAATTCCAGGCACAAGTGTGCCTTTTTATTTCAAAACTGTGCAACTGATTTTGGCAAGAACAGACCAGGCAGACAAACCCAAAATAACCAGGCAGGCAGAGGAGGCAGGGAACCCCAAAGCAGGCAGGCAGAGGCCTTTGTCTTGGACAATTCAACTGTTGAACAGGTCAAGAAGAGACCAGGCAGGCAGAGGAGGCTGGGAACCCCAAACAGGCAGGCAGAGGCAGCCAAACCCAAAATGTCTGACCCTAACCCAAACCCCCCACAACAACACATCAATCAAAATAAATCTCAACACATCGTTGGGGCTGCGCTCCTGGTAGCTGTCCATAGTGTACGAGCAGTGGCTCGCCTCGCTTCCATGCGCTCTTCACCGGTGATCGTGCTCCTTCTGGCACACCCAGAAGACTTGTCAACAGCCCAGGGATGTTGACGAGTCCTTGGTCTCGAGTCCCGAGTCGAGTCTCGAGTCCCATTAAAAATATTGGGACTCGAGTCCGAGTCGAGTCAGAGGGGGGACTCAGTCTGACTCACGAGTCGAGTCCTCGAGTCCGAGTCCCCATCCCTGGCAAATTCCATTGTTTAACTATGCCCTGCATGAAGATGTACTTCCTTTTATCTGTCCTGAATCTTGCATTTCTTTGACTTGACTTATCTACAGCTGCCTAAGCCCCTTCCAATCATATCTACCTCTACTTCCACTTTGCCTGTTGGACTAGCCGTTTAGTTTTTATAGACAGCCAAGTATGGCTTTGACTAGGCATTTCATGACCCACCCAAGTCATATGTGAAGTACACACATGTGTATTTTATTGAGTTTACCCTTTTAAAATACATGTGGAAGGGACTCTCTTCTGGAATAGTTATAGCAGGGGATCACACAAAGGAAAGATGCAATCCATCGGTTAATTTATTCTTGGAGTATTTAAAGCAGTTATTAGCTGCAGTAGCAGAGGTTACTCAGGGTGCAGAACTAACTAACAGCTATGCATCAGAGAGTCTTGAGTGAAAACAGGACACACAAGGGGGGAATGTTGCTTAGCAGCCAGATGGAGCCAAAGAAGTTACCTTTCAGCTTTCTTGTGTATAAAAAGACTAGCATGTTCCCTATGTTCTGTAGTAGTGGTGGTTTCATTCTGTTAGAAACCTGGCCTTTGCTCTGCTGTTTTATTCTTCTGGCTGTAGTAAAGTTCGCTAAACTCTTCACTTCCTGGATTCAGTCCACTTTATTCATCCACACTCTCCACCTTTTCCTGACAACCACTTTTGTGCATTTTAAAGAGGGCAAGCACTAACAAGAAATCCCATATACATGCCTGCATCCTTCATATTTGATGTGGCACAAGTGTGCTTTATACTCAGACTTTTTTTTTGGCGTCATGCACTGTACATGCTCATCAGAGAAGGCTCCTCATACCAGACAGTTATAACTGGGGCAGCTATAGGACAGCATTATTTCAGTCCTCAGACCTGAGAAAGCCAATCCCATGCCATCTATAAGATCTGCTGCACTCTTTCGATGTGGGCAACCTTTTACTGAGGGAAACCTACAGGCCAGGGGTGTTGCTAGGTCTGGGCTAATAGAGCCCTGGCCCCAAATGTTTTTTTCTGAGAGCCCTGAATGTCCACTGGTGCCAGTAGAAGGGTTTTTTCCAGCTTAATTGCCACAAAGGAGGAAATTTTCAAGGGGAATTGCAGCTGGGAGGGAAAGGTTAACTCTCCCTTCCCCCACCTGCTGCAACACAAACCACCACTGCCAATCTCTCCTGCATGGCAATTGCATGGCAATTAAGATGATTTTTTTTTCCTATTGGTTTGGGATGGTCTGAGGCAGGGTACAAATTAATTGAATTGAATTTATTTATTTATTTATTTATTAATGATATTTCTAAATCGCCCATCTGGTTGGTCACCCGGCCACCCTGGGCGATGTACAATTAGGACAAATATAATAAACACAATTAAAACACCATTAAAATACAATTAACATACAATTAAAACACAAGTAAAACAATATAAGAGGTATTTTTTTAAAAAAAATCCTAACCCACCCCATTGAAGAATTTATTTTGAGATGGTTTGGATGAGAAATTAATTGTCTGGCTTTGCATCCTGTGAAATTTAAATAAATCCAAGTAATTATTTCTACACTTGCATATATAGATATAAATCAATATATGCAAGTTTTATACAGATGTGTGTCTTATGTGCCTGGGCCCGAAATTTTTAAGTGCCTAGTAACACGCCTGCTACAGACTCTCTCTCTCTGGCCAGTGTTTCCCAACTTTCAGTCCCCACTGATGTTTTTGAACTACAACCCCCCCCCCCATCATTCCTGATCATTGGACATGCTGACTGCGGGTAATGGGAATTGCAGTCCCACAATATCTGTTTGGGAACCACTGTGATTCCTCCAGACGTCTGTTCAAGGTACTTTCCAGCATATGTATCTGAGCACCTGAGAAACATGCATAACTAATATGAAAAGAAAGCAAAGAGAGAATTGGCCCTTAGGCATAACAACAACAAAAATGGAATGGGCACACTCTCTTTGCTAACACCCAACCCCACCCTCACTTTTCCCATATTACCTCCTGCCTAGTTTTACCCAGAACCAATAGAAAGTGTATGTTGTTCAAATGCCATGGTCTCCCTTTGCTGAACAGACCTCAAAGCAGGGAGTCTAAAGTCTATTACTCAGAACTATATTCATTAACAGTTTGGTGAAAGGGGGCAAAAGTTAAGAAGCACAATTTTTCAAAGAGTTCAAAGCAGACTACAAAGTGAAACATCAGAGGTAATAAATCTAATGTAATGCAAAATATAATCCCAACCTTATTAAGGGTGGTGTTCTGAATTAGATATTGTAGCTGAGAATGGGAGGGAAGTCCCCAGGTTAGAGGGCTCTGACCTTGTTGAGCTGTCTGCCCACGCTGGCCCAAGAGAGGAGGAGGGATACATCTGCACTGCAATTCTCTGAAATGCATCTGAAAGTCCCAACAAGTGAAAACCTCAGATGTGAACTTAATTCGCAATTGTATATAATGAAATGACATACTACAATTTTGTGTTCTAACAGTACAGGGATGGGGGTGGACCATTTATGGGAACGTGGGAAAGCATTCACATTTTGATGCCAAGACGATTGCTGTTCTTGGGCATTCAAAGTCAGGGAAGAAAGGACCTTCCTTAGGGAACAATACAGTAGGAAGTTCTTCTGTGCAAGCCCCAGTGAAATGAATGGAAACACAGGAGTGCTCTTGTTTAGCTCCCACTCACTCAGATGAGACCCGGGCAGGAGAACTTCCAGCTGATTGTGCCCCTGGGTTGCATCTCTAAGCAGACTTCAGTGGAAGTTAGCCCTATTGAAACTGATGGTCCTTCCTTCAACACAGGGTGACAGGCAGGATTAGTTAACATTTCCCATCTGGTCTTCACCACTTAGGTGGGAGGGAAAAGAGGGTGCAAAGGAACAGTGTGGTGCGTGCGTGCGTGCGTGCGTGCGTGCATGCATGCCATATATGAAGGTCTATTTCTTTTGCCCCAAGCATGCTCAGTTGGAAACGTGAAGGCAGATTCAATTAGAAATCAGGAGGTGGTTCAGAATGCTGTGGAGCAGCAGCAGCAGCAGCAGCAGCAGCAGCAAAAGCTTTTCATACATCTGGTGTAACATCTGAATATGGAATCTGCTAATAATTTCCTCACAGGGAGGTGTATGGGCATCATCATCATCAATTAAGTTTTCCCCCAATATTTATATATCATCTTTCACCACTAACAAAGCAGTTCTCAAAGCATTTTGAGATTGACACAACACTTCAACCTGAAGGAAATGTATGGAGTCCTTCTTTGCACAATCCACAGAAAGCCTCAATATTTCAGACATTCCCTTGTTTCTGCTGTGTACTTGCAATCTGCTCCAAGAATTGTTCGTACAGCCCTGTTAGCCTTATCTCAAAGTGAACATTCCTAGTCTTCTTTCTTACATTTGTTCCCATCTGAACTTCTCTCTCTCCCTTTCCCACATTTACCTTTTTCTTCCCCCTACTCCCTTTGCAATTGCACGCTTCCTCTTTCACCTCTCTCTCTCTCTTCCTCCTCTTTTTCTCTATTCAGGTTAATTTCTAAGGAGGGCGATGTAAAGGTCTCAGTCTCAGGCTTCTTGGAATAATTTCCAGAAGTGAGAGGCTAGATGTAGAACGGGAAAACGTACTGTGCAAGCGCCCTGGTGAGTTTTGGCTCAAATTAAGCCAGGGTCTCTTTCTGCCTCTCTCTTCACTTTAACCTTCTCATGCTTCTCTTCGCTTGTCCCTCTCTTGGCTCATTTCTGAACTCGATGCTTTCTTCATCATCGGCACTCCCCGCCCCTTCCATCTTTGCGTTCCTTCCTTCCTTCCTTCCATCTTTCTTGCCCTTCTTTTCCTCCTGGATTTCTCCTCTTCCACACCGATCTCAATCTCTCTTCCCTCTCCCCCTCCTTTCATTTCCCCTTTTCTGCTCGCGCCCACCCCTCTCCTCTTTTTGCGCTAGCCCTGTCAGCAGTGCGCTCCGTTCCCTTCTGCCTGCGCCGTCGGATAAAGGCGCCTTCCTTCTGCGCTTGGCTGGAGGAGGCAAGAAGTTCGATGAGGCCCCGTCATCCAGGCAATTGCAGCAGGACTGCTGCGCCTCCTTTCTAGTCCCGGGCTCCCTGCAACAACAGCAGCAGCAGCAGCGGGGGTGTGGCCAGGCAGGAGGGGCTGCGAAGGGGCGGAGCTTCTAGCAGCGCCACAGAACGAAGTGGAGCCCTTGCCGGCTCAGGAGCCGCCGCCGCCGCCGCCGCCGCTCTGAACATCCTTCCAGAGCGGGGAGGGGGGGGGCACTAATGGGCATCACCACCTCTCGGATCCGATCCACTGGCCGGGCGTGTTTCTGCCGCTTGCCTTCGCCGGAGGCGCCCCCTGCGAGCGGTGGGATCGTACTGTAAGATGTAGAATGCTCCCGGTGCTGAGAGCCAAGCGGCAGCAGCCTCTCCTGTGGCCCGGGAATGCGGAGCCCCCAGCGCCTCCGTGGATTTGGATGGTCCCGAGCGCGGCTGGGCTCTTTCGGATCGGGGGCGCCGCAGGGGTGGTGCCCCCTCCTCCTCTGTTGCTCTCCTCGCCCCCTCGCCCGCCGCCGCCGCCACCTGCACCGCTGATCCAGGGGGTGTCAGGCTGGCAACTTCCCTGCGATCCCTTTCTGCCTTTGATGGCACCGGAGCACCATTCCGCCGTTCATCAGCTTCCTCTTCTGAACGGACAGGTAAGCAAGGCGCCTCTTCCTCCCTCCTTGCTGCCCTTTTAGCCCTCCCACACCCTACTCACAGCGTACCTCACACCCAGCCTTTATCTGTGCTTCTTTTCTGGTTGCTTTGATGGGCACTTCGTGATTGCCCCCTCTATTCGCGCCGGTTCTTTTTCGTGATCAGTCAGAGCTACGCTAATAGGAAGGGAACGTTCACTGGGAGTCTCCTTTAGCTTTCCAATTCTTAGGAAACGCATAAACGGGAAGGGACGGGAAGCAACTTCTGTCGCTGTCCGGTGCGCCGTGGTGCTGAAGTTAGCCCGTACATTTCGCTGGTCGCAGACGTGTCTGCGCTTTGGTTCAGGACTACACCGCGTCTCCGCCAGACTTTAAAGACAAGGCAAGGGAGAAAGACTGAGAGGAGACTACATTAACTATTAATACGAATCTATTGCTAATGCTGGGCTCGTGTCTTTTTACTCTTAAACCACAGAGACAGGGCAAATTTTTGAGCTGGATGTACACGTACACAAACTCTCTCTCTCTCTCTCTCTCTCACACACACACACACACGACATCACACCAAATATTATGCCCTCTTAACAAGATTCCAGTCTTCTGACATTTAAGGATTATTATCTACTCATTTGCAGCAATATAAATCTACTGACTTCTTTGGGACTACACTAGGAATATGATCTATGCCCTTCTGTTCCTGTAATACTAGTTCCTGCTGATACCTTAATACTTGCATGAAGAGCAGGGTCATATATTTTACAGGAGTCAAACAGAATTTAGAAGTGTTTACCATGTAAAACTCAACTAAAAGAACTGACTTACATGAACCAGCCTACTGCAGATAAATCCCATTTCACAAACTGGCCAGTAATCAGAAGGCTATTTTAAATTTATTTATTTATTTCATTTTTATACCACCCAATAGCCGAAGCTCTCTGGGTGGTTTACAGCAATTAACAAGACAGTCCCTGCCCACAGGCTTACAATCTAGTTTTAATTTCTCAGTACAAATAACCTTTCATATATTCTGGAGCATTGTATTAAGCTTATCCAAATAAAGACTACACAAAGGTTATTCTAATATTTCAAGCAGTGTTTCTTTACCATCTTAAGGCAAAGCTGCCCTGCCCTTTCAAAGACCAGTATATTGGACCAGCCAGTGTCTTCATTAAAACTTAAAAGCATCATGTTGTTTTTACAATATTTGTGCCAACTCTAGAAGACTTTCTCAAGGTGCAGAACAGGGTTGATTTAAAAGAAGATGTGTTGCAACATTTCCCCCTCCCAACTGTTATGCCAGGATGCTGCCACTAGAGGTATTTAATGTCTAGGATCCTGTGTTTCCCTTCATGTTTAGAAATCTGCAAAATATGTATTTTAATAATGGAAGAGAGTGGGTGGCTGTTTATGAATCTGCTCATTAGGACTAACCCTCCCTCCATCATTTTGAGTTTTCTGTGACAATGTCGGCCAGACATATAAAGAAAATGCTAACATAAGCAATTCAATCAGTATCTTCTGCTCTGATGTTCTTTGCTGTTCTCCAACAGACATCAACTGGTCTTGATCACATAGTAATTAAGCAATACATCTCATCAGCACTTCTTGTATGAATTTTTCAATTATTTATCAGGATTGTAAGGCAAAAATTAAAATAGCTGTGGATGTTCAGCTTGGAGACCAGCCTTGAGTATTTTAATAGACGTATTAGATTTCATCAACTATTCTAATTATGAAATTATGGCATTTAATGCCTCTGACATAGATGGGATGCTGTTTCCTTTAAAACTTCTCAGCTCTAAATTCTTTGGACAATTTCCAGTTTTCCAT
Source organism: Shinisaurus crocodilurus (assembly GCA_021292165.1). NCBI lineage: Eukaryota > Metazoa > Chordata > Lepidosauria > Squamata > Shinisauridae > Shinisaurus > Shinisaurus crocodilurus. Next base: position 93,041,465 of record CM037878.1, on the reverse strand, counting down.
TAAAATGGCTAGAAACACATCCTGGCACTTGTTAGTAGTACATAGTAATGGAGCATAGTGGTGGGTGAAGGCCACACACTCCTGGACTGAATGAAAATGTATTAACTTGAAGAATCATGATGTTGGGTTGAAATGCAGAAACACTTCTCTATCATGGATATACTTGTGACTTGTCCAAAAGAGTGTTAAGGATGGGGGCAACACTATAGTGCCTTCCTTGTCTCTCTTTTTCCATTGCCTGTGCAAAAACATGTTACTTGCTGAAGACTGCCTTCATAAGTGATATTTCTTGGAAGCATATTTTTTTAAAGTAACAGTGCATTTACATTATCAATTATTTGGCTTCATTTAAAAATATTGGATAGATTTCTAACAGCCTTATCATAGGAGTCACTGTGTAGGAAAACAGAAGTTTATGATGCAAGGCAACCACTTCTATACCTTTGCAGCAGGAACATGACCTGTAGGATCATGGTAGCGCTGAGAGCTATCTCAGGATGTCACACCAGTGTGCAGTCCTGTGGCTTGGCATGACTATATTCACAATAGCCAATATTGTCAGAAACTCTGTAGCATCAAGCAAAGGTGTGGTGAAATACACAACAGGGTGGAAATGGGCTATGGTGGAGAGGGATGATGGAGAGGTCAGATGACTCATCCATGAATACAGTTTCCATTGGATTCCATCTAAAACAGAATTCAGGGTGAAATTTGGTAGAATAGTTTTCTGAAATCACAGGCAAATGTACTCATATCTACACTGCTTTTTAAAGATTCCAGCTGGTTTGCTATACTTGCTAAATTTGATATTATATTTAAGCTCTTGTATACATGCACTTGGTTCACAATCACACTGCATCATGTGTATTGTATACAATAAATTCATTAAATTGTTTTTAATCAATTTCTTCATGTTTTGAAGGAAACATGTCTAAAAGCATACATGAGAATTACATAGTATGTACTTGCAAATAAATATATATGCAATATAAATAAAAATGAAACAATGAAAAAATTATAAGAGCAATATGGAGTGATTTATTATAGAGTATTCTTACTTTTTTAAACTTTATTTTAGTGGATGTTTGGAGCGCATTCTCCAGTCATAGGATTCTCACCTTCTTCAAGTGTGGAATTTGTTCCTCTTTTTCCTCATGTATACACAACTACTGCTCCACCCCATTCTGGGAAAAGTTGGATAGAAAAGAGGCTACCAAATTGCAAGGTAAGTTTAAAGTTTACCTCATTCTTTTTTAAAATTACATATGAAGACATTGGGGGTAATAACACCTAAACATTAAAGGCAATCTCAGTCTGCTTCAGTAGTAGTGGCACAAGTATCTGCTTGAATATATGGTCTCTTATTTATTAATCAAAAATGTTAACATCCCACTTTTTAGTATTAAACATTCAGGTTGGCTTGTGAACATTACAATTAAACCAGTTTGTTAATTATAATAAATTAAAATTTCTCCCCCTAATGAGGGAGTTAAAGTGAACCTGAACCAAAAAGCTGAAAAGAACCTTTATTTTTTTCCTAAATCAGAACAGAAACTGAATTGTAATGTGAAAGTCTTTGTTGAATCTGAACTTGGAAGAGACATGCATACAAAAAAAGTTAGGTAACCAGTTCAGAAAAAGGCTATGAACAAAGAAAGACACCTGATGTGGTACACTCACTGGCTCTACCAGAACCTGATTATTTCTTTATCTAGTTATTCATTCCAAATTATTTAAAGCCATTCTTAAGGGTAAAACCCTCTCAAGGTGGTTTACAAGTTTAAAAAAAACCCATACAAAAGAGATACAATAAAATTCAGTAACTACATATTAATTAGAAGTTCATTAAAAACAAGGTTTATTGATTTTAAAAGATCAATAAAAACAGAAGTTACCTAGAACCAGCAATCCAGGAACTTATGGAAAAGCCAACAAAAACAGGTGGGTCTGCAGAGCTTTCCTGGAGACCTCCAAAAAAGCGTCCTGATGAACCCCCAATGAAAGCTGATTCCAGAGGTTTGGGGCCACAACTGGGAAAGCCCTCTTCCTCAGCAGCCTAACTGCCTTTCCCAGTGGGCAAGTGAGAAGGGCCTCTGCTGCTGTCCTCAGATTGTGGGCAGGCTGGTATAGGAAAAGGTAGTCCTTTAAGTACTTGGGCCCAAATCATTTAAGATTTTAAAGGTTACAATCCAGCATTTTAAATTGGGCTCAGAAATGCAATGGCAGCTTATGCTGCTGGTGGGGTAGTATCAATGTGAAATGAGCAGACCACCCAGCCTGCACCAGTATCCGGGCAGCCATATTCTGCACCAGCTGAAATTCTCAGGCTGTCTTTAAAGCCCCATGTATAACACATTACAGTAGTCCAGCCTGGACATCACCAGAGCATGAATAACTGAGCAAGATTCTGCTTCTCCAGATAGGATCATAACTAACATACCAGCCTAAGCTGGTAAAAAGTACTCCTGCCGACCACCATGACCTGATCTTTCCCCAGTTAGCACCAAGTCCAAGAGCACTTCCAAACTGTGAACTCAGTCCTTTGGGGGAATGCAACCCCACCTAAGATGAAATGTCATCGTCAATCCAGTTATCAGTTACAAGCATATTTTATCTTACAGCTCTTACTGCCAGTAACTAAGCCTTAGGAGGGGCATTTCAACCTTTTAGAATGGGGGAGAAAGTGTACAAAAAGCTGGGAAACCACCCAATGATCAATGATTGGGAGGAAGGGGGGGTGCCAGGGAAAGGGGGAATGACATCTGGGGAACGTCGGAGGACCAGACTGGGACCCCAGGAGGGACAGATTTGGACTCTGGCCCTGAGGTTCCCCAACCCTGCTGTAAGGGGATATTTCAAGTTTGATTCCACAAAAAACAAATCAATATGTCAGGTTGAAGGCTTCACAGTACTTGTTTTTATTTATTTATTTATTATATTTATACCCCGCCTTTTTTCCTGCAAGGAACTCAAGGCGGCTTACATAATCTTCCTCCTCCTCCCCATTTTATCCTCACAACAACCCTGTGAGGTAGGTTAGGCTGAGAGTCAGTGAGTTTCATGGCCGAGCGGGGACTAGAACCCAGATCTCCTGCATCCCAGTCCAACACTCTAACCACTACGCCACACTGGCTCTCCAGTGTTGTTGCTGATACTTAGTAGTAACAGTTTTAGTCCTACTGGCTTGCTTCACCCCATTGTACAAATCATCGTTATAATGAGACGTATGTTCACATTTTCCCATGTGATCCAGAACTAAACTGGTTGGCTCATATGTGCCAAATGGCTTACTGTACATTTGTTGGCCTGAACCAGACCCAAACTGGAACAACTTCAGCTGCAGCTGAATTGGAACTGGAAGCGATCCAAACAATGTAATGGTTTGACTCCCTGATTCTAACAAAAACCGAATAGCATTAATAGCACTTCAGATATTATGCAAAGGCCATAACAGGTCCCAGCCTTATTATCCAGCTGTTTGAGCAGTTCATTCAAGATATGCTTCTACAGTCTTCACACAGGACTGTACCATCCTGGAATGCCTGTTGGAAATTATTACTAATTTGAAAGTGTTTCCATCTCAGAAGCTCCCTCCACATAGAGGGCTAGCAATCTGGGGAGAAGGATTTTTACACACCTATTTCTGATATTTCTTGCCTAGTTATTTTTTCCTGCCTACCTATTTCTATGAAGTAAAGCATTTTCAAGCAAGAGGTCCTCTCTGGTAGAATATAACAGTGGTTGAGCTTCATGAGATTAGTACCAAGAGTCGGCCTGCACATTTGAATCAGCTCTTTGACATACCAAGATTTACTAAGGGCACGATCCTATGCATGTTTAGACAGACAAAAAGTCCCACAATTCCAAACATTCTCCAGCCATCCAATTCCCAGCATTCCCCAGCCAGTTGTAGGACATTTTATATCTGAACATTCATAGGATTGCACCCTAAGAAAATTAGTACGGATTTTATGTGTTGTGCTGCAGCATCACTATATTAGATCATATTAAGATTCATGTATATTTCTGAATTATGTATAATCTTATTCTTAAAAGAGAATGTTATGGAGGGGATGTATTATGGCCGTGATTCAAATAAGAATTTTAGGTATGTCCAAGAACCTTGTAGGCAGGGCCGGCCCTACCATGAAGCAAAGTGTACTGCTTACCTCAGGCAGCAGATTGTGGGGAGAGGCAACGTGAGTGAGCCCCCACCCTCTGCCAACCAGCTGCCACCCTGTCTGCCCACTTACCTAAAAGAAAGTTGTGTATGGAGCAATGGCAACAGAGTTTGAAGTGTGGCAGCGACTGGAACCAGGTCTGGCCCTGCCTGAATCAGCTGTTTCTATGTTAGTTTGAAGCATGGCCCAGGCCAGCCAGGTTTCAGCTGCTGATGCCGCCACCAATTTCCATGGTTTATTGATGTTCAAGTTGCACAACTGGGATGGAGAGGAGTAGCAGTTGGACTTCATTTGGACCATTTGCGAGGCCAGCCTCTACTATTCCTCTCTGTCCAGCAGCATTCACACCAATGCAGGGAGGGTGCTGTTGTTGTTGCCAGTTTCCTGGTTCCTTTTCATATCTTAAATTTTTCTTTCTTCTTGGTTAAACTTTACCTTCCTACAATAGGTGTTGATAACCCCTATTACAATCACATTGAGATGCTGCTTTTGCAATGCCAAGTCATCATGCTTCCCTAAAGGGTTGTAAGCACCCATCCAGTATACTATGCAGGATCTTTTTACACCCTCACTCCAGAATCAGCTCAAATGTGGGTAAACTTCTCCCTGGCTTCATGTTAAAGATCACTGAACTTGTCATCCTTTCACTTCCTTTACTCATCTTGTTATATTCAGATTGCTTCAGAAAAGTAAAAAGTTTGCAGTGCATGTGTGTGTGTTTCCTCCCTAATTAAGGATTTTAGATTTCAGTCTTTGTCTTACAGCAGCTTCAAGGAAAGAGTAGAGGGATTTAATAGTAAATTTTGGTTTCTTGACAATAATGCAAAAGATGAAGGCATATGGGTGGGACAAATCAATGAAAAGCAAGAATATGTCTTGCTGAAATTTTCAATTACTAGTACACATTGTAAGAACTGGTGTTAGTCTTCAGGATTTACAGCACAATCCTATAGTGCAGTGCTCTTTCTAGGTTTTTGAGGCTCTCTGAGCAAGACACCCTCACTCGGCCTTCTCCCTCAGTGAGTCTACCTACTCACCACCACTATTGTCACCAGCTGCTATTGCTCCTCGTCCTCTTTCTCAACATTATTATTACCACTTGTTTGCTTGCTTGACAGGCAGACAGCCAGTGAGCAAGTAGGCAGCGGCATCTACTGCTCCTCACCACTATCACCACTGTTGTCTGGGCCAGAGCAAGAGGCATGTGAACAAGCAGGTTGCAATGGTGAAGAGGAGGAGCAACTCCAGGGGGCTCTTGTCAGTGGGCCCCTGCTAGGGCGTGGGCCCTCCGCAGGTGCCCAACCATGCCTACCTTTGATGCCGGCCCTGATCCTATGCATGTTTACACAGAAGTAAGTCCCACAATGATCAGTGGGGCTTTACTCCCCAAGTAATTGTACACGGGGCTGTAGACTTAGCTGTCACCCCCCAGGGTTTCTGTAAGTTTAATCTGCAAGGGTGGGGGTGGGTAGTAAATACATCTTTCCTCTAGTGCACATGTATGTAAATGTGTGCACACAGTAATGTACCATGCAATGTAGAGTTGGCCGGTTTAAATGCTAGGGAGGCTACTTCTGAACTGATAATGTTTTTCAAATATATTTATTTCATTTTACTTTGTTTATAGTCCACCTTTCTTCCAGGAGCTAAAGGGGGTGCACCTGATTTCTTCGCATTTCAATCCTCACAAAAGCACTGTGAAGTAGGTTAGGCTGAAAGGGAGTGACTGGCCCTAGGTCTTCCAGTGAGGAGGGGGACAACATTTGCAGGTCTGCATCAGGCAGCAAAATGTCTGAGGCTGGCCCTGCTAGTGGAATTTTTTACTTTTCTCTTTTGAACAACAGATTCCGATGCCATATCATAAACTTCTTGGTAGTTTATGACCCTTAGTGTCAGAAGCAGTTTGCTTTGTGGCATGTGGGACCTTCATTTGAGAAACAGAAGCCTGAACTATCTTGGGGGTGCCTGAAACTATTATACTTCTTTAGTCAGTATGTATATATTTATATAAGTCAGTAATCGAAAAAGAGGAAAGATATTCTAAATCCAGACTTTGTGCAATGAGAGTTTCTCTTCCTAATCTTCCCCCTGCAGTCCTTTGCATGTCCCCCAAATATGCTCTGAGGGCCCCTTAACTCTCCGGAACAAATTTGGGGGTGCACAGGGGCTGCAAGGGAGAGGAGGAATTCAATCCACCAGTGGTGTCCATTCCACTGGTGCTAGGATGCCATTGGGTACAACCAGGGCCGGATTAAGAGCATTATGGGCCTGGTGCTGAGGATTTTAGTGAGCCTTTTTATGGAAATAAATAAAATGAAGACGCAATTTTATATTAAAACAAATTAAATATTTTAATTACCACTAAAGTGCCAAAACAGAAACATATTGAAAATATTTCTTTTTTTGTAAACAATAAGCTTGTTAACTCAATAAAACCGTTATAAATAGAACATTCACAACAACCATTTTTAAATAAACATAAACCATATAAACAATTTAAATATAAGTGTACGATGTTTGGCTCATAAAAATTTGTTCCTTAAAGTATTATTATTATTATTATTATTATTATTATTATTATTAAAGCATCATAATCAATACAGCCTGCGTTATGATTATGGTGCAGAGAGTAACTCTTGAAATAAATAGCAACCACTAGTTTTAAACACACAAACATGTTATTCATTGAACTCTAACCTGCATTTAAACTAAATGAATCAAGCTGGTAGATTAAAATAAAATTACACATTAACTTTTCTTGCTTTTTTACTTGCAAATTCCTCAATTGTAGAATCAAGATTAAGCTCGTTCAGCAAACCATTTTCAATGCACAACAGAGAGAGCGCATTTAAACGCTCCTGACCCATGGAAGACCTTAGTTCATTTTTCACACGTTTTAATGCTGAAAATGAACGCTCACCACTGCAGTTGCTGACCATTAAACACAAATACATGCGGAGGGTCACAAATGTATTTGGAAATGCACCGACTAGAGATTGTGCAATCATAAACTTGTACATTTGTGTTTCTTGACTCCCATGAATGTCTTGATTTGCAGTGGAAGATTGGTATATTTTGAAAATAGATGAAAACTGTACAATTTCGTCTGCAAACAGGGGTTCAAGATCTTTAGGATATTTTGACACTAGTGTAGTGGCTCTGGAACGTAGACTATCAGCTGCTAGAGTGCATATTTCTGATAGAAATCCAAATCTTTCTTGAATTATATTGTATGCTGCTTGCCTGTGCCTCAGTGATTCTGTCAATTGGTCAATTATAGGATAAAAGGTATGCACTTTAAACCTCTCAGAGGGTGTCATATCAGCATTAGCATCTTCTGCATCACCATAGTCCCACCTCCTATTTCTTTTCACTTTCCTTCCACGTTGTAGCTGGTACTCCTCGCAGCCGGAAATATTTTTACCCTGCTGTTCAAATTCAGAGAATCTAGAATGGAGAGACTGCACAAAATCCTTTAGAGAGTTCAGCATGTCTGTTGCTGTATGCAGATCTAATTTTGCATCTTGGAGACACTGACTGGTTCTGTGAAACCTTGGTAAAATGACAGACCATACTTCAACAACCATTATTCCAGTTTCCAATTGATCCATGACATTATTTAGGCCCTTTGCTTGTAAACAGACCTCTCCCTTTGTGGATTCATCATTCATAATATTTGAAAGGACATCTCTGATAGTACTATAGCCTTTTTGTAAGGCATTCACAGCATCATGGTGAGCAGAGCAACGTGTATCAGATAACCTTTTTAATGTCGGTATACCACATAGTTTGAAACTATCTGTTAACAGATTCCATCGATGAGTTGAAGCAGAAAAAAAACAATACAACTGCTGCACAAAATTAAAGAACGAAACTGCAACTGGACAGCTGTTTACGGCATTTTGTCCAACAAGATTAAGTGAATGTGCACAACAAGGAATGTATTCAGCAAGTGGGGTTTTTCCCCGAATTAAGGCCTGCATACCATTATATTTGCCACTCATATTAGATCTGTTATCATAAGACTGACCCCTGCAGTCTTTGATGGAAATTCCATTTTCATCCATGAACTGCAAAATAATGTTTGCTAGCTCCATACCAGTGTGTCCGTGCATTGGAATGAATTTCGTAAAACGCTCCACTGGACCACTAGGTAGTACATAGCGAAATATAATTGTTAGTTGATCACAATGTGCTATGTCAGGGGTGGAGTCAACAGAAATTGAATAATATTTGGCTTCTTTTATCTCGTTTATGATTTGCTGCAGCACTTGCTGACCAATCAGTTCAATAAACTCATCACATATCGTTGATGATAAGTACCTCCACGTTTTTTAACCTCTAGGGTAGTCTTCCCCAACCGGGGCCCCTCCAAATGTTTGGGGCCCCAGCTCCCATCTTCCCCAGCCACTGGCCATGCTGCCTGAGGCAAATGAGAACTGTAGTCCAAAATATCCAAGAGGGATATTTGGTGAACTCTGTTCTCTGGGGTTTTTCAAAATAAAACTTAAAATGCCACACAATTCCCCATGAAAGCGCACGTGCACACACACACACACAGTATTAGCCAAGCAGGTGACATTTTGCAGGCGGCAGGAGGATCAACACCCCCAAAAGGCAGACACACACACACACAAATACACAGCCCTCTCTTACGTTCAGTTTGGCTCACAAAAGAGGGAAAGCCCTTTTACAGAAAAAAAGGAGAAGGAGAAGGAGAACTTGCAGATCAAAAGAGTCAAACTTTTGAACCTTACCTGTGCAGAGCAGGGCCATCAGGACCAGCGGCAGGTAAAGACCATCCCAGAGGTTTGTCCCATAGCAAGCAGACGTCATGGTGGAGATGTTGGAGGTGGGTGGGCAGAGAGGGGTCCCTTGACGGAGCAAAATCTCAAAAACTCCTGCAGCTCATCAGTAAGGGTCTTCCCAATTTCCCCCAAATTATTTATTAAAAAAAAAAAAAGCAGCCACAACAAAAAGCCAGGAAGCTTTGCTTGACCAAGAATAATTATGTTGTTCTTGTTGCTTTGTTTCATTTTTGTTTTTGTTTTTTTGTTAAACTAGCATTTGAACAATTGAGCTGCGAATCAGAAAGATCTTTTGCTCAAGGTTGGAGAGAGAGGTCCCTTCTAAATCTGAATATTACAGACCCTAGCAAGCCCCCCATGTGCTTCAGCAAGAAGTTCTCACACAAAGAAATGTAGTAACAGTGATTGAAATGCAAAAAGCTACCGTAATGAAAAGCCTAAGTCAGCAGGTGGCAAAACCTGTTTAAGAGAAATGCTAATTTGAGAACAACAGTTCTTGCTTGGTCTTGCCTCAAGCCTGTAATGCAGATGTGCTTAGAACACCTTTCTAATCTCGAAAAAATCATTAATTATGCTGAATGATAACGATCAGAGCTAACTCGAAGGGGGAAAAAATCGTGCCGCGCATCCCTATATTGTGGGCCTATTTTCTGGTAGGGGCCTGGAGCTGCAGCTCCAATAGCCCCTATCTTAATCCGGCCCTGGGTACAACACATTGCAATCAATAGCAAACCTTGATATGTTTTAAGAGAGCAGCTTTGCAATATATCTTCAACATTTCCCTATATTAAATAAGGTAAACCTAGGCTTGCAACTGTAAATCAGTCTATCAGTTAAAAAAAGGCTCCCCTGATTAACTAGGCAGTGGATTTGGTGCCCTCCCCCAAAAGAAAATATTGGGTTGGATCCAGAGGAAGTTAGTTATGCTTTACTCCCATTGAAATTAGTGAACTTAAATTAATCAAAACTAACTTGCCCCATTGTTTTTAATGGAATTAAAGTATGACTAACCTCCTCTAGATCCAACCCAATATTTCCAATATATGTAATTCTAAAAACTGTGGAAGGCAAGCAGCATCTTAAAAGAGGCATCCCCCCCTTCTCACACACAGTAGAAATGCCTCTTCTAAGAAGATGCCTGCTATGACACATGTACACTATCTAAAGCCAAAGTATGCTTTTTCATATAGAATTAATGGGTTGGATCTAGACATAGAATAGACCCATTGAAATAAATGGGACTTAAGTTAATCATGAATAATTTAAGTCCTATAAATTGTAATAGGTCTACTCTAAGTATTACCTAATCTGGATTCAACCCAAAGTTTTTACCCTTGTGCAAATTTAACTGATTAATTAATTGATTAATGGACTAACAAGGTTAATAATTAACTAAGATTTCTTTAATTGGGTAACAGCCCTTGTAGAAAATGTTTTGATTGTTGTTCTTGTTCTATCTTTAGCCACTTCCCCCACATCATCATCAGCAAAATTAGTGTAAAACTGGTTTAAATTCAAAATGCATCACATAATACACCAGTTTTCCCCATGGCTGAGTGGGGCATGTTGGGAGTTGTAGTCGAACACATTTGGAGGGCACCAGGTTGGGGAAGGATGTAATACACTGATCCTTAAATTTACTTACTTACTTATTTATTTATTACATTTCTATACCGCCTTTCTGCTAAGGCACCCACTTAATGCAAAATAGTTGAGTAGCTCAACTTAAAGGAAGCAATATAATCAGATGAGGTAAGTAATTGCCCCTGGTTCCTCAGCATAAATCTTACTGCTGAAATCAGTTGGATTTGCCCATGCTTAACAAATGGATTGCACCCATTGTAAGCAGTATCTCAGCATTCTTTCCTCTCTTCTACTGGTGCAATATTTTTCTATTTCAATGTTTTAAAAGATAGATTGGTTCTGGCATTGCTATTTACAAAGGTTTGCACTGACATCAGATCACTTGGGGAGACACAGAGAATTCAAATAATTAGAAACTTTTCAGACAGCCAAGGGCATTTTGATAATGGGGGGTTCCAATGAATGTTAAAGAAACCAAGAAGCCACACAGCAGTCAATTGAATTATATCATGAACAATGAATATATTTTCTTTTCTCCCCCCACCCCCACCCTTCCTATTCCGGGCAGATCTATTTAAACAATGCGTTTGCTCTGGATTCAGCATGGATACATCCAGAGGAACTACGAATCTACCAGGGACGTGAAAAGCCTCTTGTTACGACAAATCAAGTAGCTGTGGCTTTATCTAGACCAGCTACTGCCCCCAGGCCTCTTCCTGCAGTGGTGTTAACACCCCAGCCTATTCCAGGTTAGTTATAAATAAATAACACGTTATTGAACTGTATATTTTCACTCCTGTTGATGGTGTTTTTAGAACATGTTCAAACATGCAACCATCTCAGTAATAGTCATTTCAAATGAGTGTACCAGCTCAAGAGTGTGTATCACTGTGGTTTTCCTGTTTCAATGCACCCCACATCAAAATCTCCTTCCACATGGAAAAATGTGCACAATCCAGAGAAGGCCAGGCTAAAAACTTCTACCAAACATATACAGTATCCCTGTGCAGGCAGATTTGGATGTACAAGCACTTCCTACCAAGTGGTCTGCCATGTGCATTCTGAGACCGCACCATCATGTGAAGGAATAAGCCAACTCTTGCAGCCTGTTACAGATTTTTAATGCCAAAGAGGCCCACTAACAGAATTTGGAAGCCACTTGTTGATTCTAAGCCAAGGTATAGAAATGACGATCTTCTTGCCTCTTGTTTGAATTGTTCTCAACACCTACTTTTGGTAGCTTGGTGATCCACACATCTGCAACAACCCATACAGCAAGGGTGGACAAGCTGTGGCCTTCCAGATGGGGCTGGCCTACAACTCTCACCATCCTTCACCCATTGGCTATGCTGGCTAGGCTGATGGGAATTGTAGGCCAAACATCTGGAAGGGCACAAGCTGTCCACCCTGCCATAGAGCTAGTGTGGGATAGTTTATACAATGTTGGCTCTGAAAAGACATAGGTTCAGATTTGGATTTGCACTCGACCATAAAGCTCACTGAATTGCCTTGGGCACATCATTCTCTATCAAACTAATTACCTCACATGATGATTGTGAGAATAAAATGGCATAACCCAATGTATGCAGATCTACATTGTTTGGGGAAAGGGCAGGATAGACAATAACAGTGCAGCCTGGACGACATTTTGGGAGCAACTGCTTTATGGCCATTTTGAATATTACTCAGAGGTAGAGGGAGCTTCAACCAATCCAGAAATAATGTGGAATTAACAATTTACACAGATTGTGTTTTACATAGTTTCCATAGTCTGATCAGAAATGGATCTGGGCCAGGGTCCTTTAAATTTCCAGCCCCCCCCCCCCATATACAAACTATTTTTCTGTATCACAGTGATAAAGTAAATGAATGTAGAGTTATGAACTGGGAACATGTGCAATCCAACCTTTATTGGCTTCTTCTTCTTTTTTTACCACATGCCAAACTCAGTATGGGGCCACGCAGGCCCAAAATAAACATCCTGCTAATTTTATATATTGATTCCAATGGGAATGTCTTTTTGTTTTGTTTTTAAACCCCACCCCCATGGAGGTGGAATTTCAGGATAAAAATGGGAGTTAAATCCCTCCTCCCAAATTGCCACAGTCCTGATCTGAATCAGGGCCGCACATGTTTACACTCAAGTAAGTAAGCCAATCATGCATAGCTCTGCTATGTGTGATTAGCAGAACGTTTAGTTTTGCCCTCAATGGCTTAGTTGGCTGTTGAAAAACAAAATTAGCTAAAATGTTGAGCTAATTTTATGAATAATATTCATATCAAATACTTATTTTTAGAATTCAAGTTAGCCTGTGTAGACAGTTATTAACATGGATGGCTAATTGATCCATCAGTTCATTAAAACTAACTTACACACCACAATATGCATGAAATCAATTCCATAAATCTGCATATCTCAGGTACAGTACACAGCAATTAAAGCTGAAATTAGTTTATTTATATGCCGTTTCTGAGTTTATGCCTAGAAAGGACCAGAAGATATATCATTCAAGAGATACATATGAGCTTTTATTTGTATTTTATTGATCCAGAAAGCATACCAACTGCCAGAAATTCTAATAAAAAAGCCCTCTGAATAAAGATAATTACAGAAATAATGCATAGCAAACCACTTGAATTTTAAAACAAATGTACAGGCTCTTTCTCTGCTTGCTAAGATCAAAAATAATTGTATTTCAAACAATAACCAGATGGTAATTGCCCTGTCTTATTTTTACATATTTTTTGTAATTAGAAATAGTATTGCACAAATGCAATTTTTCTTTCATGTATTTTCTCAGAGTAATGTTACAGAATGGGATGAGATAATTTTCTCATACAGCACAGGATTTCATTGTTGGAGAAAACATGGTTCCTTGTCAGTTAGCAAGACTTATTTATTGTAATTAGCTAAGATTTTTCTTTTGCATTGATACATGTAGAACAAGTTAGATAATTCTTGGATTTCAATGGCTTTTCAGATATGTCACACAAAGCTATTTTATCTTCTTGCTGCTAATAATTATTGATCAGTTCTTGTGCTGTTTGCCTTCCACTGTGGATTATATAAACCATGAACTTACATGCTGATGGACAAAATAGCAGAGTTGTATGTATGTGTGTGTGTTTATGTGTATAATGAAGAGAATAGCCAAACCACGGACCCCCTCCAAGAAAGACTGTAAAGACAAATAAATTAAAATAGCCGAACCCTCACCCCAGAGAAAGATCATGAAGAAAAATAATAAAAAGTCAAAACCAAAACCACAAGGAAAGAGTGTAAAGGGAAAAAAGAGAGAAAAGCTAAAGCCAAACCCCAAAGAGATCTTCAACAACAACCAGCAACAAAATATACATCCCAAAAGGGGATTAAACAGAAAATAAAACGGCCTCCAAAGCTCCAAAAAATAACTACCTTCTTGCTGTGCTGCATTCCCCTCATGTCTCTGAGCTGGCTGGTTTTCCTAGCTCCTGGCCAAAGAGATGGCCACACGCACACAATTCACACATAGAGACTTGTTTCTGGTCTCTCCTGCAAATTGCAATAAATAGGAAAGAACGCTCTATTCACTGTGCTGCTTCTCAAGTCAAGTTTTTGCTCTGCTGAGGGAGAACAATAGCCATCCCAATAGTTTGCTTCCTTTCTCTCTCATACACTGATTGGCTGTGGCCATCCTACTTCCTCTCTCACACACACTAATTGGCTGTGGCTATTATTATTCTTGCCCATTTTAAAAATTTCATTCTTTAGTCCTGTGATTAGCTGGGGGAACTGAGTATTGCCCATATATGGCATCCAGCAGTTTGGTCAACCCTGACAACCAGCCTGATGATTAAGCTGCTACTTCCTACAGTAGGAAGAGGAGCCGAGGAGGAGAAAGAGCAAGTGCAGAAGCTGTGCTCCTTTGCTCATGCTCCCAGAATGCTAGAGTCACTTCCAATCCATGAAATGTCTTAAGCCATGCCAAGTTTGCTGGGCTCTGTTCTTCACCCACTTCGATTTCTGGGTATCCTATCAACTGGGCACCAAGAACGGGAAAGCCGATGCACTTTCCCGCAAGGATGAAACCCCAGCTGGCGCCATCCCAGCACCATTGCTAAAGTCTGCCAACTTCTTTTGTGGCACCAAGACCCTCAATTTCCTAGCCTGAGTCCAGCAAGTCCTGCCCACCTGATCCCTAAGCAGGCCCCCAACTCACCCAGGTGAGGCCACCAGATGCAGATGGTCCTGGGCATCTTGTCCCGCAGGTACAGGATGGCTGTTTATACCTCCAGGGTCACCTCTATGTCCAGAGGGTCCTCTCAGGATTGAGACCTTGCAGCTGTGCCACAACATGCTTACCACAGGTCACTGGGGATACTCGAAAACCTTGAAGTTGCTATCTCAAGCCTTCTAGTGGCCAACCCTTCACCCTGATGTCAGGCGCTACATCCAGTCATGCAAGACATGTGCCGGAGTGAAAGTTCCATGCCAAAGGCCCCAAGGACTCCTGCAGCTGCTGCTGACCACTGCCAAGCCATGGTCTACCATATTGATAGACTTTACTGTGGATCTGGCCCCCTCACAAGGAAATATCGTGATCATGGTGGTCATGAATTCACTGACCAAGATGGACCACTTCATTCCCACCTGCAGCTTACCCAGCGCACAAGTATTCCATCTCCATGGACCACCAGGTGCCGTTATTTCAGATCATGGACCCCAGTTCTGGGCAGCTCTTCTCAAGCTACTAGGGATCCAGAGGAGGCTGTCATCCACATACCATCCCTAGGCAGACGGTCAGACCAAAAGGGTAAACCAGGTGCTGGAGTAGTTCCTCCGTTGCTTCCTGAGTTACCATCAGGATGACTGGATGAACCTCATACCCTTAGCAGAGTTTGCCTACGGTAATGCCACCCATGCTGTACAGGTCATAGCCCGTTCTATGCAAACTATGGCTACCACCCATGGGACCACCCATGCATACCAACCACATCCCTCATTTTCTCCGCCAATGAGCACGTAACCCTGATCCAGGAGACACAGGAGGAACTTGTCCATGTAAAAAGAACAGGCAGACCGGCGACGCCAAGAAGGGGCTCACATCCAGGTAGGCGATAAGGTCTGGCTCTCCATGGAGCACTAGCGGTCCATCTGCCCCTCAGCTAGATTGGACTATTGGTTCCATGGCCAATTGTTTCTCTGTCCTCCTGCAGGTGAACCCAGTCACATACAAGCTGGATCTCGCCATCACCCTGAAGATCCATCCGGTCTTCCACGTTTCACAGCTTAAGGTGTATCATGGCAACCCCTTCCCAGGTCGTACGGCTCCACCACCTCCCCCTGTCCAAGTACAGGGCCATGAAGAGTACCACGTGGAAAGAATCCTGGACTCCAAGTGGTTTTGCGGCAAGCTGAAGCTGTATTACTTGGTGGATTGGGTGGGCTATGACCCTGATGACTGCTCATGGGAGCCCGTGAACAACATCCGTGCCCCTGCCAAGGTCTGCTCCTTTCACCGGACCTACCCTGACAACCTGGGACCCTGAATGGGGCTGGAACCCCCTTCCCAGGGAGGGGAGGTACTGTCAAGATCTGCTCAACCAGCACAGTGCCACAGCTCCATCTGGTGGCCACTTTTCAGAAAGCAGCCTGGCCTACACTGCTGTACTTACAGGGTTCAGCCCCAGACCTCCAGGTACGGATGTACACGTACCTCTTGTAGGGATGTAACCGCTCGGCTCGGGGGGGGGCGTAGTGGGACCAAATCGACCCTGCTCACGCCCGCCCGATACTCGCGGGCCTTACCAGGTCCTGGCCCCGTTCGCCTCTCCGCGACGAGCCGCCCACAGCCACCGTGATGGTTCTGTCACGTCACTTCCAGCTGTGACGGGACCCTGCGACAGCGCGATGGGACTCCGCGCTGCGTCTTTTCCGTAGAAACTAGGGCAACAGGGCTTAAAATGGCCGTTTTAAGCCCTGTTGCCCTGGTTTCTACCGAAAAGATGCTGCGCGGGGTCCTGTCATGCCGGCGCAGGGTCCTGTCGTGGCGGGCGCAGGCGGCTCGAGCGCCACGGAGAATCGAGCAGCGAGGGGGCCCAGCGCGGAGAGGCGAGGTGAGGCACCCCCCCCCAAGGTACGTGATCATCACTAACCTCTTGGGGTGCTCGCCGCACAAATCTACATGCAATTGTTTTCTGTTTTTCTAAACAGAAAAATGGCACATAATTTTCTCACTCAGAAATTATAGTTTACTTTCTTTCTTGTTCCTTAACAAATCTAGACAATATTTGTTGTTTACATAGAGAAGAGATCATTTAGACCTTTATGGACAGCAAAAGAATTTTGTCTATTTAATGATGAGTTAGACGTGCCTTTTCATCTGATCAGAATGTGTTGCCTAAAAAGCAAAAGACAACATACTATTCATTAGGTACTTCTTCATTGGTCAGATTCAGTTTGACATTCAGCCACATTTGATTTCCTTGAAGTAGCATGGATTTTCAAGTAATGCTACTATATTTAACTTAGGGTGCAATCCAATAGAGATGCCCATAACTCTCTCAGTTTGGAGGATTATGGGCATCCTTTGCAGGCTGGGAGGAGTGCAGAGGCAAAGGTCACCTTCATGCTCCTCCCGCCTTGTAAAGCAGCTAGATGGCCAATTTCAGCTAACTGCAGTGCTTCAGAAGTTCAGAGGGGGAAGGAAGGAGGCTGAGGCTCCACCAGCATATGTCGTATCTTGGCGGCACTGGTCTCCTCCCCTCCCTGCGCCTTGAGAGTAAACTAGAGTAAAAGCTTTGCCCGCTTAACTCTTAGTATTACGAACGGAAGGAATAAAGCTAAGCAACGTATTGATAGTAAAGTGTTTATTCAGTTGTAGGACTCTTACGAGATTAAGTCGTGTCACACGCAGAAGAGAGGTTCTTGAAGATGGTAGCACAACACCGTGCTCACCCCTACTTTATAGTATTTAACTATAAACAATAGGAGGGTTATACAAGGTTACGCAACAATTACATAACATGTTGTCTTGCAAACTTGCTGACTTGCATGTGTCACCAGACCGTGACGTATAGTCACCTTGAATCTATGTCAGGAGATATTTTGCACTCCATTCACTTCTGCACCCCCACTAAACCTAACATCCCTCTGCGTTTAGTATAGGTGTAGAACGTGGTATCAATCTAATACAACAGCAACAGTTTTGTCAGCTTCTGGTGCTGTTCTTTTCCAATTGGCTTTGACGAGATCTGCTGGGATATCTCTACCAGCCAGGAACTGAACTCGCATCAGACCACTTCTGATGTATTCCTTTGCATGACTCAATTTTATTTGCAAATACTTTGTTCTGTGCTTATTGCTATCTGTTTTCAAAATAGCAATGCTGGCTTGGTTGTCCTGAGAAACTGTGATAGGTTTTTCCACATCAATCCCAACATCTTTAAACAATTGCAATAACCATTCAAGATTTACAATGGCATAATTCAATGCACTCAGTTCAGCTTCAGTTGAACTCAAACTTACAGTAGGTTGTTTCTTGCAAGCCCAATCAAACAATGCATTATTATAACAATAACAAACTCCAGAGGTGCTTTTGTTGTCCCTACTATCACTACCAAAACTGGCATCTGCATGAATCTGTAAGCCACCTGTGCTTTGAGATGTGAAACGTAGTCTGAAGTGCAATGTTCCCTTCAGATAACACACAGCTCTTTTCAGAGCTTTCCAAGCATGTTCTGTGGGGTTAACAGTTTGCCTGCTCAATAGGTTCACACTGACAGCAATATCAGGCCTTGTTGCATGTGCAATGAAACTCAGCTGTCCCAATATGCTTCTGTACAGTGTAGCATCCTCAAACTGTTTTCCATCAGCATGTGCTTGAAAATCAACAACCATTGGAGTATCTACTGAGTTAGCATACTCCAAATGCAGCTTTTCAATCACATCCATGATTTTCCTGGTTTGATGAAGCAAAATACTGCCTTCTTTATCTCTTTCCACTTCAATTGAGAGATAGTTGGTCACATTGCCAAGCAATTTCAATTCAAAATGAGATTTCAAATCCAGTATCATCAACATAACAAAGTACATACAGTTTCTGTCCCTGTTCCTGTTTAACAAACAAACATTGATCTGCCACTCCCTGTGCAAATTCCAAATCCAGCAATGTTTGAGTTAAAACAGAATTCCAGCATCTTGCTGATTGCTTAAGTCCGATACAAAGACTTCTGTAAATGACAAACCACATCTTTTTCAACAGCAACACCATCCGGTGGTTGCATGTAAATGTCCTCAGACAATTTACCATACAAAAACACTGTGGTAACATCCAAATGTGAAATATTCAGATTTCTCTCAGCAGCAATCTTAAACATCAGTCTGATTGTTTCAAAGCGAATTGTAGGTGCAAATACCTCGTGGTAATCCAATCCTTCAACTTGCGCAAAACCACGTGCAACCAATCTCGCTTTGTGACGTGCCACCTTTCCGGTGTGGTCAGTTTTCACTTTAAAAATCCATCTGCTATCAATTATTTTCATGGATGGCTGTTTCTTTACCAGCTTCCATGTTTTGTTCTTATCCAAAGAATTTAACTCAGCTTGCATAGCCTGAAGCCATGGTGTAGCTTCCTTAGCAGACAATTCTTCTACCTCCTTGTAACTCTGAGGTTCAAAAATGGCTTTTCCTGCAAATTCATCCTGATATCTCACAGGTTGTTTTGTAGGACGTTTTGATCTACACAACCTTTTCCTTTCCTCATCAGAACTATCAGTTTCCTGTTTCAATGAACTTGCACCAATGGTGAACAATGGTTTCTGTTCAGTTTCATCCCCTGAACCATGTGGTGTTTCAGTATCAGAGGAGTCAGATTCACCTGACTGTCTTGGAGTACTCTTAATGCTTTTGTATTCTGATTCTGTATCTGAATCTGACTCTGAACCTGAATCCTCAGGATCAGTAGTGCCCACAGAATAGGGTTGAAAAATCCCAACCTTTTCCCAATTAGCATTATACTCAACACTTCTAGATAACCTTACAGTCTGGGTGTCAGACATGAGAACACGATATGCACCTTTCTCATATCCTAGAAAAATCACATGCAAGCCTCTTTTTCCTAGCTTCTGACTCTGAGGTGTGTGCACCCACATATCAGACCCAAAAATCTTGAAGTGTTTCACAGTAGGTTTCTTGTTATACAGCTTCTCATAAGGTGTACAATTCAACACAGAACTGAAACTTCTATTGTGTACATAATTGAAACAATTCAGTGCTTCTGCCCAAAACACATCAGCCAAATTAGCATCAGTTAAAAGACATTTCAATCCATGTAACAGTGTCTGATTTTGTCTTTCACACAATCCATTTTGCCATGGTGAGCGTGGATTAGCTACCATGTGTTCAATACCACGTTTTATTAAAAATGCATCAAATTGCGCTGAATTGAACTCCCCTCCCATATCTGTAAAAAACAGGTGATACGGGTATTATGCTTGTTTTCCACCCAAGCACAATATTCCTGGAATCTGTCCAGTGCTTCAGCTTTATTTGCTAGCATGTAAACAAACGTGTATCTCGTGTATTGATCAACCAACACCATGAAATAGCGTGTCCCTCCTCTGGAAACTGTCAGAGGACCCAGAAGATCACCATGAACAAACTGAAATGGTTTTTCAGCATGTCTCCCCATTTGCTTACCTTTGGGTGCTTGCTTTACCTTGGGTTGCGCACAAGAAATACATTTCATGTGAAAATTACACTTTTGCAAATGCATACCTTCAACCATTGTTTGCATTTTCTTCACAGCCTGAAAATTCAAATGACCATACATTCTATGGTATGCATGAATACATTTATCATGTACAGGAGCATTGACCCTTGAAGTAGAAATCTTACTACCTTATATTTCTTCTACATCATTACAAACCCTGTATGATAAAAGAAACAAACCATCTTGTAGCTTTCCAAACAAAAATACTTTCCCATCTTTCAGTATTTCACATTTAGCTACAGAGAATTTTACTATAAACCCTTGATTAGTCAGTTGAGAAATGCTCAGTAAATTTTCTGATAAGTCAGGGGCAAATAACACATTCTTGATTGTTGTGTTCAAACTCTCAAGAAACACAGTTCCAAAACCATGACTGTCAAATACCTGACCATTGGCAAGATTAATCTTCCCCTTTTGTTTAGTAAAAGTTGTAAACAAAGATCTATCTCTGCACATGTGTCGGGTAGCTCCGCTGTCAAAAACAAAGTAAGAGTTCCCCTTTGTTTTGCCTGTTTCAATAAACAATGCTTTCGCCCCAGAGGTAGGTTTAGAAGCCCCCTGCTGTTTTCTAGCTATTTTCTTCTTCTTGCAATCTTTTTTTAAATGCCCTGTCTTCCCACAAGAAAAACAGCATTTCACTTTTAAAGCTGCTGCTGATTCTTCAGCTGAAACCATGCCCCTGCTGATTGGTACAGCCTTCTGTTCCTCTCCATGGTAACTGGCAGCGACACGGCGATCCACTTCCGCCATAAGCCTTGCCTGGATCAGTTCCACGGTCAGCTATGCTGCTGGGATGGCTGCCAGCTGGGAAGCAATGCCTTCAAAGGAAACATCCAAACTGCTGAGAACAACATAACAGAATTGTAGATCCGGTATCTCGACTCCTTGAGATAACAATTCGTCACGCAGCAACCTCAGATGCCGTAAATGAGCACATACGTCACCATCCTTGGTTAGCTCCACCCGATATAGCTTCTTAAAGAAAACAACTGTAGATCCAGTCTCCTGCCGGAGATGAATAGCTCGTAGTGCCTCCCACTTGAGTTTAGCAGTCCGTGGTGCTCAAACATTCACCAGCTGCTCATCAGAGACACCCATAGTTATCAGAGCACTTGGTTTTTGATTAGCAGTTGTCCATGCAGCCGTCACTTGCGCTGGTGGATCATCCGTTACAGCATGCCATATATTGTCCATGCGTAGCTGTGCTTCCATACGCTGAGACCATATTGAGAAATTATGATCTGTCAGCTGTGGAAAATCGAAGCCTCTGTCTCTGCGTTCCTCTGCCATTCTGCTGTACTCTCAGTCAGAGAAATGCTGTAATCCGAGCCACTGTTATCAAAGCTCTAGCATTCCAAACTGCACAAACAGCATCCAGAAATCATAAACATTTACTATAAACATTGCTTTTCTTATCTTTCCTTATCCTGGGCACATAACCGATGTGAGAGTAAACTAGAGTAAAAGATATACAGTCAAGAACCTTGATTGCAATTGCATGTACAGTCACATCATGACATTTTTTTACGTTGATAGAATGCTGAGCACATGTGTACAGGTGTTAGGGCTGGGCTGTAGGCAGCTGTCCAAAGTGAGTTGGGAGTTGGGAACCAGGAACTGAGCTATGGTGTTGTAGCTGGGAAACAAGCAGGAATGAGAACTGGAAAGCTGAGGGCAAAGCAACAGTCAGAGCCAAGGAACAAGCCAGAGGTCAGGAGCTGAAGAACCCAAAGGAGCACACCAGAACCAGGAAAACCTTGCTTCTCAGGCAAGACTTAATTTACACAGGAAGTCCTCCCTGTCCAGGAAGTTCCAGTGGCCAGATTAAATGGATGGGACCCATTGAGTCCCCAAGGATACTATGACATAGTTCTGTGCCTTGCCTTACATGGCAGCCATACACAGAACCGAAGTTCTCCAGTTTAATTTGAATCCCAGAAGCTCCTGACAATAGCTAATATGCAGTTGTGTGTGTATGTGGCTGGCTGGGGAATGCTGAGAGTTGGGGGGCGGGGTTCCTGTCTAAACATGCATAGGTTTGCAGCCTTAATAATTTGTTACTAAGTAGGTCCAGGCCTCTCTTCCCCTGCTTCATGAATTCTTGCAAGTTAGGGTTAAATGCCTTAAAATGCCTGTAGGCTTAAAGAGCATGGATTAGAGGGTACAGTCCAGAGCTAAGAAAGCATTGTCACTTGAGTCCTTATTGTGCAACTCCCTAAATCAGTTTTAAGTTGATTGCAGCAAAAGAGCACTATAAGAGGTTTCCCCCCTGAACTTGGGTCACCTTAATGATCCCATCTCTGCTCCAAAATATAGTTGTTTCTACCTTCTATAGCTTGGTACCATAAAAGATTCTGTAGCATTCAGTGATCTTTTCAGAGCAGAGGTATTTTTCTGATGAAGACTGATAGATTTTCTTTATGATGGCATGCCGCATGTGTTCCTGTGTTGCTGTGCTATTGCTTGCTGGGAATTACCTTCAGCACAACAATAGCGAGAGAGTTGTAACCTTTTCTTGTAGATACAAGAGCAAGTTTATTCTTTCATGTGTCCATTAAGGCCATGAATTCTGGATTAATCCAAAAGGATTTCTACTTCACCTCTGGAGATTTCAATTAGATGTTACCACATTTTGACAAAAGCCAAATTTTGAGGCAAATTTGAAGGTTCCTGTGTAGGCAAACCATGTTAGGATGTCCAAGGATGCAAAACAAATTTTGATAAGACTAGTGCCATTTCTCAGGGGGATTCAGCACATTCTAATTGCAATTGGCAGCTCTAAAATGAGTAGGTTTTGACAACTGTTGTCTTGTACTCAGTGTCACAAACAACCTGAGCCAATTAACATAGACTTTCTGTACTGGTGATCCTCTTCATGTGTTGGAAAGCAAGGGTGCTTTCCCTACTTCTCCATCATATGAAAAACATTTGTCAACCAGTGAATGTGTGAACTAGCCCATAGTCTTTCAGACTATTCCTAGCTAGTCTTATTCAGAAGCAAGAGCCATTGGTGTCAACTGGGGCTTACTTCCAAGTAAGGACGCTGAGCTGCAGCCTCAGTTTGGATTAGTCCCACTGAAGTAAATGAAAATGAATGAAACATGTACAGCACAATAATTTCACTTCCTTCCATGGAGCAAAACTGGCATAAATGTTATTATTTATTCGTTATATCTTTAATACACACAATAACCAGTGTTTTCCAGGCAGATAACAAACAGATAAAGGCATGCATTCTTCTTTAAGTGAGTGTCAATATACAATATATGAGAAAATGTGTCAGTTTAAATGATGTAGGGTGCAATCCTATGCATGTTTAGACAGAAAAAAAGTCCTACAATTCCCAGTTTCTCCCAGCCAGCTGGGGAAAGCTGGGAATTGTAGGACTTTTTTCTCTCTAAACATGCATAGGATTGTGCCTTTATAGCAGGGCTCTCCAACCTTGGGTCCCCAGATGTTGCTGGCCTACAGCTCCCAGCATACCCAGCCAGCATGGCTAATGGCAAGGGATTCTGGGAGCTGTAGTCCAGCAGCATCTGGGGACCCAAGGTTGGAGAGCCTTGCTTTATAGATTCTGTTGTAGACAATAGAGTATCTGAAGTACAATGGCAACAATGGCACAGGATCCCTATATATTTGTGTCAGGGGGAAAATAAGTTTCCTGCATTGTAGCAACGAGTACTAGTACCTTGAGGAAG
Organism: Shinisaurus crocodilurus; assembly: GCA_021292165.1. Taxonomy (NCBI): domain Eukaryota; kingdom Metazoa; phylum Chordata; class Lepidosauria; order Squamata; family Shinisauridae; genus Shinisaurus; species Shinisaurus crocodilurus. The sequence continues at coordinate 93,017,442 of CM037878.1, read as the reverse complement.
TCACTGGTACTCAAATTATATGACCTATGTGTAAAATGGGACTAATAGTGAGTTAGTTTACACGGTTCTTTTGACAGCCAAGACAGATTATATAAGTAATAAAATATTAGTCTCCCCCCCCTGTTTATCTAAGTATTGGTTATCTGCATCCACACATCGCTATCAGCGCTTGCTTTATGTGATGAGCAGAGGAAGAGGTAAAATGGTTTTCCAGATAATTCTAATGACCTAGAACATGCTGTCAATTCTAATGCCACCAACTACCTTATCTACCCACAAAGATTGGATGCTTCTTTATGGAATGGAAGGTAAAACCCAATGGCTTCCAAAGCTGGGAGAATAACAGGTACCACAGTAGGGAATTATAGGTATATTAATTACTCATGTCTTCAATGGCTACCTCCTCATATGTGTCAGTACTTGGGACTCATTATTAAGACACAAGAAGTAGCTCCTATATCTAAAATGCATGTGTATGACATTTGATAATTATAGTATAAAATGAATTTTAAGCTGTGCATTTAGGGAGGTCCCCATGATAAAGCGCCTGCTTTACGTGAAAAAGGTCTGAGGTGTAATTCCTGGCATCTTTAGGTAAAAGGAAATCGGGTAGCTGGGACTCTGGGAGACAGAAGACTTCTCTCTGAACCCTTGGAGAGTTGCTGTTAGCCAGAGGAGACTGGTACAGTGCTGGGCCAATGGTTTGATTCAGTGCGAAGGCAGCTTCACATACCTTCACATCTTATGCCAGTGCGTCCTCTGCAGATTTGGAATTATAATACAGCACTGGGAATTGGGTTGTATAAGGCCGCCTTCCACAACCTGGTGCCCTCCAGATGTCAACTCCCATCATCCCCTGCCAGCATAGCCAATGGGCATGAATGCTGGGAGTTGTAGTCTATAACATCTTGAGGGTACCAAGTTGGTGAAGGCTGATATAAGGCCTAGATGGGACTCTGGTGCCAGTCAGACACTCAGTTTCCCATGTATGGAAAGGGGCCAGAGCTCAGTGAGAGATCCTATGCTTTGCATGAAGAAGAAGGTCCCAGGTTCAATTATTGGCATCTCCAGTTAAAAAGAGCCAGTGTGGCGTAGTGGTGAGAGTGTTGGACTGGGACTCGGGAGATCCGGGTTCTAGTCCCTGCTTGGCATGAAACTCACTGGGTGACTTTGGGCCAGTCACTGACTCTCAGCCTAACCTACCTCACAGGGTTGTTGTGAGGATAAAATGGAGAGGAGGAGGAGGAGGATTATGTAAGCCGCCTTGGGTTCCTTGCAGGAAAAAAGGCGGGGTATAAATATAATAAATAAATAAATAAAAATTAAAAGGATTTCCGGTAGCAAGGCTGAGAGGGACATCAGCCAGAATGCTGCTCACTGGATTGGACAGCACTGGATTAGAGAGACCAATGCTCTAACTCACTATTAGGCAGTTTCATATGTCTATATGAAAGTGCAGATTTCAAAAGGCTGTATCTTCCAAAATGGACAGAAGGATGCCCCATAATTAGAGGAAAGGACTACTGCCCTATTTGGGCATGGAGTAGGAGGGCAGGGATGTATCTGCCCCTGTCATTGTGGCCCCACCAGCCCTGTCCCCTGGCTGTTCACATGTTGGAGGGGAAAGTCTGAAGAGGAGAGCCTACTGTATGCACAGAGCCGGTTTTCCCCTTAGTTTATAACCTTGATCATGTAGAGTTCTACCTCATGGGGGGAACTTATATGTACAGAGCAGTCTGTCCTCTTCACACTGAGCCCCCAAAGGCAGGGCTGTGATGGCAGGGCCCTGCTGTCTCCCTCTGGTCAGTTGTAATCACATGGACGAGAACAGGGCTTAGGCCACTTTGTCTCCTGCTCGTTTGTTCCCTGGTATAACTATATTAGGAAATACTCCATTAGAAACGTATAAAGTGCTGATCAATATTGTGTCTATTTTGAGTAAAATATTGTAGTTATGGGATATGCAAGTGATGTTAAATTAAAAATTCAAGAACCCTAAATGAAAGCTTGCAGAGTCATTTATAATGCTAAAGGGACTTGTAACATAAGAAATTAAATATCACTTTCATTTTGTAACCATATTTATTTTTATTACTTGTTTCTATTACATTGGAAATGATAGTGATATTAATTATATATTAATTTACCTAACGTTGTATTTTAACTTTCTTTAAAACTGCTTTGGTATTGAGCCTGTTGGGGCAAGTACTGTGTCATTAGTTACACTGCAATGTTCATGAATGATCCAAAAATATACTCGGAATACAAGTATTATTGAATCGTTTTACAAAGGTAACGGAAATAAAGAGGTGAGATAACACAGTATTAGATGAAATTAGACACACACTTTATTAAATGTTTAAACCCCCCCCCCCCATCTGCAGAGGGGTAAATGACTGTGCAGGATGCTAGCTTGCTCATGTCCCAGCAGGCAAAAGCCTGCAAGCAGTTAGGGTGAGTCACCCTGCCTCCAAAGATTGGTGGGAAAATCACCCTTTCCATAAGTCACCCCTCTTCCAGTATGGAGGGCATCTTTCCCAAGTCTCCCATTCCTGATACCAGCCAACTCTGGGCGGATGAACCAGGTTAGCCCCAAAGGCCATCCATACCCTGGCACAGAGTGACAAGTCTCTGGAATAGCCAATCACCATAAAGGTGCCTCAGGGTGCTCACCACCAATTCCTAAGTCTACCTGCTGTATTCCTTCCAAATAGAACAACTTAACCAGAACAATACCAAATGTGACCAAATTAACCTGCCTGAAACAAAACTACTCTAATCCAACACCCCAAACCTGAAAGTCAGTGCAGAGCAGGGAAGAAGAAGACGAAGACGAAGACAAAGGTTGTTCAAATCAGCAAAACACGAGCTCACCAAAGTTCTCCAAATTCCATCTCGAAGCTTGTTTCGACTCAAGTCAATATCACATTGCAAGCTTTGTTTTTTTTCTTTTCACATGAAAATCCATTAATATTTCCATTTTTTAAATGTATGCCATCTTCTCCCATGATGATTAAAACGTATTTGCGCACATTTTTGAAATGCTCTCATTTTGAAATGTATGCATCTTTCAAATGTACTCATGCTGTCTGTGGCGTAACCCCACAATTCAGTTCCCTGGTGTATGTCTGCTTTAGTATGTTTAGTGTGTCTAGAATGTTCAACTGAGTGGGTGTGGTTTATGATGTCTTGGAAAGGGTGGGGGAGGAGTATATAAGGAGTGTTTGAGTGATGTCAGAGTTAGTCGAGTTTAGGAAGTAGAGTGTTGGTTAGAGTGTGTTGGGAGTGTTAGAGAGTTTGGGAGTTAGGTTAGTTCGGTTATTTGTGTCTTGTCAGGAGTTTTAAGAGAAGTCAGTGCTTGTATGAGGAGTGAAAGTATTTAGAATCATAGGGATTTAGGTTAATTATAAAGTGTTTGGTGTAGGCAGGTTTAAAGTTATTTTCTGGAACTAAGATTTTGAGAATTAAAATAAACTTATTTTTATTTTGTTTGCTACTACCCAAATCCTACGTGTCAGCTTGGTGTTATTAATCTGCATTACTTTCAAATCTATACACACACACACACCTTTGTACCCTCAGTATCATAAATTTAAAAATAGATCCTTCATAACCAGTATTAATCTTTTCCCTCATTAGTAGGGGAAATGTTTCATTTGACCCTCCCCTCAGGTTTTTAAGTGTTGATGCTTAGCCTGAGAAGGGTTTATGCACCTGGTCCTAAAGTGAAGGGACTGTGTCGTTGCACTGTCAAACACCTCTCTTTCTTTTTTTTTTGTCCACGAATCAATTGCAAGCTCTGAAACGAATGGACTTTTAACCACAGAGTGCATCTAAGTCCATGTTCAGTCCAGGAGGTGCAAACTGGGTAAATCCTGATCAAAAATGAACTGACATGAATTTCTCATACATCCCTTAAAAATCCACCAACTTGGCCTAGCATTTGGGGAATAAAAAATGCCTACTCACTCCATGCTGGGGGCGACCCACTAATCTTGCACTGAACAGAGGGATGAGGAGCAACCAGAAGGATAGAGGAGCAGGGGAGAAGCTGGCCTATAAAGTCTAAGCTCACCCCCCCAACCCCCCCCCACATCATGATACAAGGTGGGGACACATGTTGGGTCAAGGAAGTCCCACCTCCTATTCCATCCCTCCGCAAATGTGTCCCCTGACCAGAGCCATGGCGACTGGCTGGGTATGAATATTCTTGTAATTGACTGTCAAGAGGCCATGGAGAAGACATAGATTAGTGGCAGGGCATGTACTTTGCATGTAGAAGGTTTCCAGATTCAATACCAGATGACTTTGGTTTAAAAAAAGAGTCTTTGGTGGCACAGCTAGAGTGACAATCTGCCTGAGATCTTGGAGAACTGTTCCCTATCAAGAGTAGACAGAATTGGTTTAGGCAGTCAGATTATATGATTTAGCATAAGGCAGATTCATATGTCCATGTGCATTTATCAGGAAGTATATCAAGAGGTAACTCTATGTGTCTAGTTTTCTGCACAATCTAGGATGCAATCCTATGCATGTTTAGAGAGAAAATGCCAGCGTGGACTTTTTCCTGTCTAAACATGCATAGGATTGCACCCCAAAGCTACATATCTCATCTCTTTATTTCCCAGGTCCAGCCACAATAATGAAATTCTTTATAAGCAGACTTTGGGGAAAGGGTTGCTTCCAACATAAATATTTTACTAGTTATAACTCACTGAAGTTTCTTAGACTTACAGTAATACCTTGGATTGCAAGTAACTTGGTCTGAGAGAATTTTGCAAGACAAGCAAAAAAAATTTAAAATTTTTGACTTGATAAATAAGCAAGGTCTTGCAAGGCATGGTAGGGATGTAACCGCTCACCTCGAGCAGGCGTAGCAGGCCGAAATCTGCCCCGCTCACGCCCGCCAGAGACTCGCTTTGATATAAGAGTGTTTTGGATTACAAGCATGTTACCGGAATGAATTATGCTCTCAATCCAAGGTATTACTGTATCTGTTGGCGCTTAAATTTCATATTTGTGAACGCCTTCCCCCTTCTACAATGTTGGCAACCGACAATGAGTTGAAGTGACAGGGGAACAGCAAATGCAATCAATATCCATATGTCACTAGCAATAGCAGCAACAAAATTAAGAGCCACACTGTATTACTCATGTTGCAAAACAACAAAATGTATAATCCTGACAACCATTAACTTTAGACAAGGTTCCAGCTAGGGCTGGCAGCTTTCACTCTGTTTTGCAATCATTCAAATCTTCTAAGACAGTGAAAGAAAAAAACCCAGTCAAAAGAGTTGAGTCATTACACAGTCATTAGGGATCATCTGCATGGCAGAATTGTTTGAGGGGCACACAACTAGCCGAAAGTCCACCAGCATTCTTGTGGGTCCATTTGCCTTCCTGTGAAAAAGGTTTCCTCTCCCCTCCCTGAGGGTGGCTGTTGTTGTTGTTGTTGTTGTTGTATGTATGTATATATTTATTTAAAAGCCTCATTGGCTGTTCCTCCCAGCCAGGAAGACTCTCCACTGCAGCCTCTTGCCTCAGTTCAAGAAGAGAAACTACCGTATTTTTCCGTCTATAAGACACTCCCATGTATAAGACGCCCCCCACTGGGCAGTTTCGCAACCGTGCGGTTCTCGCCTCGGCTTACTTCCGTGTATAAGATGACCCTCAATTTTTAGTCTAACAATTTTAGGAAAAAGTATAGTCTTATACATGGAAAAATACTGTAGCAACATTCCTGCAGTCCTCTATACTAATGTTGTATGTTAAACAATTAATATTGAAGTAAAGGTGTCCCAATTTGGATCCGGACCACAGCACACAGGGAGGATATACCCATCTCTCCCCATATGCTGCAGTCCCAATCCAGATCAGATCCTCCATCCAGCAGCTATACTCAGGGAAAGATGTGCCATGTACTGTGGTCCCAATCCAAATTGAGTCACCTTTACTTCTGTATTGATTGAAACCTTTTTGACCTTCTGCATGCAAAGCATCAGCTACAGCTCTTCCCGAGAGGAACTCAATCCCTAACCTAGATCAGTCAGTTCAGAAGGATCAAGGACAATGGTCTGGAAAAATGTTTAAAACCAGATCTGGAATTGTGTAGTTGTGTCAAAGAACAGTTGTGGGGATGAACTTGTTACTGCTGTTTCATCCTTTTGGAAGGTATAATCTGTTGTCTTATTTCCCTTTATTAGGTTGTTGTTGTTGTTTTAAAGAAAACATCATTTAGTTTTTTAGCTGATCATATCCTGTGGCATTTAGGCCAATTCAATATCAAACCTTCGACCCACAGGAACTGATTCACTATGGATTTCCTAATTCCTAGTGATCACATGAGGAATGACAGCAAAGAGTGGGATCAAGTGATCCAAAAACCTCTGACACATATAGTTGCGCTGAAATGCCTAAAGTCATGATTTGGATCAAACAGAGCGCTTTGCAGAATTACTAGTTGCCTTTTAATGCCTGAAGGATTTCTGCCTGAACTGAAAACATTTGCTAAACGACATAATAAGCTAATGATTGCTTAATTTTTGAATACACAGCTCAGTGCAGAGAGGGGGTAACAGCTGGTGTTTGTCAAATTGACTTTCCTTAAGATTTTTCCTATCCATTTTCTTGTTTATTTAGCATACTTAACCATGATTAAGAACCAAAGGTCTGCCCTAAATCTGTTTTGTAGAGGTGAAAGTTATAAAGGAAAAGGTTCATTCTTCTTCATTGCAACAATACTTCTTCCTTATCGGTTGCAATTAGTGGGATATCTTCTTTTCTTCAAAGGTAGAAACTCTGTGACTCATGTATTACATTTCAGGAAGAAATGTAAGGGCCATTTCACACATTACACAGAGGCAAACCTGGGTTTGCCACTGAGTATACACTCAGCAGGAACTGCAGTCAGTCACAGCTTCTTGGTGACTGTACCACCTGAATAATCCATGTGTTTGCAAATATGTAGTTGTCACATTCACACATATATTTTTTTTAGGTGTATCTTAAAATTGCAATGTATGAAGTGGCTTTAAGGCTCCCTGTAACGCCCCTCCCCTCACCCCAAGCTTGTGATTCACACCCAAAGCTTTACTACAGTCAAATCACGACACTGCCACCACCTGTGAGGCCCCTCACCGCTCACCACCACCTGTGATTCGAAATCACAGCTTTATTATGGCCAAATCCCACTTCCACATTGTGTCTGCCTGTCAGACCCCACACTCTCCCAATCTCCTCCGCTGCCACCAACCCCTTCCAGGGTAACCAATTCAGACCACGCCTTTTAAGTTTTAAAAATGAAATAAGTGTTGTGATATGTATCGCTTCAAAGAAAAATGATGACATTTCATTTTGATGTAAAAACTGCTTTCCTATATGGTGAATTACAAGAGGAAATCTACATGATGCAACCAAAAGGTTTTGTAGAAAATCCCAGTCTTGTATGTCGTTTGCACAAATCCCAGTCTTGTATGTCGTCTACATGATGCAACCAAAAGGTTTTGTAGAAAATCCCAGTCTTGTATGTCGTTTGCACAAATCCATATATGGGCTGAAGCAAGCAGCCAGGTGCTGGAACCAAAAATTAGACAGTTTTGATTAGTTTGGGATTCAAACAAAGCAAGGCTGATCACTGTCTGTACACATGTCACACAGAATTGGGACATTGAGTGTATTTGTTAGTCTTTGTTGATGATATATTGCTGATAACAGAATCAGTAAGTCAAAAAGACAAAATTGCAAAAGAATTGCAAGCACACTTTGAACTGAAAGATCTAGGTTTGGTACAACACTATCTTGGCATGCAATTATCCCAGGATGAGGAAGGTTCTTTCTTGGTTGAACAAAGTGGAAAAATTCAGAAATTGCTGGAAATTCATGGATTGGAGAATTGTAACCCAGTTACCACTCCAATGACTCTTGAATATCAGAAACACAGAGATAACACTGAATTTGAAGATATTGGGAAATATCAAAGTGTTATTGGAAGCCTGCTATATTTGGCAAATGTGAGTAGGCCAGACATCAGCAATGCTGTGAACATACTTAGCAGGAAAACCCAAAATCCTTCTATGTATGATTGGCTAGCTGTGAAACGTGTGTTGAGATATTTAAAAGGTTCCATGAATTGCAAACTGAAATTGTCATCACACACAGAGGGAGGTTTTTGTGTGTACACTGATGATGATTGGGGGTCTGCAACAGATAGAAAGTCCACAAGTGGGACTGTGATCATGTATGACAAAAGTTTAATTGACTGGTATACACGAAAACAATCTTGTGTGGCTGTATCTAGTGCAGAATCTGAATTCATCAGTTTATCTCAAACATGCAATGAGATTGAATGGTTCAAACAACTGTTTACTTGCAAATACCAGTAGACCAGGCTGTTACAATTTTTGAAGACAACCAGGCTTGCATAAGCATGGCTCAAAATGAAAAATGTAGGCCAAGAACCAAGCACATTGATGTTCGTTACTCTCATGTAAAGGACTGTGTGCAGAAAGGGTGGGTAACACTCAAATACTGTGCAACAGGGGACATGGTGGCAGATCTTTTCACAAAACCATTGCCTGTAGTAAGACACAGGAAGCTAATGACGGTGCTAGGCCTCATTGAGCAAATGTGAAACAAGATGTACTTCAGCTTGTGTGGGGGATGTTGTGATATGTATCACTTCACCAGCTGTAGCACACTGTTTACACATGGAAAGAACAGAATGGCTGTAAACAAGTTGTTATGTCTTTCTGAGTTCTCGTGTTTTTCGCATGGGAAGCCTAGACCATGGGAGCATTATGAGCTAGTCACATGGTTTGTATGTTCTGATGACGTGCTGACTTGTTTTCTGTCTGAAGCCATCTTAGAGAGAGGCAGGACTGCTTTCTCTCTTCTCCTTTGTTCTTCTTGCTGGACTTTTGTCACTTTTGTACCTCAGCAAAGAATGTAACTTCTTTGCTGAGGTGGAGTGAAGCTCAACTTACTCCACTGGATGTAATGCTTGCTATGCATTTATACTCTGCACATGGACTGTAACTAGGAAATGTATACTCTGTAGAACTTTACTTGCTAAGTGAATAAACAGGTAGAATTAGACCTGTGGTGTTACAGAGTGTTTCCTGACTCCATGGATTAATCTGCAAATGGGGAAGCTGGAAGCAAGTTGGATTACAGGCAGGCTGGGCTGGCATCTTCACAACACGCTGCATGCTGCATAAAGGGGGGAGCTGAGATCTGGAAGATCTGTGTGTGGAATAACAGGCCTCTGCTAGCACACAGGCAGGATTTTAAATCTCCCATGCGCACATGCACTCTGCTGCTCACGCACACACGCACCAACAATAAGTTTATTTAACTACAATTAAGGGTAGGGAAATGGATAATGTTATTGGATTCTAAATGTTGAAAACTCCCTCTCTCTCTCTCTCTGACAAGACTCCAGCTCCCAACTCCACTCAGATCACTTCCGCAGCTCTCAAAAACCCACTCCCCCTGTCTTCACCTTCCCTCCTGAACAGCACCGCCCACTGTTTCTATCACAGGCTTCATCCCCCTTCTCACTCTCTCAGCCAATCAGCAGACATCCAACATTCCACACTCCTCTCACACTCCCCGCTCCCCTCACATACTAACTGATATAACACTTTGTCCATGGGCAGGGGCATGACACTCACCTATTTAGAAAAGCTTTGGGGATTGGAGCTATGACTATAAATTGACTGTTTTCATCAGTTTGGTTGTTCTATGGGATTGTGAATTATGCTTCTGATTATTTTTATTGTTGTCTTTGCCTGTTTATGGTTTTGTTACCGTTTTTAATGTCTGTAGGCTGCCTCAAAACCTTTTAATAAATACATTATTTGCAGAGTAAACAAACTAATAAATATGGAGAATGTAATGTACATGGAAGTTACATGAATTTAATTACAAAAGGAAACTTTCCTAACTACTTGGCTTGGACACATCACAGCCAAGTGGTTTATACAGTTGGAGTTGGCTATGTTCCTACATACCAGGGGAGGCTAGTGAGTGGTGACGGCAATGTCAGTGGGACTGCATATCCACTCCGGATTTTATTCTGAACTTTAAAGGGGCTATCAATGGTGCTGAACCCTATAAAAATGGATTTGGCACCTTGGATAGCTCATTAAAAGTTCAAAGTAAAATCTGGAGGGAATATGCAGCCCCGCTGACATTGGAGTCACCAGCTTCCACTGCTACATACAGTTGGCTATGTTCCTTTGGAGTAATATGTTGGGGGCCACATGCCAATGGTGCACAGTTTTAGAGCCAAAAGCAGGTGGGGCTGGAGTCACAAGTGGGTGGAGCCACCCCTTCTCTCTTTGTTTTTCTGCCAATACCCCCTCTCTCTCCCAACCTGCTTTCTCTCTCTTTTTTTGTCAATCTCTTTTCTCTCTTTCTGCCTCCCTCATTTTCTTTCACATTTTTTTTTCTTTCTCTTTCCACAACCTTTCCTCTCTCTTTCTCTCCCTCACCACCTAGCAGGATGCCGGGGGAGGCACGGCACAGGTCACTTTTGCTAGTGGTCTGAAATGATTACTTTCAGAGGGCTTCCTCCCATCACTTCATACATTTTGGCTTTTTGACCTATATTTCTCCCTCCTGCCCTCCTTGCCACCTGCATGAAACCATGTCAAGAGCTGCATGATTGCCCAACTCTGCTAAAGGTTTTGTGATGGTTTTGTGTCTCACACCAAATGGCCTATCCTTGTCATCCCAGTCTGAACTCTGTTCTCTCTGTGGAGAATTATATTTCTTCTGTCCACAATATGCTTCATGGTTGAGCAGGAATTTTCACCTGAGTATTCTGTATTGAAACCAAGTCCTCTATCCACTCTTCAACAGGGGTCCATAAGAACATAAGAAGAGCCATGCTGGGTCAGACCAAGGGTCCATTTAGTCCAGCATTCTGTTCACACAGTGGCCAACCAGATGCCCACGGGATCCCAGAAGCAGGACATGAGTGCAATAGCACCCTCCTGTACAAGTTCCTCAGCAACTGGTGTGCATAGGCATACTGCCTCTGATACTGGAAGTAGCATGTAGCCATCAGGACTAGTAGCCATTGATAGCCTTCTCCAGGAATTTGTCCAATGCCCTTTTAAAGCCATCTGAAGTGGTGGCCATTACTACATCTTGTGGAGGTGAATTCCATAGTTTAACTATGCGCTGTGTGAAGAAGTACTTCCTTTTATCTCTCCTGAATCTCCCACCAATCAGCTTAATCGGATGACCCCAGTGAGTTCTAAGATTATGAGGGAGTCTTCATAATCTTATGAGTCCACTGCATATCTTATTCATTGTAGAGATGTGAAAAATGGTAACACATGGTACTCAGGTCAAAACTGGGTTCCTTGAGCCATAGAAATGGAGCATCTTAACCATGCCAATGAGACAGAGGGTAGAAACACCTTGGTACAGTCCATCATTTGTACCATTGCAGGGTTAAGGAGCAGAGTGAGAGGCTGTCTTTCACTCATTCATTTTAAATGATTTCAGACCACCGTTAAGGATAGAATTCTCTCAGGCAGATTTCCAATGTTCAATGAAAATAATCCAAATCATACTTGATTCTTCCATAGGTGGTTGCCTTAAACAAGCTGGCAGTAATCAGGCCATTGCATTTGCAGCAGCCATGTTGTCAGTAGATGCCGACACCCCTCAGGGACCATCAACAAGTGTTCAGCCGTGCCACGTACTGACGTTGTCACCCTTCAAAATACCTGTTTTGACATCACCTTTCCAAGGTAAGAGCTTTCCCCTGTTGATCTGTGTAACATTTTACTTTTAACTCTGTGATTCCCAAATTGGTGGGCCAGGACAAACTACTGCAGCCTGTGGCTTATGCTGGCTCAGCTTGTCTGAGTGTGGAAAGCTAAGCAGGGTCAGGCCTGGTTATTACATGGATGGGAGACCCCTCCTCTAGTTTCCTGCATTGAGCAGGGGGTTGGACTCGATGGCCTTGTAGGCCCCTTCCAACTCTATGATCTATTTATCCCCAACCTGGTGTTCTCCAGATGTTTTAGACTAAAACTTTCAGGATTCCTGACCATTGGCCATGCTGGCTGGGGCTGAAGGGAGTTGAAGTCCAAAACATCTGGATGGCACCAGGTTGGGGAAGCGGAATTACTGAGCTGTTGAGCTCCTGGTGTGGCTTTCCAAATTAATGATGGTGTGAGTTGGGGACTGTGAAAAACACCAGATAAGAGGGTTTTACATCTGAGGTCAGGAGCTGGAAATGAAAAGTATGGTCCTAGCCAAGTATAAAATTTGCCAGACTGGTTCAACTTAGAAGACAAAATTGTTCTTCCACTTCCAAATTAGTTTCTGCCTTTTCATTTATGCTGCTCCTCATAATGGTTCCACTTTTTGAGCTGTTTTTGGATAACTCATTTGATACATCCATTTATTTTCATTAGTTGCTTGAACTGTGTGATCCATTCCATGTTTTCTTGAAAGTTGGTCACGGTTTGATGTCATGTGACATACATTGTTATTGGCAGCATTGACTTCCCAATATTGTGGTTAGATTTCCCAGAGTGTGGCAATGCCATATGTCCTTAGAACGGTCAGTCAATTTGCTACATGCTATATCAGAATGGCTGGAGAGAGACACTTTATTATGAAAGTGGCTACCAACTATGAAGACACAAGCAACTGTGCAAAAAGGAGTGCCAAATAATTTTGAAACAAACACTATGTTTTGGGCATGAATCAAGAAAATTATTTGGTGAAAGAATGTGCAGCTGAAATACCATGGAATTACAACATAGTCCTAATAATTTAGGGAACCAAAAAGAAAGGAATGAGCCTGATTTCTTGAGGGATGAAAACACATTGACACATGGAATTCCTTCACCTTCAAAGGTTTCCTCATGTATTTTAATGGAGGGGACAACTCTGGTCTACAATAGATAAAATACTATCCATTGCAGCCCCATGCTTATCAGGCACTCAGTACTGCTTGAGAAACTGAGAGATTTGCCCATCCACATAGGCTTTAAGACTTTTCTTTTTAGGCAAACTTTTATCCTCCAAATGTGATGAGATCTAGCTTGTTTGGTTTTATTTCCCCTGCTGCTTTTTTTTTTAAAAATTATTTCTTTGGTTGTTTAATGGATATTTTTAAATATTGTGCTCTGCTTTGGGAATGTAAGTGAGCTGAGAAGCAGATTATAGATTTTCAAATTATTTATTTTTTTCAAAGGATAATGCATAATGCATACATAATGTTTCTTCATCTAATTACGTGAATGGAATCACTTTCACACTGAGCAGATCTGTTTGCATAGAGCATCTAGGTGTGTGTGTGTGTGTGTGTGTGTGTGTGTGTGTGTGAGAGAGAGAGAGAGAGAGAGAGAGAGGAGAAAACAACTTTCTGCTCAATCATTGTTTTATTTTATTTTTGGTTAAATGGCAGCATTCAATGCACTGCCCATAATTTCTGAAACTCTTCTTACCATATGTGAAGATGGCCCAAATCACATGCAGTAACTTCAGGCCTATGGCGCACATTCCTGGCTGTGACTAAGAGCATTAACTGTGTATGAATGACGTGATGAATGTGATATGGATCATGCAGAAGTTGTGTGTTCTGTGTGGACTGCCACCACTTTTGCTCCAGGCTCCACATGAACATTTAAATCCGCCCTGATCCATGAAATCTCAATTACTATAATATGTATTTATTTCAACCATGGGCAGCACGATCCTATGAGGATGCCCATAATCATTTGAACTCGGGGGATTGCAGGCATGCTATTGAGGGTGGGAAGAGCGCAGTGGATAGGATATCTGTCATGCTCCCCTCGCCCTCAAAAACATCTAGACAGCCAATTTCAGCAGTCTGGATGTTATTTCTCTCCTCACAAGGAGAAGAGACTGAGACCCGGCCTGAATTCCTCGGAATCCAGCAGTGCCTTACTCCTCCCCTCCCCGTCCACAGTAATCCCCCCCCCCCGCAGGGAACCTACACGGTCTTCCATGTTCGGCTCCCTGCTGGCATGGAAAGAACCACACCTGCTATGAGGTGGGTGGGTGGGCGCTCCGCGGTGCTGTGACCTTGGAAGAGATTTCTGAGGTCGGAGTGGCTTCTATGCCCCATCCTGTAGCCCCCCAGACAATGTAGGAAGGCCATAGGATTTCATCCTTACAGTGCAATCAAAGACATTTCTACTCAGCAGTAAGTCCCCTTGTGTCCAATGGGGCTTACTTTTAGGTAAGTGTCATTTACTTTCAGCCTTGCTGAAATCAATGGAACAGACATGGATAGGATAGACAATGGAACTAGACATGGATAGGATAGGAAGCACTATTAGGCTGCAATGCTATACATGCTGACCTAGGAGTTAGCCGCATTGAACTCAATGGAACTTACTTCTGAGTAAAGATGCATAGGATTGCAGTGTAATTAGTCATTCAGCTTAAATAAGCTCTGAAAAGACTCATAACAATGAATGCAAACTACTAATTTATTCTTATTTGCCCTATCTGCATCCTACTGTAAATATCTTCTGAAGAGAATCCAAGCACAGAGTATCTATAATCTGATAAGGATGTGCAAATCAGCAAAGCTTGAGCTCCCCGAAGTTCTCCAAATTCTACCTCGAAGCTCGTTCCAACTCAAGTCCGTATCAGATTGTGAGTGTTATTATTTTTTTTTCCTTTTCACATAGGGCTCAATAGAAGATTCTCACAGCAAAGAGCTATCCCATTTAGATAACTGGCCTGGCTTGGCTTTGCAATGATAAACATGTCAGGTTTCGACAGCAGTTGTTTTCCTTAGGAAAATAAGGCTGATAGGATATCAAATAGCATGTTAGGAGTGCCTGAGCAATAAACCCATTATCAATCATGCACAAGAAATTGAATTATTCATAGATATTCTCTCCTGTAGAATACACAATTGGACTTTGAAATAAGCAAAACTGAAAGCAGATACTATTTGAATTGTGTAAACACCTCTGGCATACGCAGCATCCCATTTGCTCCTATTTTCTGAGGCATACTGCATTCTTAATGATAACCTGTAAAGGATGATAATCTGAAGTGGCTTAGAATCAGAGAGTTGGAAGGGACCATGGAGGTCACCAGGTCCACCTCCTGCTCAATGCAGCATTGCCAATGCAGCTTACAACTACAACGTTCCTGACATATGGCTGCCCAGCCTGTGCTTGAATACCTCTAGCAAAGGAGACTCTACCTCCTTCTGAGGCAGTCTTTTCTGCTATCTAATAGCAATTACAGTTAGGCGTTTTCTCTCTCATAAGAAGGGATGGATCTGTCACTTTTGGATTCTCACAGATTCTTAGGGCACAATCCTATGCACGTTTAGGCAGAAAAAAAGTCCTGCAGCACCCAGCATTCTCCAGATAACCATGGCTGCCTGGGGAATGCTGCGAGTTGCAGGGCTTTTTTCTGTCTAAACTTGCATAGGATTGTGCCCTTATTTTTCTAATCTGAAATTTCATTTTTTTCTGCATTTTGACAACTAAAAAAAAAGTTTGCATAAAAATATGCATTTTTGTGCACATTTCTCCTAATATATACCTACATTTTTGTATTTTTTAATTAATTTTTTAATGTCAATTTCACCAAAACAAAGCAAAAACCATATTAAAAAGGAAAAAATACAATTTTCTTACAGAAATTAAAATGCATCACTTGAAGTAAATGTGTATGAAATATATCAGCCAAAATTGCTGTTAATATTTTAATGGCTACTCGTAGGGATGTGTGAATCAGTAAAACTCGAGCTTGCCAAAGTTCTCCAAATTCCATCTCAAAGCTCGTTTTGACTCGAGTCTATATTAGATTGCAAGCTTAGTTTTTTTCCTTTTCGCATGAAAATCCATGCACATTTTAATGCATATTTTCCCAAATGTATGCATGGATTGTGCACATCTTTGGAATGCATACATTCTTCTCCCATTAATTGAAGTGTATTTGTGTACATTTAACAACAACTGAGGACCCAAGGTTGGGAAAGGCTGACATAGATTAAGATAACCCTGAAACACATGTGTAAGAAGGATTTCATGCTTGTTATAACTTTAGAGGAAATGTCTCTTATACTAATATATCCACTACCTTTGTCCTGCAAAACAGCTTATAATATTTAACATTGGACTGCACTGTTGACAAGATACTGAAGTTAAATTAAAGTTTCTTCCCCTGAAAAGGAGGGAGAAAAAGGTCAATTGGTCAAAAAGTAGTGCTCTGCTGTCAAGAACAAAATTACATTTCTGTTTCTCTACAGAATGTAATGATTGGGGAAACATCAAGGAAGCAAATAATCTAATATAGAGATAATCCCATGTGTAGAGTATATTTTACAGCCAGTTTGCCTTTCAGTTAAAAAAGAACAGTATGTCGACATTTATAAAGCATGACTTATTGTCCTCAACTCCTACCAAAATAAATCTTTGAAAGAACGCCATCTGTGAACCCCAGAGACTATTGTATTTTCATTGTCTGATCTGATGAATAATATGATAATGAGCTCCCTTTTCATGTTTGCCTTCCATAAAGTTTAGATAGAGCAATCTTGTCATAATAGATGCAAAATTGAAAAATATAAGAATCTCATATGTATCTTAAAGCTTTCTATTTAACAACATTGTCCAGTCTCTTCACATAAGTAGATTCGGAAGCAGCTTTGCCAGTTATACTGCGACAATAGCATTACAGCTGAGCAAAATAGTTGTGTTTTGCTTTCTTGTGATGCCTTCCATAAGTTTAGATAGGGCAATCTTGTCATAATAGATGCAAAATTGAAAAATATAAGAATCTCATATGTATCTTAAAGCTTTCTATTTAACAACAACATTGTCCAATCTTTACATAAGTAGTTTAGGTGGAAGCAGCTTTCCCACCTATATACTGGGACAATAGCATTACAGCAAAATAGTTGTGTTTTGCTCTCCTTTGATGCCTTGAGGGGAAATATATTTAATAGTTTCTCTGAATCAGTCCTGGAGCTTTGGGAACAGCCTGATGAGCTTCAGACCACTTTGGAGGACACCCACATCACTTTGGACCAATCCCAAATCTCTCTGAAGCAGCCAGCTTTGGTTTGGGATTCTTCCTAATTGAATGTACACCTCTAAAGTTGGCACAGTAGGGCTTAGAGGAGCATTGAAATGTCAATGTCACTCTGCAACTGGATGCACATCTGCATCAGCATCTTGAACAGAAGGCATATTGCTAGCATGGATGGCTGCATAAGCCTGTGGATCTTCCTTGCTGGACTGGAGCACCTAATAATGCTTAATAACAATATTGCAGTACATCTCTCTCTCTCTCTCTCTCTCTCTCTCTCTCTCACACACACACACACACACACACACCATTTCCCAGCTCTTGTATACAGTGCTAGAGAGCTGCCATCCCCAAACCTGAGCAATGTATAGCTATGTAGAAGTGGAGATTGTAGTTCTGAAGACTGGAAAGGTATTCTTTCTAAAACATTATTTATTTATACTGCTAAGGGTGAGTTTGTTTGTTTTTACCCTCAGACCATGCATCTCCCAACCCTAATTTTTCCCTCCAGGATACTTGCTAAAAACTTTCAGGGACTTGACCTGGGTGATTCTCCCTCTTCCCCCCACCTCCATTTTCCTTGGAAATGGTTCAGCTGACAGCCTAAAATTCTGTGTCGCAACTGCTCTCAAACACAGAATTAACTGATAGTGATAGACTCACATAGTTTGCCTAATTTCTGGTTTCTTAAACTTCTTCCCCACCCCTCTCTGCTAAACTGCTCTTAGCATTCTGTACCTCCTGTAAGCTCACAGTTTCTTGTCAGGTAATCTATTTGGGATTTTAAAAAAACCCACCTTTCTCTTTTAATTTGCAGACCTATATACTTCTATATACTGGGAGTCCCCTAAATGTGTAGAACCCACTCCCCTGTTTTTGGGTGGCTCTAGGGCTGGCATACTGTTTCTCCATTCCAGGGGCATGTCAGGGGAATAATCCAGTAGATCCAAAGACTCCCCAGATCTTTCCCCAGAATGCCCCCTTTTTGTTGGTGCTGCCATCAGAGCACCACTGATGGTGGAGTGGCAAGGGCGACTGAGATTTCTGCTCCATCACAGAGGAGGCTTCCAAGGGCAGAAAGGTCTCCCCATGGACCTCCCTTTCCATAGGCAGACAGGGTGTTCCTCACCATCCTATGGCCCCTTTGACACCTTCTGAGGGACCATAGGATTAGTAGGTTTACTTAGTAGGTTTACTTATTGAAATACCCAAGCAATGACAATTATTAGAACTAGTAATAGAATGGGAATTAATTGATCTGTAATGACCAAGAAAATAGATCATGGAAATATAACATGCTCAAAAATACCATAGAGAATTGTTTCATCTAGAGCAGCCTTCTCCAACCTGTTGCCCTCCAGAGGTTTTGGACTTCAACTCCTATCAGTGGTCAGAAATTCTGGGACTAATAGTCCAAAATATCTGGAGGGTACTAGATTGGGGAAGGCTGATCTAGAAAAATACCACATTGGTTCAAATAAGAAAGCTGGGCTTGTAGAAAATGTGTTCGACAAACAAATTTTGATGTTTTGTAAAATTTGGTATGTGAAAAAAATGGAGCATTGTAGCTACAAAGCTAAGAAAGTAGTAAATGTCAGGATCTAGATTTTATTATTAGAAATTCAGCCAAATAAATATGTTTTCCTATGCAATCTCTCCCTCATTAGAACAATACTATGATTGATATATTAACAGAAAATGAACCACAAACCAGTTTCTCACTTAAACTCAATAATTAAAATTTGGTCTTAGCCCTTTGGAGAACCAAAGACTGGTTCTCCATGGAAACAATGGGCTTACACATGCTAAACTCTGTTATGGATTGTGTGTGTCCAATACCAATAGGAACCTCATTTGACACAATGGAAGGCGTGGATTCTTTTTAGAACAGCCCTGAGTCAATCGCAAAGTCAAACACTCATCTGGGATTGGCTGTTGAAGACATTCCCTTCTCTCCTGTTTCTCCCAATATCCCTGGGGATGCTAGGCTGATCGAAATGTAGAGCTGGCTCCCTGTAAACTACGGTTTGCAAATTAGTAGCCAGTCTTCCCTCTTGTATCTCAAGGGGGCAGCCAGAATTGTTTTTAAAGTAGAAGGCAACAATTAATTCTGTAGGGAGACAGTGGGGGAAAGATGAATCTGTTGACAGAGGAAAGTTAAAATTATTTCCAGGGCTTTGTGTGATATTTGTGATTTGCAAATCACTTTGTCCATGAAACCCTGAGGCAGAACCTGTAGAGACTCCAAGGTGATTAACAGAGATAATAAATAAAGCAAGTGTGAGGCCTGGGGTGGTGCTGCATGTGAATCACTACAAAGACAGCTTGCAAGGTCTTTTTAGTCTAGCCAGAAAGATCTGATTCTCTGAAACTTTGACAGCAGTATAGCTCTACAGATCTTGGCTTTTAGTTAGTGCTGAGCTCAAATGAAGCTTGTGGGCCTTTGATGATCATCAGAAGCCCCTGTGAAATGGAGCCTCCATTTCCCACATTTTTTCTCATACTTATGTTGTTACACCTTTTTTGTTGTTGTTGAAAGAGTACAAATCTGTTCTCAAGGGAAGGGTGTTTATGATGGGGGTGCACAGGGTATGTGCCCCTATTGCTGAAGCAATTGCTCTTGTGGTACCTGGAAGGCCACACCCCCTTCCCCATGCCACACCCCCTTTGCCTCAACCACCAATTGTTGGGTGGTTTCCTGTCTTTTGTGTATTCTAACAGTTGAAATACCTCTCCTAAGGCTTAGTTCTTCTTTGTGGTCTCTGTGCATGGGCTCTGCACCTGCACTGAGGCCTCCTTCAGGAAACTTCTAAAGCTGAGGCATTTTAGGCGGGAACCCTTCCCCGACCGTCCTACTGCATATGCTCCTAGCCTATTTCCTCAGTTCCTCTTCAACCGCCATTGTGTCTGGGTGTCTTTCGGAACTTCTCCTATAGACTGCTGAGGAAAACTTTGGTTTTCTCTCTCTTCTTTCTCTCTACTATAGTGTTTTCATTCTTTCTCATTTTCATTTTATTTGTTTATTTAGTCTATCATTCTCCTGGATTACCGTGAAGGTATTCTGAGGCAATGCCTCTCAAAGTGGCCTTTCAAAAATGCATCTGCTGTGGCGCCAAACTTGCGCTGATGGATGGCCACTCGCTCTGCTTGTTCTGCTTAGATGAGGGGCGCATAGTGGATAAGTGTCCCCTCTGCCAAGCACTTACAAAGCAGGCAAGGAGGCAGAGGGCGGACTGCTTGAAAGCGGAGATGTAGAACAGGGCTCTGGAGGTGGTAGACGTCTCCAATCCTCCAGTGACTGTGCCGGCTTCTACTGCCGACTCACCGATGCCTCCACACCTGGAGACAGTTGTGCTAGACCGTCCAACTCCAGGTCGCAGCCTCGCAATCATGAAGGCCAAGAAGTTGGCCAAGAAGGCTAAAGTGGACATTGAACACCACAAGAAAAAGAAGGAGCACAGGAGGTAAAAAGACTCCGCTAAATCAGCTTCGACCCACCGTCTGCATCGACATCGAAACAACATTTGATACCGGCTCCACAACCCGCCGTCTAAACTTCGGTACTGAAGCAACCCACGGTACCGATGGCTCCACCTCCCACATCAGTCTCGGAGGGAGAGATCCTCAACGTTTTCCCGGCTGGGGAATGCCCTGCTGCAGGAGCTCCTCTGTCTCAGCTGCACCAAGAAAGGCAACAACATCTGCCCTCTCCTCCAGCTATCTCTCAAACCGCTCGTCTGGAGTCGAGAGAGAACTGATCTCCTCTCGCTGATTCCATTCCAGATCTCTGCTCTCTGACTGGGACTGGGGGTTTGAATGGTCGCTCCCCTCCACACCCATACTATTGGGATGATTACCGGTATCGGTACGGACTAGGACGCTACCAACCACAGTCTCCCTGGTACCGAGAGGATTTTTCCCGGGACCAAGCCCCCCCCCTTCAGTCTTGGGAAGATTCCTGTCGCCTAAGGGAATGTACTCACAAGGAGCCCACTGCATCTCTGGGCAAATCTCCATTGTCGGAGCTGGAGGAGGCTGCCCCGATGCAACCTGCTGCACAGCACTGGGCCTCAGTCCAGACACCTGCCCTTCCAGCCTCTTTGCCTCGCAGGAGTTCCTCTTCTGTGGAGGATTATGACTCAGACTCTCTCTTCTCCATCTCCAGAGCAGTCTCAGAACCATCTCTGGACTCGCTGGTATCCTCTAAGCACTGGGACTCTCCATCTGAAGACCTCAGCCACTTCTCTGAGAGGATCCAATGGATGGCTCAAGCACTGGGCCTCCACCCAGCGCCCGGAACAGAGGATTGAGGACCTGGTTTTTGACGCTGTCTACACTGAGGCGACAGTACCAACCACAATTCCATTCCTTCCCACACTGGTGCAAACCACACAGCAGAATTGGAAAGCCTCCCACTGATGGCAAAGAGGCTGGAAAGCATGTATTGGGTGAGAGAAGAGAATGCCAAATTTCTCTGCTCTCTGCCCACTCGATCATCGTTTAGTCGGCACAGGGCAAGTCTTCCAAACAGCACACAGCTCCGGTCCATATGGAGGGCCATCACCTTGACCTTCTTGGCCAGAAGATATACTCGTCCTCCTCCTTCGGTCTTCGGGTGGCGAATTACAAGGCCACCATGGCACACTGCCAACTTTTCCTTTGGGAGAAGGTTGGCTCACTGTGCGACTACCTACCTGAAGACAAGAGGGAGTTGGCACAGGTATTCCAAGACGAGGCCACAAAGCTCTCTAGGCAGTAGATAAATAACACTCGCCACCAAGCATACTGCAGCAGTAGAGTGCTAGTCGGGGCAGTTGCCCTCCAAAGACATGCCTGGCTCCATTCGACGAATTTAATGCAGGAAGCTCATTCTAGAATTGAAGACCTCCCATTTGACAGTGAGGGGCTCTTCAGTTCAAAGACAGATGAGGGGATGGACAACATCCAAAAGGCAAGAACGACAGCCAGAAAGATGTGCTTAGGAATACAGCCATCGTCTCGTCCCTTCCGTCAGTGGAGATGGTACAGGCAGCCCTCTTTGTTCACCACTGCTCAGCTGCAACAGCAACAGCCTC
The DNA here is from genome assembly GCA_021292165.1 of Shinisaurus crocodilurus. Lineage (NCBI taxonomy): Eukaryota > Metazoa > Chordata > Lepidosauria > Squamata > Shinisauridae > Shinisaurus > Shinisaurus crocodilurus. Next base: position 92,995,309 of record CM037878.1, on the reverse strand, counting down.
AAGCACAGCAGCCCCCAGTACCGAAGCACTCGTTTCAACAGCCTCGGTACCAGGGCTACTGTAGGGGAAGTGACCAATCTAAACATCACCTTTAACTTCTCCGTGAGCACGGACTGCCTAACACCATCATTCGGAGCTCAATTAACTTGCTCCCTACCATCATGGAGGAGGATCACATCTGACAGCTGGGTCTTCAAGATCGTCCAGCACTGGTACAGGATCGAATTTGATACCCTCCCTCCATTTCTTGGCCTCTGTACCATGCAGATTTCTCTGACACTACTGGAGGAGATAAGTTCCCTATTACAGAAGGGTGCCATCCAGAGAGTCCGACCTATTCAACAGCAGGAGACAGAGTCTCTACTCACACTATTTCATGGTGCTGAAGAAAGATGGAGGGCTTCATCCGATCCTGGACCTGCGGGGTGTCAACAACGTTATCACTCTGAAGAAGTTTCGAATGACCACGGTCCAGTCAATCTTGCCCCTACTCGGCAAGGGTGACTGGTTCACATCTGAAATGTGCCTATTTCCACATTGCCATCCATCCCGACAGTCAACTTTTCCTTCGGTTCTGTATCAGACAAGATGTCTTCCAGTTCCGTTCGGCCTTTCCACCACTCCCAGGGTCTTCATGAAGTGTAGCGGTCATCTGCACCCACCTACAGTCTCAAGGCATCCAAGTCTACCCATATCTGGATGATTGGCTGCTCGTGGACTCTTCGAAGCAAGCACTCCATCAGACATTGGACTTCACTCTTCACCTCCTAAGCACCCTCAGATTTTACATGAACTGGAAGAAGTCTATCCTACAGCCATCGACACTGATCCAATTAATCGGTGTCATCCTTGATTCGAACTGAGCTCAAGCCTTCCTCCCTCAGGACTGGGAACGTGTTATACTTACCTTGGCTACCAAGCTGTACCATGCTCATCAGACAACTGCCCATGGAGTTCAGCAGCTCCTAGGATTCATGGCCTTGACAGTCTCAGTGGTTGCCTTCGCCAGACTTCGGATGCGACCCCTGCAGACTTGGTTCCTCAAGGCCTTCAATACTGAGAGGAATGCACACTACACCTGCCTGACGCTTCCAGCTCACATAAAAGGCTCCCTTCTCTGGTGGATGGATGAGACTCACCTATTGAAGGGCCTTCCTTTCATGCCTCCAGCACCAATGAGAACCCTGACAACCAATGCTTCCTTGACGGGTTGCGGGGCCCATTGCAAGAAGAGCATGGTTCAGGGTTAGTGGGACAGCTCAGAACTCCATGCTCATATAAACTTTCTGGAGCTCCTGGCCATCTGGAAGGCACTAGAAGCCCTTGAAGCCAACTTGAAAAGACACAATATACAAGTTGTGACTGACAACACCACTGTAGTGGCCTACTTGAACAAACAAGGTGGAACGAAGTCTAGAAAACTCAACGCTCTGACCCTCCGCCTCTTCAACTGGGCCATCCCTCATCGAATGTTGTTCATCGCCATTCATATTGTGAGGAAGGACAACGGTCTTGTGGATGCTCTGAGCAGGATCACAATATCCTCCCGTGAATGGCAATTGGACGCTCAGGTGCAGAATGAACTTTTTCTCCACTGGGGTTCTCCCAGGGTCAACCTGTTTGCCTCGATGGAGGATGCCTTCCTCCATCGTTGGTCGGGGAAACTGTTCTACCTCTTTCCTCCCAGCCCGCTGCTCACGAAGGTCATCGTGAAGATCCACTCTGACCGCACAGACTGCATCCTCATCACCCCTTGGTGGTCGAGACAACCATAGTTCATGTCATCATTCATTCACTTGAGCAAAGGGGAGTATGTCCGTCTAACATACACCCTATCCCTTCTCACTCAGGATCGGGGTCGAATTCAACACCCGAACCTGGGGATCCTTCACCTCTCAGTGTGGAGAGTATGACAAATCAAATGCCACAGCTGCCACCCAAAATGCAGGTGGTCCTGGACATGGCTAGAAAGCCATCTACAAGGCATTCTTATGCAGCAAAATGGACAGCTTTCTCCGCCTACTGCCATTCTGCCAACACCGAGGCCGCTTCCTGTTCAATCCCCGTGATCCTACAGTACCTGCACTCACTGTTGACCAGAGGACTGAAACTGTCTTCCATAAAGGTCTACTTGGCGGCCATTTCTACCTCCATTGACAGCAGTTCTGTTTTCTCTCACCAACTGGTTCAGCAGTTCTTGAAGGGTTTATGTAACCTTTTTCCTCTGGTCCTGACCGTAGTCCCATCCTGGAGCCTGTCAGTGGTTCTTAAGGCACTAATCTCTGCCTTAACTGACATGGAAGGTGGCCTTCCTTAAGTGATCACCTTGACTTGGCAATCAAGTGAACTCTGTGCCCTCCATTTTGATGCCCCTTATCTTATTTTCCATTGAGATAAGGTGGTGCTTTGCCCGGACATCGCTTTTCTCCCAAAGGTAGTGTCCAAGTTCCACGTGAGCCAGGACATCGTTCTGCCAGCTTTCTTTCCATTGCCAATGATGCTGATAGAGAAGACGATGCATACACTCGATGTCAGGAGAGTGCTTGCCTTCTACAAGGCTCGGACAGAATCCACCCGTCAATCCCAGCGTCTCTTCCTCTGCTACGGACGACGAAATGCAAGACTTCCAGTTTCCTCTCAGAGGTTTGCCAACTGGATTGTTCAGACTATAAGACTGGCATATGAGCTCAGCTGACTCGTGCTTGATAATGCAGTGATGGCTCATTCGATCTGTGGTGTAGTGGCCTCAATTGCCTTTGGCTGAGGAGTCTCCTTGCCAGAACTCTGTAAATCCATGACTTGGTCCACACCATCAACGTTCATTCAGCACTACCACTTGGACGTCCGGGCTCGTTCGGACTGTGTATTCAGCAGGGCCGTGCTTTCTTCTATTTCGCTCTGATGACACCAACCCACCACTGGTAAGTCAGCTTGGTACATCACCCATATGTCTGATGCCCAGAGACCACGAAGAAAAACAGGTTGCTTACCTGTAACTGGTTCTTTGAGTGGCTATCTGTGCAGTCACACAACCCACCCGCTGTTCCCACTTCGGTGTCACTGTCGAATTGTCGATATCGATGGGGCTACCTGAAGCGGTTCTTTTTTCTGCATTGGTATAGATGTCGGTCCTTTGTATCAGTGTTATGATACCAGGAATTCTCTCAGTTCCGAGGCCACAATAGGCGGTCTCAGAGGAAAAGAGGGAATAGGCAGGAACCCACTAGGAGCATACACAGTAGGATGGCGGGGGAAGGGTTCCCGCCTAAAATGCCTCAGCTTTAGAATTTTCCTGAAGGAGGCCTCAGTGGCAGCGCAGGTGCAGAGCCCATATGTGTGACTGCACAGATGACCACTTGAAGAACCACAGTTACAGGTAAGCAACCTGTTCTTACTGGCAGTAAGAGCCTTAAGATAAAATATGCTGGTATTTTTGGTATCTTAGCCCCACCCCTTTTGACTTTGCCCCTGCCCACCACTGGAATGTGGCCCCCAAGAGCTTCTCCAAAATTGAATTTGGCCCTTGGACTGATAGAGGTTCAATACCTCTGGCGTATATAATACAAAGCCTGATGGACCAATGCTCTGACTCAGCATAAGTCGGATCCCTATATTCCTAGTGTTTTAGGCAGTATCTGCAGAGCTCTGAAGAGTGCTTCAGAAATGAATGGGATTGGTGGCTCAAATCCGAGATGCAAAGCAGTTTGGTCTTGCCTAGGGATGTGCGAATGGACTGGAGAGAAAGCTGCTCTGCCAGAGATTTGCAGATTTTTGGGTGACTTTTGCTTCCCTCGTCCACCAATGTGCAGAATCAGAATTTGCACAAATGTGTTTTGTGCATCTTTGCGCAAATTCACGCTCCCAAAAATGTGCAAATCCCTCGATAACATGTATTTTCATGCTTTACTCTGGGGGGGGGGATTTGTGCATTTTTGATTGGTGTTTTTTATTTTGCATATTTTTCTGCGTATAAATTTGCCCCAAAATACACAAAATAACAATAATAAAAATTGGTCTGCAAGCCACACGAACTCTGGGCAACCTGGAAAGCTGATCTACTGTGGAATCCACAGGGCAGATTCTGAGAAATCTGGACTCATTTAAGTCTGTTGCAGATTTGTCCAACATCCCTAGCCTTGCCTAGTTCCGATCTTATCAAAATAACCACCAGATGCCGGCTCTGTACTGTACATTTCAAGAAAGAACAAGCCCATACTACAGGTACTGTGCTCACAAGATTATGTTATGCCATATTCCATAAAATGATTGTCACCTTTATTTATCTTTGATCTTGCACTGTGAATTTATCAGATTATGATTTTATGCATCAGATAGTTTACAATGCCATGATTGTTAACATTTTAATTCAGAAGAATTAATGTTGCATGCCATTGTTTGTCACTATTCTCTTTTTGCTGTTCTTGAATTTTCAGTCATTGGTTTGCCTATCTATGAACCAGACAAAATGGTGGGCTATGCCAGCAAAAGAAGAATATATTTTTAGTTGTGTGCCTGTAGAAATACAATAAGGGGAGTGAGGCAAACCTTCAGTAGACCTGCATATTGTGAATAAGCTCTCTCCTAAAATGGAAGAGGTGAAGAAGAATGGGATTTCTCCATCTCTTATTGTCTGTATAGAACTTTCAGGGTCTCTTAAAAATAATTATAAACTGAAATTAGTGTATGGTTCTGAAATTCACACACTTTAGGATTTGATTCACATTGGAGGGGCAAAGGACACCTGGAGTTTGAAATCCAGTGTTATGCATTTTATATTTATTTCATCAAGCCAAATTAAACAAAAGAAGACACTACCTTTTACAAAGAATTATGGATTGTATCTTCATACACCCTCCTACAATTCTCCATTTCTGGAGTGAGAAAGGTAAAACATGACTTGGTTGTTATGGACTCTTGTATTGTAAATTAGCAGCGAGTACAAATATTAAAAAAGGCACCATCTGCCATATAAACCATTTGCCACCTGTTCTCTTGCTTTCAGACTTATTTAATGGTTTAAATTTTATGTTTTAGTTTGCCACTGAACAGCTGGGAAGTGACTAAGTATTTTTCCTATCAGTGACTTAACGGCCAAACAACATTACATGTTAAAAAATGCTTCTTAATGCCAGGGATTTGCCACATGGACTTTCATGCGTTTGTCAGCTTGCCTCATTAGCAAATTCTGCTGACAGTAAAACAGGATTTTAATAGCAACCATTATCCAAGTGTTATGGTGGCATGGTCTGGGAGGAATGTTCCTCCTCTGCAATAAACAAAAGCAAGGCCCCTTTCAAATTGGTCATAATACTTATGACCATCTCAATAAGTGGCATATACAAAATAGTGTTGCTGTTTTATTGCCAGGCTATAAAATAATCTGGAATTCTCTTTCTTCACTGCATCATGTTTGTGGAATGAACGTAGAATTGTAGCCTCTGGTCCATGTGCAGTGCTCCCATGTCAAGGGGACTGTTTGAGGGTCCTCCCCCCATGCCCCATTTCAGTAATATAGGCTGGGGTCCATGGAGCTATGTTACGTGTGCCGACAACACATGCACATGCCCAGATAATGCTTTGAACAGCAGATTCCTATTTTGTAATGCAAATGCAATCTGCTTTTGAAATTCCTTTCAGTTTTAAAAGTAGTATGCCATCTGGCCTGGGAGGCTGTTGTTCAAGAGATTCTATTTCACATTTTCCTTGGGCATGCACAGTGCAGGTCTACTTAGAACCAGAAGAAAAGCCCATTGAGTTCAATGGGACTTACTCAAGCTAAGTGTGTATAGGATTGCAGCCATATTTATTTATTTTAAAAGATCTATATGCCACTTTTCTGTTTGAAAATATAGGAAGGGATTTACAAGTAATATCCGTTACAGGAAGCAATAAACCAAGAAACAAAAACCGCATAATTGGCAGCACCAGCAAGAGCAGCAGTCTAAAATCAGATAAAATCAAAACAAGCCAAGAAAACCAGCAGCCACAGATCACCTATGAATAGTTTTAAAAATTTAAAGGTCTTAATATGTCATCTAAACCAGGGGTGGGAAGAAAGTAAATCTCCAGATGTTTTCGACTTTAGCTCCCAGCAGTGGAGGCTGGTGGCTCCAATGTCAGTGGGGTGGTGTATCCACTCCGGCTTTTAGTCTGAACTTTTAAGGAACTATCCATGGTGCTCAACCCCACTCACAAACTAGATTCAGCACCATGGACAGATCCTTTAAAGTTCAGACTGAACCCCAGAGAGGATAAAATTCCCCTATGACATTGGAGACACCAGACTCAACTGACTTCCAGCATTCCTGATCATTGGCAATGCATGAAGGGACTTCTAGGAGTTGAAGACCAAAACATCTGGAGATTTACCTTCTGCCTACCCCTGATCTAAATGATAAAAGTGTTGGGACTCGCAAATCTGTCTGAAGAAGGCATTCCATAAATGGGGCAACACCACTGAAAATACCTTCTCCCTGGTGGCTTCATACACACTTATTCCCTGAAGGTGGGGTGCCCAAAGCAGATCTTAGATTTTCAGTGTTTCCAGATGGAGAGCTCACTACCAATGAGCAGGCATTGTGCAGCAGTTCTGTTTTTTCCTCCTTAGCAGATTTTCTGTGCTAAGGAGAAAGAAGAAGCAGTGGGAAAACACGTGAGGGTTACAAGTGGGAGATACCATCTGGACCCCACCCACCCCCCAAGTTCCATGAATGAGGCAGGAATAAAATACTTGTCTAGAAGTATCCTTTACGTTGATTCATATGGGACAAAATGGTCATTGCATTTTTCTCTGGATTCCAGCCATTGTGATATTCCTAGGGAGTATGACAGCAAAATTTAATCACAGAAAATATTATTTGTAATTATTCAATTACAAAATGCTAATCATTTGTGGCCAATTTGCTAATAGATGAAGAGGAAAAATCCAGCAATTCATTTATTCACTACAGATTCTTTGCCCAGCATTAATGCAGGGTAATGGAGCAAGCAAATGAATGTTTATTGTTATTGAGTGATCATTTCCTTCTCAAAATAAAATTGGAATAAGGTTCTTTCAGATTAATATCTGTCCCCTGATACATACAATTGGCATTCCTTAGATTGCTTGTGCCATAGTAGACTTCTGTCAAGAGACTATCTTTTGTCTGTGGATGAAAAGAGAAAACCCTTCAAATCCTCCAGCACTGAACTGGTTTAGGAATACTGTGTTTTATTATTTGAAGTTGAAAAGGATTTCAGCTTCAGTCTTTCCTTTGGTGAAAAGAAAGCTGGAAGATCTTTTCTCAAGATCTTCCATACTCACTTTGAACGAGGTCAAAAGGACTAAACTGGCTTAAATTCAAATTCTTTAGCTTAACTGGTGGACTATGGATGAAACTCTTTAAGGACTTACAATGCTGCCATATACCAAAGCAGACCAGAGGTCTAACTAGCCTCATGTTCTGTGGTTGGTAGGTTAGCTTTTTCATAGAAAGCAGTTCTATAGTACTAGCACCTTTGACACCATGACATCATCATGTTCCCAAAAAAGGGGCAACAGCTTTCTGTCACAGATAATATGGCTCTTTCTCACTTTGGGCAAGCTCTGTCTATTATCAATTTCTATGGCAACATAGTAGACTAGATCTTTTAACAAAGAGAGAGGAAGTAGAGAGAGAACTACGCATGTTTTGGGGGTATTGTACTTCATTTATATCATTACCCTTGGAAGTAAGTGCCTAAAGGGAATGCATCAGTAGACTAATGCCTTATATACTGTGGTAGTCCATTGATCCAGCTAGCCCAGTGTTGCCTATCCTAACTGGCAGTGCTCTCCAAGGTCTCTGCTACCTGAGATCCTTTAACTGAAGGCAAACCTGGGACCTTCTTTGTACAAACTTAAAGTATGAGCTATAGTACCTCCACGAGAGTGCGTGAGATTTAGGATGCAATTTTATACTCACTTGCACTGGTAATAAGTCCCATTTCATTTTTCTTGTTGCAAGAACAAAGGGTTGGATCCAGATTTAGTTATGCTTAGAGTATACACATTGAAATGGGATGAGACCTAAGTCACTCATGACTAATTTAAATCCTACTGATTTCATAGAGTCTACTCTAACTTTGATTTAATCTGGATCCAAGTCAAAGACTTGTTGTATCACTCCCCACCCCCAGCCTGATGTGCTTCATAGGGCTGTGCTCAAACGGCCTCTTGAAAAACTAGAGGATAACACTGCTAAGGGGGAGATATACTCACCAGCCCCTTTTGGGGCAAAAAAACCCCTTTGCCACTTTGCTTTTCAATTGACAGCTCACCATTTGACAGCTGTCAAATGTGCACAAAGCAACCTATATTCAGCCTTGCTTAGTCAATGCGCATGTGCACTTTGACAGCAGACATTTACCAGGACATTGGCCAGGCAAGATTCCACATTTTGGGCAGGCATAAGTGCACACCTGCACACCTCTGAAAGACTGGAATCCCACCCCCCAATCTAAATTGCACATATTTGTGCTCCCCCCCCCAATAAAATGGTAACGAGCCAGTGATGGTCACTCTAGTGTGCCACCTGGGCATTGGTGGAGTGGCTGTCACTGGCGGTGGCACTGGGCTCCAGAAGAAAAAAAAGGGAATAAAAATGGAGTCATGATTGGAGCACGGAGGAGGAGACAAGATGGGTTCTGCCACACAGGACCCTGGGATACCAGCTAGAGAACCCTGGGGGCGGGGTAAGGACAGAGTGAACAACCCACAGTAAGCTCCATCATCTGACAGGTGCACCGTGGGTTGTTTCACGAACAAACCACACTGTGTAGCTTATTTGCAGGGTGGGTTGCCCTGTTGTGTGAACTCGCCCACTGTCTTCTGGATCTATTTATAGGCAGCAATGTTCATAATTATTTTCCATTAATTTGGAATTACTGTGTTTCCCCTAACAAACGCCACAGCATTTAATTATTTCAACTGCTTTTCACTATACATTACTAATTCAATGACCCATTACCGTCTATGCTGGGTGAAGATGGGATACAATAATTGGAATTAACTTGGTTGCAGCTTTATTAAGAATCTGCATGGGGCATTAACTTGCAAGCGCCAGAACTGCCAATATGGTAAGAGCCGCTGCAAGATGACTTTCATGTGTGCTGTCTCACCTTTCTCAGGGCTATGAAGAGAACCAAATGTCCTGTCCCTGTCTCATCCTAGTCTCACCAGTCTCAGCACTAAAGGGTGTTCCCAAGCCACTCCACCCCTGTTAAGATGTGTGGAGGACACCTTTGCACCTTTAGAGAAGATGCCCCAGAGTTCTTAGCAGTATTAGCCGTAGCCAGTTATGGCTCCCTGACACATATCCCTGATTATCTGGAGGTATGCCTGAGGTAAGGGTGATGAAGGAATTTGGAGAGTCCAAATTTCAAAGCAGACTTGCCCGATTCGAACCTCCCAGACTCTGAATTGAATTTGGGGCTGCTTCAGAAGGGAGTGTCTGTGGCTTAGTGGCAGAGCACATGCTTTGCATGAACAAGTTCCCAGGTTCAAGCCCAACATATCCACATAAGGGGGCTGCCCGGGAATGAATCCTCCTGCCTGAAACCTGGAGAGCCACTGCCAGCCAGTGTTGACAATACTGGGCTACATCATGAACCAATGAGCTCAGTATAAGGCAGCTCCATATGTTGCTATGTGCTGCTGCTGGAAATCTGATGATGTGGTCTTATGGCCGAATTTCTTTCTTCCAAAGTGGCTAAGAAGTGCATGAAAATTGTGCTGTACATATTCCCTTGGGAGCAACGGTACTGATGTTGTGCTGTTTCTCTCATGGGAATTGTATAGGGGGAAAAAACATGGCTGCGCCTATGGCCCCATGGCAGCAACCATATTTTTTCCCCATCCAATCTCCATCAGAGCAGCTAGTTTTGGTTAAAAAAAAGAAATTCAGCCCTCTGATCATTTTGTAAGTACTTAAATGCTTTGCTGTTGCTGCTGCTGTTTAAAAACAACAACACCTGCTACTAAATTTGTGCAGAATTTTAGGATTTGGGGAATTATTTCATAAAAATCTGCATGAAAACAGGGTGGACTGACCAGAGTCTTCAGGGCACATGTGTAAACTGGATGGAGCAGATTGAGACTGATCCATTCATCACTATGTAAGGTTTCTTAGAGATGTCCCATCCCAGCCTGAGTCAGAGGGCTTCTCAAACATCCAATGTAAGATCCCTCAACTGGAGACATCAAGGAGCAACCTTTGAGATTTCATACATGTAAAGCAAAGCATGAAGCTGTCACGGAGCTATAGCAGTATCAGGCTCAGTTTTCTCTCAGAATACAAAGCAGACAAGCCAAGAATATACATATCATATGTGTGATCTCTGTAACTACAACAAATGATGCATGTAACAATAACATTAACATGGCTGCAGCCACTACAGAATTTTTTGTGTTGAAAATAGATACTGGTGGTGAGAGCAGGATTTAAGTTTCCCTTCTAGCTAAGTAGAAGAGTGAGCTCATGATAGCAACATATTGACACTGGGGGAAAGTTAATTAAATGTTTTATATGGTAGTTACTGAATTGAAAACTAATTGAATTATCTCATTCAGGCTAAGTGTCATTTACATGCAAAATGTCATTGAAACCAGAACCTATTTGCCTGCAAAGTTAGGGAGCAACTGAAATTCAGTTAGCTCAAATTAGGAAATGGTGGTTCCAAAACAATTGGTCCTGCACCAATATGTATCCATGTAAAGGTTATATATAACAATAGTCAAGACCACAGTATGCCACAAGAAGAAAAACAAACAGAAAAAGTTGCACCTGTGCCAAAGCAGCTGATTCCAGCAAGTGATCCCAGCCATTTTCTGAAGGGGAAGAAAAGCCCTCAGAACACTCACTCACCCACCTATCCCAGGATCATGAGCTAATCTGACTTTGAAAGAAAAATAATCCCCAAGTTTAAAAATGGATACACAACCCATCTGGGAATAATGCAAAGTAGATCCTACAAGCCTGACGTCTGCCCACACCTGGTGTAGACAATGCCGAGATAGATGGCCCAGTGGTCTGACATGGTGTGAGTAAGATGTGTGGTGTGAGTAAGATGTGTGTATGTGTGAGTAAGAAAGAGAGAGGTATGAGCAATATAAATAGGCATGCCTGGGGAAGGTTAAAGGGATGAGAAAGAGTCTATGGGGGAGGGAGGATTAGCAAATGGGTGGATGGCAGTGGAGGGAAGGATGAGAGCTGGGGCAGAAAGAGGGGTAAATTTAAGGTGATGGGGCACTATCCAAAGGAGGGAGTGATATTTTTTTAGAGGAGGCAGATAAACATGTCATGGGAAGGGGGAAAGGGGCCATGGTGGGATGGATGGAGTTAAGAAAAGGACTGGACAAACAGATGGATAGCAAGGATTCAGAGCAATGGAAGTGGAGGGAACAGGAAAAAAAACATGTGGATGGATGGATATGAGCTCAGATTGATAAAGGAAGTAAGGAAAAAACATAGCATGAGTTCCACTACATAAGCAATGCATTCAGCAAAAACAAAAATAGATTAATTAGATATTACCGTTTTGCACACCCACATCCTCTTCAGCAAATGTTGTATCCACCTGTTTGGATGCACAGCAAAGAAGAATGACGTGTAGTCCTTCCCCATTCACACGCAAAGACCTGCGGAATTTGTCAACAGCAATTTAAATACTGGTTATTTTGCCCATCACCAAATGCACAGAGATACAGGAAGAGGAGCTTGGCAGCCCCATTGAGAGCATCTGGGTTAAAATAAAGGGGGCAAAGAATAAAACGAACATGGCGGTTGGAGTCTACTACCGACCACCCAATCAAGGAGAAGACGAGGATGGAACTTTTGAAAAGCAAATTGCCATTGTTTCAAGGAGGCACGATGTGGTAGTAATGGGAGACTTCAATTTCCCTGATATCTGTTGGGAGACTTATTCAGCCAAACATGGCCCCTCCAAGAAATTCCTGAGCTGTGCTGCTGATAACTTCCTCCTACAGAAAGTGGAGGAAGGAACTAGAGGATCGGCTATCCTTGACCTGATTCTAACCAACAGAGACGAGTTAGTGGATAAAGTGGCAGTTTCGGGAACTCTGGGGGAAAGTGACCATGTTATACTTGAGTTCTTGATTCTAACGGAAGCAAAAGCTGAGTGTAGCCAAACACGTACTCTGGATTTGAGGAAAGCCAATTTTAACAAACTCAGAACAATGATTAGTAAGATCCCATGGCAAGTGACTCTCACGAGAAAGGGAGCCCAGGAGGGGTGGGAGTTTTTAAAAAAGGAAATTTTAAAGGCACAATTGCAAACAATTCCCAAAAGGAAAAAAGGCAGAGGGCAACAGAAGAAGCCAATGTGGCTTCACAATAAACTCAAAGATGACCTGAAAACAAAAAAGGACACGTATAGGAAGTGGAAGGGAGGACAGGCTACAGGGGAAGAGTACAGGCAGGTAGCACAGAACTGCAGGAATAGTGTCAGGAAGGCTAAAGCTGAGAATGAGCTAAGGTTAGCGAGGAATGCTAAAAGCAACAAAAAAGCTTTCTTCAGATACATGCACAGTAAAAGACAGAAGAAAGAACTGGTGGTTCAACTACGCAATGAGGATGGCAAATTGATAACAGAAGACAAAGAAAAGGCAGAAGTGTTCAATTCCTACTTCGGCTTGGTCTTCTCTCAAAAGAGGGTCTATGACCCCCCTGGCAAACCTGAAGTGCAGACTGAAGGGGCAGGATTGCAGCTTGAGATTAATAGGCAAATGGTCAAGGAGCACCTGATTACTCTGAACGAGTTTAAATCTCCAGGGCCTTATGAGCTGCATCCTAGAGTAATAAAGGAACTGGCAGAAGAACTCTCAGAACCACTGTCTATTATCTTTGAGAAATCATGGAGGACAGGTGAAGTGCCAGACGACTGGAGGAGGGCAAATGTTGTTCCCATCTTCAAAAAGGGCAAGAAGGAGGAACCTGGGAACTATAGGCCAGTCAGTCTGACATCAATCCCCGGGAAGATTTTTGAGCAGATTATAAAGAAGTCAGTCTGCAAGCACCTTGAAAACAATGCAGTGATTACTAGAAGCCAGCATGGATTTGTCAAGAACAAATCCTGTCAGACTAATCTGATCTCATTTTTTGATTGGGTAACCTCCCTTGTGGACTGTGGGAATGCTGTGGACATTATATATCTGGACTTCAGCAAAGCTTTCGACAAAGTGCCTCATGATATCCTGATTAGTAAGCTAGCTAAGAGTGGGCTAGATGGAACAACTAGCAGGTGGATCTACAATTGGCTACAGAATCGGACTCAAAGAATGCTTATCAGTGGTTCCTTCCCAAACTGGGGAGAGGTAACGAGCGGGGTACCACAGGGCTCGGTCCTGGGCCCGGTGCTCTTCAACATTTTTATTAATGACTTGGATCAGGAGGTACAGGGAATGCTTATCAAATTTGCAGATGACACAAAGTTGGGTGGAACAGCTAATACTCTGGAAGACAGAAACAAAATTCAAAGTGGCCTCGATAGGCTGGAGCGCTGGGCCGAAAACAACAGAATGAAATTTAATAGGGATAAATGCCAAGTGCTGCACCTAGGGAGAGGAAACCAAATGCAGAGTTACAGAATGGGGGACACTTGGCTCAACAATACTACAAGACTCCCAGCTGTCCATGGAGGCTCAGGTGGCAGCTGTGAGCCGGGCAGCGCTGTATCAACTCCATCTGATACGGCAGCTGCGCCCCTACCTTCCTAATCACCTGCTCCCATCAGTGGTTCATGCCTTGGTCTCCTCTCGCCTAGACTACTGTAATGCGCTCTACGTGGGGTTACCTTTGAAGACGGTTCGGAAGCTGCCGCTGGTACAGAACGCGGCGGCTCGCCTGGTTAAAGGCAGCCGCCGGCGGGACCACATCACGCCAGTGCTGAAGGATTTGCACTGGCTACCAGTTGCTTGCCGAGCCGAATTCAAGGTGTTAGTTTTGACCTTTAAAACCCTATACGGCTCTGGTCCAGTTTATCTCAAGGAGCGTCTCCAGCAACACCAAGTGGGCCGCTCAACAAGATCTGCCACGGATGGCCTTCTCCTTGTCCCTTCAGCCAGAGCAGCTAGACTGGTGGGGACGAGGAAGAGGGCCTTTTCTGTGGCGGCCCCCGTACTGTGGAATTCTCTCCCGAGTGACCTCCGCCATGCCCCCTCTCTGATGAGCTTCCGTCGCTCATTAAAAACCTGGTTGTTCAGGCGGGAATATGGGGTGGGTTAAGATTTTAAAATTTTTATATTGTTTTAATGTATTTTATTGTATTTATGTATTTTATTGTCTGTACATCGCCCAGGGTGGCCGGTTGCCGGCCAGATGGGTGATAAATAAATATTAATAATAAATAAATAATAAATAAGTGAGAAGGATCTTGGAATTATGGTAGATCACAAATTGAATATGAGCCAGCAATGCGATGTGGCTGCAAAGAAGGCAAATGCAATTTTGGGCTGTATTAATAGAAGTATAGCTTCCAAATCGCGGGAAGTGATAATTCCCCTTTACTCGGCACTGGTTAGGCCTTATCTTGAGTACTGCGTCCAGTTCTGGGCACCTCACTTTAAGAAGGACATAGACAAACTGGAGAGGGTTCAGAGGAGGGCAACAAGGATGATAAAGGGACTGGAAACAAGGCCCTATGAGGAGAGACTGAAAGAACTGGGCATGTTTAGCCTTCAGAAGAGGAGACTGAGGGGAGATATGATCGCACTCAGGGCCGGATTAAGATAGGGGCTATTGGAGCTGCAGCTCCAGGCTCCTACCCCAAAACAGGCCCACAATCAGGACCGGTGCAGGGCAGTTTGGCGCCCCAGCCGAAATAATATTTAGTGCCCCCCCCTCTCCAAAGCAGCCCTGCTCTGCAAAAAAAAAAAACACCCCTGCGCCGCCACCACCAACCTACCTTCCCCCCGCCCTGGCGGCTGCTGCTGCTGCCGCTGCCGCCGCCGAGGAGGAGGAGGAGGAGGAGGAAGTGACGCGACAGGACCCCCGCGCTGTTTTTTGCCGGGGAAACCATGGCAACAGGGCTGTTTAAGCCCTGTTGCCCTGGTTCCTCCCGTCAAAACAACGCGGGCGGGGCTCCGGAAGCGACACGACGCGGAGAAGGTAGGTGGCGGGGGGGTCGGGGGTGGTGGTGATGGCGGCGGCGGCGGCGGGAGGCGCAGCGAACGGGAGGGCAGGGGGAGGCGCGGCTGCAAGCGGGAGGGCGGGGGGAGGCGCGGCGGTGAGCGGGACGGGAGGGCGCGGCGGCGGCGGGAGGAAGGGAGGGGAGGCGGAGGCCTGGCGGGGGCGGCGCAGCGGCAGCGAAGAGGAGTGCAGCGTTTCTGCGCCCTCTTCAGACGCGCACCCTCCTCAGCACCAGGCCCATAATGCTCTTAATCCGGCCCTGATCGCACTCTTCCAGTATTTGAAGGGATGTCACACAGAGGAGGGCAAAGATCTCTTCTCGATCATCCCAGTTTGCAGGACACGGAATAATGGGCTCAAGTTACAGGAACCTAGATTCCACCTAAACACCAGGAAAAATTTCAGAGCAATAAGACAATGGAATCAACTACCTAGGGAGGTCGTGGGCTCTCCCACTCTGGAGGCATTCAAGGTGCAGCTGGACAGACATCTGTCAGAGATGCTTTGACCTAGATTCCTGCATTGAGCAGGGGGTTGGATTCGATGGCCTTGTAGGCCCCTTCCAACTCTACTTTTCTATGATTTTATGAAATAGGCTTCTAGACTGGAGCTAATGTGCAGGTCCATAGGAATGTTATTGACAGTAAGCATTTTGACTCTGAAGTAAGTCTCGTGGAACTCCATGGTACTTACTCCCTGGTAAGTGTGTTTAGGACTGCAGCCTCACTCTCAAACACACAGGGGTAGGATGGGGAGACACACAGAGACAAACACAGGGGTGGGGTGGACACACACACACACACACACACACACACGGCTGGGGAGAAACAGGCTCGCAGGTCTGAGGGGGGAGACAAACACACGGGGTGGGGTGGAGTGGGGTGGGGATATTACTGTGAGGAGCTACTTCAGGGTCATGGGGAAGAGAGAGGAGCTTGCAGCCCCTCTCCTTCACAGTGACCCCGACCCAATCATTACTTTCCTTCCACCAACAGCAGCAGAAAAGCAAGAATCCTGGCTGCTGAATCCTGGGGGTTTCAGCAGTGGAGGCTGGTGGCTTCAATGTCAGTGGGGTGGTAGCCTGAACTTTAAAGGAGCTATCCATGGTGCTGAACCCTAAAAACCCACACACGCGCGCGCGCGCGCGCTCCAGATAGGTTCAGAATCATGGATAGCTCCTTAAAAGTTCAGACTGCAACCCGGAGTGGATGCACTGCCCCACTGACATTGAAGCCAACTGACTCCACTGGGTTTCAACCCCCTCCCTTTCCCAGCGACCTCATACATTTCAAGTGGAGGTTGCTCCCCACAGAGTCTGCTTCTGTCATCCCTCCCGTCCCCTGTGGGAAAGCCTTGGGAAGCATCACCTCCAGGATCATTGATGCTGCTGTTCCCCATGGAGCTGGCTTTTTTTCATCCCACTGCAGTGGGGAAATGACTAGAGGGGGGGAAATGTGTTTTTGTTTTGTTTTGACAGTTTGCTTCACAGCCACCCCCACCCAAATGTGTCCAATAACCCAGGCCACCAGTGGAAAAAAGAAAGCTATTTCCAACAAATAAGTTAAATTAAGAACTAGTGAGCCCCCCCAACACTGCCCAAGCAAAGCAGCCAACAGAGCATGCCTTGTGTTGACTGTGCTCACTTCCAAGAAACTTATTGAGAAAATGAAACTTATTGTGTTGGCCAGCCATACACAGGCGTGCCATGTTGGCCGATTAAAAATACCGGAGTCAAGGGCTCCCATAATCACTGCCCATTTTATGGTAATTTAATGGTCCTGATTGGCTCCATAAAACCGGATCAGGATCAAATTTGCAAGTGAGAGCGAGGGGTTCTCTCAGCAAACTCTCCCGCTGCCTTTCAGTCTCAAAAAAACTCACTGTAGGGGAAGGTTCTGAGCAGACACACCCACTGAACATGCTCAGAACATTCCCCTTGTTCTATGGTGCTTAGCTAGGCAGTGCTGAGGTCAGGAGGCACCAAGGCAGGCAGACACACAGAGGGACTCAAGCACCCAGAGCGTGCTCTAATTTCATCTATAGGTAAATGCCTGAGCAAGTGGGAGAAGATCGGGAGCTGGGGCTCTGTCTCCAGCATCGGTAGCCTCCAGCCACCAGTGGGTTGCATTGCCTAGGCTAGGAGCTTATTCATTCTTCTGGCACCTCAGAATGATGAGAATCTACCCATCACCCACCAGATTCTTCCAGACTCTTTCCATGAAGTCCAGTCTGCCCTTCTCACATGCTACATTCTTTAATTGCTCCCCTTCTTGTCTGCCCTATGGGCAGTATTTTGTGGCAGTGGGTTAAAACATCAGGGCCTTTTGATCCCTTCCAGTTCCATAAAAGAAGGAGACAAGTAAAAGCAAACTCCCAATCATTACGATCTCCCACCTTCCATGATTGCGAAGTTTGAATATTTAGATTTTTGAAGGGCCGACTGAAGGTGTTCAGATTTGGGGCTGCTGATTTCAGAGTAGCCATATGATAGCATAACATGTCTATCATGACTCCATGAAAATGATATGGAAATGATGATAATCATTTGCAAATCTGATATGCAAATTAGCTACAGGTCACCCTCACATAGTATATTCCTGCTGTGTTCCTGATATACTAAGCAAGTAATTCAAAACTCATCTTCTTTCACTAAGCACCTGATCATGCTTCCTCCTGTTAATAAATCCCCAGTGTAAAAAGTTAAAATGGGTTAAATCTTGGCTTTGAAAAATAGGCAAAACGATAATATCTAGGTTGCATTTTTTTTCCACATAAAAATATACTGTAAAATGGTCTTTAATGCAACAGAACCAGTGATGCTTAAAGTGAATTCCATAGTGCTTTAAATTGTGTCTCCTAGAAATATGTATGATTCACTGATAGAAAAAGAACACATCTCACTGACTATCGTTCTGCCTTCTTAGATCGATCAGTCACAAATCATTTGCTTTTTACTGAGTGGTAAAAAATAGTAATACCCTGATGATGCAATGCATAAAAGAGAACTAAAAGTATATCACCTGGAAAGCATTATCTTCCATGGCACACTGTTTGGAAATATTAAAATATTCACAGCAGGGGCCATTCCACTTCAGCATTTGGGCAATGCAAGAGGACAGGTCGAATATTTGTTGAATGTTTTGGCATGGATGTGCTTAGCTGTAGGGAATCTGTAGTTTGACAAAACATGCTTTATCAAGCATAAGACACACAGGTTCAAGCACAAGGCATAGACCATGTGCATGCATATCAATGGTAATCACAGAAGTGTGAGCGTCTCCATCTGCAGAAAGAGTCTTTAATTTATCAACAGCAAATATTCATCTTACTCTCTGTTCACAAATTTGTTCCTACTATCAGATAGAAGGAGAGTGAGAGGATGGGTTTTGTATTGTTTTTAATTGTAGAAAAAAGGGACCGGGTGACATCTTCCCCACCCACCCACCACCCACCTCTCTCTCTAAAGCAGTGTTCTCCAACCTTGGGTCCCCAGATGTTTTTGGCCTACAACTCCCAGCATGCCCCAGCCAGCTATGCTTTCTGCATTCTGCAACAGTTTCTTTGAATGGTAGATATTGTTTTGGGGGGGGGGTACTTCCAGGGTAACATTTCATAGAAGTTTCATGCTGGTGCTGTCTGCCATGCTGGCCAGGTCCCGAATGTAAGCTTCTCATTTTGAGGGGTCCAGGACTGGTGTGTGTGTGTGTGTGTGTGCTGGTGGGAGCAGGTGCCAACACACAGAAAACTGAAATTTCCCTTGAGGAATTTCAATGTCCAATTGGGATACTCCAGGCAGGGGAACCCAATTCATTTTGGGACTGGGCAACTTTCTGTTCACCCATTCTACTTGTACTAAGCTAAACATCTGAACATGGGGGAGTTTCTTTCTGACATCTCCCTCTCCAGTTTTGAAATGCATCACTATCACTAGTCAGAACCTTGGTAACATGCTTTTAAAACTACTGATGATTGTATATGTGTGGATCCATAGAACTTGTGTCAAGATATGACAATGCAGGAGCTGGGACTCTGCAGTTCTTGTGAATATTTATGACACATACTGAACTTGATTCACTAGTCTTTTCATGTTCGAATGAATCTGTTCCAGTGACCTGAGGGGCCAGGAGGCCTCTCAACCTCATTCCCCAGAGTATAAGTCATCAAGTCTCTGTCTAACTAGAAAGATTCATTTTTGCTTTATAAAATGACAGCATATCTCAGAAGGTAAATCAGAAATGATAACTACATGCCAGCTTCTTCCACCAACTGAAATTCATTTTTAGTGGTGTTAAAATGTGAAGAAAATTAGGCACCTTCTAGATAGTGTATCTATTTCCCTTAACTACAACTTCAGTTCTTTATAGAAATGCTTCAAATTAGACTTCTTTATTGTGATGATTGTTAGAGGATGTGTCTTAATAAGGATTATATTTAATCTGCTTTTTAAATCATAATTCACTTTTATGTATATTTTGATATAGGTGTACCTGTCCATAGTTTTTGAGCATTGCATGTTTACTTGGAAGCAAATCCCATAAGATCACAGCCATAACTGAAGAAAAATTGGTTTAAAAAACATTGTAAGCCATGACCAGCCTTATTTTATGAGGTTCCCTACTGGCGCAGGTCAAGCTGCAGTTGTGCACACAGTTAACTTACAGAAACTCCATTGAAATCAATGGGATTTAAACAGTTTAAGTATGCAGGATTGCGGCCAAAGTGCATGCATAGCAAACCTAACCATGTTCACCCAAAAGTAAGTCCCATTAATTTCAAGGGAACTTACTGCCTAGTAAGTGAGTTTAAGATTGCAGGCTTAAGGATTGGGATGTAAATACTGCTGTAGTTTGTTTTAAGAAGACTTTGGATGTCATGATAGTGCAGCATTGTGGATAGGTGCTGTTTCTCGGTGGGTGCTTAGCCTTTCCAGAAACAGCATAGTGATGTTTCATGAAACTGTTACAGAGCAGAGGAATATGGAGCCAGTGATGGGTGAAGATGGGGGCATGACTGGGACACAATTTGCATCCCCTTCTAAAACTGGGCTAGGTATGTCAGAGAAAATCAAAGAACTCAAGAGATGGTAATACCTTTCTCAGTAGGACTGCAAGTCAGACACAACCTATTGGGATAAATTAGCCCAAGTTGCAAGATGCTACTATGCTGCTGCTTCTTGTTCTTCTTGTTCTTCTTCTTCTACGTATTATTATTATTATTATTATTATTATTATTATTATTATTATTATTATTATTCATTAAGGGTGGAATCCCATGCATGTTTAGCCAGAGAAAAGTCCTACAACTCCCAGCATGGCTGGCTGGGGAATGTTGGGGAGTTGTAGGACCTTTTTCCCCTCTAAACATGCATAGATTTGCACCCTAAAGTGTTTAAAGCACTTCACATACATTATTGCAGTAGTCATCACAACAGTCCTGTGAAGTTCATATTACAGGTTGGAGGGTCTGAGGCTGAAATAATAATGGCTTTCCCCTAGCTGTCTAGGGAGCTCATGGCTGATGGGAGATTTAAAATGGGGACTTCCCCCCCCCCAGTAGCCACTACACTACATCATCATCATCATATCATCATATCATCATGATATTTGTAAGAAGACCAAAACACTGGTTTATGAAGCCATTGTATTACCAACTTTATTGTATGCCTGCGAAACATGAACTATCTATAAACGTCACTTCCACCTCCTTGAAAGATTTCATCAACGTTGCCTCCGGAAAATCCAGCAAATTACTTGGGAAGATAGGCGAGCAAATGTCAGTGTACTGGAAGAAGCAAAGACTACTAGCATTGAAAAAATTATCCTTCAACGCCAACTTCAGTCAGTGAACCGGTCATGTTGTTCGAATGCCTGACTGCCATCTCCCAAAGCAGTTACTTTATTCCCAACTCAAGGATGGAAAGCGGAATATCGGTGGTCAATATAAGAGGCTTAAAGATGTTCATAAGGCTAATCTAAAAAAATGCAATATAAACATCGAAAACTGGGAAGCTCTGGCCCGTGAACGATCTAACTGGAGGTTGGCCTTTCACAAAGGTTCTATGGACTTTGAAGAAGCCCGAGTGCAAGGTGAAAGGGAGAAACGTGCTAAGCGAAAAGCACGTCAAATGAATCCTTTACAGGACCATCTTCTATCTGGTAACCTGTGTCCTCACTGTGGGAAGCTGTGTGGATCTGGAATTGGCCTCCACAGTCACTTACGGACCCATCGCTAGAGTCTACACAATCTTCTTTAGAATTTCCTCCTTTTGTCCTGGAAGACAATCTTACTCGGTCACGAGTGATCGCCTGATGATGATGAGAGTCTACACACAATTTTCTTTAGAATTTCCTCCTTTTAAAATCTCCTTTTTGTAAATTTTGATCCTGGAAGACAATCTTACTTGGTCACGAGTGATCGCCTGATGATGAATACAAGTGCCACCATCCCTCCCCCCTCTCTAGCCAATTCCCAAGTGCTTTGCAAACAGAGAGGTAAGAATCACCCTGTGCACCATGCTGCTTATTGTCCTGTCAGCAACTCCTTTAAACTGGCAGCATGCTTGCAAATTGATAGTTTAAAAGAGGTGATCCAAGAGTGCAGTATGATATCCCTGTCTTGTCTGCAAGCACCACGCCTGCTTAGAAGAGATGCACTCCCAATTGATTGGCATCACCCATGGGTCCATGATACAATTCCCCCAGGTTTCCAACCCTCTTGCCCCCAACCTCCATGCACAGTGGACGGGTGAAAAGGGCATCTCTATATGTAAGCTCTTCCATGCAATCAGAAATCCCATGCACATGGGCAGCCCCTTTCACGTCTTATACATGGAGGGCATGAGTGATCAAGGCTTAAGCTAGGTACATTTGCCATAACACTGACCATGTAGTCCTTGATTGGCTGGGATCATGCCAATAAGAGGAGATCATCAAAATATCAAGTGAGATTACTCATCAAGAATGCCTAAGGCAGTGTCAAATATTCTAAAACATTCCAATGAAGTCAGGTATTAATAAATAATATTAATAAATAATATTCAGTGAACAACAACAAAAAAAACCCTATGATTTACACACACAAAAAAAGAAGTTAAGGCTACACAGTTTTCAACCAAGCACCAAAAAGCAGGGAAATTTTGAGCTAAGGCTCACAAGCCTTAACACCACATCCTCCTAAGGAGGCAGAAAGTGCAAGTGAAATTCTCATTCTCCCAGTGCAGATGAACCATGTAGACAGGATGGAGAATATGATATGCAAAGGTGATTGTGGGGCTGTGGAAAACTAATGACAAACATCTTAGGATCACATACCTCTCTTTTTTTTAGAGCAGCCTTCCCAACCTGGTGCCACAGCATGGTTGATCTAATTACTATATCTTACTCCATACCATTTTTCTCAATTGAATTTCTGCCTGCATTTTTTGTAAACAAGCAACTGAAGTGGTCCCCTCCCCCTCTTTTCCACTCTGCAAGATTCAAGGCTCACACAGCATTTGTTGTTCTAACCACTGTACCTAGTTCCCTTCAGTAAAACTCAAGAAGTCCTCCCAGCTCCTATCAACAAAGGCAGATGTTCACCTGCCTCATCCCAAACACTACATACAGAAATAGACTACCATCTTTCCCAGCTGAATTTCTGCCTGCATGTCCTGGGGGCAACTGAATTGGTCCCCCCTTTTATTGCTCTCCATAACTCAAACCTAACACAACATTGTTGTTCTAACCACTGTAGCTTCCTTTATTCGGTAGAACTCATGGAGTCCTCCTGGCTCTTATTAAGTTAGTTCTGCTTGGTGTGCTGTTTGCCAGGCTGGGGGGAGGGGTTTGAATCTGCTAGGGGGCAGTGGGAAATTGGAGTGCAAGGAGAGTCCTCATTCACCATTTCCCCAGCAGAATTGGGGGATCCTCCCCACCACCACACCTTTCCCAGCAGATTCAGCTCCCCCACCAAACATTGTCATCTTCTCTTTCTCCTTCTGGGCCACTAATAATATTAGGTAAATGGCAAGTGTCCCCCACCCCACCAATTCTAAATCAGCTTTGGTGGAGAAGGGAGAGAGAGTGCATGCTACCGAGCATGTTTGGGCTTATGGTTACTCCTACTGAATGGAAGCTTATTTTAAAGACTAAATGAAATGGAACTTCTGAAAAAATAGTTTCCCACCAACTCCAGTACAAGAAGAATAGAAAGCCACCATTGTTTCAGTGTAAAACCCTCTAGTCTCTTCAGGAATTGTGACTAAAAAATGGTCACTTATAAATCACTTTTGACAAAGAAAGGTGTTTTGGGTTTTTTTGCTTTATTGTCTTTAAGCTGTTCTTCTCCCATATTTACCACCAATTGTCCTGATATTTTCAGGGTATGTAAAACCAACACTTCTTTCTGACTCTTGAAAGTTTCTGGAAGATTGCTGACATCATTTCCATTTTATGTAGGTTAGAATGACCCACCCTTGATTACCATTTTACATGGTGGAACCTTTTTAAAAAAAAACAAACTGATGGGCCTTAACAAAGGAGACACTAGCATGTCTTCTTTTAATAACCAGCAAACACTATTAAAGCCTTGGGGGACCACATGTGGTCCATGGCCTGCAGGATGGGAGGCTGATGGCTCCTATTTTGGTGGGGCTCCTAATCCATTGCTGATTTCATGTGGAGCTTTATAGGAGCTATCCATGGTGCTGAACTCCATCCCCAAAATAGGTTCACCACCATGGGGCACCATGGATAGCTCCTATAAAGCTCCAAATAAAACCTGCAATGGATTAAGAGCCCCACCGAAATAAGAGTCACCAGCCTCCACTGACAGTAGTAGATGGCTGCTCTGCCACATGCCCCACTCTCTCATTCTTGTGCAGTTCTTAAAGTCTCCAACAACAGCAGAGACTGGGTGTGGGGGACTGCAGAGAAAAAAAATGCACTGAAGCACCAGCATCCCAGGGAAACGATGGCTACCAGCAACTGTGGGCAGAGCTGAAAAAGATAAAAAAAAAAAAAAAGGCTTCTCAGAACAATTTCGGAACACTCATTTGCCACTGTAAATATTCACAGGAGAACATTCAGCACAACTTTACTATCTTCATAATTATTATACTTTCCAGCTCAAATCAGTAAAAGTAACACTGTCCTCTGTCTTTACTATGCATATCATTTTGGGATTGTTTATTTCTATTTTTGTTAAGGTTTAGCAGTGCTGGTTTGACTCTTCATACAATATTGCATGGCATATAGTGTTCTTTCATTTATTATCTTCAGCAGTTGCACTCTGTGTACCAGTACAAAGATTATTTTGCAGGAGAACAGTTGTTGATTCCCTTCCTCTATGAATTTGCATACTGTTTGCTTTCTGGAGGATCATATTTGCCTGCTTGCTTAGTTTGAAAAGGCTGTAATGCATTTTTGCAAAGGATAAAGATAACAGCCCCACTGAATTGTTCTGTAGTGAAAAGCAATAATATTGTGTGCTTTAGTTCAGTAAACATGTATTATTACTAGCTGCACATAGCCCATGTATTGTGTGAATTAATTTAAATTGCCCATATGAGCTTGCAGATGTATACAATAATTTAGCAATGGAAATACATATAGTTCCTAAAGCTCCTTAGTAAAAATGAATTAGGGACCGTGCAGCTAAAAAGATATGAAAAGACAACAGAACAAAATTTTACTTCATTGTCATTAAAGTGAATGAGGTTTCATGGACCTATCTTGGCAGAACATAGCTGAAGTCTCTTACATTTAAGTATAACAATGCAATGCAATGTTTGCTGGATGCTCCCAATATGCCACAGAAAAATGTACATATTAAACCTAGGTACCAAGATGAAATGCTCCTCCCATTTATCTGCCCCATTCGAAGGTAGAGAAACAGATGACAGTGTTTGTGCTGATTTTTCAAGTAGAGGAAAATTCAGGTGAGGTGACTCAACTTCGTCTACCAGAGCTCCTTCCAGCACCCACCAGCTGATGGCTGCCATTTTGGCTCGCATGGGCTTTGTAGAGGGAAAAACCGTGGCCATGAACT
Source organism: Shinisaurus crocodilurus (assembly GCA_021292165.1). Classification (NCBI taxonomy): domain Eukaryota; kingdom Metazoa; phylum Chordata; class Lepidosauria; order Squamata; family Shinisauridae; genus Shinisaurus; species Shinisaurus crocodilurus. The sequence continues at coordinate 92,970,119 of CM037878.1, read as the reverse complement.
AGCAGCAGCCATGGGGAGGAACTCTGTTGCAGGACAGTAATTCCCTCCTGCCCCCTATTTCACCCCTGCCCCAGAAAATTTTCCAGATGTATATGGCCACATTTTTGCCGTCCCCCACCAAGTACCCACAAAATTTGAACTGTAACTTATAACTATTCCCAAAATTTACAACTAGCCAACCAGTTCCTAAATGAGTGGCCATTTTGAATTTTGAGAATACTTGGAATCCCTCCCTTTCTCAATTTGACATTCACAGAGTACCCTTTGCATTCATAGAGTCATTCATCCTTTGCCTATACCAAATTTTGTGCTTTCATCACAAAATGCACAATTCTTCCTCTTATAGTAGGTCGGAAAGTACACTTAGGTGGTATGCTGTGGCCGCTAAATCAACATTCTGTTGAGTTGAGTAATTGAGCTCCGGCTTTCACTTGCAAGTTAAGCATGCCTTTTAACCATCAAATGATCCTGGGCAACCATGTTAAGCCCCAAACTTTATCTGGGTGGAAATAATGCCTTGCTTTGCTCCCTCTCCTCTAGAATACACGGCAGAAAGACAGCCCATGGTGCTAATTTTGAAAGCAAGTCACATCATGTAAATCATTTTGCATCAGTTTTAAAGGGTTAGACCAGGGATTGTTTATTAATCTGATGGACTGCATCCTGAAATAGGCTGAGCTCAGCCCCTTTTAGAGGAAAGTCGTTTATTAACAAGTGCAACTTTGTATTAATATAATATTATACTGTCAGAGATTGGTGACAGAATTGCCTTAACAATACATTTTTAAGACGCTGTAATGTAGGCCATGTGAAACAGATGTATAGCAATAATGAGAGCATAGCAGGAACAGCTGAGGCTTCAGTTTTATATACATTTAAATACTCCATAGATTTCCAGCAAAAGGAGTCTAATAGCAGATAAGGCAAAAATGTGGCAGAAGAGATGGAGCAAACCAGAAATGTATATGTCAAAGAAAAATGAGTTAATTGTCTCCATGCCTCATAGTGGTAAAGTAAGCAAAATGTGCTGCTTTGCATTTTATGCCATAACTGGATTAATGAGATTTTGGAGTTTGTGGCGGAACAAGATATGTTCTCAGAGGGAGCAGCAGAACTTTCTATAAATCATAGCACTCGGAATAGAAAAGATGTGAGCTTCAACTTTCTTTTCCATTTACAATCTTTTCACTTTTCCATTTACAATCCTCTAGCAGAACTCAGAGCGTGGAGATACCTGTTCTAGATGTTTCTTTCATTAGCATGTAAGATTTCTGTTTTAGTTGTCTTTTTGGGACCAGGAATGGGATGGTATAAATGTCATATTTATGCTACAAATCAAATAATTACAGGAATGAAATTAAACTGTGTTATCTCATGTAGAATCTAGAGGGATCTGTGATATTTAACTCTTTTCTTGTGTCAGTGAATTTAATGAGCCTACAACAGTTACCCTCTATTGATAAGCCAAAAGAGAAATAAATAGAGAAATAAATAAAACACTGGTACTATTACCAATGCGCTCCTTTCCCCTGTACGGATGGGTAAGGTTGGTGGGTAAGGTTGGTGGGTGGTGGGTAAGGTTGACTGTGTACTAAGGATTTCCATGCAAACTCTGGCTTGTGTGGCCTTTCTTACTGTTGCCTCTGAAGAAGTAACATGCTACCTTGATTTGGAGTAAAGGGTTGAAGCAGATGGCCTCCAAATTGGTCCAAGCTGAATTGGGTGGTTTCCCAATTGCTGAATCGGGGTCCAAACCAAATCTTATGGTTGGTGCACACCCCTAGAGTGTATTTATTTAAGGCTGCTTTTTAGGGCATAGCCCTCAAAGAGTGGCTTACATAACATAATAATAAAATATAGAACAGCAATATTAAAACAATCACAAAGCAGTGTATCCCTCTGTAGATGCATTCAACATTCCTCAGCAACAACCATAAACAGAGTGGTGGAGAAGTTGCACCACCACTTCTAGATGGGTACAAAGTGACCACGTGCCCTACTTTACAGTCCTCTTTTGTCAGGGCTGTCAGAGGACAGTCCTCTATTTGAAGGGCTCTCCAGCCCAAATCTAGTTTTACAGATAAAGAATCATAAGAAGGGAGAGAAGGGCCTTGGAAGTTGCCCATCAACCATTAATATCTGGTAAACAGATTGAGCACCAGTCACAGAGGTCACTGGTTACAGCTTTCCCCATTATGGTGAGATATATTGTATTTCTGATTATAGTAATTATTTCTAAACATACATCTAGCCATACAAATTAGTACAAGCTAAAGGACCAAATGGATTAAAAAACTGATTACTTTCTTCCCTGTACTCTGAGTACTTCAGACTCCCCCTTTCACCCCCTTAAGGGTTTCTTTAAAGAAAATTTTTACAACATAGTTTTTATTAGTGATCCATAAGCAACAACCATGCCAAATTTCAGCTTTCTGGCTTAATGGGAAATAGGAGATAAATTGATGAATCAGTGCATCAGGGCTCTCACTTTTACAGATAGATAGATAGATAGATAGATATGCAAACATTGTGCAAATCCTATTTTGTCTTCTTTTTTGGTGATGCATAAGCAAGCAGCTACCTTAGGTGGGTAGTATCCCAACCCTTTCATTGTCTTAAATCCCTGTTCTTGGCACAAAATGCTTGTACCAACCAGGTGGTTTGTAGGTGTGATGCTCTGGCTTACATAACAGGGCAGCTTGAGAACAAGTTCTATAACTGAGTTCTGTTCTGTAGCTTGGATAATGGTGGCCTAGGATTGCGTGGATGGTATTTGGTGTGGTACGGCCAGCTGTATTTCAACCAAATAGTCAAAGTTTCCAAAAAGAAATTAGTTAATGTGTTTTTCTTTTGTAACTGAACAACATTCAAATAAAGTGGTTTTTTTAAAAAATAGCCAAAATTTCCTTGGACATTTGCTATTCAGTTCAGGGCCATGTATAACCCCCCCCCCCGGCAGAAATCTTTGGGGACTCTTACATGTCCTATTTCTGATAGTGTCCTTTGTTGGCTGTGTAGTCATATATGGTATGGTCTGAACAATAAAACACAAGGAATACATCTGTAGCTCTGGTACAGGTAATGGAACCTTGTTGACATCCATACAGAAGCTATTGTAACTTAATACCCTCTAAACCAATAACATGTCAAGATTAAATTAGTCTTTGCTGCCTAAAATGAATGTAGGAACAGTGTAGTTGAGCTACACATGCAATTTATTGCTGACTGGCTGCATGACTGCGTACCTAATCTTCAAAATCCTATGCAGACATTATCACTGAAGCAAATGGGGTTTGAACCAGTTGAATGCTTTAAGGACGAGAGCCTAAGAACCTAGTTGTGTTTCATCATTAATGGCCTTCCTATGAACCCAAGGCATGCAAGACAAAAGCTACTGGAACGTCTCTCTTCTTTAACACTTAATGTTTCAAAACACTTACCAGAGGCCAAACACACATTTCTGATGCCACTCCTTTGTTTTGAAGTTCAATATTTGAAAACAGTTCATATTGTGTCTAGAGCGTGCCTGTTTTCCAGCAGCAAGCACCAGAAGTGAAAAAAAAAAATCACAACTGGATTCACTTGTACAAATTGGAACCAATGGGCACTATTCAACTAATGGGACCTGCCACTAGTCCAATGGGAACCTAGTGTTTCCCAAAGCAATTGGAAATGAGCAGAAACACTGATTTCTGGAATGGCACAGAGAGCTCTGCTGTCCTGTCTTGTTGCAGAAATTAGCATTTCCACTCATTTCTGGGGTTCCTTTAGGAAGTGCTAGTTCCTGCTGTGTTTGTGGAGAGTTCTGTGAGAGCAACAATACCAGCGGAGGCACAGTGGCAGTGTTGGATACTCCCACAATACTTAAGAGAACCAGAGTCACTTTTTAAAGCAACAACAACACCTAACATTCTCACTTTTGAATTTGATGAAAGATTCTGCAGGATGCCAATACGTACCTCTTCAAAAGATCAGAGGGCAATGTTACATCATAGGTTGATGGAATATGAATTGAATAAATATGAGCAGTGGAATTCCCAGTTGCCTTTGTGCAATAAGAGGTGTCCCCTAATCTGGGCAACCAGTGATGAAGGGTACATACAGTTTGCTGGGCCCAGAAAATCCTGTTGGCGACCCTCTATTAAGGCAATACTGGAAATGCCTCATCGTATTAGGGCACTGTGAGTCCTGGTTATATATATGTTTGTATTCAAGTTGTAATCCATTAACATTTTAAGCGTTTATTAATTGTGGTTATGATTCAGCGCTCCATGCATGCATGGGAATGTCTTGCACAATGGAGAATGGGAAGCCATGGACTTCAAAGATTGTAGCACATGGTTATAAGGAAGGGGGGAACACCTCTTGGGTTTTTGAACTGTATAATAAATTGTAACCGGACACAGCCATAATGACCATCTTTATTTTCAAGGATTTCATCCAAGCAAAATAGAGCAGTTAGAAAGAAAGTGGGAAAGACTCAAGCCTGACAAAGTTTGCAGGAAGCATATATTACTTGAAAGAAGCATCATACCCTTTATTAATGAACAACAATACTTCAAAAGAAAAAAAAAAGCATAACAATCTTCTGGATGGCAACTCTTAAAAGGATCTTTAAATAATGTGTTTCAGCTTTATAAAATATAGTATCTAAGCTGTTTTTCCAAAAGCATTGAGACTTTTAACTGTCAGCAAATATTTCTGACTGTCTTAAAGTAGAAGCAAATCTTCAAAACACTTATTGACCAAATATTCGGCTTTTAAAATATCCCTCCATAGTTCATTCTCCACAAAATAGACATGAATACTGAGGCAATTCATCACTTGCCTCAGTATTTAGTTAATACCTTGGACCCAACATGTTACTGCAACAGACTCGAGTTCAAATTTCTAAGAATCCGACACACAGATTCTGCAGTGGACTGGCTTTTCCCACAAGTCATGTGGATACCGTGGACTTGCAGACCGTTTATTTATTTTCCATAATTTTATGCAAATTTAGCTGTAGAAAAATAGGAAAAAATTAAAAAACCACTAACCAAAAATGCACATTTCCCCCATAGGCTAAAGTGTGAAAATACACATTTTGGAGGGATTTGCATATGTTGCGGGGATTTGTGTATTTTCAGGAATTTGCAAATTCGCTTACAAATGGATTTGCGCAAAATCCCATTCTGTCAATGAGTGGAAGACAGAACGAAAGCTGTCTGACAATCCGCAAAATGTAGACAGGACGGATTTTACCAAGTCCATACATACCTAGTTCTCAGGGGCTCATTTTTGCAAGTTTATATCTGGGCTGTCTTTTGGTTACATTTTTCATATGTGTTTCTCTATAGAATGGTGAATCCCATCCACTTGAGAATAACAACCAGCACCTATTATATACATAGTAAAAATCCAGAGGTAGAAGACAGTTCAAGAACTGTTCTGCCTGGATCACTAATTGCATAATTGAAACTAACTGTATAGACAAGCCTTTAAATTTGCCATTATAATTTACTGGAAATCCTCATTCTAAGTGTGTGTTGCAGATTTAATTTTTTAAATCTTCATAGAGTTACTTAAGATACTTTGATGAGATAATCAACACACACTCCAACTCCCCCCCCCCTATTTAGTAGGGACTATTTTCTGGTATTTGTCCCTGGTAAAGCATTATCTCCATTTTCTCTTTAGCGGGTTTTGGAATGTCTTCTTTTAAAGATAATATGACCTTCTAGAATTGTCATTTTTTCAGATTTTACCACTGTCCTCCTAGTCTTGTATATTGTATGTGCATGCATCTTTCTAGGGCATATGCATTGAAAAGTAGGCACAATGACACAAATTGGCAGTATACTGGTTCTCTTCTATCTTCTCTCCTTTCACTGCATCCCATAACTTCACATCCAGATAAGTCGGTGCTGGTTCCAGGATTTGGGATTTGAGAGCATGGCACCCTCTGTGGGCCTCCTAACCTGGGAAGAAGCAGGACATACATGCTGAGAATTTTCTTAGCTACTGTGAGAGAAACACCCTAGCCATTCTTAAATTTTAAAATTAGAATGTTATGCTTAGTATACTGGCCCATGTGGTTCAGAAGCCAGTTTAAGCAGCATAAACAAAGAGCCATTGAACAAAAGTTTTCAGTACTGTCTAATACTTGGAACATAGAGGCGCAGGCAGTAATTCTTGCTTTAGTTGCTTTCTTTTTAAAAAAAATGAAGTGAGGGGTTTAAAGGTACACAATGGTGTCTCTAGTTTTGTTTGTGGCATGTTTGTGTGTAAGAATTTACTCTTTTCCTTAGCTCTTCTTCAAAGAGCAGAATGCTCTTTTTAAAGATTCTGTAAAACACACACACACACTATAGATGGGGTTGTCTTTTTTTGTGTATATATATTGAACAACACCATCATTTTGAAGTCATGCCCCACATCGGGTCTTTCCTTGTTCTGAACTTCTGCCCTCACATTATTTTTATCTGCAGTATTTAATGGGACAGATAATAACAGTAGTCACCAACATGAAAGTTTCAGCTGGACAGGTAAAGCATTTAAAGGCTTCCCAGTCTGTACTTTCCCCCGCCTCCCTTTCCAGATAGTCTGCTGGAATCTGCAGAAATGTTTGTTAGATAATGAAGTAACATAGATAACAGGGTTTTTATTATCCAATATCTATTCATATGCAGCCGATTAGATAGGCATTGACATTTTATTTTTAGTGTGTACATTTACAGATAATGGTTGCCAGAAGAGATTTCTTTTCTCCTTCTGCATGTCTTCAGTTCCCACGTCAGTGAGCAATTTTGCTGTCTTGTTTGTTTGCACCTACATTTCTGTATAAAAGAACATTCAAATGAAAATTTAAAATCATATTTCAGAAATGCAAGTGCAGAAGTTGCTTCTTGTTCACACACACACACACACACACACACAAGCAGTAAGAAGATTCTCAAAAAAATGACAAGGAGTTTTACTGTGTTCAAGGTTACTGGGAGTCAGCAATGGTTAAGTGTTTTATTTAAGCAGGGGTAGGCAACCTTTTGGGCCCAAGGGCACTTTTGGAAATTTGAGAAACTGTCTTGGGCAAAACCATAAAATGACTGCCATAGGTGGGCATGGCTACCCACAGAGGACAAGTAAACTGCCCAGAGGCATTCATGGGAAATTAAGATGGCAACTGCTAACAGCTCCCACTTCGCTTTGAAGCAATCCCAGTTGTCAGTGTGTGCGTGCGTGTGTGTGTGCGTGTGTGTGTGTGTGTGTGTGTGTGTGGTGTGTGTTTTTTAATAAAAATTGGGTGGAGTAGGATGTCTCAATGGGCACCAAGAAAGGTGTCTGGGGGCACATTGACTACCCCTGATTTAGACAATGGTTCTAAGGATGCTTGGATAGCATCATGGGAATGAGTCCCTCCTCACACTGCCTTGTCTATGTATCAATTGCTGCAGGTAGATCTATTCTGTGTGTTGTGTTCTGGTCTGGGCAGAAGCCCACGGGGCTCAGTGCAAGGTGGCAGCAAGCCAGGACCCAGGATTGCTCCTACTGAGCAACTTCGTACAACAAGGTCTGAGCCCAGTCTGAAACTTTTATGCTTCAGTACAGAGGCCCCCAACCAAACCCCATCCCTTCCTGCAAAATGGAAGCCTTAAAGAGACAGACCTCTGACCCTGGAGCCCTCCATCTTTCCACGAGCTCATGCCAGGTACACATCATGGCATCATGGAATGTGAAGCTCTTGGAACATGCATCATGGAATGTGAAGCTCTTGGAGTACTGGCCCAGTGCTAGAGCTTGGCTCAAGGAACACAGATGTTGGTCCAGGCTCAGGCTTGGGGGTGGTATCTCTGGTTCGGGCTCAGTGGCGCCTCCTCTGTTGACACCACTGATTCTTCAGCCTCTGAGTCCAGGTCACTGCTGGACTTGAAGGTCATGACACTATTGCTACTGTGATAACCTGTTGATGTTGTGTGGGAGGAGTTAATGATGCAGCTGCTTCCCAGGCCTGTGTTTCCTCCCAACTCCTGGGGAAGGTGATGCTGGTGTGGGAAGTCCAATACATCATCCAATATCAGAAATAGCTCTGTCAGCTCCTTCCACATCTTCAAAGGGTTCCTAAATTACCAAAACAACCTAGGAAAGAATCATCCTGCAGCAGGTCCTGTGCTATTAAGGTGACAATAGGAGCGAGTCCTGTAAGCTACAACCTGGGAAATCCCAGGTTCAGGTCTCACCTCAGACATGAGTCTGCTAGGTAACCTTTGGCAAGCTACTCCCTTTTAGCTTCAGCCTCCCATCATTAATTATGGAGATGATGGATGTTAGCCTACTTGATAGGGCTGTTGTAGATTGATTGAAATATTGGATGAAAGGCACTTTGTGCAATTGAGAAAAACTTGATATGCATATTTTCACAGGGTTGGCCAGCTGGAAATAGCATCTGTACATGGAGTTCAAGTCTACAAGCAGCCACTGCATATATAATGCAACATCAGGCAAAGGCAAATGGATGGTGCACACTGTCAAAAAAATCCATTTTCTTGTTAAGATTTAGCTGCCTGGAAGGAAGCTCCATTTCATGAGGAGAGGCCTGCAGGCACTCGTTAAGCCACCTGCATGTGTTATTTCATGCTGATCTAGTCTCCAGGCCTTCAAGGTCAGAGTTGAACTCTTGCCAAAATTAGATGGACTGATTTCAGTTGGGCTGTGGTGAAAATTTTTCATCCTCCTTCCCTTCTGGAAGCTGAGGAAGTTATTCAGTTTGACAATGATTGGGTAAGGAGGCTTTTCTCTGAGGAAACTATCCAGCCACACAGGGATTGGCTAAGGATGTTCACCTCACATTTGTCAAGGACCTGGGGGGGAGTATAAAGCCAGTGGGGCTACTTTTGCCATTTGGTCTTCATTTTGGTCTTCATTTTCATTGTCATTCTGATCTTCAGTCTTCATCGGCCTGTGCTAACTGGCTTTCTGGACTGTGAGCTCTTGGGTCATGACATGAAACTGGGCCCTGCCCTATTGGAAGACCTTTACTTTGTTAAAGGATAGGACAGGATAGGTATTTCTTTGTTGTTTTTTTGCCTGCAGCATTGTTCCAAAGGGCTTCTCTGTTTTCTCTGATATTTGCGCAACTTTTTACCCCTTTCCTCCTTCCTTATTTTAAACAAACTTACTTCACATCTATTTCAGAGTTAGTGTGTGCTTTATTCCACTTAAACCTCAGTACTAAATTCAGAGCCTTCTGTTCAGTCTTGCTACTGTTTAGAATGATAGGGTTGGGGCTTGAAATAAGAGGTTGTTGGCTTGAACCCTTATTTCTGTGCCCCAAGTGTGTTCTGAAAGGTCTGAGAGTCCCCCTGGCTCAGACTGAGGTGGATGTAAAAGGGGTGGGTGGGAGTGGCAGCCTACTGACTATTTGTTGTCCCTGCCTACACTGCAGGGAGTTCGGCAACCCCTTACCCTCACTCCCTTCACTCACACTGTGTGTGTGCTCCTTCCCTCCTTTTTTTTTTTAAGATGGAAAGATCATGGGAATCAGTTGTATGGATGTACACACACAAGTGCCTACATTACACATTAAATCTTATACACTCCACTGTGCACCCATCATTTCTGATTTTCCTTCACGTCAACATGGCAGCCTTTTAAGATATGGTAGTTTACTATGGCTGAGGTCTGCGAATTTGCAGGTCAAGCATTGCATTACACACACAAATAAACGACCGCGTAAGTGAAGAAAATAGTGAAGCGTCACTGTGTGTCACGTCTGAATGGGCTCAAAATGTGGCAATATGTTCTTGTACATAGTTGGTTTGAAAAGACTGCTTGAATTTGCAGTTTGATAAGAGTATTATACTCTACATTTACTTTAAGCTGGGACGAGCGCCTAGACAATATATTCAAGAATCAACCCTGGGTGTGCTTTCTCATATTATCCAAACATGGTGGCAAGGGTCAGTATCTCATGCATCACATCCAGACAGCCTCGGGTCCAGTCCTTGGCATCTCCAGTTTAAAATAGATCTTTGGTTTCATGAATGATATCAAAGAACTATGTCTGAAACTGTGGAGAGCTCCCACTTAGGGGAAACAACACAGCACAGGATAAAGTGTCACTGGATGCTATTTCCATGGAAATAGTTTTAAAAGGTGAGTGAAGAAAAATCAAGGACTGGTTTCTATGACGAAAATTGATAGGATTGTTTGTTTGGATTGATTCTTCTTGTGGGTCATTTGTGGGTTCTCACAATGCCAGGAGTGCTTTTTTTGAACATTTTAGTTAAACAATTGAACATGGTCCATCAGGGACTGACAAGTGCCCCTGCCCCAAAGGATTGGGCAAGAGCACCTGTATGCTCTTACCCAACTCCTATTTATTTCAGCAGGGCTTACTGGAGAAAAGCCCTTGACTGTTTGTGCCCATTACTTGTGCCAATGTAAAAGTGCTGTAAATTGAATTGAAACATGGGACATTTCACACCAGTATTATAATTTTCGATCGCATTGAATGTGTGAGGCAAACATTTTTTTCTAGTTTTAAATGAACAGACAGTTACCGTGACATCCAGGTTGTCTTAACAGAAAAACATATGGTCAGAGGCAGCTGAGGATTTTTTTCCTTTTTTTTTTGCCAAAAATAAACAAATAGAAAAGCAATGTACACAATGATTTTATTCCAGTTGAGAATGCTCTTGTACTGACTACAGTCATGCCTTGGATTGAGAGCATAATTCGTTCCGGAAACGTGCTTGTAATCCAAAACACTCTTATATCAAAACGAAATCCACCCCCCAAAAAATGGTACAGAGATTTTTAATTTAAGCCATACTACAGTACTTGTCTTGCAAGACGTCGCTTGTATATCAAGTAAAAAAAAATTAAATAAATATTTAAAAATGTGCTTGTCTTGCAAAACGCTCTCAAACCAAGTTACTTGTAATCCAAGGTATTACTGTATTTGGTTTTTGCCTAACAGCAACTCAAAAAACCTGGATGCAGAAAGGATGTCAATGCCAGAGAGTTTTAGGGCCATGTCTGCCACACAGCCATGAACTTCTGAGCCCTGCCAAATGTACCTGGGGTTGACAGACTGCATGGTCTAGCTGCTGTGCAACAGCTGGTCACACTGCTGTGCCTGGTGGGAGCAGCCCCAACAGCCCCTATCAAGAAACCACAAGCCCATTTTGTCCTGTTCGCTGGGCAGGGGATGTTATAGCTGCTCCAACCAGTCTCAGCAGCTCCAGTGACAGCTGCATGGCAGCCAGACCATGCGGCCTCTTTGTTGGGGCTCGAATGCCTAGGTTGGCACAGAGGAGGGCAATACTGTGTTCCCACAAAATCCTTATCACTGCAAAAGGATGCTTCTGTGGCTACACTGTAGTGCCACGTAGCTTAAGTTTTGAACCTCATCCCATAGAATCCAAATCTCACTGCTGAAGATCAGAGTCTAAAGTATGAGTGCTGGACCAGAAATATATATATATATATATATATATATATATATATATATATGCATTTTTAGCCTGCCTTACCTCCTAGGTAGCTCAGGGTAGTGTGTGGAGCTCTGTTTCCCTTGCTGCCTTCACAGGGCTGAGGAATGGTGATTGCTCCAAGGTCAATGAGCTTCATGGCAAAGTGGGGATTTGAGCCCAGCTTACTGAAGTCCTAGTCTGACGCTCTAACCGCTATGTCACACTGGATCCCCATTTATCAGCTATTTTGAAAGAGCATCCATGAAAGAGCTATTGTGATAGAGTAAGTTGATCATGGCATTTATCCCATGCTGGTGTTGGTGGTAGGATGGGATGCATTCAGCCACAACCAAGAAGATAGTATATAAGGCCAGTTTTTCTTCCTCTTCCCTCTGGTACCATATACATCGTAATATGTCTCAAATATATTCAAGCTACTCCACCTCAGAGCATGATCAGTGCAATTCATTGACAAAATAATTTCAATAATATGACTATTAGTATACTAATACAGTAACTGACATAAACACATGGTCTCATGAAAAGCTAGAGTGAATCATGCTTTCCCAAGTGATGACATACATTTCAGAATTTCCAGAGTGGCAGCCGCATTAGTTTGTTGCAGCAAAGAACAACAAAAAGTCTTGTGGTACCCTAAAGACTAACAAATTTATTCGGGCATAACCTTATGTGGACACTGCCCACTTCATCAGATGTGTGACACAATTCAATAAAAAGGGTCTTATTTTTAAATTCTCAGCATATTTGAGTATTTATACTGTTCATGAGGCTACTTTTTTATAGTATGATTACCTCTGACCAAGCCTGCCCAAATTGACCACCAAGCTGAACAGAGCACACCAGGAGCTCACCAGACCTCCCATTTTGCTGCCTGCCTGGGACTGCTGAGTTGCTGGTGGAGGGGGTGCCATGGAGGCCACAGTACATGGCTGGTGGATGTAACCGCTCGCCTCGGGGGGGGGGTGTAGCAGGCCGAAATCGGCCCCGCTCACGCCCGCCTGAGACTCGCGGGCCTTACCAGGTCCCAGCCCTGCTCACCTCTCCATAATGAGCCACTGTTTTAAGGCCGATTTAAGCCCTGTTGCCCTGGTTTCTACGGAAAAGATGCAGCGCAGGGTCCCATCGTGCCGGTGCAGGGTCCTGTCGCGTCACTTCTGGCCAGTCCCGGTGGGCTCGGGCGGCTCGGGCGGCGTGGAGAATCACTCCGTGCCACTGAGAATCGAGCGGCGGGGGGGCAGCATGGAGAGGTGAGGCACCACCACCCCTGGTACGTTAACATCTCTACTGGTGGGCTGAAACTTGATGGATCACAATTTGTGCAGTCTGCAGTCTACAGTCATGAAGGCACTCTCTCTGACATATGGGTCAACCTTAGCAGTGCAATTATTATTTACTATTCATTTCATTTCTAGATTGCCCAATAGCTTAAATTTTCTGGGCAGTTTCCAACAATTATGGGCAGCCACCTGAAAGAAATATCCATTCAGCTTCCTCAGAAGAGGCCATGTTGACCCATACTGCAGCCTGGATATGTCAATGTAATGTGGAAGAGTGGCTGGTGCTATCTCCCTGTGGGGTGCGGGGTAATGGCATCAAGGAGAACACCTAGCTTCCCATATTTCCCAGTTTGTGCTTCTGCACTAAACAGGAAGGACAGAAACACAGCTGAATGGTTACCACCAAAATGCAGATCTATTCTTTGCTCTATTGTAATCCACATCAGCTAGATGGACAACGTAGCCTACACTGGGCCAAAGCAGGTTAAAAGTGCCACACTATATGGACTGAAGGACATCTATTAACCTTTCCCATTAGTGGTGTATTTGGGTATTTTTAGATTCCAGACTTAATGGTCTTGCGGGGGCTCCCTCTGGATTTAACGGTCTTAAGAAGGGGGAGATGTCTTTAGATGACAGTGTAGATTTCTTCACTTACTTCAATTGGTTTCACAGCGGGGCCTCTTTACATGGCAATGTGTATTACTTCACTTACTTAATTGTGGTAAGCCAGCCCTGATGTGTCTGGGGGCCCTTTTACGCAGGGCTGGCGTCAAAGGTAGGCATGGTTGGGCACCTGCCGAGGGCCCACACCCCAGCAGGGGCCCACTGACAAAGAGCCCCCTGGAGTTGCTTTTCCTGTTTACCACTGCAACCTGCTTCTTCATCCGTCTCTTGCTCTGGCTCAGAAAATGGTGGTGGTGAGAAGGAGGAGCAGCACATGCCACTGCTCACCTGCTCACTGGCTCTCTGCCTGTCAAGCAAGCAAGTGGTAGCAATGATGAGAAAGAGGAGGAGGAGCAATAGCAGCTGGGGACAATGGCGGTGAGAAGGTAGAGTCACTGAGGGAGGGGAGCCATTGCGGGTGTCTTGCCCAGCGGCCCTCAAAAACCTGGAGTTGGCATTGCTTTTACTCATTCTTCTGAGTGGGGCCATGGATGACTGTCCTGAGTGCACCACTGCTTCCAGTAGTGTGACCCTATTCCCCGTACAGAATCAGAGGAAAGAAAACCAGGTTGTTGTTGTTGTTGTTTTAAAAAAAATGTTACATATTTTAGAACATTCCTTGCTATCACTAACTCTCCTTAGTTTTGAAAATAATTGACAGAGACTGAGCTACTTATTCCAACAAGAAATTATCCAAGATGTCTAGCTTTTAAGATAATGAATGAGTAGTAAAGAAATGGGAGTCAACTAGGCAATGAATGTCTTGGTTTGAGGCTAGGTCATGGAAGCCCTGCAGGTGTAAAGCACTGAGCTGCACCTTTGGCTTCTGATACGATTCACTTCACACATGCTTTTAATACCGACATTAATTATCCAGCAATGGGAGGCACAGCCTTTGTAATACTGGACAAAAGCTCTACTAGAAAGTCTAGAATCTTTCAACTACTGTACTTTACTGTAAGATTCAGTTTTTGTGTTTCTTTGAAGAGGATATGTAAAACAAAATCTTAATGGGGGCTCATGTTATCATGGTGAGACTAAACACTGGTAATTACTATGTTATCTCAAGTTGGCTGTGCTCCTAGAGTGCACAAACTTGAATGATTTAAAACAAAAACAAAAAACCACCACATTGTGAGCTTATAGCTTGCCAATTGTTTGAAATTTTCAATTGCTTTTGATTCAGCCTTACATGACAACAAGATAACTGCCTACAAAGTAGAAATCAGGAACTCACTACTGTGTGTTTTCATCCAATTGATTCTTTTCCTCTTCTTCATGTGTTCCTTATCGAAGGTACCAACTGTGATACTGATTACTTTTTAAGCCAGTGTTTCTTAGGTAACAAAAGTATGACAGTAAAAATATAAAAAAATCTCCAAGGGTTTTCTATTTAATGTGCACAATAGATGCACTAGGGTTTTCTGTTATAAATTATTAGATACAGGGTAGGCTTAAGATGCAAGAATAATTCTGCTGTGCCTCTCTTCCTCACTTTTAAAGCACTGTCTGCTTACCGGTCCTGGTGAGAATTAATTGGGCCAATTGCAGAAGGTTTCATTTGTCATATGAAAAGTGACAAATCAGACGCAAAGCACCATCCAACCCATCTCATGAGAATAATGTACAGCCTCAGTTACTGCTGGATATTTCTCTCTAGAGTGAACAATGCATTACAGGTTTCAGGAGAAAGCCACGGAATGAATTTCATCTATTTTACAACAAGATTCAGAAAGAAAGGGAAGCTATGTGCAGGAAGAATGAGAAACTATGTGTAAGAAGTAGAAATATGTGGGTTCTCGGCTGCAGTCATGGTATCCACACTTCCTGAAGTATCATCAGATTGTCAAGTCAACATTAGATTTATGTAGGGTCTGGGTATGGGGCAGGTGGGTACAATTTACTTGGGCTCAGAGATCGGGTGGTAGCCCCCCCCCCCCATTTTTTACATGTGGGTAAAAATTATGACAGATTGTAAATCATGCTTGAGGAAATTTTTGGAAATTTATTTTCCTGCATCTGAGTGCCTACTGTCCAGATCTTGAGCCAAACAGTAGCAGTGACTGAGTAGAACAAGCAACCTTTTGAACAGTGAACTGCTGGCCCAGAATAGACAAGAGTGTGTTTATGCAGTTAAATTAAGGCCTTTAGTTGGTGAGACAGAGAGATTTGTGCATCCTTATGTGACATGCTCTTTCAAGAACTACCACTCGCAGAGTTTCTTGTGCATACACAGGAGGGAGTGACAGCTGGTGGGAGACACAAAGCAACATAAGAATCAGGTGCATTGATCCCAGGGACAGTGGGAACCAGTGCTGCTGGTAAGATTTACAGGCCCAAATTATAGGTAAGTGTTCTCACACAGAGCAAGAATGGTTAAGCCACCTACCTCTTTTGTCTATTGTGTGAACTTGCAAGATTAATTTGAGAATTCATGATTTTGCATGACAAAGGCCAGAGAAATAAAGTTTTAAAACAAATTAGGGCACAATCCTATGCAGGTTTAGACAGAGGGGAAAAAACCATGGCTGGCTGGACATGCCAGGAGTTGTAGGGCTTTTTTCTGTCTAAACATGCATAGGTTTGCACCTTTCGTCTATCAAATGTTTGCAGCCATGTTGGCCCATTAGAATAAGATCAAGACATTGACAGGACCAAGTTACAAAACAGTAAGCTTTGTAGGACTCTTCATCAAGCTGGATATTATGTTAAAATAGAACAAAAAATGGGGATGTTTGGGGTTGTGGAGGAAAAGTCCCAATGTGGGCCATGGTGTACTTTAAGAAATGTAGAAATGTAATTTCAGAATTGAAATAGAAACGTTTCCTCATGACTCACGAAATTGTATACATGGGATTTGTGTGGGAGGGGTCCTAGTGGTATAAGTTTGGTATGAATTTTGTCAATGTATTTGGCAATGCAATAGTTGCCAGAGGAAGTTAGAGTGTTAAAGATTGAACTTGCTGATGCTATTCAGCTCTTGTGTGAATTTTGGTGAGGTTTTTCTTTTGGCGATATGGTTTCTAAACCTATGGATTGTAATTCATATTTAATTATGAGAAAATAAACAAGGAATGCTCAACATAAAAACTTGCCTTCAAGTATGGAAGAAGGGCTGCTGCTCAAGGAATTTTGAGGGAGCCAGTGTAGCGTAGTGGTGAGAGTGTTGGACTGGGACGCGGGAGATCCGGGTTCTAGTCCCCGCTCAGCCATGAAACTCACTGGGTGACTTTGGGCCAGTCACTGACTCTCAGCCTAACCTAACTCACAGGGTTGTTGTGAGGATAAAATGGAGAGGAGGAGGAGGAGGATTATGTAACCCCCCTTGAGTTCCTTGTAGGAAAAAAGGCGGGGTAAATATAATAAATAAATAAATAAATAAATAAAATAAAATATGTGTATGTATATTGCTCTTCATCAGAATTGATTCTTCTAGGGCAGTTTAAAACAGTATCTTTAAAAAATAAAAAGCACAAAATTAAAATGCAACATATTAAAAACAAATCAGCAATACAAACAGCAGATAAAAATGCCAAATGAACAGTGCTTAAAATGCCTGGGTGAATAAAAAGGGTTTTGGCTGGTGTTCAAAAGGTAAAGCTGACACTGAGCCCCCTTGAGGAAGGCATTCCATATCTGGGCATTCACCACTCTGAAAAAGCCCTCTGTCTCTTTGACACCTGCCTCGTTTCTAGTGGAGGATGAACTTGAATAAGGGCATCAGGCATAGTGATATGGAAGCAGGCACTCCTTCAGGTATTTGGGTCCCTAGCCGTTTACAATTTTGAAGGTGAGAGCCAGAACTTATCACATCCTGATTTTCATTCCGTAAAGAGACATTTATTGTTTGCACGGCCCAACTGATTTGTTGCCTTGCTGCAGTATAAAATCTCATGTTCACAGAAATGGCTAGCTAGGGTGTGTTCTTCAAAAGAGGTCTGCTTTCTATATAAGTTTCCTAAATAACAGTGAAAAAGTCTAGTTTCCACAATCAATGGCATGTCAGAAACGAAGTATTCTATGAATGAGTATTTCCATCCATAGATTCAGGTGTTAACCATTTCCCAAAACTATCAAGACTAACTTTTAATTTATACCTACCCTTAAAAAAAGAAAAAGAAATAAGTGGCATCCAAGGTAGATAGATCCAGAAATCATTCTAGGATGCACACATGTATTGGACTTCACAGAGCAAATGTTCCTTTCTATGGAAGGTTTGCAAGAGTCCTAACCTGAATGTATCTGGGAAGCATTATCTGTTAGGGTCCTTTCATATGTTATTGGAGCAGCATAAAATCCTCTTCCATTATGGCTTCTCCTCAAGCTGCAACAGTAACATTTGGGAGCATGGAACCATATGGGCTGGGTCAATTCCATGAATCCTTCCCATTCATTCATTGTCCAGTTGGCAGGGAGAACTATGTTTGAGTTGAAAGGACCCACCTGATTGGCCCTCCATAACTGAGCAGGGGGTTGGACTCGATAGCCTTGTAGGCTCCTTCCAACTCTATGATCTATGAAATGAAATGTGATTTGGGGCTTCCAAATATCTCCACAGTGGCATAGGAAGAAACCACTCAGGAAGCAGATGCAGTAAAGGTAAAAGAGTCCCAAAGATCTTTATATTTCTGGCAGCCTGATGTGGTCACAATTAAAAATATGGGGGAAGATACTGAAATCTGCAAGAGGGCAGCCTACTTGCATTGGCTGCCTATATGATTCCGAGCCCAATTCAAGGTGCTGGTTTTAACCTATAAAGCCCTACATGGCTTGGGACTGCAGTACCAAATGGATCCCTGCCATTATTTATTATATTATATTATATTATATTATATCCCACCTTTCTTCCTACAAGGAACCCAAGGTGGCTTACATAGTCCTCCTCTTCCTCTCCATTTTATCTTCACAACAACCCCGTGAGGTAGGTTAGGCTAAGAGTCAGTGATTGGCCCAAAGTCAGCTTCATGGTTGAGTGGGGACTAGAACCCGGATCTCCAGAGTCCCAGTCCAAAACTCTAACCACTACGCCACACTGACTCGCAAGTTGTAAAGGTGATGCGAGGAGTGTTCATGCCATTGCTTGTTGCTTCTGGCAGCTTGTAGTGGAGTTGGGGGGTGGGGTGCTGTCACTTCAGTAGTGCTGATCCATGTGCTAAAGAAAAATTTATAGCTGTGACATAGAGAATTCTTAGAGCATCCTTCCCCAACCTGGCCTGCCAGATGTTTTGGACTACAGTTCCCAGCATTCCTGACCATTGGCCATGCTAGCTGCAGGCAGCTGATGAGAGTTGAAGTCCAAAACATCTGTGGAGGGCACCAGTTTGGTGAAGGCTGACATAGAGATTTTCTCTGTGGCAGAGCAATTACAGTCATAACATGGGGTAATGCATGGAATGGCAGAATAGATTTGTTGCTTGCGCCCATCTCTATGTGTATGCAATCTCTAAGTGTGGCAAATTGCACAGTAGATTATATAGGGTACACCGATAATTCTGCCTTTTGGGCAGGGTGTTGGAATAATGGCCTTTTGGTCCCTTTAGAAATATAGCACTTTAATAGGCACATATATCCCTACTTTATCACAATGATCTCCCTCTAGACCCCTATTCAATCACCATTTGTTTGAATCTACTTCACATACGACCCAAGCTAGAGGGGACTATAGACTATTTTTCTTAACAAAATCTCATTTTGAAGTATCTTCAGGTCACACATTACAGCAAAAGCAGATGACATGCCTTTTCTGATTTTGGAGGAAAATAAAGATTTATGGATGAACTTGCTTTCAAAATAACATTCTGCAGGAAAATAAACAGTGCATGGTTTGTTTGTTTGTTTGTTTTAATCACAGTATTGCTAGTTCATTTTTAAAATGAAATTAATGTAAGATGCTCTGTGGGTCAATTAGAATCAATGCAAGTTTTGCCCTTGACTTCAGTGGGATATAGTCTGCACCCAGACTGAATAATTTCCTATACACATAAATGGCTAATTCACCCTGAATATATTGTTCATGAATTTAAGTTTCATCGATCTTTTTTTTTCTTCCTATGGTTGTTTGCTTAATAAGACTATGCCTCTGTGCTTTAGCTGCAGAGCAGAAAATCTGTGTTCTTCCCCTCCTTGTAATACTGATCTTTATAGCTATAATTCCAATTTTTATGGTTCTGCAAGGAAGCCTGAAAAGCTTAGCTGTGCCCAGATTCACAATTGCCCTTGGAACAAAAAAGAAACCTGTCTGCTTTTGGAAGCTCTTTTGTTGTGTTTAAGGGGACAAATTCATAACCATTTTGTACCACTAAACATAATGAGAGTCAGCATGCTTTGGCCTCTTTTTCAGTCAGAATTAGCATTTTATAATTACGTTCTTTTCCTGCATAATTTCATTGATACTGAATTAAAATGCTCATCTTGCAACAACTATTTATGTGTTCCTGTGCTTAAAGTTGATATTTTGACATTAAGAGTACATCCAAGTGGCATTTCCCCCAAATTCCAATTTGGCATTATGTAATACGCAACTAAAAGCAGAAAGTGTACTTGGGAAAGGAGGTACCGTGATGTTGAACAGCCCCTAAATTCAGTAGGGGAAGACGGACATGAGGACTGCTGGGTTCACACTAGGCCTTATAAACTCTACAGCTAGCCAGGGTATTGGCGTGGGCCAATGCATCCAGTACAGCGGAATAGAAATAATACTGAAAATGTTCATCTGAATGTCCACCGAAACTTCCAGGCCCATTCTGAAATCCCTGTTGGATTCCAGAGGCCCTAGTTCTGCCTTTGGACAGAGGCTTCTGTGGCAGAGTAGGCCTCACTGCACGTGCTTAGGGGCCTCCTGGTCTGTTTCTGCACAGTTCTGCTAGCTTTATGGAGAACATTGATCAAAATCTGCTGCTTATGGCATGATTTAGTGGCATTTCTGCAGGCCCATTAGTCTCAAAAATTGGCCTCATTGTCCCAAATCCTATTCATAGAATTTCTCGTAGTGACTAATTTTCTTGGCTCCTCCTTCTCCAAACTGCCAAGGAAGATTAGCTGCAAGGGGAGAGGTAACTGCAGATAATCAGCAAAGGAAGAAAACCGAGCTGTGCCTCTTTATCACTTTAGCCCCCTCCAGCTTTCTTTGCCTGGCAGGAGAGAGCCTTCAAAGTGCTGTACAGACAGACCCAGGCTGTTGTTTCTCCTCCTCCACCGCCAGGTGGTAAGATTAAGTCTAGTTTAGCTCTCAGTAATAAATTCCCTAGGTAGCCTTATTAGGCAAGTTTCTATTTTCTCAGACCCATGCCTCATCTATGAATATGGGAATTATAATACTTGCCAACCCTGGGGCTACTGAGGTCTTGTAAGGATTATGAAGGGCTTGTTCACACATGCATATAAATTTGTTGACAGGATCAATTGATGACCTACATGTGTGATTAAGATCACAGGTAAGTCACCACAGACAGAGCTTTCATTTCACCCCATGTCAGCTCAGTCACTTGATACAATCAGCAGAGGAGAGATCAACTCATGTTGATGAGAGATCAACTTATGCTGCATGTTCATGTGTGAAGAACCAATGTGACCTGAGGGGGGGGGGGAAATCCCTAGTTACACATGGAGATGAGCATGACCAGTCTGCATCAAAGAGAACAATTCTCTTCCCCTTCCACTTCACACTGTGACCACTTTTTGCATCCTTCATTTATTCTGGATAGCTTCTGTACGGAGGGACAGATCTGTTAATCTTATTCTCACAGAGATTGTCATATTATTATTTTTTTCAGGTCAAACTCATCCCATCCTGTTTCTGCACAAGCTTGTGACTCTTTTTATTTAATCCATACAGAAATTAATACCGTTTTTGTGCACATTTTTTCTTAATGTGCATGCATTAATGTACACATTCTTTGTGCATTTTTAAATGTATGCCTTTTTCCAAGTACTTTACATTGCTGAAATGCTATTTTGTGTGCATTTCCCCTCAAATATATGTATTTTGTGCATACTTGCCCCTAATATCGGGGCAAAATAAAACCTCCCTCATCAATAGAGGTGTTCACGTACCTTCGGGGGGGACACCTCTCCTCCGCCTTGTCTCTCCGCCGCCTTGTCTCTCCGCGGTGGTGGCGCCCCCGCCTCGATTTTCTGATAAATGCTCTGCGCCTCTTAAGCCCGCCACGTCGGCTGTGCTGGTCCCGGAAGTGACGCGACGGGACCCTGCGCAGGCGCGCTGGGCCAAAATACACAGTGCGGGGGCCCAGCGCACCTGCGCAGGATGCCATCACATCACTTCCGGCCAGCCGGAAGTGACGTGACAGGATTAGCGTGGGTGGCTCGCCGTGGAGAAGCAAGCCGTGCTGGGACCCAGTAAGGCCCCGCGAGCCTCCAGTGGGTGTGAGCAGGGCCAATTTCAGCCCGCTACGCACGCCTGGAGGCCAAGCGGTACACCCCTACTCATCCATGAACTAATAGTGGATGAGGCAGCTGATCTGGCATGTAGTATCAAGACCTGGGTGGGTGAACAGGGAGAAGTCAGTCTCTCCCAGCTCTGCCTACCGGGGTATTTGGTGCAGCATCAGGGTAGACCTGAGTGCCAGGGATGGGTGGTTGCTGTGGTTTATAGGAATTCTCTCTCTCTCTCTCCAGGCTCCCTGCCCATCTGCCTACTGGTGTGGAGCGTTTGCCCCTTGTGTTGGGCCAGCGGAACAGATTGGGGATTCTGTTGGTGTACCGCCCACCCCGCTGCTCAACAGACTCCCTATCTGAGGTGACAGAGGTGGTCTCGGTTGGGATGTTGAGGTCCATCAGGCTGTTGGTCCTGGGAGACATTAATATCCATGCTGAGGGCACCCTATCTGGGGTGGCCCAGGATTTCATGGACTCCATGACAACCATGGGACTGTCCCAACATGTCATCAGCCCAACGCACACTCTAGATCTGTTTCTTTCAGCCAGGCATGAGGATAGTGATCTGAAGGTGGGGGACTTTG
The DNA here is from genome assembly GCA_021292165.1 of Shinisaurus crocodilurus. Taxonomy (NCBI): domain Eukaryota; kingdom Metazoa; phylum Chordata; class Lepidosauria; order Squamata; family Shinisauridae; genus Shinisaurus; species Shinisaurus crocodilurus. Next base: position 92,947,724 of record CM037878.1, on the reverse strand, counting down.
AATCAGTCCCTTTGTCATGGTCAAATCACTGCCTGGTGAGATTCAGACTAACGGTGACTTTTCCCCTCTGCAAGGGTGGGGGAACCTATTAAGATGGCTCACCCCTGGTGGCTAATGGATCCAGATAGTTTCCAGAGCATCCTTGGGGGGTTTCCGGCTGATATGGCTGGTGGTCCTGTTGAATCCCTGGTTGATCTCTGGACTACAGAAATGGCCCGGGTGATGGACACGATCGCTCCTGAGCGCCCTCTCTGTAATAGAGCTCATACGGCTCCATGGTACACCTCGGAGCTGAGCGATGAAACAAAACAGGAGATGGCTTGAGTGCATATGGAGGAAAATTCCTGGTGGATGCAATCAAGCCCTGATATGTGCCTACAATCGGGTATATTTAGGCGCAGTGAGGGCAGCAAAGAAACATCTCACTGCCTCCTCTATTCAATCTTCTATTTGCCGCCCAGCGGAGCTTTTTAGGATTATCCGGGGCCTATTATATGCTGGACCCAAGGACATCCTGGACCCCTCTGAGGCCCACTGCAATATATTTGCTAGGCACTTCCAGGAAAAAATCTCTTGCATCCGCCGGGACTTGGACTCCAATGTTATGGCAGTTAAATCAGGTGAGGTTCCCAGAGCACAGCCTGGTCAAATTTTCTTGGATGAGTTGGTTCCGCTCGAGAATGTTGACAAGGTGCTTGGACAGGTTCGTGCAACTACATCCGCACTGGATCCTTGGCCCTCTTGGCTCATAAAAACCAGCAGGGAGGAAACAGCTGGCTGGGCCAGCGGTGGTGAGGCCACTCCTGAAGAAACTTTCCCTGGAGCCGGAAGTTCTTAATAACTTTAGGCCAGTAGCGAATGTTCCTTTTCTGGGCAAGGTCCCTGAGCAGGTAGTGGCCAACCAGTTCCAAGCACTCTTGGATGAGACCGATTATCTGGATCCATTTCAGTCGGGGTTCAGGCCTTGTTTTGGCACGGAAACAGCTTTGGTCGCCCTGTATGATGATGACCTATGTCGGGAGAGAAACAGGGGGAGTGTGACCCTGTTGATATTCCTGGATCTCTTGGCGGCTTTTCATACCAACAACCATGGGATCCTTCTGGGGTGGCTGTCTGAGTTGGGAGTGGGGGGTACTGCATTGCAGTGGTTCCGCTCCTACTTGGATGGATGGCTCCAGAAGGTGGTGCTTGGGGAATATTGCTCGGCCCCATAGACTCTTCAGTATGGAGTTCCACAGGGGTTGGTCTTATCCCCCATGCTATTCAACATAGACATGAAACCACTGAGTGGGGTCATCTGGAGTTTTGGAGTGCATTGCCGTCAATACACTGATGACATGCAGCTCTATTTCTCCTTTTCATCTTCAGCAGGTGAGGCTGTGGATGTGTTAAACCGGTTATCAACAGGGTTACTTATAGTATGACATTTTTTGCCATGGTTTTGTTCATGTTAATTTAGTATAAAGACCAACATTAGTCTGTTTGTTCAGAATACTAGGCACAAAGCTAGATTATCAGGCAATTTCTAAATGAAGACTATCATCAGGTGTGTGCTAAAATATCACACCATATAAATGACTCCATTTGCCAAACTCTGCTGCAGCACTGCCTCAGAAGGTTTGCAAGTGGGACCAGCAATGGTGAGTCAGTATACTTTTTCTGAAAGGGCCTGCTTAAATTGTTATCTTTTTAATCTAAAATTCTTTTAACAATATCTGTGTTAATAAAGAAAATGTATATTTTGTATAGAATTGCGGCCACATACCAATATATTATATAACTGGATCAAGTGGGAACTACAGTGGTGAGCATGATGACACCATCTAATTTTGATTTATATTACAATTGTCTTTTTCAATTTAGAGAAATATCAGTTGATTTCAGTTTGGTATATTGTAAGGCTTTTCTGTCTTTTCTAAGCCACTGAGGAAGGCCGTCAGGCCGAAACATGTTTGGCTTCTCCACAAGATAAAAGGAAAGCTTCTAAATTGTGAGGATGCATCTTGGGAAGCAACAAACAATAATATTTGCACAAATAAGACTTCACCTTGAGATAATAGTCCTTCGGTCAGAAAAGATATTCATGACTATTTCCAGCCCTTGAGGCTTGAAAATACGTGATATTTTGTATGCTTATCTGCTTTTCGCCATTATATGTTTTATATATTTTAATTTGTATATCTTTGTAACTTGGATAGCAAATTTTAAATTGTGTCTATTTTAATACACTTCTATTGGTTATAATTTCTGTTATCACACATTCTTGACTTTTAAGTTTCTGTGTATTGTTATAGTCAGGATTTTCAATATAGTTCCTTTCTGTATGTTTTTGTGTTAAACCGGTGCCTGTCTGCGACAATGGACTGGATGAGGGCTAACAAACTGAAGCTGAATCCAGACAAGACTGGGATGCTGTTAGTGGGTGGTTCCTCTGACCGGATGGAGGGTGTTCAACCTGTTCTGGATGGGGTTGCACTCCCCTTGAAGGATAGCTTGGGGGTGTTCCTGGAGCCATCTTTGTCACTTGAGGCTTAGGTGGCTGCAGTGGCACAGCGTGCCTTCTACCAACTTTGGCTGGTGTCCCAGTTTATGCCCCTATCTGGACAGGAATAGCTTGATTTCAGTAATCTATGCTCTGGTAATCTCAAAGCTAGACTACTACAATGCACTTTATAAGGGGCTGCCCTTGAAGACTGTTCAGAAGCTGCAGCTTGTGCAAAATGCAGCAGCCAGATTCATCACTAGGACCAGAAGGTCTGAACATATAACACCAGTTCTGGCCTGCTTGCACTGGCTGCCTGTATGCTTCCAAGTCCGATTCAACGTGCTGGTCTTAACCTATAAAGCCCTACACGGCTTGGGACAACAATACCTGACGGAGCACCTCTCCCAACCACTATCTACCCGCACACTGTGCTCAACATCTGGGCCCTTCCTCAGACTGCCACCTCCGAGGGAGGCTCAGAGGGCAGAAACAATGGGGAGGGCCTTTTCTGTGGTAGCCCCCCAACTGTGGAACAAGCTCCCCCCTGAGGTCTGCCTGGCACCAACTCTACTATTTTTTCAGTGCCAGGTTAAGACTGCCCTCTATGTTGAGGCTTTTAACAGCTCAAAATGGTGGGATGGTTATTTTTAACTTCTTTATTGGTCACATTGTACTAACTTGTTTTAGTTGTTTGAGTTATTTTTTAAATTTTGTTTTAAATTTTTTATAATGCTTTCATTATGTATATTTTATATTGTATTTTATTGTAATTTTTACTGATTGTTGTAAACCACCCAGAGAGCTTCGGCTATTGGACAGTATAGAAATAAAATCAATAATAATAGTAGTAGTAGTAGTAGTAGTAGTAGTAATTTGTGTGCACATTTTCACCAAGATGAGTTGAAATGGAAAACTCTCAAAAATGCAGATTTCAAAAGACAGCTCTGCCATGGCTTGCTGAAAGACTTGAAAGGGTAACTCCATTAAAAAAAACACCTTAAAGTGAATTTCTAACACATCCCTAAGGATACATGCTTACTCCATCTTAAGCCACAGGTTTTGTCTGTATGGTATTTGGCACCATACATAGGAAGGTGCATAGAAAATGCAGGGATCTTTCCTGGTACAGCGACATGCTGAAATGTAATGCATCTTTCTCTTTCAGTGGCATGTAATCTTACACTATACACTATCTGGATGCAAACATTTTGCTTTGGTGCCAAAGCAAATCATTGTGTTAAGAATCCCAATCTGTTTCTAATGAGTGATAATAAGGAGGACAATTTTAAACATATGTTTTGCATAATTTAATAATGGGCAATATAAACACATCACTCAACTCTTTCACATCTTACTCGTAAGTGAAGCCCTATCCAGGGGTTTGCCTGCACATGAGTAGAGCTAAAATGGGAGAGGAACGTGGCTGCGTATTTCAGCCCCGCTCACAACATCTCCATGTGCCCTAGCTGCCTTCTAGATCCTTGTGTGTGTTTGAGTGTGAAGATCTGTGATGATCTAGAAGGCAGCAGCATTTGCCGAAATGCTGCGGGTGGAGCTTTCATGCATGCCCACCTCTACTCATGTGTACGCAAATGCCTGCATCAGGCTAAGTCTGTGTCAAAACTTACCATTTGGGGTTGGTCTTGTCTCCTGAAACTACCACTGATTTACTGCCTTGGGGACATATTCCTCTATCCCAGCCTTCGCCAACATGGTGCCCTCCAGATGTATTGGACTACAACTCCCAGCATCCCCCAGCCAGCCATGGGAGTTGTAGTAGTCAAACACATCTGGAGGGTACCAAGTTGGGGAAGGCTGCTCCATCCCACAGGTAGGGAACCTTTATGAAGGGTTGTTGACCCATGAGGAAAGGCAGTTAAGAGCCACAGCTAATGGTGGGCAGAGCCAAATCTGTTGGTGGACAGAGCCAGAGCACAGAGTGGGTGGTCTTTGCACTAGTGCATAGCACTTCCTCTTTCTGTGGCACCCATCCCTTCTCTACCTCTTGCACACACATAAAGTGGAAGAGGAAGTGATTCCTAGAGCGGCAGTCTGGAGAACAAGAATGGCTTAAAGCGCCAACAGATGCCGAAGGTCACACTAGGCTGCGGCTGGCTGCATTAGGCTGAGGGCTGCAGGTTCCCCACCCCTGCTCTGTGTTGAGGGAAGGGAGGATTGATGGTGAAGAAACTTCACAATTTTAGCTGCAGAATCTTAGATTGGGCCCATTCCATATAGCTGGTGAATACAAGGAGCTTAAATCTACACAGCTTCCTGTGAATGCAGGTGGGGTGATCGCTATGTGGAAATCTGCTTCTATGCACACACATATCTCCCCCTTCCTGGATTAGGGCCACAGTATGCAAGTGATTGAAAACCAGATTTGAATGAAAACTCCAAGTGAAGCCTAAGGAATAGATTCCTTCATTAAATATTCATTTCACAAGTGACTTTCCATAAATTTACATGACAAGCTGTTATGAAATAAGCCCCACTGTGATGCAAAATGCAAGGCCTTCTCTGAACCAATTGTCAGTGCAGCCATCGCACATATATGAGATAAAGTGGGTGTTGTAGTTCCTTTTCTAAGGTTCTGCAAGCCAAGAGAAAAGTGACTAACTTATTATTGTTGTTATCAATTTAATTATTTTGCACGTGTATGCCGACTGAAGAAGGTCCGAACATTTTTGTGGTGAGTTTTGATTTCAAAATAGGCTAGCAAACTATCCAGATCAATCAGAATAGTGAGCAATGTATAGGAGTATGTAGCAAGACTGCAAGGCCAGGAAAGGAGTAGCTTTCAAACAGCCAAAACTACATGTTACACTAATCGCTTAGCATGTCGCCGAGGCTTGTCATACATTTTATTCTCATGTAAGGGAATGATCCTGTGATCCCTAGACATTGTCTGAGGAGGCCATAAGATAGTCTGGATTCCCAGCTTCGAGGTCGGAAACAGCACTCTGATCTCAGAGCTGGTATTGGAACTCTGCCCCCGGCCCTGGTATGGAAAGAACACTGCCGGCTGCTCTCTGAGGCCGGGAAAGCGACATTAGAGGGGCATTAAAGGAGGCCTTTCAGGGGCAGGGAGGGGAGGAGACTGGAGCCGGCAGGATATGAGCTGTCCTGAAGCAGCTTTCCAGCCTCCTTCCCTCCCCCACTGAAATGCTTTTGCTAGATGGGCAAAAAAAAAGAGTCCCTCTAGCAAAAATGCAGAACGGGAGGATTGGGGCAGCAAAGATCACCTCCACCACTCCTCCCGCTCTGCACTGGACTTCCGTAAGCCTCCGAGTTTGGGCGCGTATGGCCATCCTGATAGGATTGCTCCCTAAGTGTACATGGCTCTCATCGAGATCAGGGCCATGGTGCTCTTGGAGGGGAAGGTTAAACCTCCCCTTCTCCTATTTCCCCCAGGAATTCCACCAGGGAGGTTAGGAAGAGAGAGAGAGCCTCCACTGACTCCACAGAATAATTAACAGAGCAATCCTAGACATTTTTACTTAGACATAAGTGCCACTGCTTTCAATGGAGTTTACTCCCCAGCAAGTGTGCTTAAGATTGCAATCCTATTACACTACTTGCCTGGAAGGAACTCATGTTTAATGCAGTGGGACTTGGTTCTGAGTAAATATGCAAAGGATTACTCTGTAAGTGACCAACAAGACCTCCATTTCAAGAAACATCAAACAGCCCTACTGTGTAAAATGCTGCTGCAGATCAAGAATGTGTGCCCATGAGAGGGTGTTCGGAATTCTTTTCTTTTTTCTTTTTATTTCCAACCAAGGGACCATTTAAAAACAAACAAACAAAAAACAGCAACATTCTTTATCCACATGATACTGAAGAAGTTGTTGCTGATTGTCTTTTCTGTATGAACACACTTTTAAAAAAATAAATCTCACTAATAATACTTGACATAATTTGTCCAAAAGGCACTTGTTTGTCTGCTTTGGCACTCAGGCCTACAACAGTGGTTAAATTTAATTAAATGTAAATATATATATATTTAAACTCAGTACTTTTGCTCAATGGAATCAGATGGTGTTGGTCCAAAATATTGCAGGCATACTGTTCCAACATCTGGCTGAGTCATTTTTAAGCTAGTTTTCGAACTCCTGGAGCTCCAAGCACAGCTTTATTTCTGCAAGGCAGAAATTGTTATGAGCTGAATTCATATTCATGGTGAAACTGGAGAATTTCAAGGGTTGCTGAGGATCCCTTTCCCTCCCAACAGCTAGCACATATGGTGAGCCTGAAAAACATATCAAGCTGTGGGTTTGCACATTATTTATTTAGATGCAAGTGTATGCCCTGGAGAAATTGACTCCGAGTGTGAGCACTTAATTCCTCAGAGGTTAAATGTATTGGAGTAAAGGCTTTCAGTACGGATGAGAAAAGGCAACAAGTGATCCCGCATCCACCCAGTCACAATACGTTCCACATTTCTGTAGGACAAGAAACATCTGCCACCAGATGGCATGATAGCAGGATAATATTTATTTCCAATAAAGCTGAAACATTCCAATTACTATTCTCTCATAATTGGGACATGTGTGTTCTGAAAGAAAAGTCAACCTCCCAGACTTTCACAGAGTTAGGGAACAGAGGTGGCCGATATTTACCCACTGATTATTAACTACAAATTGTAATTTTATATAATGAAAGAATATGGCTTGCAACTGAAGTTTCTCTGTTCATATAAGGGAGTAGGAGCTTTTCACCAACTGCCCCCTTAACTTACAGCCCCATACAGCATATCCTACACCATGAATCCCCAGAAGATTTTTTTTTAGGAGGGCAGGGTGCTGCAAAGGGAAGAGGGAGGTAAGAAAGCCCCATTTGATAAACTCTATTGAATGGGCAAAAGTTATGTTCCAAACCAATATGTTTATAACACTCAAAATATCTTTATTTTACTTATTTAAAAACAAAACAAAACACCTTGCTTTAAAGAAATGGTGCCACTCTTGGACATTAAAGTAAACTCAATGTGAATTTTGGATCTTGGGTTGCAGGATCTGAGAATTAAGACTTCAGTTCATACTTTCCCTGGACTAGGGAAGGGTGGAAGAAACAGGTGTCAAATCCTTCCCCTCACTCCTGAAAATGATATCTAGTGTGAACTGGGTGCTTCATGCAAACACCTCAAAAAGAAAGTGGGGGAGAGAGATCATGAAAACCAGCCTTTTGCAATCACTTCATGGTTAATGCCATTAACTTCATTGGAATAAAGGAAACTTAAACTGGGTTGGACTATTTGTCTGTCTAGATGCAAATTGTCCACTCTGTTTGGGCTCTCCGCAGTCACAGGCAGAGAAGGTCTTCCCCATCACCTGCTGCCTGATCCTTTTCACTGGAGATCTCAGAAATCAAACCTGGGACCTATTCCATGAAAAGCATGGGTTCAGCCACTGAGCCATGGTCCCTCCCCATTGGTGATAGGGAGGCACTCACACACTGCTCCTTCATCATGCAAATGGAGTCCTTGGGAATGTATGAAGCAGGCAGAAGCTTGTGCTGAGGAAGGAACTGTCTCGTCATAGTCAGAGTGGTGACCCTGGAAGAGGTTTCCCATGTTCAGCCCTTGGAGTGAGTGTGCAGAGAGGTTTCTTGTTTGAGCTGAGGGCCAAAGCAGACGATACTGTAAAGACATAGCTAGCAGGTCCAGACTATGCCACACACACACACACACTCCAATTTATAGTGTCAAGTAGCAAACTATTTGCTTTATAAATTGCAGGTGGGGCCCCTGATCCAGAATGGGAATGCAGTATGTATGTCTGTGGGAGGGAAGAGTTAAAGCCCCCTACCCCTCCTGCTAGGGTCCCAACCTAGATCAGGGCCCCTGCACACGTACAGTAGAGTACTAGAAAGAACAAAAGACCTAGCTACTTGCTGCATCTTTAAAGTAATGTCTGATTTGGCCTTAGGTTCTAAGCAACCAATTCTTTTCCTATGTAAACTTTTTAAATGGTGCACTTTCATTCATCATTGCTGCCTCTTTGAGGAACTCACAGTCACATGCACATGACATGTTGTACTCTTCTAATACGAGGAGTAATAGTAATTTATGAGTAGTATTTGAGTATGTAGCATCTCACCCCAGTGCTGGAGAATGCATTGAATTCTTTCCTGTTCTCAGCTGCTCTACTGTTCTGTAATATGTTTGTTAATGAACATGTTAGCTCCCACTCTTTGAAAGTCATGTGGAGCCAGAATGGTCTCCATTAGCTGTGTATACAGCAGCTAGAACATATAGTTTCTCTGGACTTTATGCTTTCTGCTGAAAATGTATTTTCATCAGAAACCCCATATTTTATTACAGACCTTAACAAATTTTTGTTAGAGCCACTGGTATCCTAATGGTAGCAGTCCTCATAGCCACTGTTTCCTTTTCTGAGATGTGTCCCAGGGCCTCAGAAGAAAAAGGGAGGGGGAAAGAAGAGAGAGGGAAGAGAGAAAAGATCAAAACCTTGTTCTCTCTGCCCTACTTACAAGGAACAATTTTCACCTGACTTTCCCAACCTGGTACTCTCCAAATGTTTTGGATTTCAGCTCCCATCAGCCTTGGTTAGCATGGTCAATGGTCAGGAATGCCAGGAATTACAGTCCAAAACATCAGGGGGGCACCATGTTTGGGGAAGGCTGAGTTACATAATCACTGTTGTAATTTTATACTAGAGAAAAAAATGGTAATTTGTACAATCTCATGTTTTTCCCTGCTAGCTTAACTGCTGTATTTACAGTGCATAGCTCTTGACTTTGTGCCTAGCTAGGACTGATTAAAATACCGTGTGTGTGTGTGTGTGTGTGTGTGTGTGTGTGTGTGTGTGTGAAAGGTACACATATACACATAGAGAGACTAGGCTGTGGTGATGGGCAGTCAATCAAAGTGGAGTTCTTAAAAATGCTGGCAATGCAATATCCAACTGATTCACATATTACAGTTCCCCTGAATGGTGCAAAAGAATGATGGAGCCATTGTAAGAAGTATTACTCAAACTTCGCCATAAGAAGTATTACTCAAACTTCTATTGTATGTAAAAAGATATAATTTGCCAGCATGAATACAGAACAGTTCCTTCTTGGCTCATATTAACTACTGTGTTTAAAAAGTTATAGTCCCCCAATGGTGTTTTTCTCACTGTACTTTTGATGTTTGTTTGCTTGTTTGTTTGGCTTTTCTTTCACAGTGATGACTAAAATACAGTTTTCTTCAAGCTGTTAGTGGCAAAACTAATGAAAAGTGCATGCAACTCTGTGTAATCTTTTAATGAATTCTCTTTACAATAATCTTTCTAACACAACTTTATGATTTACTTGAGCAGAAACTGCTGCTAATAAAGAATTGCACTAAATTGTGTAGTACTTTATAAGCCATGAAATATGTCTTCCAGGAATTGAAATGATATATCAGATTTTTTATCCTTTAAAATATTCTTCTTCTTCATAGATTATAGAGCTGAACTCAAGTTTTGATAGATGAAAAATGATTGTTTTAAGCTTTTTGTTGCTATTGAACTATAAAAAACATCTTCAAAAGGAATATGAATGAAACAGTGTAAGTGGGAATTTCTTTGATGCTATTCAGCAGCTTTGTGCATCATTCATTTTGCCCCCTCCCTTAACCCACATCAGGATCTTATTAGACCAAAGACCAGTACTCCTACACTGATTCCCACCCTTGCCAAAGGAACATGGAATTCTAGTTCTGTGAGGCTGAGAGGCATCTCTAAATAGAGAATTGTCACCAGTATCCTCATCAATGTACAACTTCCGTGTAATACTGATTGTCTAGGGCCAAATTCCAATCTGGGAAATGTCTCAGGAGTTGCATTCCATCTGTGGGTGGAGCCAAAGGCAAGGTGGGCATGGCCAAAGGCAGAGTGGGTGGCGCCAAAATGTGAGTGTCAAGGTTCCGCTACTGCAGGGACCCCTTGATCTGCCTTTGGGAGATCTCTGCCTCTTCCCAAAGTCTCTCCCTCTCTAGGTTATCAAGTCCTTTGCCTGCTTCCAGTAACGTGGGTGTAGGCTCTAGACGTGGTGAATAAGTCACTCCAAACTCCAGGGTAAACAACAACACTTTACTAATAATATTAGGGTTTTTACTTAATAGAGTGGTTATAATTTAAAAGCAAGTATGATAGAATAAAACAAACAAACAATCCAATGTTCTCTAGTATAACTTCAGACTACCTATTTCCTATGCAGCCAGCCAGCCAGTTTCTCTTTCTCTCTCTCTGCTTCTCTCTCTGCTGGTTCTCTGCTTCTGCTTCTAGCTCTCTCCCAGCACACACAAACTGCTAGCTGACCACACCCCACATATATAGTCTTCCCAGGACTGGAAGGTTATGACCATGTGACCTTGCACAGGCGAACTGATTCTTAACTTCTATTGGGTAACTTAAAACTCTCAAACTCCCCCTCCCATCCAAGTGTTTGGGCCTTCAGGCTTCACTACTCGAGGGAAGTGTTTGGGCCTTCAGGCTTCAACAAACTCAATCCTGTGTAGGCCTCAATCCCTCACAGTGAGTATGACCAATTTTAAGTCTTCCCAGATGTAAGCAGGACAAGACTTCTCCATGTCTACCAGCAGTAATAACTATGCAGCCCTTTCAAACAACATACCAAATACTAAGACTCTGTATATCTACTTACAAGTAATCATGAACAGCACATCTACTCACAAGTAAGCAGGGAACCCCTACATGTCTACTCAAATGTAAGCAGGACTGTATCACTCAGTCACCAGCACTTTCAAATAGCATCCAAATACTAAGCCTCTGCATGTCTTCTCACATGTAAGCATGAGCAGCACGTCTACTCAGAAGTAAGCAGGACTGAATAACTCAGCAGCTTCCTCCCCAGACTCCCCCGCCCCTTTGCAGGGAAAAACTCATCTCTGATTGCAGCTTCATAAAATGGGGGGAATCATATGTGTTCATACAATGTAGGCAGCAGGCGAGCCTCCCTTGGAAGCTTGTTCCACAACCAGGGTGCCACAGCAGAAAAGACCCTCCTTTTAGTAGCCACCCACCTCACTTCCTTTGGTGGGAGCTCCCAGAGAAAGACTGCTGAAGTTGATCTTAGGGTCTGGGCAGGTGCAAATGTGAGGAGACAACCCTTCAGGTAACCTGGCCCCAAGCCATTTAAGAATATGAATGTTAATACCAGCACTTTGAATCAGGCCTGGAAATGGGACTGGCTGCCAGCCCCGATGAAAAAGTACTGGCATAATATGATCATGTTGGTTAGTCCCCGTTAACAGTCTCGCTGCCCTGTTTTGGACCAGTGGAAATTTCTGGACCATTTTCAAAGGCAGTCCCATGTATAACTCATTGCAGTAATCCAGATCAGAAGTTACCAGAGCAAGAGCATGGATAATTGTAGCTAGGCTATCTCTGTCCAGATAAGGACGTAGTTGGTATATCAGCCTAAGCTGATAAAAGGTGCTCCATGACACCTGTGCCTGTAATGACAATGCTGGATCCCAGAGCACCCCCAAACTACAAACCTGATCCTTTAGTGGGAGTGCAACCCCTTTCAGGGCAGGTTAAATGCCACTTCGGCTGGGCAGATGAACCACCCACTAACTGCCTCTGTCTGGAAACCTCTTGTTCAGGCCCAAGCTTTATATTACCTGCATGCGAGGGTGATGAAACAGACTGAAACTACCTTGTAAAAACTCTTTATATTTGTTCATATACATCAATGCTTTGATGTTGGTTTCAATGTTATATATTATGCCTCTTGTACTGTTGCTAGCACTGCCTTCCCCAACCTGGTGTCTCCAGATGTGTTGGACTACAACTCCCATAGTCCCCCAGCTATATGCTGTCTGGAAGATTATGGGAATTGTAGTCAAACACATCTGCAGGGCACTAGGTTGGGGAAGGCTGCCCTAGTATATAAACTTCATTTTTTTGTGATAGATTTGGTAGACATGCAAATATCTTGTAATCCTAACTAGGGATGTACAAATTTTGTTAAATCTGTTCCATCTACGTTTTACAAATTGTCAGGTGCCTTTCTTTCTGTCGTGCACTCGTTGATGGAATCGGATTTTGTGCAAATGTGTTAGTACGCATTTGCGCAGATTCGCACTGCCGAAAATGCGCAAATCTCCCAAAATATGCAAATCCTCTCACAATGTGCATTTTCACACTTCATTCTGTGGGGGAAATGTGCATTTTTGGTTGGTGCTTTTTAAATGTTCATATTTTTCTATGACTACGGTAAATTTGTGTAAAATTACAGAAAGTAAAAAAACAAAAACCATTCGCAAGTCTGTGGAATCTGTGCAACTCGGGAAAAGCTGGTCTGCTGTGGAGTCTGTGGGCTGGAGACATAGAAATCCAAACTCATTTGAATCCTTTGCAGATTTCTCCGACATCCCTAAAAAATCAGCTAATTAGCCCGGAAACATTAGAATAAGTTCAGATGATGTTTAAACTTGTTGGATACTTAAAGTTTAACGACTCCCACTGTGAACTCAGTGCCTGTGCTTGAAGGACTAAGATAGGTCTATTTTCTTTCTTGGCAGGTGAATAGGTAGCCTAAGAAGTCATTATAGAGAATGTCAAGTCTGTGTGTGCCTTCCCATATTCCCATTCAGCTGTCTTTTTCTACACAGTATGCTAGTGTAGTTACATAGTTGGCAGTTGGCACTATGTGGTCTCCTAGGAATACTTCTATGCTTGTCCAGAAAGCTACGTATTTGGTACTGCCTACACAGGAACAAGTGCCAGGAAAATGTAACATTGGACAGCATATATTTTATTAATATTCTTTAAAAAAATAAAAAAAAACCACACCCACCCACCCACCCACACTCACACACACACACACACACACACACACACACTTGCACACACAAAATCAACCTATTTGTAGATTTTATACATTTCCATTGAATCAACCAGTTTCTTTATGTGCCAAAATTTATCTCAAAGAGAAATGCTAATTGAAACTGACTGAGCCTGCAATCCTAAACACACTTACACAGTGGGACTTACATCTGAATAAACATTGCACTGTTTGTTATGAGTAACACAGGAGAGAATGGAAATCAATCAAGTTTGTTTCCCATGATAGCTTTTTGTTCACTTACATTTATTATATGAGAGAGTCTCATCCATTCCACTGGCAATAATTTTTGTGGGGAGAAAATTCATTCTTACCTCATCTTGTCTGAGAAAATAAAACTTCTATATAAGAGGTTTCAGATGAAAGTGGAGTTGGACGTTTTTCAAAGTTCAGAAACGTCTAAATTTTGTAATTGAGCTTTGGAATATATGCATCATTAGAGTCTCAAACAACAAGTTCTTTTCCCTCCTGCTTTGTGCCCAGAGACTTTTCCCTCCTGCTTTGTGCCCAGTTATGCTATAATCATTATGAGAAGAATTTCTGTGTGTTTCAGTAGAATGCCTCTCCCAGCCTTGCGTAGCTGTGGCGGGGGGGAACAATTTGCGCGCGGGGGAATGATGGATCGGACCACAATGGTCCGATATTAATCTACCAGCCAGGAGGCAGAGTGGGTGGAGTGGTAGAGCCGATATTAGGCTTGCACCCACCATTTTCTGCCTCCTTTCGAACGCAGCTCCCTCCCTCCCATCCCTGTTTGCAGTGTAGGTTTTACTGGTTGCCTGTTTCCAGGGGCCAAGTAGGAATTTTGGTTCATTGTCCTAATTGGCTGGGGGCAATGTTCGTGTTTTGCCTACTCTGCACTGTATTTCAGGGCCTGTGGCTCACTGCTGGCTCAGCTTGTCTGAGTGTGGAGAGCTAAGCAGAGTCAGGCCTGGCTATTACTTGGATGGGAGACCCCTCCTCTAGTTTCCTGCATTGAGCAGGGGGTTGGACTCGATAGCCTTGTAGGCTCCTTCAAACTCTATGATCTATGAAATCTATAAGGGTTTGGGTTAGTAGCATTGTCAATCCGGTCACATTGGCGGTTAAGTGCGGGATTAGGCAGCTTTAGGGGCTCGGTGATCATCCTATGGCACCTTTCAGGTGAGAGGCATGCCTGAGGCTCCTGCCGCCGAGTGCCTCATAGCTCGGTTGTGCCAAGATAAGGCACGTCTCTGTGGTCTGCCTAACTCGCCTGTATTGGTGCCTCACGGCCAGTGCGAGGCTGACTGCAGGAAAGACCTTCCAGCACCATGTGGTGTTAAGCAAGGAGGGGATGACCTGGCTGCCGTCACCCTCCTTGCTGGATGTTTCGCCCTATAGCAATGGTGACTGGCTGATAGCCAGTGTAATTAGTACCCGCACTTCTTCCCTTCATAGATTCCCTATTGATGTTTCAATAAATGTGGCCCATTACTTTTACCACAATTTGTACCCTACAACTGTGTCCGAGTCGTTATTTCTCCTTTACGCGTGCAAAGAACAACTACAAAGCAACCATTTATGGTTTTTCATACAATGTAGACTGTGTGTTCTTATTAAATATGAATGAAAGTAATTTTTGAATCTGTTCTGCTTTGCCATTTCATTCTTCTTTTAAAAACATAGGAACTAATTAAGTTAGGCATTTTTACATTTGCGGCCTGCTTCGAGCCCATTGTCATGTTTGTATTCTTTCCTTGGGTTTCATCTCTGAGAGTACAGTGGGATCATAGATCAATATGCCTGGTCTCCAGGATCACATTTCTCATGATTCCAATTTAAAAGTGGATGATGTAGCCTGAAAGCCAGTGAGCATGTTGGGCATGATCAAAAGCTGTGTGCAAAAACAAGGGGTTCTATTTGACTAAAGCTCATCAGGAGAGCACACATTTTGCATTCGTAAGGTCCCATGTTGTATTCCTGGAATCTAGAGCTAACAGATACCATGTCACAAGGCTAGTAAGGACCCCTTCCTGAGACTTGGAGAGATCATTGCCAGTCAGAGTAGACCATACCAAGGTAGATGAACATTATTTATTCTAAAATGTTCTTCTAGCCTGCTGTTCATCCTGATGGGTCTAGGGTGGCATAAAATAACATTGGTCTATCAGTGTAAGGTAACTTAATTTGTTCAAATGCTTTACTTGCACAAAGATTTCCCATGGAGAGTACACATAGAACATAATGAATATATGAAGCTGCCTTAATTGGTCCATCTAATCAGGTACTCTGAGTGACGTTCTCCAATGTATCAAGATCTCTCTTCTAGCCCTACTATGTTAGATCTTTTAACTCAGGAGTGCTGGACCTCAGGCCAGTGGGCCAGATCTGGCCCATCTGGGGTCCCAATGTGGACCTCCAGAGTTCCCTCAGTGGCCACACCACTTCCCTGGCCCATTCCCTTTCCCTCTGACCACTGATCACAGTGGTTTCCTGGCTTTTGTGCCATTTTCTCTGCATTCTAAAATGTTGAGATGCCTCTCCTAAGGCTTACTTACTGGCAGTAAGAGCTTTAATGTTGAGATGCCTCTCCTAAGGCTTACTTACTGGCAGTAAGAGCTTTAAGCTAAAATATGCTGGCATGTTTGTGTTTTGGCCCTGCCCCCACCACCTGCTGGAATGCCACCCCTGAGACCTTCCTGACATTGAATTTGGCTCTCTGGACAAAAGAAGTCTGACAACCCTGCTTACACTGGACAAGTCAGGAATTACAAAGCAGACAGGGTTAAATATTTGTACAGAGCTGTATACATGTGACCAGTCTAAAAGTTGGAAATTCTAGAATTGGTAAAACCAAACACAGTCTCAAGTTCAGAGATGCAGTCTCTGGAACTGCATGCACAGTAGTATCCTGTTATAGTGTATACTCCAGGAGGGATGAAGGTATGTGGAAGCCTGCTTCTGCTTATTTTCTCATAGAGGAGCTGGATGTACTCTATATGGGTAAAAATTTTATCTATATATTTATCTTAAATATTAATATCCCACCTCCTAACAAAACATATCTTAAAAACAGTAAAACAGACAATATTAAAATGAGCAAAACACAAACCTATCCCTATCCCTGGTAACCCTATTTCAGATGTAGGGTTGGATCCAGACTTAATCACGCTTACAGAAAACAATAGAGCTGAGCACATTTTCAAAGCTAACTTTTAAGCCTCATTGATTTCAGTGGGTTGATTCTGAGCATGACTAAATCTGGATCCAACTCATAAACTAGAGTTGTCACCCAAATTTAGCTACGCACTTTTTAAAGGTGAATTTGGAGATTCCTGCTGATGCAAAATATCTGAAGAATGTTGGTGAGGAAAAGGCTTGATAATAGTAAATACGGGGAGAGATTCCTCTTTTCCTGTTCTGAGAATTGTATATACCGGTATATTTTTATGTACTGAAGATCTTTTCTGTATTTTGTACAGATGACATAGGGCTGTGCTATCTCCACAACCCTAAATATAATGTTAGATCATACTGTGCCTTGGGTTTGGGGGCACAGTATGATCTAACATACTGGTCTTTGTCCTCCTATCACTAAACCAGGAGTAGAAAAAAGAGTGCATGTAGAGGCATCACTAATATATATATAATCCTTCATACTATTGTTCCTCTACCTCATATTTTCCCTATCTTATTTCTAAATACACTTCTTGCTTGAATGCAATTAATCCATAATGACTTTCTTGCAGCACTCTATAATTAGCTTCTGCACTTTGATATTTCTTCCATTAATCAACATGTATTATTTTTAAAGGCACCAAACTCAATCTCTAGGATGCTGATGCATTTGAATTATAAAAACACTTATTTGATTGTTGAGATTTGTTCCTATTTCGCCATGCAGCCGTTTTTGTGAGGTGTAGAGGCAGGGTAATGAATTTAAGTGTGGAACCATATTGCTTTCACGTTTATGCTGACTGTTAAAAACATTAAAATGACCCTTGCCATTAGATTAATTACGTCGTAATGGTATTCTATCACATTGTGTATGGTAAACAGGTTCTACTGCTTTCCTTCTGCATTTATTAACTCATTCACCCCAGAAGTATACCTTTTTACAGACTCTCTTAATTTGAGAAAAGGAAGAGACAAGTATGCTTTTCCATAATCCTAAATTCAAATTGCAGCTTAACAGAGCAATCTTGTGGCCCCTGGACAGTCTAGAGCCTAAACAGTCTAAATAGGATGTTTTGGATTCCCAGATCTGAGGTCAGAAAAGACGTCCAACCTCAGATCTGGGAATCCATGTTTGGATCCTCGCCCACCCTTGCAGCCAGCGCAGAAAGAACTGTCAGCTGCTTCTCCAAGATCGTAAGAGCGACCTTGGAGAAGGGGTTGGGGGGCAGGGAGGGGAGGAGACCGGCGCCGGGCAGGGAGGGGGCAGGGAGGGGAGGAGGCCGGTGCCTTCAAGACACAACATATCCTGGCAGCACCTCAGCCTTCTTCCCTCCCGCTCCAAAGCACTGCAGTTAGATCAGTGTTTCTCAACCTTGGGTCCCCAGATGTTTTTGGCCTACAACTCCCAGCATGCCCCAGCCAGCATAGCTGGCTGGGGCATGCTGGGAGTTGTAGGCCAAAAACATCTGGGGACCCAAGGTTGAGAAACACTGAGTTAGATGGCTGAAATCGGAAGAGCACGGAGGCAACCTTTTCCTCTGTGCCCCTGCCTCCCTCCATAGGATGCCCATAATCCTTCAAGTTCAGAGGGTTACAGGCATCCACACTGGATTGCTCCCTAAGAGGATTTTTTTTTTTTACACCTAAAGCGGTGTAGCAATTGTACCCTTTTTAGAATGCTGTCCTAACCCCCCCCCCAACCTGCTTTAATCATGTGAAGGGGCCTCTACACAGTTAAGGAGAAGTGGCCTGGGTGGTTGTCTTGCTCACTTTGTATCTAGAGGTGATGGTACTAAAGGAGGAGGATGGACAGTGGGGGAAGGCAGCAAGAAGCTGCATCATGTTCCCCCAGGTGTTCTGGCTGAGGGAAGAGCTCTGTGTGCATGTCAGTGTATACATATGTACGACAGTGTGTCTTTCTGTGCATGGAACGATTCGTAGGGATGTATGAGAATTTCATGTGTGTGCGTAGAGGAGAAATAACGACTCGGACACCATTGTAGGGTACAAATTGTGGTAAAAGTAATGGGCCACATTTACTGAATCATCAATAGGAGATCTACGAAGGGAAAAAAGTGTGGATACTAAGTACACTGGCTATCAGCCGGTCACCATTGCTATAGGGTGAAACATCCAGCAAGGAGGGTGACAGCATCCAAGTCATCCCCTCCTTGCTAAACACCACACGGTGCTGGAAGGTCTTTCCTGCAGTCAGCCTTGACCAGACTGTGAGGTACTGGTAGGTGAAGTAGGAGGACTTCAGAGACGGCCTTATCTCCGCAGTCCCGAGCCGTGAGGCAGTCGGTGGAAGGAGCCTCGGGCACACCTCTCACCTGAAAGGTGCCATAGGATGATCACCGAGCCCCTAAAACTGCCTAATCCCGCACTTCACCGCCAATGTGACCAAATTGAATATACCACTAAGCACCCAAACCCTGAAATACAGTGTAGAGTAAGCGAAACACGAACATTGCCCCCGGCCAATTAGGACAATGAACCAAAATTCCTACTCGGCCCCTGGAAACAGGCGACCAGTAAGACCTACACTGTAAACAGAGATGGGAGGGAGGGAGCCGCATCAGAAAGGAGCCAGGGGGAGAGGCGTGCGAGCCTAATAACAGCTCTACTGCCCCTCCCCTTCTGCTCTCTGATTGGTAGCTCAAATATCAGACCATTGAGGTCTGACTCGTCTATCCCCCCCCCACAAATTGTTCCCCCCCCGCCACAGCTATGCGTGGGGGGAGGTGCATTCTGTTTGCAAATCTTCAGAACCTGCCCCGTTCGCAACACCAAAATGCAAACACCAAGACAAGTGCATTTTGCCGAAAAAGCTCATACATTTTCAAACTTGTAATTGCATAAGAAGATGCATATTCCCCGCCCCACCCAAGTATGCATTTTTATGCTTTAGTCAATGGGGGGAAAGCGTGCAATTTTGAGCAATGTGCATGGAAATGCGCACTTTTACCATTCGTATGAAATGAAAAACAAGTCGCAACCAAGAACAGGAGTGAGGCGATCCAAACGTCGAAGCGGAGTTTGGTGAGTCTCAGCAAGATCAAGCATCCCTGGTTCTCCCATCCCTATAAATTTTTGTGCTTGTGCTTGTGCTTGTGTGTGTGTGTGTGTGTGTGTGTTGCTGGGTGTGGGGTTGCAATTCATAAATGTTTTCTAGTTCCTTCCTTCCATAACCATGCAATGTATGGAAGGAAGGTCATCCATCTACAGGTCATCCATCCATATCCAATGTATGGATGGATGACCTGTAGTCTGGAGCTAACTTGGCTTACTTTTTTCATGAGTGATTTGCTCTGCATAGGGTTTGAGTTCACTGCCATGATCTGTAGATTTTTGCTTGACTCACTTCCTTGAGTGTTCTGTTTAAGTTTGAATTCCCTACCATTGGTTCTCCGATTAACCTCCAGTTCAGACTAAACATTTTCAGCTTAAGTTTATCTCATATTTCTCCCTCTGATGAGGGAAACAAAGCCACACATGTGATCAAGAGATTTCTGTCCAGGTACAACTGCTGAAGTAGTATAAGGGACACAATTCCTGCAAAAATGCAAAGTTAAAACTAACTTTGCATTTTCCCATGTGTGTGAGTCCCAAAGGTCAAATTGTATGTTTTATTTTTATAGCGTAAATAATATTGCTGAGCTCCAACATAGTTTTCAAAAATATTAAGAGAAATGTGCATAGATTGCAAGGATTTAAAAAGTTTATGAATAGCTTTGAAGAATGGGATTACTAAACTTTTAAAGATTTAGTAGTTAGGGCTTAAGTCTATGCTCTACGATAGAAATGCAGAAGAAACATTTCAAAATGTGTATCACAAAAGGGATCAAACCGGTCCATGTGTATGAGTGATGACCTTGCATCAAGGCTGATTTGTTTACCAACTTTCTCTGGATCGAAATCAAACTCTTATCACTTCACAGTCATACTCCAAAATCTCTTTCCATTTTAATGACATTGGAGACATTGAAAATGGTTTGCCAGGTTTATGGAATGCAGGGTTGCCTGTGGGCGTCCAAAAATAACAATTCCTAGGAGGTATGATTTTCCTCGAGCATCTTCAAACACAATGAGTTCATGCTTTTAGAACATGCAGATGCAGCATTGCTGCTGCTGTTTTTAAATTCAAGCTGTTGCAGCAGCCCAACACCTGGCATACATACAATATATATAATTCGTGTCCAACTGACATCTGCTTGAAGAGGGAGGCATCCTGATTTCAGATTTTCTCTACAGAGGGAGGCAGGTTGTTGGTGGACTTGGATTCATAACATATTCACAAGCATTGTGTGAGAAGAATTAGACATGTAAGCATTATCTCACATTGCCTGGAAATAATCAATACTGTTATGTGACTGTTAAAAGAAATACAAAGCACCCTCTGGAAAAGTACAAGCAAGCTCTTAAAGAGTAGAGGCACTTTTAATAACACCACATTCAACATGAGCATTTGTAGGCAACAAGCCACTTCTACCGATACAAAATTATGGGTACATCTGATCCCCTATAAAACACCATGTGGACATGTATTGAGATTTTGCTCAGGCGCCCTAACTGTTAAAATAACTTTCCTTGAAACAGTACGATTGGTGATCCTTGAACAATGCTTTTCAAACTTTCTACTTCATGGGAATGCTTTTGCACATTGACCTGGTTCACAAGTCATGCTAAGCCACAGTAGGTTGTTATTGTGGGTGGTTTCAGGGTGGCTTAGAACGATGTCCGTCCGAACCTGGAGTGGTTTTTCCATTATGGGTTGTTTTTCACAAACAAGCCATCATGAGAACCCATGTCAGTAGTAGGGTTGGTTAGGGTATCTTGTTCTCAGGGTGGCTTGTCATGATGTCTGAACATTGCAGGGTGATTTTATTGTGGGTTGTCAGGAATGACTAGAGAACCACCCGGCAAGAGTGATGAAAACCCCTGCTGCTCCTTATGATCTCGCTAGTGCTGCCACCTCCACTCTCCCTCATCCCCTCACTGCCCTCCACCTCAGGATGGATCCCCCCCCATAGAAATCTTGAAGAAAAGACACCAGAGAGTGTCCTAAACATGTCTGCATTTTTTCTAGTCCTGCACAAGTGCGCAGGAGTTAATGTCAGCTGTTAGGAATTTTGCATAATTTCCTCCTAGTTTTACTGCTCTGCCTTGAAACGTGTGCCTTGAAACTTGTCCATTTTGCTGCTCTGCCTTGAAATTTGCATGTTTACCAATCCACCTCACTTGTCTGCCTTGAAATTTACATATCTTTACCCATTCAGTCCCCACTCTGCCTTGGAATTTGTGTATCTTTATCCAATCAGTCCCTGTGCTGCCTTGAAAATTTGCATATGTTTAGTGATCTCACTCACTGCTCTGTAACCCTCATCTAACATCTGATAGCTAGCAAAGGAGACCAGTGGAGGGCAGTTGCAAGCACAAAGGGGGGGGGGGGGAATCGAAAGTGGCTGCAGGAGTGAAGGAGCTTTAGGAGTGGGTGTTATTATTTCAGTAGAATGTGAAGCAGCCTTTAAAAAAAAAAGAAGAAGCTGTTCGCTAGCAAGGTAAGCACCAAAGTGGAGGGTGAAATTGGCAAGGACATAGACAAGAGGGGGGATATCCGTATGCTTGGCTAAATAGCAGACACTGAAGTCAATGGGATTGTTCCAGTTTGAGAACTGCAGCCTGCAAGTTCTGGTTAAAAGATTAAAGAAAAAGGAATAGTCCTTTACTGTGTTGGCATCAAACTCATTATACGTTTCATGTGCCATCCAAATGAGCTGTGAAAATAACTGCATCCTGGATTATCAGAACCCCAAATGAGAGACATCAATGATAAATTAAAAGTAATGAAAGGAGACTTCCACCCACATAGTCTTCAGCAAGTTTATGTCATTTAACTCAGACAGATGTAAAGATAGTAAAGTACTTCAAAGCAAGATGGCAATGTGGCTTTTTTTCTCTTTTTTAATTAACTAGTTTATTGGTTTGGTGGTAGGGTTGTGCTAAAATTTGAAGCCTGTTCATTTCCTGTACAGTTAAATGTCAGTCAGCCTTAATGAGTGTTCATGAATACGTTGCTTCCTAAACACAATCAATACTCAGAATGACAGTTCATACTGTTGCATGTAAACGTAATGATGCAAGACTGTCATACTGCATTAGGGGGACATCTATAGATTAAAAAAAATTATGTAGACATGGTAGTGCCTGAATATATAAGCTGAAACTAGGAGGGTGGGGGGATGTTGTATCCCAGTGTTTTTGGTAGTCATGGATGTATAAGTTTGTCTCTGTGTTTCTGTTTATTGGACAGTCTGCTTTTTGTTTCCTAATGTTATTTCCCATAGAAACATGTCTGGACCAATGGTGATTAGCCTTAAGTATGGTTAGTGAAAACAAGCCAACTTCATAAACTCTGGTTTGAAGTTGACTTTTTTCATAATACCAATAGTTAAGACCATAGTTTCTCCAGGCTTAGACATCAAGACAAGCTGTGGTTAGTTTAAAACAGAAGGAAACTGAACTTCTCATGGTCACACTGTAGGGGGGTGGGACTACATTAGTCCAAGGCTTGCTACAGATCATCATAACACTAAAATATGATTCTAATACATTCCATGCAGATATGTTCATATGAATATACTGAGTTAATTACCTCTACTCTAAGGCCATCTGAGAATGTACAACTATTTTACCAGCAATACCTTTTTAAGGTATTCATATCAAAGATGTTCTTTTCATTGCTGAGTGATTGACAGTTAGATAACATAGCAATGAGCGAGAGTTCAGCCGTACACTCATTAGCTAGTCTTGGGCAAATTGCCCTGTTCTATCTATTGCTGTTATGGGTAGAAATATGAGCAATCCAAGAATATGGCTGTAGTCACACGTAGCTCTAAACCATGGTCTGACAGTATGTACAACTATATAATACTCCTGGTGGAACTTCGCATAGGCCTTAGAGTGGATGGAACTCAGTGTATTCATACAAATGTTTCTAGGAGGAATGTTTTATAATATGCAAGATACAATACTGTACAGAATGCTGTGTTTTAGCTTATACTGTGTGTTTTTCCTAACCCCAAACAATAAGTGTGTCATTCATAGCCTGAGGCATAAAATCATTTATACTAGAAGAGAAGATGAATGATAATATTCTCGAGCACAGCAAGAGGGGATTTATGCTCATAGTTTCATTTAACAGTGGGTGGGTGTTTGGTGTATAACTGAGTACATGTGTATTGTTAAATTCTCTTCTCTGTCATTTTGAGTTATTAATCTGCATATTATAGACAAATTTAACAATCTAATCAAGCACTAAGAAGGAGTTTGTGCTGTAATAATAAAGAACAAATATGTAGACAATCAGATTTAAAAAAATCTTCAGTTTGCTTCTTAACTGCAGTTTTGGATTTGTGTGCATAATGATAAACCTATTCAGTGTTACAATAATATTTCCATTTAAAGATTCACAGCTGTTGCTTGAGGCCAGTATGGATTATTTGATACAGTTTAAACAGCCTTTAAGTCTGTATCATTTTCAGCCATCAGTCTGTAACATTTCCTCTTACATATTATTTTCTTAGTATGTTTTTTTAGAAAAAAGAACAAAAGAAAACATTCACTTCTAAAGAAAACTATTTGTTATAAAAGTATGGTAATTTTAAATTTTAGAGTCAGGATTGCATTACTGTAACCATTTGTCAGAGTGTCCCTGGTGGAGTTGTCATGCTGATTGCACTTAGAATGAGTCCCTCAAGTTTTTTGTAGTCTGACTTAATTTTAAAATGTGTTCCTTAAAAGATATTTTACCAGCAATACCTTTTTAAGGTATTCATATCAAAGATGTTCTTTTCATTGCTGAGTGATTGACAGTTAGATAACATAGCAATGAGCAAGAGTTCAGCCGTACACTCATTAGCTAGTCTTGGGCAAATTGCCCTGTTCTATCTATTGCTGTTATGGGTAGAAATATGAGCAATCCAAGAAAGAATTAAGGATGCTTAAGCTCCTTGATTTTAATGGGCTTAAGCATGTTCTGTAGTCAGATGTATTCAGAAATTATTACGCTATTGATATAAATAAATAAATAAATAAATAAATAAAAACTACAAAGCACTCTACATACACATGGATTGTGTGTCCTTCCCTAGGAACCCGTGGGATTTCATCTGGTAGCTCTTGCTGGTATCTATGGTTTCTTTCAGTGCACCAGTTCAATATATTTCATGAAACTGCCATTTATTAGGAGATACCCTGGGAGTCTCAGGTTTTATTTTATTTCCACAAAACTAGTCTAGAATTGGTGGGGGAACCCTCTCTGTTTATATTTCTACATTCTTTTGTACTGGTATTGCATTTGAGGGTCAAACTATACTATAAATTAAGCAGAATAGTTCAAAACACAATGAAAACCTGCCTTTCTTTCTTAACAAGAAAAGGTGCAGGAGGGGGTTTATCTGGATTGGGACCATGGTGTAGTGGGAGGGGGTTTAACCACCCAAATAGTATATTCATGGACAAATAGCAGCTCTGGGGATGGGATTTTCAGTGGGAAAACTGATGCTGCAGTCCCAGTATGGACCCCCACCCCACTACTTTTTCTTAAGAAAAGGAAGTGGGCAGGCCCTAGCTGTGTGTTTAACTAGAGCACTTAATGTAATATGTAGTTTGGCCCCGAGACACTCACAGATGTTGTTTTTGCAGTGAAGGTCCAATTGTTTTGGTTCACATTGTATTTCTAGCATTAACTACTTTGTACTCCTAGTGTTAATTATTACCAGCAAGCCACGGTATACTGGTCATAACCATAATTAGAGATGCTGCAGTATCCAAACAATCACCTAATTATGGATATTGTGTGATGGCCAGAGGGGGGGGGAAATAGATGCAATTGAATGCACAACATATTGTGCATTTGGAGAATTGTTTGCAAAGGTTTAAAAAAGTAGTGGTAACACTGATAATCTCTTCCTCCATCACTACACCATGTAACTAGAAGTGAAATGGGAAACTCTTGCCACGTTCACCATCTTGCAGAAGATAGGCCCCTTTTTTTTTAGGGGAAACCTTGTTAGGCTTACTGCTGCTCTTTGATAGGGATGGAGGTGGATTTCACTAGGTTTTTATTTTAATATGAGCTGACCTAATTCACACTTCATGAAATGGAATGCATTTTGCATTTGGGTTTTTTCACTTCTCTGAGTTTTGTGATGCAGTTCTCTGGCCAAAAAAATGCACACTAAAATGCATGTATTAGAGAAGATAGTGTACAAAAAGGTGTACATTAGGGGAAATAGTATACAAAATAGTATATTTCACTTTCAGAAGTGAAATTTTCACTGGCTCAGGAGGACTGCCTGCCCATGACCAACCCCTGCTGTAGAAGCTGGAAATGGAGTGAGGGCTGCAGCCAGGATGGGGAGTACTAGAACCAGGGGCTGTTAACTCAGCAAAGGTTAAGCGGAGACTGGAGGCATTATATGCACATGTACCAGCTCCTCCTCTTCCTGGTCCTCTGCTGGTCCATTGCTTACAGCTGGGTCTTTCTCCCAAGTAGCTCTCTCCTCCTGAACAGACCCCTGCTGATAGAGCCTTCTGTCAGCCAGATGGTCACTCCCTCTGGTGATTCAGTTTCTCACCAGATCGACTGCTGCCTTTGCTTTTGGATACGCTGGGAATGGGGCAAGGGGGACTGGATATTGAGGCAGGGCTTAGAATAAGGTCAGATGGACTACTGGGTGGGGGCAATGAGGCATCTTCTGTGGGAGCAGGGTTTTCTGTGGAATCCCAATCCTCTTCCTCTAAAGAGGTCTTGGGAGGGGGGCGGTCCAGGCTGGACAGAATACTGACACCACCACACTGAACACTTTGATTTCAAAATTCTCAGTTGCCTGCTGCTGAAAACTTGTTTCTGGCCTCTTTATTCTCTGCTGGCTACAGCCTCTGACGAAAAACATGTGGCCATCTCACAAGAACCCCTTCTATTGTTTTTTACCCAAGGACCAATATAAACATGTTTAGAGTGACCCTCGGAACAACAATCAGCTTAGTCCCTTCTGATTCACAATGTCAAAGTGCATCAGGTCCTTTGCTTATAAAACCCTAAACAGTCTGAGGTAGGATATTTGAAAAACTGCCTCCTCCTACCCATAGTTTAAGGTCTGCTTGAGATACCTTTCTGTATGTTGCACTACCAAGAGAGGCTAGGTTCGTGGGAATTGATGGAAATTGTAATGTTGCCTGCTTAAATCAACGAGATAATGTAACCACTAGTTACAGTGGGAGGAAAGGGTTAATTGAACAATTCCCCCCTCCCTACTTCCTGCCTCTCTGTGGCCAGCTCTCTCTCTCTCTCCAACATGATGGACACATGCATATGAATAAGTAAAACTAATAAATGTCTTTATTAGTTTTAAACCTTGTATTGACAATCCATTTCCTTTTAAGAGCCTTTTAGCAAAGGTTTAGCAACTCACATGGTGATAACCAGTTTCAATAACCAGGCTGCGCATAAAGGGGGGAAACTCTGCTTTGTCCTAACAAGTATAGGACCGACTCCTTCCCATATCTTCCAACAGAAACACGGGACAGATTTTTTTCTGTGGCACAGAGGGGGGGAGAGCTCATTTGGATCATTGCCTTAGTGTGGGGGATAGAGAGCTTTCAAGATCTGGGTCAGGGGCCCAGCATCTACTCTAGTGTAAAAAAAAAATGGTGTTGGGGAGGAGACATAGCTGCTAAATAAAGATTTGAAGTAATGTCTGTTTTGGCCTTTAGGTAGGCTGTTAAAATGTTTTTGTTCAATATGTCTTTTGAGTGATTTCAAATTTATTAATTCTGCTTTGTTTTTAAAAGATTTCCCTTCGCACCCCACGTTCCTGTGGGGGGGGGAGGATTTTGCGAGGGGGGGAGGGGAGAGCGAGGGCTAGAATGAGGTGATTTCACCTCCAATCAGGGCACGGGCAAATTGTTTGCCTGATGGAGTGAGGCATAAGGGGTGGGGCCCTGAGGCAGTATTTAGGCACAGGAGACCCCACCCCACGCCTCCTTTTTTGCAGCTCCCTCCCTCCACTCCCGATGAAGCAGTGTGGGCTCCTCTGGTCGCCTTTTATGGGGCCGAGTAGGAATTTTGGCTCGTTGTCCTAATTGGCTCGGGGCAGCGTGAGTGTTTCGCCTACTCCATACTGTGGAATCGGCAGTGGGTTTATTATTTTGGGTTACCTGCTAATTCGGTCACATTGGCCTTAGGTTAGGCAGTAAGTGCGGTGAATAGGCAGTGGGGTTAGGGTTACGGTGTGCATCCCATGGATGATTGGCGAGAACCCGAGCCTCACAAATGTAGATGCCTTGTGGCTCAATTTGTGAGAGGTAGGGTTGCCTTTGGGGTCTACCCATCTCACCCTCCTCGGTTGTCCCGCGGCGCCAGGGGACAGTGACCCTGGGTAGATCCCCCAGCACGCCGAGTGCAGGATTCAAGGGTGGCGAGTCACCGCGCCGCCCTCGAGTTCGGGATGCTTTCGCCCAGGCATGCTCCACTGGCCTTTGGGCCGGCCTTAGTTAATCCCGCACTTCTCCCTTCGCAGACCTTCGATTCAATAAATGTGGCCCTGATTTTATACCATAACTGTTGTCTCGTCTCTTCATTTCCCCCTTTACCCTCGCAATGTATTTCTCCTGCTCCTTTTGCTCTGCATGATATGTTAAAGTTTCTAAATTGTTTTAAAGTTTTAAATTGGAAGTCACCCTAGGGGGCCCTTTTGGGGCTGAAAGATGGCTCAGGAATAATTTCATAAATAAACGAAGAAACCCAGCCCCTGATCCGTATAACTATCAGAGACAATCACACTTTCAGTACTGCCAGGGGTGCTGTCCTCCTTAGCAACTGTAACCAAGGCCTCTGTTAGCAGTCAAGCCCCCATCCATGCATTGTAACCTTGCCAGAGGTTTGAGGCCTAATCAGATACACTTTTACCTTGTGTTTCATTTCAAGATGAGGTATTTAACTATTGTACAATACCTGTAACCAGTCATAACTCTCAGCATCTGTCTTTTTACATTAAATAAAATTATTTATTCATTTATTTATTACATTTCTATACTGCCAAATAGCCAAAGCTCTCTAATGGTTTATCTAAATGGTTTCTTCACACAGCTCAAGAAAACCATCGATATTGTACATGCATTTGCACTAGTAAAACATGAACATGTATGCAACAACAGCTTTCCACTGTAATGCACATCCATCCATCCATTGGCACAACAATTATTTCAGGATTAAGGGGGGAGGAATGCATGTATGCAAGTCATTTTGAACAGCAAGGATATACAAGAGATTTTACAGGCTTTCCATGGATATATGAGTAACTAGGACAGAAACAAGGAAAACTCTGCAGAAATAAAGCCCTTGGTTTAAACTATCCTAGCCTCAACTGAGCATTCACATTCCCCATTGAAAAGCTCAGACATCTCTTCTCAAGTAGTATAATCACTTAGCATGCCCATGGTAGAAAAACAATTCATTAATGGTTAAATAAATAAATGCATAGAGCACATCCAAGCACCACTTTTTCTCCATGGTTCAGTGTACAATATTATCAGACCACCTTCCTGTTCTCAGGGTACTTGTAGCAAATATGTGTTTTTTTGCAACCTCAGTAGAAAATCTCAGATATTTGTGGCACTCTTAATTCAGTCCATGCACTCTTGAATTGCAGTTGTGTAGTTGGAGCTTTGTCTTTTTCTGAAGTGGTCCTGGTTGGGGAGATGACAGATTGATGCTGGATCTGGAACGGTGGAGACATACGCCTTACAAAATGCACTGTGGAAAACCAACTGTGAGAATGCTGAACAAGTGCTAAATAACAATGATGAAAAATGAATTGATGTCCCAGCTTTCTTTGCAATTTACAGTGGTGGGGTGGGGACAAATGCCTGAGCCCATTTTTGTGTGTGTGCTGCCAGGCAGTTGATTTCATTTAAAAGGCTGAGGTGGCTAGAGCACCATCTCATCTTTATTTACTTTTAAATTGCCTGATCTGAAAACCAATTACTCTACTTTTGACAGAATAATTGGAAATATAGAACTCTGACTCTTTGCTAGGTACGTAAACAAAGTAACAAGCTAGTTGGTTGAAAGGAAGTTCTGTCTTTTATCCTTTTCTGAAACTTTGGTTGTTTCTAATATGTTTTGCAAACAGGGGTCTCATATAAGTAGTCATTATTCCAATGTTCTATTGTTTGGGCAGTACTCTAATAATCCATGATCTTAGCTTATAAAACTGAGCATCAATGAAACTATTTGCATCAGAAATGCCCCCAAAATTTCACAGGCCTTCCAAATACATAAATAAAAGCACCAATTAGCCATTACTACTATAAAACACCCTCTATCTTCTTGTCACACACAGTGTAAAAGGAGCCTCTAATTGCACCAGAAGCATGGAAAAAATAACGTCTCTCTTGGGCTCACAGCACATACTTGCCTCAATATAAATAAATAACATCTTCAGTAAGACAATAGGCTGAAGCTCCCATCATGATGGTAGCTTAGAAGTAGTTAGTGGATTCATTCCTTAGTACTATTTATATGTAAGCTAACTTAAGCAAGCTAGGAAGCTGATGTTTGAGTGTGTAGCTACCAGGGCTTTTTTTCTGGTGGAACTCACCGGAACTGAGTTCCAGCACCTTTTCTTCTATTAATTGCATTACAATTTAATCGCCATCTATTCCCGAGGAAATGTAATCCAAGAGTTCCGGTACCTTTTTCTCCAGAAAAAAAGCACTGGTAGCCACCATATAATTTATTTTGTCCATGTGGTTAGAAGACACACACATTACCAGAATAGCATGGGGAAAGCCACAGGGAAGGGGCTCCTGATGCTGCTAAGGTGAACTGGGCTCAATATTATGTTCTGAAGTCAGCACAATTATGGAGTAGGGCACAGGTAGCTCCCATGCTTGTTAACATCTCAACACAAAACAACCTTCTGCATGAAAGCAACCTGTGCACTTAACTAAACAAGTCAAGCATAAATAGTTATAGTATTTGCAATCATCTGTGAAAATGGTGTTAATGTATACTCATTAAATAATAGGTTTAGTCATTTGTTTAGAATATTCAGGTTTGTAAAACTTCTGTGTTACAAGCGATAATCTCATTTGCCCAAATAATACATCACCAAAGCTGGAATCCTATACTCATTTACCTTGGAGTATGTTCCATTGAACTCAGTGGGGCTTACTTCTGAGTAGACAAGCATAGGATTGTGACATGAATGTAGTAGAAGGGATAAGCAACTGGAGATCCTTGAAAGCTTACCATCTAGCCCCGAATACAGGAAGGAACATAGGAAGCCCACATACTAGGCCAGACCATGGGTACATCTAGGCCAGTATCATATACTCTAAATCAGTGGTTCTCAACCTTTTTTGCCCCATGCACCCTTTTCACCATATGTCAGAATGTCATTCCCCCCTTTCCAAGATTGTCTGACTTAATCTGTGCCGTACAATAAGGTGTGATGTCCTGTAGATTATGTACAATCTGTGGAATTGTAATTTGTAGAAAGATCAGTATCCCAACAGTTTGAGTCTGTGGTCCCAACCCCCCCCAAACCCTAAAATTCCCCCCTGGGGGGAATTCCCCCCTGGTTGAGAACCCCTGCTCTAAATGGCAGTAGTCCTTCAGGGTCTCAGATAGAGTTCTTCCACATCACTTCCTACCTAATACTTTTAACTGGTGGTGCCATGGAACGTAGAACTTTCTAAATGCAAAGCATGTGCTGTATGACCAATCTAAATATAACTTCTGATCCCAAGGACACTCCCCACAACCCCTGGTATTATGCAGCTCGGCCACTGTTTCCCAAGCTGAAACACTGTGCCAAAATAGACATTACTATAAATCCATACATAGTAGCTATGTCTTTTTTCATTTTTACTCTGGAGTAAATGCAAGGGGCCCAATCCAGATCTTAAAAGCCCTCCTACTCTCCATGGTAGGGTCCCAATCTGGACTGGGGGCTCTGCACATACAGTAATACCTTGGATTGCAAGTAAGTTGGTCTGAGAGCGTTTTGCAAGACAAGCAATTTTTTTTTAATATGAATTTTGACTTGATAAACAAGCGACGTCTTGCAATACAAGTAGTGTAGGGATGTAACTGCTCACCTCGAGCAGGCGGAGTGGGCCGAAATCGGCCCCACTCACGCCTGCCAGAGACTCGCTTTGATATAAGAGTGTTTTGGATTAGAAGCACGGTTCCGGAACGCATTATGCTTGCAATCCAAGGTATTACTGTACTCTAGAATAACAATGGGGGGGGGGAATGGCATAGCTGCTAGATCCAGTATTGTCTATTTTGGCCCACAGGTGAAAGGGTCTTTAACCCCCTCTCCTGAAGGCTGAACAACAACATAAAAAACTTGGAAAGTGCCCCCCTCCTGTTGTTGTTGTGCATTTCAGACCCAAGACAGAGGGAAATAGTATTGAGCAGTTGGGAGGAAGTGAAGGGGGTGAGGCACCCTTTGCCCGTATTTTGGCTCCTGTGGAGGAGTGAGCCAGTGGGTGGTGGAGCTAATGTTGCTGATCATTCAGTCAATACTCAGGTGAAAATATGGCCACTCTTAAAACATAGTTGCCAGCTGGCAGCATATAACACTGGTTACCCTTTAGCACAGAAATAAAATCCTGTAACAAAGTACATATTGAAATATTGTCAAAGGAAATGGAGTTATTTCTTTAAAAGCCTATGAGTTAGTTATCAAGCAATCTTGTTTTAATTTCAACAATATGAAATGGCAGGAAAGTAATCACAAGAAAATTTGTCAAAAGTTTATAATAATAATAAAAAGACATCCTTATTGCTTGGTTTATAGTTAGAACTTTTATGGATTATGTTTAGATATAATTTCAGCCCTCCTGGTTATTTTCACTTCATTCTGAATGCTTCTGTTACATTATGACATTAAGCCAAATCCTTAGTGCTTATTTAGCATATGAATTCCAAGGCAATCTATTGTAGAGATTGCTTGTTTTAATGTTCATGTAATGTGAAAGTGGGCAAATATTTATTCCTGAAAGGTTATGATTGTTTTATATAGATTTCATAGATCTCATAGATTTCATAGATCATAGAGTTGGAAGGAGCCTACAAGGCTATCGAGTCCAACCCCCTGCTCAATGCAGGAAACTAGAGGAGGGGTCTCCCATCCAAGTAACAACCAGGCCTGACCCTGCTTAGCTTTCCACACTCAGACAAGCTGAGCCAGCATAAGCCACAAGCAATTATACTGGGTTAGCATGAGGTATATTTCAATTAAGCAATTGGACTTTATCCATACATAGAGATTTTGAAAATATATACTTAAGTGTACTGTAGATGCAAACTGAGTTAATTTTCACACACACACACACACACACACACACACGGAGAGAGAGAGAGAGAGAGAGAGAAATGCAGAGTTTAGTTAATCCAGCGAACTGTGGAAAAGAACAGAAGATTTTAAAGAAATGGAGTATGCTGTACAGAGTATGTCTGAACATGGGGAAGTGTTTGACATAACTTTGAAAGACTGTATAATGCTTCCATAAACATAAAGTAGCCCTGTAAAACATATAATACACATCTGTTCATAGGGTTAATACAGCACATCAGTAGAATCAATGAACAGGTCCTCTTTCCACCCATGTAATCAAGGGAAGAGGCCCTTGCTTCTCCCAACCCACGGAGTTGCAGGGCTGGCCATAACACTAAGCAGATGAGTCAGCTGCCTTAGGCAGCTGGTTTGGGGTCCCATGAAAGATCATCAGATTGTTGGTTAATTTATTATTATTGTATTTTTAGTGGCAGGGATGGGATGCATGGGTGATTGTTTTCTGCATGAGAACACAGAACAACCACCTTGGGGACTGCACACTTTGACATGGGATTGGGGAAGCACAATTGGCTGCTCTACACTGAGCAGCAAAATGTCTTGGGCTGGCCTAGAGGAGTTGGAAACCATTGGACACTACGCCCAGCACCACTGCATGCTTGGTTATTGAGCCTCAATGTGAAGCCAGAGCCTTGTTGGGTGTGGTACATGTTGCTGTGCTTTCCTTTCTGGATCTGGGACAGCACAGCACAAGCCTATTCAACCATTCTTCTCCCAGCTCAACCTGCTGTCAGTACATGTCTGAGTTTAATCAAGGTGCTGATATTTACCTATAAAGTTCTCCTCAGGTTGGATGCCACATATCTCAGAGAGCACCTATGCCAGCTTTGATCTTCTTCTCAGACTGTACTCCACATTCATATTCTACACAAAGTGCAAACTGATACAGGGAGAAGCAGGGCCTTTATATCAATTGACCCAAGACTGTGGAATCCCCCCCCCAAGACCCACAATTCCTCTTCTCTATTGACCTTCTGGGGATGCGGCACAAAACACATCTCTTCCATTTGGCTTTTGATTCTGCTGGATAGTTTTGGTTGTTCTTAGGGCCCAACTAGACATGAGGTAAATTGTATGAATCTGCACTTTAAAAAATGTAAATAGTAGCTGCAGTGTGTTTGTGTGTGCGTGTGTGCGCATGTGCGTGCACGCACGTGCACATGAGAGAGAGAGAGAGAGAGAGAGAGAGAGAGCAAGATAAGCACAGCAGGAGTGGAGAGGGGGAGTTTAACCATACCCCCACACACACACACTGTTACCCCAATGAAAACTGCTTCCAGAAGCTAGTATTCTCATCAAGGGGAAAACCTCCATTGGTGCTAATGAGAGCTTCCCTCCTGATGCAAATAATAGCTTTGTAGGGGATTTTTGTCCAAACTGCAACAGGGGGGAAATGTTAAACTTCCTCTGTCTGTCATGTGGTCCCAATCCTCCACCCACCCCCATGGCTGCAGTTTACATTTTTAAAAATGCACATGAATTGCATTCATGCAATTAAAGTCACATTGCATATGACCATTATTGTTGGTTGTTGAGTTTCTTTCTTTACTTTGTTGCTGTCCATGGTCCTGAGTGCTAGGATGGAAACTAATGTGGTGGTGTTGTTATCTTTGTCCAACAATTTCATGTTGGTTGCTTTTGGGCTGTGGACACATTTGGAGAAACTCCTGGCACCATCACAAAAGGACGAGTACCCTGCCCAAAAGACTGAGTACAAAGCAGAGGTGGGGTCTAAGGACAAATAACATATTCAGTAAACATAACAATACAATAAAATAACCAACACCAAACACTTACAGTAACGAATCCCAGCAACCACCACATTAGCCCAACCACTCATTCTGGCTGACTAAAAAGATAAGTCTTTAATCCTGTACAAAGCGGGAAAGATCCTCCTCCAACTGGAGGTCCATGGGAAGCCTGTTCCACAAAAGTGGAACCAGGTCCTGAAAGGTTCGCCGCCTTGACAAGGCAGAGCATGTCGGTGGGACCACTAATAATCCCTGGCCCACCGATCTTAAATTCCTACCAGGAACATACCACGAAACCCTAGATGCTAAGTAATGAAGGACATTAAAGTGCAAAGCCTTAAAGGCAACAACCAATAATTTAAATTGGGCCCTAGTCTGAATAGGTAGCCAATGAAGAGTCCTACGGGCCATAGTACTATGAGAGAAGTTCCATATTTTTGGCAGGTAGTCTTCAGTTCCTTAGATCTGTTCCTTGCAACCTGTTATCTATGATACAAGGTTATGTGGCACTTTTTCCTCTCTTTTCCATTGATTTGCCTGCTCCAGTGCATAAGGCAAAATGAGTTTTCAGAACCTTTGACTTTGATTGTCTATAGGCAATAATTTAAATTTGGGGGGAAAGATGGATATTAAGTAGTGAGCATGAAATTGCCATTTAGGTGTATCTGTGTTATCTTTGCCAATCATTATGCAACTTTCTTATTGCCTTTTTCTGTAGTAATCAGGGAGGCCACAGTAAACAAGGAAGTCTTTAGGGCCTTCTTTAAAAGCTTGCAATGATGGGGCCTGGTGGACCCCTGATGGCAACTTATTCCAGAGGTGTGGGTCCAGTTTGAAGTTTACTAGTGCTCTGCCACTAAGCTATAGTCCCTCCCAATATCTACACTGCCAAGTATTGTTGTCTTTACTGTCAAGAATTCTTATTCTGTTCATCAAATGGTGCAAGAGTATTTTATTCCATGTGGCGATGCAATAAAAATATCCCAACACATTTTGAGCAAGGAAGAGATGAGGTCATTTCAGCTGCAGACAAATACCTTTTTGTTTTCTTAGGCCTTTTAATTCAATGTGATTTGTTTCATTTAGAGTCTTGTGGTACCTTAAGTAACCAGCTGCCTAAGGCAGCTGACTCATCTGCTTAGTGTTATGGCCAGCCCTGCAACTCCTCCGTGGATTGGGAGAAGCAAGGGCCTCTTCCCTTGATTACATGGGTGGAAAGAGGACCTGTTCATTGATTCTACTGATGCGCTGTACTAACCCTATGAACAGATGTGTATTATATGTTTTACAGGGCTACTTTATGTTTATGGAAGCATTATACAGTCTTTCAAAGTTATGTCAAACACTTCTTGTGGCAAATTTATTCTTGCATATGCTTTTGTGGACTATAGCCCACTTCATCATATGCATGGACCGTTATAGAAATATTTCAGGTTATATACAGTAGCATGGTGTGTGCGGGAGGCTGGGAGAAGGGGATAGAACTGTAAACAGTGAAGTAAGAAGGAAATTAACTGCAGAACGTATCTTGGCTGTTCAGGTGCTGCTCCTAGGATTTCACTGTTTTTCATATATTTTTACTTTGGATATATTTGTGGAGAAGAAGCGTCCTTTTTCTCCGCAAATATATCCTTCACAATATTCAAGTTGTATTATTCTGGTTTTAATTTTTGTAAACCATCCTGGGAATTTTATTGAAGGGTGGTATATAAATTATTCAAATAAAAAATTAACAAACAAACCACAAAGAAAAATAAATAAATATCAAACTTCAGAGCCGGGGTGAGGATCTCCCCCCCCCCATCTCAATAGTTGAATTGGCTCCAGGCAAGCCTGTTGAGGCTGCATACCAGCAATGGGCAGGGCCACCACACTGCCGGTATGTGGCCCCTGATGTTCTTGCCCAGACTGTTCCTCTATGGCCCTGGTTTTTCTCCTGCCGAAATGGTGTGCCATGCCGGCTGCTATTGTTTGTGTTTGGACTGGCAGGATATTTAAACTGTCTGTGGGGGGACTAATTTGCTGTCCTCCTACTCAATGAATGAAGTCTGTAGTGGGGAAGGTCTTTTTTTCTGACTGCCGGGTTGTGGTGTGTGTGTGTGTGTGTGTGTGTGTGTTGAACTGGCATGGATGAGCCATGCAGCTGATCAGCCATCCCCATGAGTAGATTGGCGCTTTCTGCATGCTAGGTGTGGCCATCATTGGTGCACATGAATATGATTGGTGTGTGGTGGCAGTGTTGCCAAGGTCACTGTGGGAGTGGTTGTTGGTACATTATCTCTTGTTTCTGTTGTTTGCTTTCTGCTTTGCTACTGGGATACTCAGTGACATTACAGCAGAGTAACATAGGTCTAGTCCTGGTATAGCAGAACCTTAGGATCAACCTGTTCAGGTTTCACATAAAATGCCTACCATCTCTTAAGAACGTACGGTTTTTGGCATAGGTCCCTCACTCAGATTATTCTACGTTTCTCTTTTTGTAAGCAAATTCCCTTTTAGCTCCCTGCATCTTTGTGGGGTTTATATATACCACTTCTACTGCTGTAAAGGACGGAGTCTTAAAAAAAGAAAGCTAAATGACATTAGAATGATGTATGGTCTTCTATCTTTTTAAAATCCTCCTTCACCTCATAGGAGTCTAGATACACTGCTGGTTTATAGCTCAAATTCCAATCTTGTCCTGTGAAAAAGTAATTGATAATATAAGAAACAATGCATTAAAATGGCAGCTTTAAAACTTGCAAAATGGAAAAAAAGCAATAAATACTGGATAGTTGGTACCAGCTGTGTTAAAAAAAATAAAAACTAACTATCAAAAAACCTGACCAGTACTCAAATTATGTGGTGGAGTATCAGTGTGGAAAAGAGTTTTCTGTTACAGTAATACCTTGGATTGCAAGCAACTTGGTTTGAGAGCATTTTGCAAGGCAAGCAAATTTTTAAATATTTATTATTATTATTTTTACTTGATATACAAGCGACGTCTTGCAATACAAGTACTGTAGTACAGCTTAAATTAAAAATCTCTGTACAAATTTTTTTGGGGGAATTTCGTTTTGATATAAGAGTGTCTTGGATTACAAGCATGTTTCCAGAACGAATTATGCTCTCAATCCAAGGCATGACTGTAGTTTGCTTTTCTTCAAAAATGTGAGAGTGTATTCACTCCTCCATTTTTTTCTGTCCCTGAGCTGATGATTCAGATATTACTTACCTCATATGGAGACAACAACACAAATGTTTCTGCACGCTAGGAAGGGTTGCCAGCTCTCCAACCCCACCCTCACTCTCTGGTCTTGACCAGCGCCAGCCTACTCACTGGGCTCGACCCCCTGAGCTCCGCTCACCCTACCTTTTCCCTGGATCGACTCGCATTCTCGCAAATTTGGCCGTTTTCTATGTAAACAACCTAGAGCCTGGGACCCGGAAGTCTGGCGAGCGACTCAGCTGGTGCTCATGCTTGGCTTGTGCAGCGGGAGTGCTCGGCTAGTGCGCCATGAGTCAAGTGCTGGGCGGGTCGCCCATCCCTACTTGTTGCCTGAGGCAAATGACAGGAAGGGTGCCTCTCCTCGATTCCAAGTAGGGAAGCTGATCAGACTGGCAGTTGAATTTTACTTCAACATTGTCAATAGGATAGTGTATGTAAGGGCAGGACCAGCCCAAGATATTTTGCTACCTGAGACAAAGGACAAGGTGCTCCCCACTCTAAATGCCACATACAGAAGCCAACCAGACTGGCAGTTGAATCTTACTTCAACACTGGTGAAAGGACAACATCTTACACTGCACCTGAGGGGAACAACCTAGTTGGGGTGTGTGTGCAAGACAAAATTATCTGAATTTCATCACGAAGCTCATTCCAACTCAAGTCCATATCAGATTGCGAGTGTTGTTGGGGGTTTTCGCATTTGTGCATATTTTTCTAAATGTATTCATCAATTGTGCACATCATTGAAATGTATGCATTCTTCTCCCATTGATTAAAGCATATTTCTGCACATTTTTCAAAAGTACACATTGTTTCATGTGCATTTTTCAAATGTATGTATGCTGTCCAACTCTCTTCTCTCTCTCTCTCTCTCTCTCTCTCTCTCTCTCTGGTCCATTAATCACTTTGCTTTGCAAGTAAATGTATGGACTTCAGCCACAGATTGTGTCCAAGTCCATGTTCAGTTCAGTCCAGAAGGTGCGAACTGGGTAAATCCTGATAAAAAACCCAAACTGAAATGAATTTTTCATACATCCCTAGTCATGTCATCCCTAGTTCAACTAGCAAAAGGCTCATGCAATTCATGCCACCCTGCATTGCTTCCTTCCCTCCGCTCTACTCCTAAAACTGGCTTCTAGGTTTTTGGGGAAGGAAGATTAAGAAACATATTGTCCCCTTTAACACAACACTGAAACTGGTTTCAGGGAGAGAACGAGCACACTGCCCCCACCCCTTTGTGGCTTCTCTTTTGTTGGTAGCTGATGTCAGGGGTTTGGGGCAGGTTTTTCCCCAATGCAGTGTTGTCTCCAAGTGCAGCACTATACTTTCCCCATGGAAATTAATGCAGCCATAAAGGAACGCTGTGGTGATCTGCCCAGTTTTATTTCCAAAATGGATGCTGCTGTTCTTTTGTGTGGACAATTCTCCAAAAGCTTCCTTATGGCCAATTCTATCTGTTTTATTTCCAGCAGGAAAATCAAAAGCAATCAGGAAAATCAAAAGGCAAACTTTTTGTTGCCTAACCTAGGGGCAACGCGGGGGAAACAGAGGGTGAAGGTTTTACATCAGAATGTAAATCCAAGTGTGTATGGATGCCACCACTGTATTACTTCCAGTGGCATGTGTATTTCGATGCCTATTTGGATGTGTGTTCCCAACGCACAACCAAGCTCAGTCCACATGCATGTGCTGGCCTTTCCATGGATATGCAAGAGCATGGGAAAGTGAAGCAGGACAGATCTTGCATATTCCTGTGTTTACATAAGACAAGTTTAAGGATATATTTAGTGATGGAATTGGGGTGAGAGTTTGACTGGTTCCTTGTTCTTGTGACTGTAGCTATTGAAAACCAAGCCTGCCCCATTTGTATCATGGATCCTGTTTCTTGGTCACACTAGAGTATCACAGAATGTTGGAAATTGTCTAATTTAGATGACTATCACATGGCATAATTTTATCTGACATGCACCTGTATGTATGAGGGAGGCAGAATTTGTCTTCGGATGCAAGGGAAGAACAGCAGCTGAGGATGTGATAAGCACACCTCTATAAACCAAGCTGAGTCATTCTGAGATGCCAGTATTACAAACTTGAGCAACATTGCTTATTGTTTGATGAATTGTTTAGTGCATGTTTTCCCAGATTCTGTGGGACTGCATTGTTTGATTTCTAACCTCAGTATTTCTAACTGAAGATTCATTCAGCCTTTAGGTCTCATTGATTTCAATGGAATATTTAAGCACATACTCATAAGAACATAAGAAGAGCGATCAGACCAATTGTCCATCTTGTCCCGCATTCTGTTCACATGGTGCCCAACCATCTGCCTGTGGGAAACCCAGAAGCAGGACATGATTGCAAAAGCACCATCCTGCCCATATTCCCCAGTGACTGATGTACACAGCATACTGCTTTTGATACCGGAGGTAGCATATAGCTATCAGGACTAGTAGCCATTGATAGCCTTATCCTCCATGAATTTGTCCAATCCCCTTTTAAAACCATCCAAATTGGTGGCCATCACTGCATCTTGTGGAAGTGAATTCCATAGTCTAACTATGCCCTGTGTGAAGAAGTACTTCCTTTTAACTGTCCTGAATCTCCCACCAATCAGCTTCATGGGATGGGTTCTAGTATTATGAGAGAGGAAGAAAAAAATGTCTCCCTATCTATTTTCTCCACACCTTACATAATTTTATACACCTCTATCATATCTTCCCTTACTCATCTTTTTTTTCTAAGCTAAACAATCCCAGATGTTGTAACCTTTATTCATAGGTAGGTGCTGTACCCCCTTGATAATTTTAGTTGCCCTTTTCTGCACTTTTTCCAACTCTACAATATCCTTTTTTTTAGGTGCAGTGACCAGAACTGTACACAATGTTATATGTGTGGTCATACCATAGATTTGTATAAGGGGACAAATTCGTATAATATTCCATTATTTCCCACTTGGAACTAATAAAGTTATTATCCTTAGACAAGACTAAGTGTGATGTTAAGCGCACATGACTGACCATTGTGTGCTTGGTCTTTGTTTAGCTGCAGGAAGAGGGTGGTTTGGACTGGGACCACAACATTGGGGGAAAGGGGATTTAACCCTCTCCCTCTGCTATAGTCCCAATCCTACTGCTCTTTGCCCTGGGAAGAAAGCTGCTAATGGCAAAAACCAAACAAGCAAGAGCTAGTCACATGCTTAATGTCATGTCTAGGTTAGACATGATATTATGAGACATGACAGTCTGACCCTCTGGCTAGACTGTGCCATAGCCCTTGGCTGCTATTTTCCCTCACAATTTTGGTAACTTTGGGCAAGGAGGAGAGAGGAATGAAGCTGACATGAGAGGGCTGGTGCCAAACAATTGTAAGCTAAGCAGAAATTCCAAACTGGAGAAAATAATGTCTGATTCCTGAAATGCTTCTTCATCCCGAGTGACCTCCGCCATGCCCCCTCTCTGCTGAGCTTTCACCACTCACTAAAAACTTGGCTGTTCAGGCGGGAATATGGGGTGGGCTAAGATTTTAAAATTTTATACTGTTTTAAATGTATTTTATCATGTTTTTATCTTATGTACATTGCCCAGGGTGGCCGGTTTGCCGGCCAGATGGGCGATAAATAAATGTAAATCATCATCATCATCATCATCATCATCATCATCATCATCATCATCATCACCACCATCACCACCACCATGGCATTGGCTCCTTTGCCTACACTTTGGCAAGTCTTGTTTACGTATTTCTTTATTTGTATTTATTTATTACATTTCTATTTCTATTTCTTACATTTTGAGTCCACCTCATTTATTTCTTTATTTGTATTTATTTATTACATTTCTATTTCTATTTCTTACATTTTGAGTCCACCTCAAAGTGAATTCACTTGCTAGAGCTAGAGTAGAGTGAGATGTGTGTAAAAGGGAAAGGGCTTTAGCAAAACAAAAATGAATTCATGTGAATATTTAGGTGGAATGCTTGGATAATTGTGTTGTAAAATATTGGCCAAGGAATATTGAATATAGTGGCAGCATCTGATAATAATACCCAACCCTTTTTTGAAACATATTTGCATCCAAGACCTTTGTACTTTTCTATAGTGAAAACAGTAACATATTCATTATGGTTTGTATGCAGGTGCTGCTGCTAGAATGGAGACTCGCATGACTTCTCTGATGCCAACTCAAGTCACCAGGGTAGCGGCTATCTCTTCGCCAGCTGTGACATTCATGGCAACCAATTTGGTGGATCAGACATTAACAGGTGCATTTATGTTTCACTGTACTGATTATACTGCTAGAGCATATGTTGCATATTTGCATACTTTTCAACCCAATAGTTTCCCACAAGGCACAGTAAAAACAAAAACAGAAAAAAACTTTTAATACAAGTATTTTGAAGTGCTACTGAGTCTATCACAGGCACAGCTACCAATTCAGAATATATACAAACCAAGTATCAGCGGAGTAGCTCCATCTCCAGGGTGTTTTACGCCTTTCCCCTCCAGGCTGTTGCACCAGGGAGGGATCTTCCCTCACAAATAAGATTTGAGACTAACATATCTTTTTCAGTGCTGCCTTCTTAAAGCTTCAGGAGCAATAAATTACCTCAGTTCATTATAGCAGAAGGATGAGAATCATTTCTCTGCTAGGTTAAAGTGTTCACAGAATTCATAGAATAGTAAGAGTTGGAAGGGGCCTAGAAGGCCATCGAATCCAACCCCCTGCTCAATGCAGGAGAACAGATGTGGGCAGCCCAGGCAGTCACCCATCCAAGCACTGACCCGGCTCATACCTGCTTAGCTTCAGCATGTGGCCTGCATTATGTGCTGTAGTCCAACACATATGTGTCTTCACAGCATTGGAATTAAGGACATGGGTTCTCTGTGTTGACTGAGCCATTTTTTGAGCCTCCACAGCTCTTCCATCCCTGTCATTTTCCTTCTTTTATTTTGCCTCCAGGCACGTATAAGCAGCCAGCTGCCGTACAGAACACATGCCGAGGCTAGCTTCCTTTCTCTACCTCCTTAATATTTACCCAGAATCTTCCAGGGTTACCAGCTCTTTAAAAAAAACAACAAAAAAAAAACACCCTGAACATTTTTTAAAAAATGCAAAAGTGAAACAGACTGGAAGATCTGTCCATCCCTAGTGGGGATGTGATCACACCAAGTCCCTATGAAGATAGGGATAGTTTTAAAATGCAGCATGGGCAGGCAAGGTGGGAGACAGTGCTGGCTCTAGGTTTTTGGGAGCCCTTGAGCAAGACATGCTCAATGGTCTCCCTCCCTCACTGTCTCATCACCATTGTCACCAGCTCCTGTTCCTACTCTTCCTCTTCCTTATTATTGCAACCACTTGCTTGTTTGGCAGGCAGAGAGCCAGCAGGCAAGAAGGCAATGGCTCTACTGCTCATCCTTCTCATCATCTCTTTTATCTGGGCTAGAATGAGAAGCAGATGAACAACAAGCAAGTTGCAAAGTCCAGGGAGTTCTTGTTAGAGGCCCCCTGCTGAGGTGTTGATGCCGGCCCTGGTGGGGGAAGTTGCCTTACTTGTATTTCCTGCCCCCCCCACACACACACATACACCAAAGTACTTTTTCAGACCATTTTTCTATCAGTAGGAGGAATCCATGATGGGAAATAATTGCTGGGTGAAAAATGGCTTTTAAAAGCGTTTGGGGTTCAGCATAGGATAGGTTCAGCTCTGCTGAGTTTCAAATCTCTCCCCCACCTCAGTCTGATTTATAGGTATTCAGCATGACTAGGTTGGACTGTGCACCGTCATATTGTGTTGTGCCCAGGGCTTTTTTTCTGGTGGAACTCACCGGAACTGAGTTCCAGCACCTTTTCTTCTATTAATTGCATTACAATTTAATCACCATCTACTCCCGAGGAAATGTAATCCAAGAGTTCCGGTACCTTTTTCTCCAGAAAAAAAGCACTGGTTGTGCCTTCACACAAAGAAATTTGGCAGTGAAGGTGTGAAGGAACAGAA
Organism: Shinisaurus crocodilurus; assembly: GCA_021292165.1. Lineage (NCBI taxonomy): Eukaryota > Metazoa > Chordata > Lepidosauria > Squamata > Shinisauridae > Shinisaurus > Shinisaurus crocodilurus. Next base: position 92,903,846 of record CM037878.1, on the reverse strand, counting down.
CTGTTCTCCATCTTTGTATTTAGTATGGTTTTAGGCTATCCTGTGATCCTACAACTACTGACTTTGATGTATGGCCCACTGAACATGGTAGGACTTCCTTCCAAGAAAAAATGCTTAGAATTGGGTTGCTGCTGTGCAGCATACTCAACATAATGGTTAATCCTATGCTTATGCCCCAATCATCTTGTACCTATTTACTTGGGAGTAAGTTCCACTGAGACAAATAAAGTTTACTTTATTTCCAAACTTATACATTTAGGATTGTGGTGTTAGTCTCTAAAGATCTCTAAGAGAAGTGGCAGAATAATAGGTTTCCTAGCCCTTCCGTCTGGAACACAACAGGTCTTATTTCTCTAGTCACATCTGTGAAAATGATTTATTTATAACAGCTGGTAGTAACATCTTGTAGCTCACTGCCTGGGACAAGACAAGGACAGAAGAAAGTTGGGGGGGGGGGAGTCAGAGTGGCAGGAAAAGGATGAAGGCAGGTAGGTGTAATTCAAATTCATAGTCTCCTGTGCTCAGGATTTAGTAAGGCAACATGAATAACACATCAGCAGCCTTTTTTGCCTCATTCTCCTTGTAATAGATACCACTAATGGTGCTCTTCCGGTTAGTATATCTGGTTCCTCAGTTGCCTGACGTTTTGCACTTTTTGGAAACCAAAGGTTAGTTGCTGGAATTTGTCAGTCTTTAACTTTTCATATTCCTTTTGTCTGTGGTGTTTATTCATGTTCAAGGATTGTGATAGAACTCTAACAGTTTATATTGAGGTCAGCCTCAGAGAAGAGAGTCAAATGAGATAAAATTGTTTCCAGTTCTATATTTAAAGAAACTTGATGATGCATCTACAGACAGACAAATCAGTCTATTTTCAGTCTATGCCACTTTCACCCGTATGTCCATTTCATCCCATTTTCACATTAATCTGCATTAAAAAAATATATATCAATATTCAAATACATTTTTAAATACATATTATAAACAGACTTTCTCTCAAAATACACATTGTAAAACTGGAGTGGGCAGATGTCAGGCTTGCAGGCTGAACTTGGTTTTTTACTGGAATCCACCAACCAGGATCAGGTGCAAAATAATGGCTCAGGAGGCCAAACATAAACATTCCTGGCCAAGTGCTCAGCCCAGGAATTTGTGATCAGTACCAGAACCAAGCTCACAAGTTCTTTCACAGGAAAATCCACTCCTGGTGTTTCCCCAAACCATCTTTTTCAGCAACGTCATTTAAGGGGGTGGGAAGCCATTCAGTTACTGGTAATTTTCCACAACTGGCCTTGCCAGTCTACTCAAAATCAGCCAGTAGATCCCAATCTACTTTCTGCACACCCTGTTTTAAAATATACTTTAATACATTTTTTTATTTGAGCTGAGAACTGAATTGGAGAATTTGGGAAGTGCAAAATCTGATGGGTAACTAATTTCTGAACCCCACACTAGTCCAGGAGGTGTAGATTAGGTCAGTTTGTATCAGAATTCACACAAATTGAATTCCTCAATTATGCAGCCGGGGGGGGGGGGGAGTATTTGATGCAGCCTAAGCTTTTATTTTTTTTAAGTCACTTTCTACTGGAATTCACAGTGGTCAAATTTCTCCAGCATCCCTAGGTGCACCTCCTTCCCCTTTAATAATCTGCAGCTGTCTCAGGCAAATGTCTTGGCATTTGGACTGAAATAAAGTACTGGGAGAGTAGAAGAGCTTAATTTTTTTGGACCTAATTAATGTGGACACCTGACTCTGCTTATGTACTCTCCAGCTGCACCTATTTAGTGCACTCCGTGTGTGTTTTCTAACTTGGTACATAGGTTTTGATGAGTATTTAGTTTATTCCTCCTATTGCTGGAGATTCTTACCTGGCAGTTGTGACTACATGGTTGCTGATACAAGCGGATATTTCACTTGAGACATTTCACATTGTTAGTGTGTTCTGAATGTTGAAGGGGTAAAAATATTAGTCTTTTAGGTGTGATCATAACAATGTACACATTTAAGGCAATTAAATATGAAAGTGTATTTTGAAGATGGTGAAGTAATGTATTTTTTGAAGACTTCATACAAGTGCTTCTTTCATTTATCTTCCTCTCATTGCTATATTCTAAAACCCTTGTTCACATGAAACGGATGTATAACATTAATTCCCTCCACCAAATGCCGGAAGAGTATGTCTTTAGATTTCAGTATTTTCTGTAGAGTCTGTGATGGACAGTTTTAAATTATTTCCTGGATCAGTGTGGGAGAAGGCATTTTCTGGCCACATATAGCCTAAAATTTACCTAAAATGGATACTGCATAGAAATGTATTGAGATGGATGTCATCCTATACAGAAAGACAGTATGTATCACTTGAATTTGAAGATCCATATAAAGGTGATTAAAGTCTGAAAGGTTATCAGGAAGCAATTGAAACATAGATGTAATCTGGACAGATTTCAGATCATCTTGCCTGGAACAGACAAATGTCAGCATTTCTCCCACTACTATTTTATTTATCTATCACTCATAGGTCTTATCCTCTTATTTTCCCCTGTGTTGTATTTCTAACTAATGATGCCACTGAAACATGAAATTAGTCTGGTTGTAAATCGAATCTAGTAGGTTCTTGAATGTATAATGATCCCTGACTTTGATACAATGAACAATAGTATTTTTGTATTTCAAACCAAGGTTGATTATGAGTTAATGTAGATTTTCTGTGCCTGCACAGTCTGCGTGGTTGGCATGACTAAGCAGCTAAACTTTGCCATCCCCTCTTTGAAAGCATCAGCAACATGCCAAATCCCATGACAAACAGGGTTTTTTGTTACTGCTTCTGATTGTTCTGCTTCCACCTGTGGCTCCATGTCAATCTCCTTTTGTAAACAAAACACATTTGATAACAGCCAATCAGAGAAGGAAAGCATTGTGATGCATAACATGATGCACAGGCTGGAAAAGAATGCCATATTACACATACCATGCTCTCAAGCTGCACTTTGCAGTGTGAGAGCCAGTGTGGCGTAATGGTTAGAGTGTTGGACTGGGACTCGGGAGATCCGGGTTCTAATCCCCGCTCAGCCATGAAACTCACTGGCTGACTTTGGGCAAGTCACTGACTCTCAGCCTAACCTACCTCACAGGGTTGTTATGAGGATAAAGTGGAGAGGAGGAGGAGGAGGAGGATTATGTAAACCGCCTTGCAGGAAAAAAGGTGGAGTATAAATATAGTTAAATAAATAAATAAAATAAAGGTATGCACAAAAATTCAAAGATGCTTTGAAATCTCATAACAACAGAGATATTTCATCTGAGTTTTAATGTTGCATTCATAAGTTGGTGAGCAAATTATGAATTATGAGCAGGCCAGTTGGCTCATTACTATTTCTAACTGTCTCTCACTATTTCATGTGCTTTACACTTTTCCTTTTCTTGCTTCCACTCTCCATGTTTGGTTATCTGTCATCTGTACTTTCATTCAAGTATCCCTCCTGCTAGCCATGCCAGCTAACGTTGACATCTGTATTGGTCTGGAAACACACACACCCAACCTCTCTTCGTAAAACAATATTTGTATCAAAGAAAGAATGCTGGTCCTGACTTAAAGCAGGAGATGCTAGACTGTATGGTCTCAAGTGTCCTTAAAACAGGTTCAGACCTTGTCACCCACCCAGCTGAATTCAAGCCACCAGCCATATATTGCAGTCCATCAGAGGCTCATTAAATGACCTGTTCTACCAGGGACTTCAAAAATAGAAGGGGTTGTTAGTCACCTGGTTCATGGCTATATTAGTTTTGCTGGGTCCCAAGCTGTGCAGACTTGCCTTAAAACAAGAAAATAAATGTTTGAGCCCCTCTCTCCTTGCAATAACAATTTCTCACCACTATAGGAACCTATGGTCTGTTATAGGGATGTACGGATTTGGTTAAATCCGTTCCATCACAGCTTGTCAGGTGCCTTTCCTTCCGTCGTCCACTCATTGACAGAATTGGATTTTTTTCCATTTCCCAAACTTGCATTCATGCACACTTGCACAAATTTTGCACCTGTGCAAATTTGCATTTCTAAAAATGCACAAATCCCCCCAAAATGTATATTTTCACACTTTAGCCTATTGGGGGAAATGTGCATTTTCTGTCAGTGGCATTTTTTTTAACTTTTTGTATTTTTCTAGAACTAAATTTGTGTAAAATTCCAGAAAGTAAATATCTGACCTGCAATCCATGGAATCCGTGCAATTCTGGAAAAGCCAGTCTGCTGTGGAATCTGCAGGCTGGATTCATAGATGTCCAAACTCATTTGAATTCATTGCAGATTTTTCCAAAATCCCTAGTCTGTAACACACAGGATGAATATTATGAATTGACCTCCATCTTGTTCTGGTATGTAGAAAACCCTTTGAACTCAGTGGAGAAGTATTCTGCACAAACCACCGTTTCCTCATGGAGACATCTGAAGATGCCTCCACATTGTGGCATTGTATGTGCCATTCCATCATTCTATAAGTTTAAATGAGTTTGCATGCCAGAAATGATACCTAAACAGAGCTAGCTAAGCAAATGTCTCAGCTGTTTTGCCAAAATGAAGATGAACAGCTAGGACTAAAAATGTGTAATGCAGTTTCAATAGCATTGTGTTGTCATGCAGAAATCCATTAATGGATGTATGGACATCCCTGGTTTCACTGTGTGTGGCATCTCTTCAAAAGTAGGCTCTTTTGATTTATTGTTTGTAATCTGTATATCATTGTCTCTTGCACACATGGTTGCACCCCACATTCTGCTATTAATCACACTGTTGCTGTTTTTATCAAAGGCAACTACAAAAATACTTGCAGCAGTGTGCTTCACTTTTTAACAGGAAGGAAGCTTTTCAATCAACAGTGATTCATTTTTCAGTAATTCAGCTATGTCTGTCACCTGAGAAGTTATGTGCTTTGGAGGTCCACAAATCTATGCTTATGAATAACTAAAATGCACGAAGTCTGTTTCTTCATCAAAGAAAGCTTCTTGAGAATACATTTCCAAAAAAATATGATGATCGGCATACAAAATATTCATAAAGCTCATTGTTAGCATGATAAAAGGTAAACTATTGACTGGATTACTTGTTCTGTTACTCCATATGATGAACCATTTCTATTGATGGATTGCCAATATTTTATTCCTTGTGGTGTGGAGTTCTTTGGCTGCATCAAACCTTTTGCTGGGAATCATTTCTTGTAATTCTGCCATGACAGTTGATCAATAGATTACTTAAATAAACCAGTACTTTTGTAAGAAGCCAACTGAAAATTGTCATTGTTCAATAAGATGTGTATTTATTTGCTTGTAAGTTTTTTATTTACTGCCCACCTTCCCTAATATAACTTCCTTAAGATCCATGGCTATGTCTGTTGATATCACAAAATGTTGTAATGACCACTTTTAGTGTACAAATGGGCACACTTATAAAGCTCAGTTCTGAATATTGCCATGCCCCCCCCCATGACCTGATAGTTCTTCTCTGGCTCAGATTGTCACCTGAGCCAGAGCTGAACTTCCCTTCCCACCCACTCACCTAGCTGCACTTGTCGTGATGACACAAGAGGGAGAGCCCTCTCTCCCTCCTTGCCACTTGGAACATACCAGTGTTCCATGCACCAGGGGAGAGAGGGAAGCAGCAACAGAGAGAAAGAAAGAAAGGCCTATGAAGCAACTGCCAATGCCTCTGCAGCAGCCAGGTAAGGTGGTTTTAGGCAGTGGCACTCAAACTTAGTAGTCCTTCAGGTGTAATTGGGAGCACCACAGGGTCAAATTTGGCTCATAACTAGACTTGGAATATGAACTCTTTTCTATTTTCTGGGTGGGCTAATGGCAGAGATTAATTCCGAATTAAATGGGGGGGGAGGAGACAGTTGCCCATCCCTACCTATGCCTCTATTTAGAGATGGGCAAATAACCGATTTTCAAGCTCATCAAGGCTTTCCTTTTCCTGCCCTGATGCTTGTTTTGCCTCATTCTCACAAACATCAGTGTGCTTTCCCCCTTACCTAGGAAAAGTGCACATTTTCAAACATGAAGATTGTACACTTTTCCAAGTGCGCACCCAAATGAATGCCATCTCCCCAATTAAGTAAAGCATGAAAATGCATCCTTTTGGGGAAATATGTGTTTTAAAGTGTTTATCTTTCCGAATTGCAAGCTTGAGAATGCATGAGCTTTTTGCAAAAATCGTATTCATTCATGCTTGTATTTGGGGTTGCAACCAGGAGGCAGCATCTAATGAGGCACTTATGCCCCCACCAATTCTCTTATGCCCCACCAATTTCATTGCATAAGCAGCACCCACTGCTTGTGCAACAGTGATTTAGCGCTCCTGGGGCAACCTGAGTGCACATAAGGGAGCTCCACCAACCTGCCTCCTTCCAGTTTCCACTCATTTTGGGGCTTCCTCTTGAAAGCACTAAATCTCCCTTGAGTAAGTGGTGAGTCCTGCTGCACAACAGAACAGCTAATATTCTGGAAGACAGAAACAAAATTCAAAGCGATCTCGATAGGCTGGAGCGCTGGGCCGAAAACAACAGAATGAAATTTAATAGGGATAAATGCCAAGTGCTGCACCTAGGGAAAGGAAATCAAATGCACAGTTACAGAATGGGGGACACTTGGCTCAACAATACTACAAGTGAGAAGGATCTTGGAATTGTTGTAGATCACAAGCTGAATATGAGGCAGCAATGCAATGTGGCTGCAAAGAAGGCAAATGCTATTTGGGGCTGCATTAATAGAAGTATAGCTTCTAAATCGCGTGAAGTGATAATTCCCCTTTACTCAGCACGGGTTAGGCCTCATCTTGAGTACTGCATCCAGTTCTGGGCACCACACTTTAAGAAGGGTGTAGACAAACTGGAGAGGGTTCAGAGGAGGGCAACACAGATGATTAAGGGACTGGAAACAAGGCCCTATGAGGAGAGACTGAAAGAACTGGGCATGTTTAGCCTTCAGAAGAGGAGACTGAGGGGAGATATGATAGCACTCTTCCAGTACTTGAAGGGTTGTCACACAGAGGAGGGCCAAGATTTCTTCTCGATCATCCCAGTTTGCAGGACACGGAATAATGGGCTCAAGTTACAGGAACCCAGATTCCACCTAAACATCAGGAAAAATTTATTGACTTAGAGCAATAAGGCAATGGAACCAACTACCTAGGGAGGTGGTGAGCTCTCCCACTCTGGAGGCATTCAAGGTATAGCTGGATGGCCATCTGTCAGGGATGCTTTGACTTGGATTCCTGCATTGAGCAGGGGGTTGGACTTGGCCTTATAGGCCCCTTCCAACTCTACTTTTCTATGATTCTATGAGGATCCACTGCTTGCAGAAGGGAATTGGTGGGGTGGAAGGGAATCGGTAGGGGTGTAAGCACCCCATTGAATTCTGCCCAGGGTATTTTCATCACATTTTGAACATGAACAAAATTCTTGTACATCCCTACGAGTGTTTTTCAGCCTGGCACCTGTAAGAGTTATTGTTAAAGGGTTGAACGGAGATTAAAAGAAAATGTTAAACCTTTGCAGCTCTGTTCCACATTTGTCCATCATAAGAAACCGTTTTAAGCAAAACCAAACTGAAAATGGTTACAGTCAAAACACAGGATACCGTTCCATATCAGTGTGAGCTTCTTGTCAAGAGGATTTTTGTTGTTGAATAAGAATATTTTAAGACCTTATAAATATAGAAGACAGTGAAGTTTAAAGGGAAAGTCATTTACATGGGTAGAAAGAAACTGTTTTTCCAGACCAGTGTGTCAGCACCGTGAGTGGAAATTCATTTCACATGCACCAATAAGCTGTGAAAATTTGGAAAAAAATACTTATTTTATAAAAATTGTCTCAGTGCCTCCTCTTAAAAATAGATTGCATTTGCTGCCACATGAACCAAGTGGCAAGAATGTAACATAGGTTACCAGCTCTTATTCTATTCCAGAAGGAGAATATGTATTTTTAGTATAACTTTTCTATTGTTTCCAGAGGCAGAATGACCTTGCATAATGCACTAAAGATTGGAGGAGAATACGGTTGTTACTGAAGCATCCAGTATTTGCTGTTTTGGAAACTGCCATTCCAAAACCCTTAATTCATTCAAAAAAAAAAGAAAGAAAGAAACACCGACCAAACCCTAATCATGGGGCCATAACTTGAAAACTGCTCCTGCCTTACAAAAAGATTTATACACATTTAGGCAGGGTTCCCTCCTCTTTCCTTCAGAAATCCCCCCCCCCACTTCTTTCAGAACTACCAATATTTTCTCTAGTATATTAGCTAAAATATTTGTGTGTAAACCAGCCTCTATATGTTTTGGACTCCAACTTCTATCAGTCCCAGCCAACATGGCCAATGGTCAGGGATGATGGGAGTTGTGGTCCAAAACATCTGTAGGGCACCAGGTTGGGGGAGGCTGGCATAAGCACTGCCCCAGGTCAGTGTAAGGTTTAATCAGTCTGTGTAATCAGGAACAGGAATCCAGAACACAAACATGAAAAGGAAACTCAATTTTATTGACTGCAAGTATAATGCAAATGCCCACAAGGCTACCATACAGTACAATATATTTGCCCACAAGGCCCAAACCAAAACAGGGAATATAATTACCAAACAGCAAATTCAGTTCACTTCAACTGAATTTGGCACGTTCAGCAAAGGGAAATGAGCAGTCCAATCTTAGAGTGGCAGCAAGACCTGAACTTTTTTCTGGTGAGTTCAGGACACGGTTTCACTGATGGAACAGACAGACTGTCTTGGAAACCTAAGCAGGGTCAAGCCTGGTTATTACTTGGATGGGAGACCCCTCCTCTAGTTTCCTGCATTGAACAGGGGGTTGGACTCAATAGCCTTGTAGGCTCCTTCCAACTCTATGATCTATGAGATCTATGAGACAACTGGAATGAGTTGTATTAGATTGCTCTTGCTTATAAGTGTCACTCCACTAGCTGGTCCTTTTATGTTTTTTTCAGTAAAGCCAATATACAGAGATGAAAGCCACTCCCTATGCTATCCTACAATACTGATGTCATCCAAACAATGTAGTGATGTCAGTAAATTAATACAATGCTGTCAGAAAACCAATATAGTTTGTCAAAAGCATTTATGAATCCTAATCAATGAGTTCACAAAAGTTCAGCAATGTGTCCTGTGACTACAATTATATTAAGGAACACCTTAAGCCACTTCTATCACCATAGTATTATCTGGTTCTACTTCCTCAAGGTCCACATTTTTCACGCCTTCTCTTCATGTTCATGTCCACGGCATCCTGCTAATGTCACCAGCAGTTAAGTTCCATTTGTCTCATCGAGGCATGTGTGAGGAATCCTATAGTGCAGTGAAAATCTGATAGATTTTCTCAACTTGGCCCCACAGATTCTGTTTCGTCAACCCTGCACAGCACAGGTGCCGATGCAATCTGACACAAGTTGAGCCAGCACGCAGGCTTGTGTGCATATGCAGTGAGAGAAGGTTGCTTCCATACTTTTCACGCTAAATGCTACAACAAGAACAACAAGGACTCCAATCTAACAAGTCAGCCCCAGTTTGTGCAAATTTATGCAATTTGTGCAAATTGTGCTATAGATCCACAGTTTTTGGCTCCAAATTTGTGCAAATATTCTGAATAATTTTGCAGAAGCCCTCCCCCTCCAACTTGGCCCGCTTTTGGCCGTTGGGTTGGAAGTACGTTGAAAGTCCATTGAGCTCAAACGGAATGAGTTTTCCAATGTTGCACCTCTCTAGTCTTATCACTTCATCAGATGTTCATCCCCATGCAAACCTTGAACTGCTGACAAAGGCTTTTTGCTGCACTGTGCTCAAAAAGCATTTGTTAGAGAATGGCCAGATGTCTTCTGTAGAATGCATATGTATATACATATATGACAGAGAAAACAGAATCCAGGTAAAAAGGGTTTGGCTGCAGGGGTGGCTGGTGATTCCTATTTCAGTGGGGCTCCTAATCCATTTCAGATTTTATTTGGAGCTTCATTGGATCTATCCATGGTGCTGAACTCCATCCCCAAAATAGCTTCACCACCATGGAGCACCCTGAATAGCTCCTATAAAGCACCAAATAAAACCTGCAATGCATTAGGACGGAGCCCCACTGAAGTAGGAGTCACCGGCCTCCACTGTCTGGATGTGAGGAATGCATTGTCCAGCAATACAAGTGTGTGTGTGTGTGTGTGTGTGTGTACATATATAATATTGCTCCTTACTTAATTATTCTCAGCTGAAAATGTGAACTGTTTCTTTTGCAAAGCATTGTGCCTGAGCTGTTAGGAAGGCGTTGTCTGTGGTATTTGATATGTGATGACTCCTTCATATGTTCATATGTGTAAGTCACCACTTGATTCTGTAGCAATGATTATACATGGGTGAAACAGCTCTGAGTTGGATCAGATCTGCTTGTGCGTGCTGATCATCTGTTTATGAGTGCATCTGTAGACCCAATTCAATGAGCATCACTATCCATGCAACCACAGGTGTTGAATACATCTCCACATGCAGTACTCTTTATAGTGTGAAGATTATTTCCAACAAGGTAAAGCAGGCACACAAATAGTCCTTGCTTGTCAGAAGAAACTATGTTAACTAACTAAATGTAAGATTAGGTAGAGATTTCCCTGTAGAAAATACTGAAATATATAAGCAGCACATGTTTGAAGATATTGATTATCAAAAGAAATTACTTCTGTTGATACAGTCTACTAGTACATTTTGGCACAATCTTGAAACTGATCTCCTGGCAGAAACCACTTTCACTCCAGCTACATAGGCTATGAATACAATATGCTACAAGTCATATCTGTTCAGTGGAAGCTAAAATGGTAAATTAATGTGAAATTGCCAACATCAGTCAACAGAAATGTGCAAATGTTTAGGGGCATTTTGCAATTTCCACTGTACCCCTATGTGGAAGTAAACCAAATGTAGACCACTAGTCATGCTGAAGAACAGTCATTGTGTTGAAAAAATATAATGGCACCATGTTTATCATGCTGTGGAATATCTACTGTGCTAGAAATTCTGGTGGAAGTTACTTTACTGAGAAGAGAGAATCTGCAGAAGCAGAGAAAATACAGTGTCAGAGACATTGAGGGAATGTTTTCTCAAAGTTGTCCTGTTCTAGCAGGTGTAAATAATTTATTGAGATGAATGTAAAGAAGGTCCCCTTCTTTATTGCAAAGCATGGCTTTCAGAAATGTATTTTCTTGTCCAGCAGCATGGTGACTATTAGAAGTCAGCTTCTCTGTGTTACTGCTATGGCAGCCTAGGAATGTATGAGAATTTCATTTTAGTTCACAAATCACTCAAAAATGCTCCATTCACAATCACGAACAAATTCGGGAATGCATTTTCTTCGAGAATGTTCACAAATTCCTGAACTTATGTTCGTATTCACAAATTGTGTACTTGAAAAATGCACGATTTTCCCGAAAACTTAAGATTAGATCTGGTCTGGAGGGTAAACTAAGAGAAGAATGGGTTATTAGATTATCCGATTGGGTGGAAAAGATGGGGACTGGAGACCAAATAATGGAAATTGTTGGGAGAAGAAGATTGTCATGGTTAAATTTATTACAGTTAGAACAGTGGTCGAAGAAATGGAAAAGGAAAACTGAGTATGAGAGAGATTTAACTAATTTTGAAAAGATGGTTACGTCTAGAGATGGCCTACCAGGTAATGCATCAACAAGAGGTATAACAAGGGATTTATATAGATTGATTCAAAAAGCAGAGGAACAAGATCAGCTAAAGGCAGTATGGGATAATGAATTTGAAGAGGTGACCTCGAAGGTGGTGTGGAACAATATATGGGATAGATGGATTGTGAAAGTGATGTCAACTAGGATAAAGGAAAATTTCTATAAACTAATTTGGAGATGGTATTTAACTCCAGTAAGATTAAATAGAATAGATAATAATTGTTCTGCAATTTGTTGGAGAGGATGTCAGGAAAAAGGGACATATGCTCATATGTGGTGGAGTTGTAAAAAATGTTTTGGTGTTTTGGCGAGAGGTTTTTACAGAAATATCGAAAATTATTGGAATTAATTTAGAGGTCTATCCAAAATTAGCATTGTTATCAATAACGGAGAAGCTTATTTGCGACCAAAATACGAAGGAGTTAATTGTAAACTTGTTAACTGCGGCCAGGCTAATGATAGCGAGAAATTGGAAAGTACAACATGTTTTCCTAGTAATAGACTGGTATAAGGAAGTTTGGGACATAGCCCTAAATGATAAACTAACTAGTAGTATCAAATGCAAAAAAGGATTGCTGAAGAATAATAATTTTATGCATATATTAAGCCACATCCCAAATTTCAGCACCTTGAAACTTTATCTCAGAGAAGTCAGTGGGTTTCACATTTCCCCCTTAAATATAAGAGAACCCTAGAACTTGGCTTTGGCATTATACTTGTTAATTGTGTTATTAATTAACCTTCAAAAGAGATAATACCACTAATGATGTATCACGGCTGCAGTAAAATTTAATTTTTTAGCCCAGGTGTGCTCAAGCTGGCTAACCTTAGTTATGAATATTTCGAAGAGATCACACACACCACTACTCATGCCTGTCCTGCCAATGAAGAGCTCACAGGTCAGTCAGAATAAGTCCAGAGCAGAAGGAGAGGACAGGCGGGAAACAGACAGGCGAGTTTTCTACAAGGTGTGGATACCTGAAGACAAGGACAGATGCTTTCAGAACCCTGGATAGAGCCAAGGGAGCAGACAATTTATTCCAACAAAGGCTCCTTCTCAACTGAACCCTTTTATGCCCTATGTCACTTCCTGACTACCACCGTCAGGATCCACCTCTTGCTGAGAAATACAGAGTGTAAAAGGGGCAGCCCTTTGAACTGAAGTCTAGCACTCTGTTGTCTATAGTTCATGCAGGGCACACTGCCTCTGAGGAATGTGAGGCCCCTGGTGGCAAGTATTATGGCCCATTGCTAGTCCTAGGTTCAGGAGCTGCATCCTGTGTCTGAGGTCAGTGGTCTGTGGCCCAGGGTCACTTGAACCCTCCATCAACACCACTGGTCCCTGAACAGCCACTGCTGGACTCAGGGGTCATGACAATTCCTCACATTTCTCTACTGAAATTACTGAGGCTTCTTTCTGAGTATGGATAAGATGGAGCTATGGGAGTGTTCTTCAATCAGTTGTATCATACAGATTCTATTTATCTTTTAAAAATCAATTCCGTGTTCTTTGATATTATTTCTATAAAATGAATCGGGCCTTCATAACTCCTGCAGCATTTCAATTGTCTAGCATTTTGTGTTGCCATGAGATATAGCTTTCAAGCTAGTGATTATTTGATGACAAAATCATCAGACTTAGTGGAAGAGCACAAAGCAAGGAATACTTAGGCATGTCAAAGTGTTCTGTAGCTTGAGCCCTTGGAGAGCAATTGAATATGCTCAGCTCTGCTAGAACAGGCAAAGCACCAGAGCCAATTATGTGTGTAAAAAGCCTTGAGTATGAAGGTTGATTTGCACGTCTTTGTAGCAGTTGCTAAATCGATGACTGTTAAAGGAGTAGTTCCTACAACTCAAAAGAGCTTCAGCTTTTCCATCCTCTCACATACTCACTTTCCAGCAGGCACATTAAGAACATATTATACAAAAAATATCATCAATCACACATTGCTGTTTGTAAACACATCCATTTGTTAGTTGCTTCTGCAGTCCCCTGTTGTAGAATGTCAACAAAACAGAAGTGGTTTGATTTTTTTAAAGCACATATAACCATGATTGTGAAGCCACCTAGGAGACCTTTGTGCATATTGCCTTTTTGCCAGTGCAGCTCATATTTCAAAAAGAATTTGCGCTTCTTTCACGGTGTGCACAGTGCATCCAACCCACCATTTTGGCAAAGGATAAAAACCAATGATGATACACATCTGTGATAAGAATGGTTCAGCTGGATTTATTCATCTGTGTTTGGTTTTCCGCAGGCAGTTCCGGCAATTAGGCAAAAGAATACAATTCTGATTCAGTCAATGAAATTCAGGCTGGGTGGCAACCCTAAATGAACACATTGTTTTATAGGCTATGCAGATGTAATTTTCTGTAATAAAGGCAATCTTTTTTAGGATAAACTTGATGCACAAGATAGGAAAGCTGAGGGAGAGAAAGGGAAGCATCGTTGGTATGATTTGGCAATGACTGCAAAAAATAAGACTTCACCCACCCACCTACCCTCCCTCCTTCCCTTTTAGGCGAATTCAGGAGAGTACAACCCACACATGATGAGACAGACCGCAACGTATCATAGGCTTCAACATTACTAGTGTTTTATTGAAATTGTTTTTAGCTGTTTACGTTGTTTTAAATTTTGTATATTGAATTTTTATTCCGTATTTTATTATCTTGTAGTTTGTGATTTTGTGAATTGTTGTGAACAGCACAGAGAGCTTCAGCTTCAGCTACTTGGCAGTATAGATATTAAGATGATGATGATGATGATGATGATGATGATGATGATGATGATGATGATGATTTTCTGGATGGTTCTAGCACAGGGGATCCTCTTAGCACAGTGGCTGGGCTGCTCTTATCCTTCTCCATATTTCACATCAGCATGTCTTGTTCTGTTGACCTTAGATGGAACCAAGCTCTTAACAAATTTAGAAAAGCCTAGCAATACCTGGTTAGCCTCTTATTTAATTGACACCACAGAAGAGTCCTGTCTCTTTTCAACATGAAAACTCAGCCTATTCCACTACATCAGCCCTTCTCTCTTCATGTAACTACATCAGAGAGTCTGATGAGATTAGATCCTCCTATCATCTTGCTCAGGGCCCAGCTATATCAGTGCCAGTGTGCACTGCTTGTGATCTGGGCAGGCTCCAGCCCTACCTGAAGTGAACATATGGCTAAAAAAAAAAAGATCCCTGCACTACCTAGAAGGACTCGATGATACGTATACACTTCAGATACTGGGGAAGATGGCCAGGTCAAAAACAGTGGGCACAGTTACACAGCTGCTGAGTCTATGATCCATTTCCTCTGCCCCTTTTATCTCTGCAATTGTGATCAACTAAAATGTTCCCTCTGAATCTTAGGATATTTATTTTCATGCCAGCACTTACTAAAAATTGCAAGCATCATCTTAAAAAGAGACGTTTTAAGATGGAACTTGCCAGCTAGGGCATTCAGAGGATTGCAAGTTTGGGCATTTGTCTGGGCTCCCCGACCAGCAGGGGTCTCTCCACCCTGCTATATTTCTAGTATCCAAAAGATCAGAGGCAACCTAAGAGAATACTCAGTATGCATGAGCCACCTTTTCAGGGTAGGGTGGCCCACTGAGGGTGTCATGCCTGAGGGCTGCAGAAATCCTGGAATCAGCTCTGACAGCTTTTATAGGTACTCTCCATCTCGTGGGGCAGAGAATGGCAAATGCTTCTTCTAAGATGTTGCCTTCTGTGACACATACGTGTATCATTGAAAAACGAACTGTGCTTTCCCCCTCCCCTTTATTTATTTCATTCATTAATACATTTAAATCCCACCTTTTTTTCCTCTTGCAAGGAACCCTAGGCGGCTTACATAGTTCTCCTCCTCTCCATGTTATCCTCACAACAACAACCCTATGAGGTAGGTTAGGCTGATAGTCAGTGAGTGGCCCAAAGTCACCCAGTGAGCTTCATCGCTGAGTGGGGACTTGAACTGGGTCTACCGAGTCCCAGTCCAACACTCTCACCGCTATACCATACTGGCTCTCACACCACACTGGCTCTCATTTAAAACTATTCTTTCTCAGATTTAACCATTATTTTAATCATTTAAGGGCACAATCTGGCTGGGGAATGCTTGGAGTTGTAGGACTTTTGTCTGTCTAAACATGCATAGGATTGTGCCCTTAACTGATTAAGACTCATGCTATTAATCAACTAAGGCCAGGTCTAAACATTGCACTTACCATATTGTTAGGCACTATTGTGGGAAGTAAACAAGGTGTAACATTGCCACATAAAGTGTTTAGGCAAGTTTTGTGTTGCATTTATCTCCTAGTAGTAGTCAAATGTGAAAGAGTTTTTTGTGCTGTTATTTTATTGTGTTGTGGAAACATATCCCATCAGGCACAGGGAATATTGAAACTGAAGTTTTGCCTTCTGTTTCAATAACTACTTGAAACAGAATTAGAATCGGCCCTTAACTAATATGGTCACTTTGCTCTTGCCAGTTCCTTGACAGACAACCAGAGAGAAAGAGAGGGCTAGATTGTCCCTGCAAGATCAGTCACTCTATCTAGCCACTGCACAAATGGCTCTTTTAGACAAATTACTTCTTCCCAAGCTGCATCCCATGTGAACCTAATGGCCCAGTTAGGATGTGCCAGCATAGTAAACTTAATCAGCTTAGTAAGCTGAGATATGAATGAGCCTTTGAGTGGGCACACAGCCATTTCACTGCTATCTTCTCAGAGGCCAAAAATGAACCAGAAAGTCTTACATTAACCATGGTTTAATATCCTGGCTTGTTCTGAAGCTGGTAAACTATGAAATGGGAAGCTATGGTTCACAAAATACTTCCTGGTTTGTTTTTACTCGCACAGAAGGAGCAAAGCAATTGTGTGCATCAAAAGACTTGTTTATATCTCAGCATATTAAGCCAAGCAATTTATCATATGAACATGGCCAGTTGAGATAGATATTATGGAATTCCTGAGGTTGATTCCTGAGGCAGAAAGTGGGAGACTCAATGCACCACATGCATGTGATATGCAGTACAAATGAGCAAATGTACCAT
Source organism: Shinisaurus crocodilurus (assembly GCA_021292165.1). Classification (NCBI taxonomy): domain Eukaryota; kingdom Metazoa; phylum Chordata; class Lepidosauria; order Squamata; family Shinisauridae; genus Shinisaurus; species Shinisaurus crocodilurus. The sequence goes on along the minus strand of CM037878.1, from coordinate 92,887,068 downwards.
GTGAAAACTGCACACATCACAGGGTGAGTGACAACCTGGCATAAGATTTATTTAACTGGATGGCAACCTAATAAAAACAAACAAATGTTTTTAGCTTGGATAAGATTTTTAAACCATATGTTTCCCCCCAAAAAAGCATCATGCTCATAATTGCAAATGAAGGGGGGGGGAATAACGAGTCAAGACAAATGTATTTACATTTATTTACACAGATCTGTGAAGGGGTAATACTAGGTCGAGCTTCTAAACTATACTGGCCCTAGTCAATAAATGTATTGGGTGAGACATCCAAGCCCTGATGGGCAGCATCTGTGAAATTGCCACCCCACAGTTCTACACCATCCTGGTGCTGGAGGCCTTCCCATGTAACCCCCTCTGAAGGTGTTGAAACTCTGAGCGGGTGCGGTGAGTTAGCCTCAAAGACAATCCATATACTGAGGCCTGCCAGTTAGGGCTGTGGGACCTGTCAGCTTAATAAAGGTCACCTTCAGGACTAACCTATGACACCTGCCCAGAGTTGTGGGGCCCTGGGAGGGGGTGGCACACAAACGTTCCCCATACCTTAAAGTAAGGTTTAAGGGAAAGGGTGAGGACTAGGCATCCCCATTTTCCCTGACTGCAATTAGTCTCACCCAGAGATGGGGCAGACTCATTGCCCATAACATATAAGATCAGGTTCCCACACAGTCAGCATGCAGATCCAGTGAAATAATTTAATAAAGTTCCCTGAGTTCTACTTAATGCTTGTGTTTTACCTTTCTTCCTGTTTTTTCCTCTTTCATTGGCAAACTACATCTGCTTAATTTTATAGTGTAACCAACAATACTTTAGGCTCCTGTAATCATGTTCTAGACTGCAGCTAGATGTGGCTAAACATGAGAACTTAGAATAAAAGTCAGTCAGTATCAATAGAACATGAAGACTTCCTTTTCCTGGGATGAATGTTATAGTTTCTAGCATACTAGAACTTTCACACAGTGTGAAAATGAAAAAAATGATGTGATGATTATCACAATTATCACATTCCTTTGCCACTCCATTTGTTAGAAGCTGTTGTCCGTCATGTGCTGTTGCTGCCTGAATCCTGATCCTCTTGGCTACTAAGACTTGGCACATGAAAACAGTGGGTGTCAATGGAAGATTGTGCAGTATAAGTGGCATGTGAATGAGTTTATAAACTGGTCCTGTGAATCAGTGCTGGCTGAGATGTGTAAAGCAATTGTTTTTGTCTGCACTCTCTTGTATTAGACGTGTGCTCATTCAGAATGGAGAAAAGTGGTGCTATGTAATCCTAAAGATGATTACTCAGAAGTAAGTCCCATTCAGTTTCAGTTTGGCCTACTCCCTGGTAAGTGTGATTAAGATTGCAGCCTCAGTCTACTAAATATCCAGGTTCAAAGGCCTCTGAATATCCATTGCTAGGGGGCAAACAACAGATAACAGGGCTGTAGTCTTCATGTCCTGTTTGTGGCTTTCTCAGAGGCACCTGACTAACCACTGTTAGAAACCACATGCTAGACTTTATGGGCATTTATTTGGTCTGATCTAGTGGGGCTGCTCTTTTGTTCTTACTATCTTACCAGGAAGAAGGGGGAAAAAACAAACAGATGTGCATTCCTCTTTGTGCTTGGCAGAATCAGATGAAATACTGAAGTCAATGCTGTTGGAAGCATAATTCCCTTGTTCTCACTGCATTTACACCACAATGAACTTAAAATGTTGATGAGCAGCTGTCTCTTGTCAAAAATACACATGGGAATGTTCAGCTGAGCAATAGTGGCTGTGCTCCCAAAACACAGCCACTATTTTGTAGGATTTCTTCTCCACATTCTGCACCACGCTTAGAGTTTCCTCCCTCCCCACTAATCATAATTTAGGTTGTGTATGTTATTTACCATAGTACAATCTCTTGTCCATCAATGTATTCTAAAAATGATAAGAATAACAAAATATATAAACAATCTAGGAATGCTGAGGGATTTTATACAACTAGTTTCCTGCATTGAGCAGGGGGTTGGACTCAATAGCCTTGTAGGCTCCTTCCAACTGTATAATCTATGAAATCTATGAAATCCAAAGTGCTGTCTAAATTGATGGACAATTTTTTAAAATTTATTTATTTATTATATTTATACCCCACCTTTTTTCCTGAAAGGAACCCAAGGTGGCTTACATAGTCCTCCTCCTCTCCATTTTATCCTCACAACAACCCTGTGAGGTAGGTTAGGCTGAGAGGCAGTGACTGGCCCAAAGTCACCCAGTGAGTTGCATGGCCGAGCAGGGACTAGAATCTGGATCTCCTGAGTCCCAGTCCAACACTCTCACCACTACGCCACACTGGCTCTCAGTTTTAAGGAGCTTCATGGACCACTGAGGTATTAGGAAGCATGCCCAGATGGTGACCATGCTGCAAACGGAATGGGGTTTTGTTCCTTCAAGACCAGGACAGGCAGTGCAGCCTCTCCCGTCATCGACCTCTTCGCACTGAATCCAGTGTGCAATAGAGCAATAAGATTTACCCAGCCTGAGCCTTCATGCATTTGACATAACATCTAAACAGTGACAGACCTGTTCATATGTCTGTTCCGTGCAGTCTTTAACCCTGCTTTTGACAAGTGAAGATTGCATATTAGATGTACAAATGCAGGAATTTATTCATGTATGTGCAATTTGAACATTTCATGGATGTGTGGGAAATGGGGAAGAGGGCTGGGGAATCGTCCTCACATCCCATGCATTGATATTACCTGGTTTCCCAAATGGGTAAATAACCCATTGTGGTTGCAGCGGAGGGGGGAAACTGCCTTTAGGGTGCAATCCTATGCCTGGTTAGACAGCCTTTTTTTCTGTCTAAACAGGCATAGGATTGTGCCCTCAATTGCTTACTGTAAATGCACTGCATTCCGATTCTCTTGGAATAGGGTCACCCTAGGGGAACTTAGCCTAGTGCTGGTTAAATTGCAAATGAAGTAAGAAAGAAAATCTTCTAAGTATGGAGGACTTCTTTTTCCTATTTAGTGCCATGTCAACCTTCCATTACCCTGACATTCATTATGCAATAAAACATTAATACTTCAGATGAGTTCTAAAACTGGATACAAAATTAATCCTTTACAAATTCACTGGCTACCTCATGATGGTGGATTAATGCCAAGTTTGGTGAATTTTGCCAACTGCCTAAGGTTGTATAAAATAGGTGGGAAAAAGTTTTAAAATAAAACCAATTAAAGCTCTTGACATGGATTCATCCCTTTGTTCAATGAGCGTTTCATTTATTTATAGAAAGTTTAGGAAGAAATTCAAGTCTATTGTTTTGTAGCATCGAGGGAAATGCCTCTAGTTTTGCAGAATACTGTGCCTGCCAACATTCTGTCAATGGTTTTGTTCCAGCACTAATCTCAATTTACAGAGTCAAAGTGAGATTAAGTAGCCTAAGAGCCAATTTCTAATATTGCTTTATTTGCATTGGAAATTTCAAAATTGTGAATGGGATTTCTTTGTTGTGTACACAGCTGATACATCACACTAGCAGCAATGCCCACAGCCATTCACTCTGTCTGTGAAACAAGAGACTTGCCCAGAATGCCAGTGGTGAAGAAAAGAGATGAAGTTTAATTTACTGACATCTTTTGAAGCAGACCACAAAAGTGGAAATTAAATTATTTTATGGATGGCTTGATAAGGATAAGTTGCAAGAACTGTATTTTCAATTGGGACTAATTATCAATTTGGGCGTGAATGTGCCTGCTTTTTCATATATTTATTTTCCTCTTTCCCCCAGATATTGAGTAATATATTTGCCATTAGTATTAGGAATGTTTGAGGGACTTGATCTTTGCAAAGTGAGCTGAGCTGACCCACGCTGTTGCATTCCAGTGTGCAGTATGTGTAATATATTGCATGTAATAGTTATGTGAAACATATTGCATACAATAATTATGTATATTATTGTGCAATAATTATGTTCCAATGTGCAGATTGGAACGCAATTATCCTTTGGATTTTGCACTTCTCTGATGCAGTTTTTGGTTCAAAAAACATACTAAAATGAGTTTAAAATGTGTATGGTAGGATAAAATAAATTTAGAAATGTGTACATTTAGAGAAAGTATTTTTAGAAGTGTGTATTTTGTGAGAAAATATGTTAACAAAATACGTATTTATATATTATTTTTGGGTGGATTTCCCCACCATGGAATTTTATTCTGAAATAAATACAGGCAACGATGACAACAACAACGAGAGAAAATACTACATATAACAATACAACAAGATCTCTAAAGAAATTAACAGCCCCATCCTATGTGAGTTCCCGTAACCCTCCAAACTTGGAGGATTATAGGCATTCAATTGAAGGCGGGAGGAGCACAGTGGATAGGATTGCCGCCGTGCTCCCCTCGCCCTCAAAAACAATTAGGCGGCTGATTTTGGCCGTCTAAATGTTTTACCTCTCCTCATGAGGAGGAGGGGCTGAGGCACCGCCTGGATTCTTCATACGATGTCAATGCCTCACTCCTCCCCTCCCCAATCCGGGGAATGCCTGCCCCATGCCCAAACCGAAGACAGACCTCCATCTTTGGTTCCCAGTTGGGTGGAAAGAACCATGCCAGCTGCGAGGTGGTGGGGAGGAGGGCGCTCTGCGATTTGACTCCCTGTTGTGACCTCGGGATTTTTGAGGTCCCAGAGGGGAATCCGACTTATCCTGTGGCCCCCCAGGCAAGGTCAGAGTACCATAGGATTGCACCCTAAGAAACTCACTGATTAATCCTTAGTATATCATCATCATGCATGTGCTTGTGGAACAACTAGAATAAAACAGCCTAAGAAGAATGGAGAAGTTCAATATTTAATGAGAGATTGGATATACAGTCATGCCTTGGATTGAGAGCATAATTCGTTCCGGAAACGTGCTTGTAATCCAAAACACTCTTATATCAAAACGAAATCCCCCCAAAAAAAATGTGTACAGAGATTTTTAATTTAAGCCGTACTACAGTCCTTGTATTGCAAGACGTCGCTTGTATATCAAGTAAAAAAAAATTAAATAAATATTTAAAAATGTGCTTGTCTTGCAAAACACTCTCAAACCAAGTTACTTGCAATCCAAGGTATTACTGTATGAGCCATATAACACATATAAGGTGTTTGTATATGTCATAGTCAGAAAAAAAATATAGGCATCTGTACTTTATTGGAATTTGATGAGAAGTTTGAAGGGGTTCCACACAGGAAATAAATGGAAACCATTGTGCCATTATATATGGATGGATTCTTTGATTGCTGCACTTGCTGAGTACATTTGTACACAGTCAGTGTCTTCCAGTCCATTGCTGTTTAGATGGTTGCTTTGGAGACTTCTGATTACATGCTATACATGACTTTGCTGCTGTATACACTTGCTTTAAAAGATCTTTATGCAGGAATCCAGGAGAATTAGGTTCAAAATGATGAAGAGGCATAGCTCTAGGCGAACTCCTGCACTATTGTTCATTCCCACTACATGAAAGATAAATTAATCTGAGCACACCCCTTCCAGCAATGCTATAGTTTGGATGTATTAGGTCAGGGGTGCACAACCTTTTTGGCCCTAAGGGTTATTTGCCGGGGTGGTGGGGTCTGCACATATGCCTGCACACACACATACATGTGCACACTTTCACATACAACTCACATCACAATCAAAACCCTCCCCCTCCCCACTGCAGGAGGGTCAGTGTCAGAGTGGTGAGCCTAAGTTTTGGCTGGCAACCAAGATGAAGTAAAATTTGTGGACCCATCACCATGCCAGTAATAGCCAACAAATTACATCTGATTTCCTGCCAAGGAATTATAGCAAAGTCTGAGAGCTTTGGATAGGCTCCCAGGGCTTATCTACATATTCAGAATAATTATGTGGTACAGCCCTGCTGGGAATATACCTCTTAAGACTGCACATGGGATTCTACATATTTGAATCCTCCCTCATATTTAAAAATAAAACAACACCACACAGACAGAACTAGGACTCTTTGCATATAGAAAACTAGTACATCAGGAGAGGACTAGGCTATAACTTTATCCCTAACAACATTCTACTTTTTGTTTTTAAGTACAGGGAGTTGTTGTTGTTGTTGTTGTTCTTATTGATGTTGGAAGCAGTTTTATGATAAAGTTATACTTCCATCAGCAGAGGTGCTAACATCCTACCAATGCTAAGAGAGAACCATATAAAACCAATATGGTTTAACAAACAACTACTACTGTTGAGATGTAATACGTAATAGCAGCCCTTCCCTATCTGATAAAGAGAAATTGCATTTTGCACAATAGGATACCTCTGAGTAATCTTCAACAGCAATTCCACATGGAACAAAATGCAGTGAATTCTGAGCATCTAGGAATAAGGCTTCTATAGAAGGAACCATAGAGCCCTTTCCTAAAGTGTTTTCCCCCTTTCTCCTTTTTCAGTGGCAGCAGATGCTAGGGGTCTTGGAGGCTGCCAGATAAGACTTGCATTACATGAAGTCTTTCAGTATATTTAAATGTGAATTTTCATGCAGATTTTTTTTTTTTTTTAAATGCACATTAATGCAGAACTGGGACAAAAACAGACTTATGAATCAACACATGTGGAATTGACATGGGCTGGAAATTGATGGATCCATCCATCCCTAATACATATTACTGTATTTTATATCATACTAGCTTTTTTTACCCGGCGTTGCACGGGTCGTCATTTTCCTATAGGCACTATTTGTTCAAAATTCCTTAAGGTAGCTGTCCGCTGTTCTGAATCCCTCCATAGGAAAGGTCCCCCGGGACTACATAATGGAATCCCAGCTCCCCCGGGACTACCAGCTCCCCCGGGACTTCTAGCTCCCCTGGGACTGCACAATGAAATCCCTGTTCCCCCAGGAGTACCTGCTCCCCCGGGACTACACAATGAAATCCCTGCTTCCCTCCTTGGTCTACACAATGAAATACCTGCCCCTCCCCCGGGACTACACAATGAAATACCAGCTCCCCCAGGACTATACGGTGAAATCCCTGTGTGTCCCCCCCCCCCAGGACTGCACAATGAAATCTCTGCTTCCCCCCCGGACTACACAATGAAATCCCCGCTCCCCTGGGACTGCACAATGAAATCCCTGCTCCCCCAGTACTGCACAGTGAAATCCCAGCTCCCCCAGGACTGCACAGTGAAATCCATGCTCCCCCGGACTACACAGTGAAATCCCTGCTCCCCCCTACCAGGATTGCACAATGAAATCCCTGCCCCCCCAGGACTGCACAATGAAATCCCCGCTCCCCCCTCGGGACTACACAATCAAATCCCTGCTTCCCCCCCCCCGGGACTACACAACAATGTATTCCCTGTTTCCCCCCCCCCCGGGACTTCACAATGAAATCCCTGCTCCCCGCCCAGACCACATAATGAAATCACACCTCCCCCCCTGGGACTGCACAACAATGAAATCCCTGCTCCCCCGGGACCACACAACAATGAATTCCCTGCTCCCCCCCCCCCTGGGACTACTCAACAATGAAATCCCTGCTTGCCCCCTCCCCCTTGGGACTACCCAACAATGTAATCCCAGCTTGCCACCTCCCCGGGACTACCCAACAATGAAATTCCAGCTTCCCCCCCTCTCCCCGGCTGCGGTTCATATGAACATTCTGTTTTGATGTAGGAAAGATTTGCATATCCGCTCCTGATTGGGCCCCTGTGGCAGCAGTTCATACAAACATTCTAAATGCCGCTGGAGTGATTTGCATAACCACTCCTGAATGGCCCCTGTGAACATTCCAAGTGACGCCATTGGCTCTAATCTATTTTGGGGCGTACAGGTGCAGCGATGGGTTTTTCGGAGATTTGAACCCACCAGTCTTTGTCCTTGGGTGATGGAGAGTATGTGTGCTAAGTTTAGGGCAAATCCGTCCAACCGTGTAGGAGCCTATGCAATGCACGCAAACGCCCGTACACACCCACCCACCCACAGACAAACTTTCACATTTATATAGTAAATTTTCAAAGGGTGAAATATGTAGGATATGTTTAGCAATCCATGCTCAAGTTAGTAATGAACTTAATTCCTGATTATTTCAATGGGACTAAAGCATGACTAACATAGACCTGGTTCACACGTAACACCAACCCAGGGTTTTAACAACCCATGGGTTGTCATACATGAGCAGGAGAGAACAAGTGTGCTGCCTCCTGCCACTTCCACTTTTAGTCAACAACCTATGATCAGCTCATTCGTAGGTTGTTGAGCATGACATGACAACCCAGACCAATGGTCCCTAAACAACCCAGTGGTTAACCCATGGCATCTTTTTTGTAAATAAACAGTCATGGTCAGTCTAAGCATGTTTATATATATATATATATATATATATATATATAGAGAGAGAGAGAGAGAGAGAGAGAGATACTTATACAGATATGTCTAGCCTGATCATTAGAGTCTACTGATGTTGCCTTATTGTATCAGTATTTGTACAAGAGTTATGCACTGGTGACCTACCCAAATGGACATTCCATCCTAAACTTCTCTGACTTGGTTGTATGTAAATGATGATTCAAAGACTGTGTGAAGTTTGAGAGGTATCTCTCTATGGCCAACAGTAACCAGTGTAAGAACGTTGTCATCTTACCTTGATTGTACAGTTTTATTTTAGCAATCTTAAGAAGAAATAGCTAATGTCCTGTGGCTTATATTAAGATTGCCAGATTGTGTTTCCAATATTTTGTTAAGGAAATTTTGGGTATTGTTGAGATCACATTTTATAATTACAACACATCAGTTCATTTGAGGGGAAAACACCATTTGATATGTCTGTCTAACAAAACTTCTGCCTTTTAAGCTATACAGTATAAAACTCCCAAATAATAGAAAGAATAAGTTGCTGACAGCTCAGTGGGATATACACAGACACTTCCTGGATCTTTTTACTTTTTTTGCAATTGCAGATAAAGGCAAAGAATCGAACAGGACCTCCTGCCCACCAACCCTGATTTTACATACAGAAATGAAAAATAAGCCAGCAGAGAGTGAAGATGAGCAGGTTTGTTTCTCATTATTTTAATCTGATTTGGGAAAGATATTGATCTGCAGCAATCAAGCAGAGAACAAGAGCTTGTTCAATAAATTTCCTATTGCAATACAGTCATATTGTTTAGTGTGAGTTCTCAAAAATTAACTGAACCATTGCTCTATCTTGGTAGCCTTGGTCATACATGAGAGCCAGACGAAACATTCAGATAAATCACATGGTACAGAATTCAGGGGGCGCAAAATTTAAGACTACATGTTGTGTGTTTAAATATTTCCCCATGTGAAGGCTGCATGCCAGCAGTGAGTAAGGCCACATCAACCCAAAGTGAAATGGGCCACCCATTGCTGACATGTTCCCCAATGCACTCCCCTCCTCCCCCACACCGGTGCCATCACTTTCTGTTTATTTATTTCACATAAGTATTACTGTATGCAAAAGAACCTGGTTAATTTGATTATTTACTGGAAGTTTAAGTGAATTACATAGTATAATGGTGTCTTTTGTTGATTCATATCTGTATTTCCATGAAAAGAACCATTCCTTAAAACTACTCCCAGATGTCAACAATGCTTCAAATGACAACAAACCTGTGGCATCCACTCCTGTACCAGGATCCCCATGGTAAGCACATTTAGGCCAGGGGTCTTTCATTCGTCAAGATCTTTGCTATTGCCAAACTTGAATTAACTATCTGCTTTGACATGGTGAATGGGAGAAGGGAGGAAAATAATCCTGGACATTATGCAATGTTTCATGATTATCATTATTTTTTTTTCTAAAACTGCCACTGTGAATTTACACTTTGTTCTGATAACTGCACAAAAAATTGAAATAAAACACATATTTATATTTGTATCCTACTCCATCTGTAATCCTCAAACTGGGTTACGAGTTAAAACTATGCATTAAGTATTAATGTAAGAATAAGGTTCAAGACAGATGCCAAAACCTCAGACTACATCCTAAATTCACTTATCTGGAAGTAAGTCCCATTAGACTTACTTTCCTCCAACCTAGATTGAAAGGTCTAGGTCAGAAGGGACTTCTTCAATCTGATGCTCTCCAGATGTGTTGGGCTACTTTCATCATTCCCCAGCTAGCATGGCCGGAGGCTATCAAGTTGGGGAAGATTAGCATAGGGGTACCGCTGAAAGAAGTTTGGGATTTGGCCTGCATCGGGGGCAGGGGGATCTCTCAGTCATCACTCTGGTGAGCTTATTAAGACAAAATACCTCCATTGGTGCATCATGATTTTATCAGATGATCCATCACAGAATCACCCTGAAACATGGAGTGGACCTTTAGGGATATATTATTAATTCATGCCTACTTAGATATGAAATGAAAATGTTTTACAAAACGACGACAAATTACTACACCCAGTAAAAATATCTGGATTTCATTCCAAACCCTCTCCACTCATAGGTTGGCTCCATGCTTCTGATGGATTCTGTGGTTGGTGTGGCATTACCAGACTTATACTGGGATGTCATTCAGGAACAAGAGCAGGAAGTCTGACAGGGATTCCAGGTTGTACAGCTTAAAACAAATTAAAAGGTGAGTCCCCTCCCACATTAGCTCAGTGGGGGAATTCATGACATACAGTGAAGGTAGTGGAATATTCATATCATATCACAGTGTATATTCAGGCTGAATACTTGCAAAGGAAAATGAAGTTTTCTGTCATGTCTGTACATTAAAAGAAAAGAAGAACGTGATTGCATTTGCTTAGTGGAATGGACATGCTTTCATGGAGATAGTTACAGTGGGTGCTAGAATTTGTTTAATAAACAATATACTGTCCTTTTTCCTTCTCTTTGTTCCACAGTCTGGCTCTCTGCATCAGTTATGATAGTTTTGAACCTTATGATGCACTTCAGACCATAACTTTCAGTTCCTTTTTATCCATACTCAGTATAATGAAATCATTTTTAAATAGAGTCCAACCATCCATATCTTAATGTGTGTGTGTGTGTGTGTGTGTGTACAGATATACATTATAAATGGTAAACAGCAAGGCCAAAATGCCATGAAATGTAAAGGTACAGTCTGTGACAACCTTTTGCATTATATGGCCTTTTGACTTCACTGTTTATAATTTGTATTTCTACTGTACATCAACATATAAATCTACCAACTGAGGATAACACTTCATGCATTTGATGAAGGGGACTCTGGTCCACAAAAACCTATGCCACCCACAATAAATGTGTTACAGCCTGATCCCATGTGTGTTTAAGTGGAAAGTCCCACAGAAGTCAATGGGACTTCCCAAGTAAATGTTAATAAGATCGCAGCTTTAGTCTTTAAGGGGCCACTTGAGTCTCTTTACAGTTAATTGGTGAGCAACTAATGTATGTAGCTCCTGATTATTTTTTTATTCCCTCCAGACAACACTTATTTTCCTGAGCATTCTTTCACAGACTAAAGTTGATGCAAAATTTTGTTTAGCTAGTCTACCTTTCAGTCACAAAGAGTACCACAAACTCCAAATCTCTCTATTTACCAGGGACAGCCTCTGTTTCCTGGTCCCTGCCACTTGAAAATCACTGTTTGTATTTTTTTTGTTTTTGTTTTTGGGAAATCTCTTGTTAAAATAGTGTTGGAGCGCAATCCTATGGCCCCTACACAGTGTCTCAGGGGCCATAGGATGCAGTGAATCTTCCTCTAGGGGGCTTGAAACAGAGCTCCAACATCAAAGGATATCTGACTGCAGTTCACAACTTCACACACACACCCCGCTGCCCCTTTCAGCCACTGCAGAAAGCTCCACAGTGGCTCCCTCTTCTGAAGTTGGGAATCTGACCTCAGGAAGGGAAAAAATGGGAATGTTGGGGGTGTACCAGTGGGCAGGGAGGGGAGAGGTCAAGGATACGCTTTGAGGCCTGTCTAACTAAAAATGTTTTTAAGGAGGACAGAGAGGCCAAAAAAAATATATCCTCTGCTTTTCCTCCCAAACTGCTGGCAACAGTCCAGCAGGGCATGCATGGGATCAGTCGCCTCCAACACTGGAGCACTCCGTCCTTTGGGCTTGTAGTAGCCCCTAGGATTGGTTTCTTAGTGTGTGAGTTGCTAGAGTTGTAATTATTCAGGATCTGCTACCACTACCAGCCTTATGCAGTTAAGGCTGCAATCCTGTAGACACTTACCACGCAGGAAGCCCCATTGAACACAGTGAAACCTACATCCATCTAAACATGCATCAGTTTGCACCGTTGATCTCTGAGTGGGGAAAGGATGTTTATCTCTAGCATACATGCATTTAAAGTGCTGATAACATATGTTAGGTAAATGGGCTTTTTTTCCTAGTATATCTTTAACCAAAAGAACAATCACCATCTTGGCTTTTAAATCAGTGGAGGACAGGCTATTGCAGAAAGAATGGACATTGGACAAAGCACACAGTCAGGCAGTCAGAGGCTTTGACAATGTGTAAGAGTGGAGGGGAAGTGACCATTGATTTGACAACAATAGTGCTGTTCCAAGCATGTCCCTACTTTCCTCTATGAAATGTTGGAAAGTAGGCACTGCCATTCTTTGAACTATCACTGTTTTGAACTTTGTTTATATCTAAGCATCTTAGCCAAAGAGTGGCAATCCCATGGAGATTGCTGGAAAATCAAGTTCTTCAAACCCTTCAAAGAAAAAGCAATAGATCAAAGTTAGCAGCCATACATATGCTTTCTTGTTGTTACATTCATCATCATTGTTTATTTCGGTCATAGACCAATGCAGAAAAAAGGAAAATATGAAATACAAAAATACAGTATAGAAGGCATCAATACCAAGTAACTAGAAGACAAAAGGTAAACATGTACATATCCCAATAATACAAAATCAATTAAAATGTTGAAATAGTATTATTTTATCATCACCTCTGACAAGCGATAGCAGGTGCACAAAAACTAGCCAATCTTGTTGTGACGTAGGGGTTCTGATCCGATAAAAGAGCCAATGTGGTGTAGTTGTGAGAGTGTTGGACTGGGACTCAGGAGATCCAGGTTCTAGTCCCCGCTCGGCCATGAAACTCACTGGGTGACTTTGGGCCAGTCACTGCCTCTCAGCCTAACCTACCTCACAGGGTTGTGAGGATAAAATGGAGAGGAGGAGGAGGAGGATTATGTAAGCCGCCTTGAGTTCCTTGCAGGAAAAAAGGTGGGCTATAAATGTAATAAATAAATAAATAAATAAAAATATGATATATAAAATAGAACAGATTTGCCAGGAATTTTCTGTACTAATGGAGTAATAAAAGTGAATCCAAGATCACAATAAAAGGAGCAATAAAATAAAACATGTCCAACTGTCTCCGCTTCTCCCACCTCACAAGGGCATAAACGTTCTTGGTAAGGGACCCCCCTAAATCTTCCTTCCAAAAGTGCAGATGGCAGGACATTATATCTGGCCAATGTAAATGCCTTTCTAAATTTGGGAATGGTCAGGTTTGTCGGATAATTTGCAGGCATGAATGCCCTCCCATTGTCATTAAATTCACAGTGTACTGTAGGCAGGGCTAGATGATTTTGCAACTCGATATCCCAAATTCACTGACGGATAGTAGCTTTGGCTTTTGTATATCCAGGAGCTAAAAGAGGAGTAGGAGAGAACCCCAGTTTTGTAATTTGACTGCACATTCAGTGTCCTTTTCCATTTAGTCTGAAAGACATCAGTTAGCATTAGTGGGGCCAATCCCACAGGGAAGAACATCAAAAAATTTCAGCCAAAAATTTATCATATGTATCCAGAGACGGGCCTCCACAGAAACTTCTCCCGCTTCTAATAGTAACATTACATCGGGCACACAGTTTGGGGCTCCAAATACGGCTCTCAGGAATTTAGTTTGTGTAACTTCAAATCAGCCATAATTGCCATAAGCACATCTCTGTGAGCTGAACAGCATCTGGGCTATCATCTTAGCTGTAAATACCTGCATAGCATATTTTTCTATTTATGCATATAATATATCTGTGTCTGTGAGAACTCTGGATGCGTATGCTACTGGCTTCTAATGATCACCATATTTTTGCAAGAGTGCTGCCCCAATCCCCTCTTTGGAAGCATCTGTGGACAATTTGGTCTTCCTGTTGCTGTCAAAAAACCTGAGCGCTGGAGCTGTTTCAGTTAACCTTTTTAGCTTTGCAAAAGCCTTGTCTAGGTTGGCATCCTAGTTCCACTGAGTATTTTTCTTTATGAGTGCTCTAAGGCTACTGGTATGCTCTGCCAGGTTTTCAATATATACATGTGTTACCATACCTAAAAATCTTTGAATCCCTTCCTTATCTTGTGGGGGTGTCATGTTTGAGATTGCTTTTATTATCTTTGGATCAATTTGTACCCGTTTCTGATATTCTTTCACCCAAGTAGGTGATTTCTTTTACTCTGAATTTGCATTTCTGTTTGTTAAGTTTAAGCCCAGCTGCCCTAACCCTCTGTAAGGCCTCCTGTAACTGCTGATCATTTTGTTCTTTAGTTCTGCCCCACACTAGGATGTATTAATCTTGACACTAGCAGCCCCATTGAATACTTGCTGTAGAGGCCTGTGAAAGACTTCAGAGGCAGATTTGAGGCCAAATGGGAGTCTGTGAAAGCAATATCTCCCAAAGGCTGTGTTAAAAGTACACAACTTTTCTCATCTAGCAGAACCTTCCAAAATCCTGAGGACTCATCCAGAATTGAAAAATATTTTTCATCATCCGTCTTGTGGGCAATAGAAAATGCTTGTTTGTGTGTTTATTTATTATATTTATATCCCACCTTTTTTCCTGCAAGGAACTCAAGGCTGCTTACATAATCATCTGCATTTTATCCTCATAACAACCCTGTGAACCTGTTAGGCTGAGAGTCAATGACTGGCCCAAAGTCATCCAGTGAGCTTCATGGCCGAGTGGGAACTAGAATCTGGATCTCCCAAATCCTAGTCCAACGCACTAACCACTGTAACCCACTGGCTCTCTTTTTTACATATTTATTTAGCTCCTTTCGATCTAAACATAGTCTTAAGGTGCCATTTTTTTATATGATGACTAATGATTGTACCCATTCAGAGGGTTCCTCCACCTTGTCAATGATTTTTAAGGCTAGCTCTGTCTGTCTAGCTCTTTTTTAAACCTTCCTTTTATGGCTACTGGGCCCTTTCTTGGTGCATGGATGACTGGATAATTAGGTTCTGCTAACTCTATTTTGTATTCAGTTCCTAATTTACCTATGCCCCCAAAAGTATCGGCATATTGATCTTTAATTGGTTTGTCCTTTGCATTTGTTACTATATAGACTCTTTTAATGAATCCCAATTGCTGACAGGTTTTTAGGCCTAGAATAGCCATAGTGCTCCCCAAAGCTATTACAAGTTATCAGCTCTATATGATCCTTAGCCTTTACTACTAATTGACAAATCCCTTTAATGGGAATCACATTCCCATTGTGAACTCTTAATTTTACGCTCAGTCCGGTGTGGTGGTTGTTTTAATGTATCAACTATTAACTCTGCAAGCACATCTATGTACCAGTGTCCATTTTATAACCGATAACCTGTCCATTAGTCTCCAATTCAATAGTCTGGTCGTCTTCTGTCTCTGCAGCTACTTTTCCCACAAAGATCTCCTGTTCTGTGTTTTCATCTTGCTGTCCTGGTAGATTGTATTAGTTTGTTTGCTTAATCTTTGTAAACTGCCCAGAGAGCTTCAGCTATTGGGCGGTATGGAAATGTAAGAAATGAAATGCAATAAAATGCTTGGTGTTTTTTTTTCTCTGTGCTTGCAGCTCTTGCTTGTAGACTCTTGCAAAATGGTTAAATAGCTTGCATGCATCACACTGCTTTCGCAGGGCACTGCCTATTTGGGTGTTTGATTCCACATTTCTTGCAATTTCTTTCTTTCTTTCACTTGCATCCTCATTTCTTGGGCTATCTGTGCAAAATCCTGCTTTTCTTATTTGCTTTCTATCTTTTCCTTGCTTGCCTTTTTGCTTGATTTACTGTTTCTGTTTCAGTTTTGCCTTTTGTTTGCAGAGTGTGCAGAGTAGCTTCTGCTGCCTGAAAGACACTCACTGCTTTGTCTGGGGTCAAATTCACATCTTCTAAAAGTCTTTTTTGTAGTTTTGTATCTCCAATTCCTATTAAAATCTGATCCCTTATTATAAACTCAGTAAGCTGCCCAAAATTATGATCCTGGCTCATTAGCTTTAACTCTGTGAGGAATTCTTCAAAACATTCACCCTCTTTTTGAACTCTCTTGTGGATTTTTTATCTCTCAAATGTCTCACTTGTTTTTGGTATGCAGTATTCTGCAAACTTCTGTAACACAGTCACAGAGCTTTTCCTCTCTTCCTGGTTTAGCTGCATGCTATTAAAGACATCCACAGTCTCATTTCCTGCTATGTTCAAGAATATTGCTATTTTCTGCTCATCTTCCTTTTCTGCATAGCCTGTTACTTGTGTGTGTGTGTGTGTGTATGTGTGTGTGTGTGTATCAAAACTCTGTTTAATTTCCTTCCCACGATTCAGCAGCTTACTTGAGAGTAGGGATGGCCAAGAATTTTGGGGGGGGAGGAATGGAGCAAAATCGCCCCACTATTTCCCCCCCTGAGCTCAGTGAGACTTACCTGGCCCCGGCTCATCCCAAGTTATCGCTGCAAAAGGAGCTTCCAGGTCCCCGGCATGTCATTTCCGGGTCCCTGGCAATGCGTGTTTTACATAAATACCAAGATAAACTTCCTTAAAATGGCCACAAACAGCAAATCGCTGCAGTTTTAAGGTAGCTTACTTTGGTATTTACGTAAAAAATGCAGCACCGGGGACCCGGTAGTGACACGCTGTGGACCCGGAAGTCCGCCGAGTGCTGCAGCTGCCGGGCGCTGCAGGACGAGCAGGGGGGGGGGGTAAGTGGCCACCCCTACTTGAGAGTTTTACTTCTGTTAGAAGTGACTTTGTTCAAGTCCTGTAAAAAGAAATAGTTCTCTGGACAAGAAAATTGGTGAAAGCAAAGCACTTTTTATTGAATACAGTCTTGCAAGAGTGGGTGCGCTATGCAGGTAGGCACACCTTAACATTCAAGCAGCGTGTTTTTATTCCCTATGCCCGGCCGCAGGGTTCCTCCTTCATTCCCCCATTGGCTGGGTACTTTGAGGTTTACAGCCTATCCCGACCGCCTAAACCGAATACATTATTCCCCGCCCCTGTTTACCGTCCCTCCTCTTGTTGTGTGGCATCCTGTTACTCTAATTTCCTATTGGCTCTTCCACACATTCCTTAACTTCATTTTAACTTTGACCTCTTACTCTCCCATCAGCAGACACCTCTTCTTTTGACACATTTTTATGCCTGGTCTGTGTTTCCAGAAAGGGAGGATTCTTCATTAATCTGTTACCTACTTATTCAATGTCATCCCTATCTAAGCATAATTTATCATCTACTAATCCCATGCCATCCTTATGACCCGGGCATTGAGTTCCTTACATATTTTAGGCCTCATTTATCACTAGACTGGGGCCCCCATTCAGGGTGAGTTCTCTGGCTTCTTTTAATTTCTGTCTTTTTATTTTATTTAATATAATTTGGGAAAGAAACTTTCTATAATTCTTACAATCCCTCCTCTTTTTCTTTTTACTCTTTTCTTTTCCAACACTTTAGTCAATTTCCTCCATCTTAATATAGTATGGTGGAGACGTTTCGTCTTCTAATACCATCATACTAGTATCATAAGCCGGAGGAGTCAGTGGCATTTTCTTAGATAGGGCGGTTTCAATAAGTCTTTGTGTTAGTCCTCGGACACAAGGGATAATACAACATCCTAACGCTAAGACTCCTCCTACCACAATCAGGGAAGTAAACATTGAGATTGCTAAGGTTTTCCACTTCCCAAACCATGTTTCTAACCATCCTGTCAATGAAGTATTTATTCCTGAGTTTTCAGCAAGTTCCGCTGCCAGGGTATTGAGACCCTCTAGAGCTTTTGTTATTGTCCCATTAGGAGCAGTATTGTTGGGTATGAAGGTACAACACTGTCCTCCTAACATTACACAGACGCCACCTTTTTCTGCTAAAACCATGTCCAAAGCCATCCGATTTTCTCAAGCTATTCGACTGGTGGCATCCAATTGCTCCGCTATCCCTTTTATTGCATCTCGGGTATAGTTTATGAATCTCTGTTGATTGTAAAAGATGTAATTAATCCAGTCAACATTTTTATTTATGGTTGACCACCAAAAGAGAGCAGACTCAAATCCGGCAGCTATTTGATTTCGGGCTTTAAATTCATCTGGAACTCCTCGGGGCACCCCTATGGCATCAATATATATCCCTTTATCAAAGGATGTAACTAGTACATTCCTTTTGTTCCGACTATGCCATTCGGGTTTAACTTCCTTTTTAAAGGCCAGGGTGAATGGTACTGCTAATTGTATTATAGCACAAGTCCCAGTCCAATTGGCGGGTAAGGTTGGCCTTATAGACTTTCCCCCACAATACCACCATAAGTCAGCTCTGGCCACTCTCAAGTTAGAGTAATTCCCATTGCTTAATGTGATATCCAATACCTCCTTACATGTGTTCAGTTCTCCCATTGGCCTGGCCAACCCCCCCACCTGTCGTGAGAAACAAGCAGTGTGATTGACGTGCCTAGTAGAGAATGTCGGAGGCATTCTTTCACTTTTGGACTTTAAAGCTGGGAACAATAGGGATAGAGACCTGCAAGTCTCATTTCCCCAAGCATCTTTATGCTGGAACAGAGCTATTATACAACTCATTCCCAGGGGGTCCTTGCTCCAACCCAGAGGAAAGGGAATTACTTGTGCTACAGGCTTTCCTGATGCACAGGCATAACAGTTACTTTTGTTCAAACTTTTAGCAGTATACTTCACCCATTCAACCCAGGTGTTCATGTCTCCATACCCTGTTTCTACTTCAAATGTTTGGCGCAGATCTTCAATCTCAACTACTGTCACTACCTTCGGATCATTCAGAGGAGCTTGGAAAGTTTTAACTTTGGGCATGACAGTTGCCTCTAAGGTTTGGTCGTCAGAATCTGACTTTTCTACTATTAATCTAAAACAGCATGCAACGGGATCAGTTCCAGAAACACTTATTCCCATGCCAAACGAAGTCTGATTTATTGAGAATTTGGTTGGCCGGCCACCAGAGGGATATTCATTCCAAGATGTTTGGACGATGGATACCCATACTGGATTGCAAGTCCCCTCTTCACAATCTGACCGAGTAGGACCTTTACGAATTGAAACCATACTTTTTATTCTAGAGTGAGGAGACGCTGCCGTCCATCCTTGGGATTGTGTGGTCCACAAGACTTCGGACCAGCGACGACAGGGCGTCCCTACACACATATATTTGTCTTGGGAACTCCACCGTCTCTGAGTGTTCAAATCTCCACATTTCAACAAGCTACAGGCATCGAATTTTACAACTTGAGTCTGACTACTTTCTCTAATTTTTATTACAAACGTAGTGGAGATGTTGCCAACCAGAGATATCAGTATACCTATACAAATTAATCGGGCTGTCATGGTTACAATCTTTTAAGGAACTGAAGGTTTCTAATTCTCTGTCAATTCTTTTGACACGGAAACCCCAAAGAACTTGTGTTTATAGATATAACATATAGTTACTAACCCACTAAGAATAAGAAAGATTACAAGGATTATTTCAGCTACAACTAATTCTCTAGTTTGCATTATATTGTATCCTCCACCCTGGGAACAAAGGGATTCCCCCTGGAGGGATCTCTTTGGGTGTGGATCCTATGTCTACAGTAATATTTCCTATTATTTGAGGTCTTCCACCTCGGGACTTCTTTTGCACAATTATCACCTTTTGTTGACCTTGGATTTGGACAGGTAAGGATCTAGTTTCTAGCACTAGTGGACTTGGCCCTCCCATTCACTACAGGTCTGCCCACAGTCCTTCTCCACAATACATGTACCCCTTTGTTTCTCCTTCCCAAGGATCAGAGGTTGCGTATGGGAGTTCCTCGTCTGAGTCGTCCAGATTTAGTAGTCCTCCCTTATTTGATCCAAATCTTGACTTACACTGCTTACATTCCAACTCATGGAAATTATTCAGTTGTGGGGGTAATTGGATCACCTGGTGGGCCCAACGCCTAATGCCTCGATTTTGAACTGCTAATTCGTTTTGTAACTCATATCCTTCTACTTTTCGGACACCGATTTTCCTAAGAAAAAACTACTCATGCCACTGTCCTTGAGTTCCTACCCGTCGGTATCTTATGACCCAAAACTGAACTGGCTCCCCAGTTCCTAATTTAGGTAACGCTAAGTCCCCTTTCTCTATCCTTAATTCCCAGAATGGGCACAAGATTTCTTCCCAGATCACAGATGATCCTGGGCCTGTAGTCCAGCTGTCCACTAATGGACCTACTATTGTTGCATATCTTTCCTCTGGATCCCAATTCGGGTTGTTATCTGGTCCCGCATCCCACCCTGGTACAGAATCCCCTATGGTATTGTCCATCTAATGGGTAACTTTCTTAAGAACTATTTTCGTGGGTGTTTGTGTTTTAATTACTGTCCAACTGTTAGCGTTTGGAGGTTCTTCCACAGGCCCTTTCACTCGCGTATAGTGAGTCCACCCTTTTTCGGCTGTCCGGACTGCGGTTTCTGTATTCAGGAGCGTTTGGAAAGGCCCCTCCCACTCCGGTTGGAGTTTGGCTTCTTTCCACGATTTGATCAACACCCACTGTCCTGGTTGTATATTGTGGACTGCGAATTCCAGGGGTGGCGTTTGCGCTAGGAGTCCTTTCCTCCTAAGAAAAGATAAAGAAGACGACAGCCCAAGTATATACTGTTTTAAAAACCGATCTTTGGTCTCATATTGGGGCAATTCTCCAAGTTGACCCATGTATGGAAGACCAAACAGCATCTCATATGGGGATACTCCTATATCCTTCCGTGGGGCGGTCCTTATCCTTAACAAAGCGAGGGGCAAACATTTAGTCCAAGGTAATTTAGTTTCCAAAATCAATTTGCGCAAGGTGGCTTTTAACGTTTGATTCATTCTTTCCACTTTTCCAGAGGATGGAGGATGCCATGGTGTATGATAATCCCAACTAATTCCCACTCCCTCCATGATTTCTTTCAATACCTTGGAGGTAAAATGACTCCCCTGGTCTGAATCAATATGTTCCACTATTCCATACCTGGGCAAAATGTGTTCCAGGATAATTTTACTTACTCTAGTTGCAGTGGCAGTTGACATTGGATATGCTTCTACCCAGTTGGTTAAATGATCTACTAAGACCAGTATATATTTCAACCTGCCTACTGGAGGGAGTTCTGTAAAATCAACCTGGATACTTTGGAAAGGACGCAATCCTGGCTTGCGCCCACCTGGTGGTTGCTTTCTTAGCACCTTTTTGTTGATTTTTCTGCAGATCATACACCGTTCGCAGATCTGCTTTGCTACTGTGTGTATCCCCATACACCCATATTCTCTAAGTACCAAATCACACATAGCTTGGACTCCCCAATGGCCCCCTTCATGTAAAATAGCCATAATTTCTCTCATTATTTGTTTGTTGACCATTTCTCTGCCATCTGGGAGTATCCATTTTCCCTCTTCTACTTCAGTTGCTCCTAATTCTTTTAGTCCTAACATTTCCCTTTCCGTCCATACTGGCCTTTCTTTTGTTTTTGGCAACCTAGGGGTTAGCATGTTCATTTTTACTACTTCTTCTCCCATAGCAGCTTCTTTAGCTGCTTCATCTGCTAATGCATTCCCTCTTGCTTCAAAGGATGCACCTCTTTGGTGACCAATTATGTGGACCACCGCTATTTCTCTAGGCAAAAGTAAATTTTCTAACACTTCTTGTACTAGTGCACCGTGTACTAGTTCTTTTCCTTTGCTATTTATTAATCCCCTCTCGTGCCATATTTTTCCAAATGTATGTACTACTCCATAAGCATATTTAGAATCCGTATAGATGGTCCCATCTTTTTCTTTTAAAGCCTTGAGGGCTTGATTTAAAGCATACAGTTCACAGGTTTGGGCTGACCAGTTATTGGGCAACCTTCCTGATTCTGTTAGTTCTTTAGTGTTACCATCTATTACGGCATACCCATTGTGTCTCTTTCCTTCCAATACACGGGAGGACCCATCTATAAATAGGCAAGTTCCCTTATGCAATGGAAGGTCTCTCAAGTCTTGTCTCACTTTAGTCTGATATTCAATGATATCCAGACAATTGTGTTCTAAATTTTCACACTCATGTTCCCCTTTTGTCAGAAACGTGGCTGGATTCAGACAATTTTCAGTGGTGAGGATTAAATCCTCTTTTTCCATTAAGACCGCTTCATATCTCAAGATTCTAGAATCTGTTAGCCATCTCCCTGCCCTTTGTGTCAAAATGGTGCGAACTTGATGAGGCGTACTGACCACTAGTGCCCCTCCAAAAGTTAGCTTCCTGCTTTCTTCTACCAACAGAGCTGTTCCTGATATTGCCTGAATACATTCTGGCCATCCTCGGGAGACTGGATCCAGAATTTTTGATAGGTATGCTACTGGCTTTCGCTGTCCTCCCCATTTCTGGGTGAGCACTCCCAAAGCTGTTCCCTCTTGTATGCTGACAAACAAATGAAATGGTTTGTCTAAAGAAGGAAGAGCCAATACTGGAGCAGTTATCAGATCGTGCTTTAGGATTTTTATTAATTCTTTTTCTCCATCTGTCCACACTAATTCATTTGGTTTTTCTTCCAATAATTTCAGATACAGTCCTTTAGTTTTAGCCGCATAGGAATCTATCCACAACCTACAGTATCCTGTTAACCCTAGGAACTTCCTCAATTCCCTTTTTGTCTTGGGTAGGGGTGTTTCGACTATCCCTTTTACTCTTTCAGGGCTAATTCTTCTTTTCCCCTCACTTATGAGATGCCCTAAATATTTTACTTCCTTTTCTACAAATTGAAGTTTGGACTCTGACACTCTCAGTCCTTTCTGTCCTAGAAAATTTAACAGCGCTTTTGTGGCCTCCGCCACTGGGCCTCTCTTTTTCCCTGAAATTAGAAGGTCATCCACATACTGGAGGAGGAGCGTTCCTGATGGCATTTTAAATTGCTCTAAGAGTTGTTCCAATACTTGTCCAAACAAGTTTGGACTCTCAGTGAATCCTTGTACGAGGACTCGCCACCGGAATTGTTGTTTTCTTCCAGTATTTGGATCCTCCCATTCAAAGGCAAACATATCCCTACTCTCCTCAGCCAAAGGACAGGTCCAAAATGCATCTTTAAGATCAATTACACTAAACCACCCATGTTCATGTGGAATTCTACTTAAAAGAGTGTATGGGTTAGGCACTACAGGATGTCTGGTCTGAACTATTTGGTTCAACTTCCTTAGGTCCTGCACCAATCTGTAACTACCATCTGGTTTCTTTACTGGTAGTATAGGGGTGTTATAAGGTGACATGCAAGGTTCTAACAACCCATCTTGCACCAGAGTTTCTATGACTGGCTTCAAGCCCTTCCTTCCTTCCAATGGTAAAGGATACTGTTTCTGACATACTACTTCACCTTCCCTTTTTAACTTTATTTTTAATGGAGGTATATCTAAAATTCCTCTATTCCCCTCTTTAACCCATACTTCGGGGTTTATCTCTTTGATATCTTCCTCTGAAAGAACTGCCACCTTTACTACCATTTCTTTGTTTTCCACCCTTACTTCTAGCCCTAGTTCTGTCATCATGTCTCTTCCTAACAAATTTGTGCCTAATTCTGGTAAGTAAAGAGGCTGACACATTATTTCTTCTTTCTTATGTTTAATTTGCATTGGTTCAAACATTGGGGTCCGAATTTGGCCTCCTACCCCTGACGCTAGTACAAAATTATTGGACAATTGGGTTCCTACAGGTCTGTAATTAAGGGAGGTTCTTTCTGCTCCACTATCTACAAGAAATACTGTATCCTCTTCTCCTGGCCCCACCTTTAAATTTATCAAGGGTTCCCGGTGGGTCCTTTTAAAAGGATACCCCTGACTCCCCTAATCCTCTTCCATATTCATTAGTGGGATAATCCTTTCTTCCCTTTGGATCTCGGGACAATCTCTTTTAAAGTGTCCTAATTTTCCACACCGGAAACATCCAGCTCTCTGTCCTCCCCTTTCTTGACCTCTTCCTGTCCCCAACTGCCCATCCTGATTTTGTCTGCTTGAGCCTGGTTTTCCCTGTTTCCACTTTCCCCTCCCCATTTTTCCTTGTTGTCCCTTCTGACCATTAGCCTCCATCTTTTTCTTCATAACTTGGTCCACTGTATTCACCATCAATTTTATATTCTTCCTCTCTTTTTCATCCTCCCTTTTTACATACACTTTTTGTGCCTCCCTTAAAAGATCCTCGATATTTTTATCACTCCAGTTGTCTATTTTCTCAAGTTTCTTTTTAATATCTGGCCATGACTTTGTCACAAAATTGACTTTTAAGAGGGACTGACTCACTGGATCTTCAAGGCTCATACCAGAATATTTCCTCATTTGATCTTTTAGTCTTTGAAGGAAGTCAGATGGTGACTCCTCCTTGTTCTGCTGTACCTCAAAGGCTTTGGTCAGATTCTGGGACCTAGGGACTGCGTGTTTAATTCCTTTGATCATTAAGGTCCTAAGGTCTTTCATTTTAATCCTTTGTGAATTCCTCTGGTGATCCCACCCAGGGTCAAGATTGGGATACTTTTGATCAGCTGGTTCCACCCCTTGTCCAGGAGGGTGTTCCCTGTCCCATTCAGACAGGGCTGCCCTTCTGATCATGGCTCGTTCTTCCCCAGAGAACAAGATGGCCAAGATGGACATCAACTCTTCCCATGTATACGTATTAGGTCCCAAAAATTGATCTATTTGTTCTCCCAGCCCCACTGGGTCTTCCATCAGCGGCTTCATTTCCTTCTTAAAAATTCTTATGTCTGAACTATTAAGTGGGGCATTTACATACCCCATTTGCCCTGGACCTGTCGGGACTTCCCTTAGAGGGTACATGTTTGTCCCTCCACGAGTCAGATCTGGGGATGGATCCTCTGATCTTCCCCATTTGTCTCTATCTGACCCTAGTGTGGCACTCTTTGTTCTTCTCCGAGTTCCCTCAGGAAAGGGAAGGTTTTGTGTGTCTTGTTTTAATTGGGCTACTTCTCTGGTTACATGAGCTTCCCTAACCTGGGGTGCTGTTTCAGCTGGGACTTCTGGGTCGGCTCCGCCAGCCCCTTCCCCTCCACCCAGGGGTGCATATGGCGGCGGTAGCCGAGACAGAGGGTCCCAACATTCAGGGTCTTTCTCAGAAACTTTTTCTTTCTCTTTCTTTGTCTTTTCCCCTAGGTAGCACATATTTTCTATCCCATTCTCCACCCAACATTTGGCATAATCAGATTCTTCCTGAGAATATGGTCTTTTATTATTTACATGGATGTTTAATGTCTGACACAGCCACATTTCCCCTGCCCCAAACTTAGGCCAGAAGACTGCAGGTGGTCTAATACTCTCCTTAGTCCAGACAAAACAACAGAAATTTATCATTTTCTTTTTATCCTTGTTTTGAGTACATGGAATTTCCTTCCATAGTTTTAACATCCGCCCTAAGGGACTATCTGGCGGAATATCAATCCTTTCCCTAGGCACCTTTTCTTCCTGGATCTTTCCTGACCCAACCTTGGAACTATAGTTCCCCATCGAGACCCTTTCACGCTCCTTAACAATCACTTCGTCCGTCTCTGGCCGCCCTCTCGCGAGGTAACGGAAACGCAGATTGGGACTCCACACTCACTTCGTGTCTGGGACACGTCTCACACACTCCACATTCAGTCTCGATATCCAAGAGCAGTACTTTAAGGGAAAATTTTCCTGCCCTTATCCCAACCACCAAGGTAAAATAAATAGCCCAATTTTTCTTACCTTGGTCTGTGCACAGAGTTGCCTGGTTGACCGATCTCGTGCCTACCCAACCGGTTTCTCCTAAGTGCCTTTCACCAGTCCAGCATCTCGGGTTTCCTTGGCCAGTCCGTCACTGACCACCCTTGGCACCAAGGAGACTACTGAACTCAGTAGGACGCGTCTTCCCGTTGGTTGGCAATGGCAGCCAGCGACTGTGATGGCAGGATCCCGGACGAGCCCCCAATTTGTTAGAAGTGACTTTGTTCAAGTCCTGTAAAAAGAAATAGTTCTCTGGACAAGAAAATTGGTGAAAGCAAAGCACTTTTTATTGAATACAGTCTTGCAAGAGTGGGTGCGCTATGCAGGTAGGCACACCTTAACATTCAAGCAGCGTGTTTTTATTCCCTATGCCCGGCCGCAGGGTTCCTCCCTCATTCCCCCATTGGCTGGGTACTTTGAGGTTCACAGCCTATCCCGACCGCCTAAACCGAATACATTATTCCCCGCCCCTGTTTACCGTCCCTCCTCTTGTTGTGTGGCATCCTGTTACTCTAATTTCCTATTGGCTCTTCCACACATTCCTTAACTTCATTTTAACTTTGACCTCTTACTCTCCCATCAGCAGACACCTCTTCTTTTGACACATTTTTATGCCTGGTCTGTGTTTCCAGAAAGGGAGGATTCTTCATTTATCTGTTACCTACTTATTCAATGTCATCCCTATCTAAGCATAATTTATCATCTACTAATCCCATGCCATCCTTATGACCCGGGCATTGAGTTCCTTACATATTTTAGGCCTCATTTATCACTAGACTGGGGCCCCCATTCAGGGTGAGTTCTCTGGCTTCTTTTAATTTCTGTCTTTTTATTTTATTTAATATAATTTGGGAAAGAAACTTTCTATAATTCTTACACTTCCCTGGGTATTTTTAGGTGCTCCATCTCTTCACCAGTTTATAACCTTTTTCTTCTTTCAACCCTATAATGTGTTGTTTGAAGCGACCTTGCTGGTTCTTTAAAGAAATCACTTTATTAATTAACTGGTAACGAGTTCAGTTACTGTGCAGCATGGATCCCACTCCTTCTCTGGAGCTGGCCACACCTTTCTTCTAGCTAGTCTAAGCCAGTTCCTTGTTAACGTCAATAGAATCAATAGATACACAACAAGCCTTAAAGAGACGGTGCACTATTCCCACATGGAGTCCCCCTTAAACAGAATCCCAGGAGCTGCGCCTGCATGTAAGGTGTTTAACTCATGCTCTGTATGTTTGTACTCAACACAGATGTTGTTCATCCTCTCTGGACAGAACCTATAAGCTGAGAGTTAAATGTTCTAAAGAGTTAATATTTATTATCGAGGGGAAAAACCAGCAAAGGGCCATATGGCACCTTGAAGAATAACAATTTATTGTGATATCAGCTTTTGTGGACTAAAGCCCAATTTGTCAGATGCAGATGATTAAAAAAAATCAGTTCATCTTATCAAATAATTACTGTGTTTAGTGCCAATTTTTAAGTTAATGTCTTTCCAGTGTGATGTTCAGGATATTTACCCTAACATTAGCATCAATTCAATGGTACTTAAACCTGCGTGTGTGTGTTCGTGTGTGCGCTTAGTATTGTCATACTACTTTTAAGAACATTTTATAGACAAAATTCTACTATCACCACCATTTTTAATTAGTGCCCTGTGATTGTAACAAATTACCATATTTTTGCATTTGGATAATTGAAACCTTTATTATGCCAAATAGGGACAAGCAATATGTGATGCTGGGAGATGAGTCCGATAATTTTTAAATTAAATGTCAAATTGGGTTAGTAATGGGAAAGTGAAGAGATTTCTAGAGGGAGCTGCCATTTGGATCCATTTTTAAGCACCTCTCCAGAGATGTTTGCTGGGTCTTTCAGTCAGATGTGAAAATGGGCCATTTCCATTTTAGCTATTACCTTGCTTTTATTAGATAAATGCCTATGCTTCAGCTGGCCCAGTGCTAACAGTTCACACAATGAATGCATTTGTAGCTGGAAATGAATTCTGCCAACATCCATAGCAATTGTGTTATAGGCCAGAGTTTTGGAAGTCAGGAACAGGAGGAAGGAATGAATTGTGGAAAAATCAAAGTTTCTAAAACTGCAATCCATACACACTTACCTGGGAGTAAGCCCTATTGAACTCAGTGTGGCCTACTTCTGAGTAGACATGCATAGGATTGCACTGTAAAGGAGATAAATGACTGAGAATTTTATTTATTTTTAAATTTATCTGCATCAGCGTTGCAGTACATTTCTAACAGCTGACTATTCATAAGATGTTAGGGTTTCCATTCCTCTTTGAGTCGTAGGCATTAATTCTAAACAAATGTGCTTGTTGCAATGCTGCATGGCAAATATATATTCAATCTGTTACACTATACAAGAACCTTTTTTCTGTGAATAGATCCCTCCCTGATGCTTAGTGGACTTCACATTCTGCTTTTATTTTTTATTTATTTATTTTTTAAAGTTCCACGTGTATTCTTCCTCTATAAAAGAAAACTAGTCTACTAGAAAAAATAGTCACAGTTGGTGATGGGATAACAGATGTGATTAGGAATGCACAAAACCCATTCCAATTGTTTCTGCAAGACATGGAGCCTCAACAAAAGTGCCATGTGTTGTTTGGTTCACTAATCTGCAAAATATGCCATTTTTGCCACATTTATTCTAGCATAAAATCTTGTGGATAGAATTTTCACATATTGATGCTGGATCCTGGCTAAAGTGCACAGGCTAAACAGCTTGCTATTGTGTGAGGACCGAGCTATTGCTGATCATCCTTCTCCATTCAAATGCCTCATCCATTTGCTATCCTGCATAGTGCCAGACTATCGCTCACCACAGTCTTCCCTGCAAATGGTTGGCTGACTTACTTATATGAATACTTGTGGCAAGAGATTGCTAATTCTTTACCAACCTGTGCACTTAGCCTAAAGAGTAATATCCTGTCCAACAAGTCAATGTGTGTGTGTGTGTGTGTTCATAATGTGAATCCATAACTAGAGATGCCAGCAAAGCACACCAGATTCAAGACCAGGTATGGGCTTCAGGAAAGGCAAGGTTTGGAAAGAAGCAAGCATTGCAAACCCCCCAGATTCTTCTCTGGCTCAGATTAGAATCTGGGCCAGATAAGAGTTCTCAGCTCAACCTCCTCCCACACAACTAGCCCCCAAAATCCAAAATGGCAGTGTCCCACAGCAAGGGAGATTCCATTGGGCTCTCTCTTGGCTACAGGAATCATTTGCAGCCAGAGATCTTGGCCACTTCAAGCCTTCACAATCCCCAGCTGCAACTGAAAGTATGCCTTTGGCAGCTTCTGCACTCAGCATTTTCTTGCGCCAGGGGATTCTGGAGGCTCGCAAGCATCCACAGTCCTGACTGCCAGCAAATGCTACAATTACCACCACCTTGGCGCAATTTTGGTGTAGGATGTAGACACTGGCACAGCAACTTTATCTGTCTCCCACCTATGGGTGGCCTAGCAAAACCGCTGCTGGCTGGGTAGCAAATACAGGGGACCCCTTTGCCAAGGGGGTAAAAAGGACAAGGCAGTCCTCTGGAAGGGTTCGGTTTCCCCTGACCTCCAGTGATTTTAGCAGATGTGCAGCCTCTTTAAATCTCCCTATTCAATCTAATGGAGTGGCATGGCTCCATTAGATTAAATAGGGCAATTTAAAAGGCTTGCACCCACTGAAACTGTGGATGGGGGGGCTCCCTTAAGCCCTCCTGCCTCCATGGTACTCTGTGGATGTTACCAGCTGTTTTAGCAGGTGCAACATGTTTACCTCAAATATTTTGCTTGTCAGGAGAGGTTTGTTCTGACTTGAATATAAATCGATAAATGAATGAAGCTATCATTTGACAACCAAGGATCTGGGTGGGGAGCACGGTGATTCATGACTGTCAAATTGGGGGAGGCAGCATCAAATTCGTCTTGGTTTAGGAATAAACTGAGCCATTTCCTGATCTTTGGGGAAATGGCTCAGCTTACTTCCAAGTCAATCTAATGCCAACTGCAGGAGGCTCTCCCATCTCTAAATTCAGAAACATCTTGTCCTGTTTGGCATATCTATCTACAACTATGATTATTTTTGGTTGTATTTTATTTTATGTGTTTGTTTAGTATACATGTATACCTTCCTTCAGCCAAATGGGTGCCAGGCTGGTTTGCAATAAACTACAAACAGTAATAAAATCCTGACCATAAAATCAGTAGAATGAATACAGTTGCAATATTTGCTCCCCAAAATGGAAAGTGGAGATAATTTGTTGCAGCCATAGATTTGATAGGTTGTGCCACTGTATAATTCTACAGATCAATGAATCAGTCCATTTCCACTCTCTGTCACTTTTTTATGCATTCACCCAAGTCCTTTCCATCCCATTGCTGGAATCTGTTAAATTTTTTTAACATGAATCTGTTAAAAAAAATTTAAAAAGTATCTGCCCTCAAATTGGCATTCGAGTAGTATTTAAGTGCATAGTTTTATTGTATTTTATCTCACAATATGCCTTTCTAAACATATTTTCTCTCAGAATACCCATTTTAAAACGTATATTGATACTCTTCTCTCTCTCTCTCTCTCTCTCTCTCTCTTTCTCTTTGGAGCCAAGAACTGTTTCAGATAATTCGGGAAGTGCAAATGATGGTGGATAACTATGTTCATTAGCCCACCTGGCAGGTGCAGTTCTTATCAAAGAACTACCATGACTGAATTCCTCAAGCATCCCGACATGGCTCTGCAGTTTGAGCCCTCCCTGCATAAAGCCAAATTATGGGTTTAGCAAGATGTGATGTGGGATATCTGTGATCAAGATCGCCCATGGTTATTTATTTATTATATTTATACCCCGCCTTTTTTCCTGCATGGAACCCAAGGCGGCTTACATAGTCTTCCTCCTCTCCATTTTATCCTCACAACAACCCTGTGAGGGAGGTTAGGCTGAGAGTCAGTGACTGGCCCAAAGTCACCCAGTGAGTTTCATGGCTGAGGGGGACTAGAACCCGGACCTCCTGAGACCCAGTCCAACACTCTAACCACTATGCTACACTGGCTAATTCAAAGCAGATTGTAGGCCTAATCTGATTGGGGAAGAGGCTCTGGAGGACAGAGTGTTTTAACTGCTCCTCCCATGCCATTTCCCCAACCTAAATCATGTCCCCCACCCCACCCCGCCGAAGCTGATATTAATCCCATGAGGTGGGGAAAAGACAGACAAAGATTCTATAGCAATCTCCAGCTCGCCCTCTCCCAAGGCTAATAGCAACTTGCAGGGGATAGAGGAGGGGATAATAAAATGGCGTGGGAGGAAAGGCTAAAAAATTATTTTTAAAACAGAAGGGAAAATCCATAGAAGGCCATTATCACTGTGTTTTGCTCTTGATTGTTACTGATGCTAATAACAGCAGTGTTTATGTATACATCGGTAGCACTCAACATGTATAGTAGGTTTGAGCCTATTTGCTTTATATAATGTAGACATTTATTTTAGCCAAGACAGTCAATTTAATCTTTTCTTACATCAATTAAATACTGATTTATTCCCCTGCTCTCACATCAGATGCTGACTCCTTAATATGCATGCTTCCATGTGATATTTATAGTAGTTTGGCTTCTTGCTCCTTAAGCTCTCTATCAGCTTCACTGCGATCTACGGTGAGACAAAAACATGGTCAGTGATGAACTTACAGTTCCTGAGGTGATTAATGGTGCAATCCTATGCATGTTTAGACAGAAAAAAAAGTCCTGCAACTCCCAGCATTTCCCAACCAGCATGGCTGGCTGGGAAATGCTGAGTGTTGTAGGACTTTTTTCTGTCTAAACATGCATAGGATTGCACCCTAACAGTGTTGGTGGTAGAATAAAGAATGATACTTCTGAAACTCAAAGAAATCATAATGTTTTCCCGAAATGTTACTACAACAACTCTGATGTAGATATCTAAAATATTCATAGTTTTAGTTTTTGTTAAAGAATAATAATATTAGGACACAATCCTAACGGGATGCCCATCAGCCTCCAGACTCAGAGGCTTTCGGGCATCCAGTGCAGAGTGGGAGGAGCGACAGAGGTGATCTTCGCCCCGCCATCATCCTGCCCCCATCACCCTGCCCATCCTCCCCATCCTCCTGCTTTTTTGCCCATCTAGCTGGGCCATCCGTCTCACAGGGGGAGGGGGAGTGCTGTCTCCAACCTCAGAGGTGGGAATCCGAACTATCCTATGGCCTCTCTCGGACAATGTCTTGGAGCCATAGGATCGTTCCCAACATATATTGAAACAAGGTCTTCCCTTTCTCCTCCATAATGTTAATTCCAATGACAGAGAAATCCTTAATTTCAGATAACATGTTTTAAAATTGCCCAGTAGATTTCTTTTCTGCTAATTTGGAAGTAACATTTTGCAGTAATTTAATTACTCATAATGTATTTTGTGATAACCAATTCTATCTTCCCATTGCTTAATCTCCTTATATCTTGCTCTTTTAAAATATTTAAACTTTTATTTAGTAATACACCTACCTTCCTCTGAGTCTTATCCAATATAGAAGAATATAATCTTTTATGTCTCATATGGAGTATTTATGATTGGTATTAAAATAACTTTCTGTGCAAATTTAATAATTTTGGTTTGGAATTTTCCAAAATAGTTTTTTTTATCCTCATGTAATGAAGTCCAAATGTCAGGAAATGTTTTCTATTTTTGAATCCAAAATTAATTTTGTTATCTAAATTCTATTGTAGAAAACAAAAAAAATGGATTTTGAAATTCAAAATTCACATTCATTTTATATATTGCAATTCGATTTTAGATTAATTTTCATTCTACTTGCAATTAAGGCCCCATTCTAAGCATTTATATAATGTAGCACATATTGACTATGTGATGCTTTCTTTGGATCTCAGTCTATGAGATATAGAAAAATGCTGCTTAAATCAATGAGACAATTCCAGAATAGAAGCTATTTATCTAATCCAGAAATTCTCCTTTATTTATTAGTACTACAGAACATATGAGGGAGCACATGTGACCTCCCTCCACACATTTATTTATTTATTTATACTACTACTTCTATGCTGCTTGATATCCTAAAATCTCTAAAGGTGGAATCCTACGCATGTTTAGACAGAAAAAGTCCTACAACTTCCAGCATGCCCTACCCAGCTATGCTACAGCTAGTCATGCTGGGAGTTGCAGGACTTTTCTGTCTAAAAAATAGCATTGTGCCATAAGTGGTTTACATAAAAAAAAAATACATAAAACACAATATAAAAATAATTCCCTTCGCACCCCACGCTCCTGTGGGGGGGGGAGGATTTTGCGAGGGGGGGGAGGGGAGAGCGAGAGCTGGAATGAGGTGATTTCACCTCCAATCAGGGCACGGGCAAATTGTTTGCCCGATGGGGTGAGGCTGAAGGGGTGGGGCCCTGAGGCAGTATTTAAGCACAGGAGACCCCACCCCATGCCTCCTTTCTTGCAGCTCCCTCCCTCCACTCCCGATGAAGCAGTGTGGGCTCCTCTGGTCGCCTTTTATGGGGCCGAGTAGGAATTTTGGCTCGTTGTCCTAATTGGCTCGGGGCAGCGTGCGTGTTTCGCCTACTCCATACTGTGGACTCGGCAGTGGGTTTATTGTTTTGGGTTATCTTCCAATTCGGTCACATTGGCCTTAGGTTAGGCGGTAAGTGCGGTGTATAGGCAGTGGGGTTAGGGTTTCGGTGTGCATCCCATGGCACCTTTTAAGGTGATTGGCGAGAACCCGAGCCTCACAAATGTAGATGCCTTGTGGCTCAATTTGTGAGAGGTAGGGTCGCCTTTGGGGTCTACCCATCTCACCCTCCTCAGGTTGTCCCGCGGCGCCAGGGGATGGTGATCCTGGGTAGATCCCCCAGCACTCTGAGTGCAGGATTCAAGGGTGGCGAGTCACCGCGCCGCCCTCGAGTTCGGGATGCTTTCGCCCAGGCATGCTCCACTGGCCTTCGGGCCGGCCTTAGTTAATCCCGCACTTCTCCCTTCGCAGACCTTCAATTCAATAAATGTGGCCCTGATTTATACCATAACTTGTTGTCTCGTCTCTTCATTTCCCCCTTTACCCTCGCAATATAAAAACAATGTGAAAAATAAATGCATTAAAAGTGTAACAAAAACAGCAGTAGAACAGAGCAGTGTCATAGACGATTACAAGTCAGGGGAAGGCTGAGTAAATAGATACATCATCAAGAAATATTTAAAGCTTGACACAGTTTCTGCCTCTCAAACCACGTGTAGGAGAGTGTTCCAAAGGGTGGGTGCCACTACCAAGAAGGAGGATCAGTTATTCGTGAATGGTCAGTGCCTCCTGGCCCTTCCCCAAACATCATGCACCCCACTAGTTCTGGCTCTAACTGCCAGTGTGCACACTAGCCACACACCTCAGTTAGCTGCACATTTGGCATCTGTGTGACGGGCCCCTAAGCATGTATAGATGACTCCCATTCACATATAAAAGCTCTTATGCATGTGCATTTACATGAACTTGAGTCCCTCTCGCAATGACAGTGAATGCACAACCGCTGGGTGTGTGGCTAGCATGAACATTGGACTAGCAAGTGTGATCTCACTCGCCACTCACAGGTTTGGTGAATCATGAATGGGGGATGTTATGTGAATACGCCTATTGTCATCCCTCATTGGGGACACACAGATCTCACTCCAATGGTGAAGGTCTGAGTTTTTCAGCATTTTTTTTTAAAATATAGTTTTCCAGAGAAAAGAATTTTGTTAAAATGAAATGCTGTTGGTCGGTATGACTATCACTGTGAAATGATAAATTATTAGAATTATAGTTGTCTTCAAAATTGAAACTCAATATAAAAAATAAAATTAATGCAGTGGTAACATTGATGTTTCAATTACAGGTATGGCAAGCAATTCTAATTTGTAAATTTCAAGAAAAATAATATTTGCCTATAATGATTGACTTGTACCATGGCGATTTTATCCATCTTGCTCAAAGACAGCTATGAGTCAACATTTGGGGCCATCCTGTGCCTTGGATCAATCATATCTGGGAAGGGGGGGTATTAGATATTTGGCTCATTCCAAACCACTGAAAACTCCTTTGTCCTACAGCCTGCATCAATTTTGAAATGAACGAAGGTCGTCATCTTCTTTCTTTTTTAAAAGATGCTTTATTCTCTGTTCGTATTTTTTCCCTTTCTTAACCTCTTGTGTGACATCTGCTCTCAGTATTTATTATTCCAACCATTATGGTCAGTGCATCATAATGACCATTTTCTTACAGGCATCATGAAACAATTTGTTTGGGGGCAAGGAAATTTATTTCAGTGAGTCTACCAAGGAGTCAGCCCTTGAAAAGTCCCAGCCTATTATTGCCTGGCTTGTCAGTATAAAATACATTATTGGGTACATGGAACTTGGTTTAAGGGCTAAGCTATATATTACATAGCAGATCCATGATTCATCTTCTGGATTAAAAAAAAAAGAAGAAATGTAGCCATGGGGGGAGAATGCCAATTTGTTCTTAGTAGTGCCAAGGGAAGTGTTTAAGCCTTTTCCTGGACTGCACCATTTTCCTGTTCTGGTTTCCGCTCCCCTAGGGACTGCATTTCTCCTTAGGCTAACAACAATGCGGGAAGAGTGATTTTGATTGGGAAAATGGCAAAGAAGTATAAGTTAATCACCCCATCTCGCTGGCACTGGTCTGGACAAATTTGCAGCCCCCAGCAGATGTAGATGTGGACAAGAAAACTATGAGTGAAATTGGCATAGTGAGTTGGAGAATAGTGAGTTAACAATGTAAGTAGTGTCTTTTTGCCCCCTACTATATTTGAGATTCTCTAAGCCTAGTTTATTAATTAAAATAGGTGTATAGTCTGGACTGGAGATGACCGAGTCTTCTTCTTCAACCCTACAATGCAGTTGTCAGTATGGGAGAAACCTGTGGATCTAAAGAATCGTGGTGATATTAACAGAATCATTGAAGACCCACCTCATAAACGCAAACTGGAAACTTCAGCAAGTAACTAATGCTGTGATTATTTTTATCTATTTAAATTTAAATGATGCGTGAAAATGCTGGTCATTAAATATGCAAAGTAAAATGTTAAATGACAGTAAATGGAATGTTGGTTTTGTGTTTGTTCAACTTCTGATAATTGAATGCTCTCTTGATAAGTTTTGATCAACACTAAAAGGTCTAATATTCAAGGTGCTGATTATTACCATAAAGCCTTAATGGCATGGGACCAGGATATCTGAAGGATCATCTGTTCCCACATGAGCCTGCCTACCTGTCAATTACAATAATCTTCACAGGCCTTACTCTGTGTTCCACCACCAAGAGAGGTACAGCAGGAATGTGAGATAAGGCCTTCTCATTGGCAGAGCGCCAGTTCTGGAACTCTCTCCCAAGAGGTTAGAAGTTGATAATTTTAAGGTAGACAGTTGAGATGTTTTTATCCTCCAGGTTTTTATATTTTAATCCTGCCAGCTGTTAGTTCTCTACATTCTGAATTTTTAAAATTGTGTTTAAATTTATTGTATTCAGTTTTTTAAAAAAAATCTTTCAAGCTGCCTTCGGAGATGAAGGCACTACTGAAATGTTCTTAAAAATCAATCAATAATATTAGGACTATCAGAGAGCCAAGAGTTCTATTTATGCTTATGTTTACAAGATTTTTACAAACTGATCCTACACATGTTTAAATGGGAGCAGGCCCCGTGGATTTCAATTGGATATACATCTGCCAAAATTTTATTAGAATTGTTAGTTGAAACATGCATCAATAGTTTATCTTTTGCCTTTCATGTACGTAGTCATA
Source organism: Shinisaurus crocodilurus (assembly GCA_021292165.1). Lineage (NCBI taxonomy): Eukaryota > Metazoa > Chordata > Lepidosauria > Squamata > Shinisauridae > Shinisaurus > Shinisaurus crocodilurus. The sequence goes on along the minus strand of CM037878.1, from coordinate 92,850,300 downwards.
TTTCACTTGTTCATATTAGAAATGCCTTGGCGTAGCTTGTTTTATCCAAATGCCTTATTGACTGTGCTGCCCAGGGGAGCTGTCCTATAATAAATGATTATTTAACCCAGCTGCAGGAAACAAATCTCAAAGATCCATCTCACTGGAATGATGGAAGATTTGGCAGAAATGTAGGTACTTCCATCCAAATACTTGTTAGTTAGTCTTCAGACACAGGAGACTTCTTAAAGACATTCTTGGCACTAAGGAAGAATTCTGGCTGCTGTGCTGATATATTTTAATGTCAGAATATATATAAGACGTAACAGTACTTGTTTATCTTCAGTGAGGAAGGAAATGCCCTCCAACATATTTCTTTTCCTTTTTCAGCCTTTCTGTACAGTCCCACCAAGATCTAACTTCTTTTTGCAACTTATTTCAGGCTCTTCAGGCAGCCTACAAAACTTGTATATCACCTAGCCAACCAACATGAGGTCTGCCAGGTGCTTGAATGACAAGCCTCCTGGTTTTTTTTGTTGTAATTTCAAGTAGCAGCAAAAACTGATTTATTGAGCATAGGTTGCTACTTATACTGATCAGACCGATGATCCTTCAAATTCAGTATTGTGTACACCAGGGATGAGGAACATGTGGCCCTGCCAGATGTTGTTAGACTGGAACTGCCATCATCCCTCACCATTGGCTATGCTGGCTACGGCTGGTGGGAGTTGCAGTCCAACTGCATCTGGAGAGCCATATGTTCCACATCTGTGGTCTACAGTGACTGGCAGTAACTCTCCAGGGTTTATTTATTTATTTATTATATTTATACCCCGCCTTTTTTCCCTGCAAGGAACCCAAGGCGGCTTACATAATCCTCCTCCTCCATTTTATCCTCACAACAACCCTGTGAGGTAGGTTAGGCTGAGAGTGAGTGACTGGCCCAAAGTCACCCAGTGAGTTTCATGGCCGAGCAGGGACTAGAACCCGGATCTCCCGAGTCTCAGTCCAGTACTCTCACCACTACACCACACTGGCTCTCTGGGTTTCAGTCAGGACTCTTTCCCAGCCCTTCCTGGAGATGCCCCAGATTGAAATTGGGGGCCTTCAGCATGCCAGACATGTGCTATACCACTGGGACTGTGTTCAGCTTGGTGGTGGGTCTCAGGTTGCAGCATTGCGCAGACTTGGTGTAACTCTATCCTTAATATTCAGCACGTAGAGATGGGCAAACAAGCGATTTTTGCTATTGTTGAGATTCTCTGAACACCACTGTGAAGCTCAGCTCACTTCGTTTCCTGTGTTTGATTGCACTCTTACTTTGTTTCATTTGAATGGGGAAAGGGCACATTTTGTATGGGAAAAATGTGCCTTTAAAAAAAAAAAGCGCAATTCTTCCCCATAGAGAAAAGTGTAGAAATGTGTATTTTTTGAAAGCTAATGTAAGTTTGGGAATGTCCAAACATTTTCAGAGAACATGCTCTCCTGCCGGCGTTTATGTTCATGGATGCAAATGGAACATGTTTGCATGATTTGCGAACATAAAATTCTCACACATCCCCTTTCAACATATACACACACTTCAATGGTTGCTCAAATGAGATGCTCAGAACAGGAAAAACATGTATTATGCATATTGTTTGTATGTATATATGTATGCATGTATGTATGTATAAGTATTTAATACATGTATATCCTGTCTTTCTTCCATTATGGAATTCAAGGGGTGTACATGGGGTTCTCAGGAGGTCTCCCATCCAGCCACTGACCGAACCTAGATCTGCTAAGCTTCCACAAGATTGATGTATCATACAGAGCCAACCTACTTGTTACAGGAATCACCTATTACTGAGAGTTAGCTTTTTCTTTACTCTAGTTTAAGCACACATAGTCTCAGTTCAGATCAGGACCACTGTGTACTAAGAGGGGAGTATTAAACCTTCCCCCCTCTACCATTTCCTTCCTGAAATCCCCATGTCGGGTGGGTGGGTGAGGGGTTAACAAAAGAAAAAAAATTTCAAGTGGGAGAATTTGGGGAAGCAAATTGTGGTGGGAAGAAGATTTAAAATGGGGGGGGGGAGGCATGGTGGCCCCAAGTTGGGGCTCTGCACACTTACACTGGACTGGAGTAAAGACAAAGTGAACCGTCAGCTACACACTACGCAGTTATTTAAAAAAATGGGCAGTTTTGCTCATAGCTTGAATGAAAATTGAATAATTAAAAATATTTCACATTTGCATTAGAATTCATGTTCACTGATATTCATGAAGGTTCCTTAGTCTCATTGAATGGATGAACATTATGCTTTTCTGAGCAATACATCCCAGATTCTATTTCTACTGAAATGATCACACACACACACACACACACACTTTATTTTCCACTGGAGGAGAGGGGTCACATAGCTCAGTCGTAGAGCATTGTAAGCTTTGTATGCAGAAGGCGTTAGGTTCAATTTCTGCTATTTCCAGTTAAAAGGATCAGGTGCCACATGATGGGGAAGACCTATGCCTGAGACCCTGGAGAGCCACAGCCACTTAGAGCAGACAATATAGGTTCACTTGGTATAAGGCAGTGTTCTCCAACCTTGGGTCCCCAGATGTTTTTGGCCTACAACTCCTAGCATGCCCCAGCCAGCTACGCTGGCTGGGGCATGCTGGGAGTTGTAGGCCAAAAACGTCTGGGGACCCAAGGCTGGAGAACACTGGTATAAGGTATCTTCCTGATTTCCTGCCTACTTAATTGCCACCCATTTACTCTTGTATGCTCTCGGGGAATTTCTTTATTCCTGATCAGATTACCCTAAGCAGTGCCAAGAAGAAACTCTCTCCTGACTGGTCTAATTAATGGTTCACGTTTATTAGTTGAGGAGGGGAGACCTCATTAGCATAATCTCCCATGTGACTGATTTTTCAAAAGCTCGGCCTGCCTATCTCTGATATTGCCTGCTTCATGTCACCAGGGTTAGGTGGACACCCTTTCCCAGTAATGGAGGATTTAGATTACAAGAGAGAGAGAGAGGTAGAAGTGCACCCTACCTGTTGGGTGAATAGGAACAGGTGACTGCTCTAGGATTGGAACACTGACTGACCCTGCAGCCATAGCCATCAGGGACTTTGTGAAATTTCTTGAACTTAAAAGACTTTTGGAACCCATGCAGTTTTTGAGCTTTGATCGGTACCTAGACTTTTTTCATGCAGTAAAGCAAGGGTGGCCAATCTGTAGCCCTATTCCTGCTGGCTTTGGCTCTGCCCACCACTTGCATGTGATCCGCAAAAGATTACCCTTGGAGGAAAAAATATTCCTCAACCTTGCAGTATAGAAAAGCACCTGCCTAAGTCAAATTAACTTTTTGTGATTTTTTTCCCCCCGTGCAAGTTTTGTCTGCTTTCTCACTATGATAAACCAGTTATGTTTAATAAGAGTTCTGTCCAGTGGGGGTATCAGTATCGCACCCGTGTTTTATGAAAGAGCCTGCTGGAGATTGCTTGTTTATATGCTTTTCTGAAAAGAGTCCATTTTCAGTACTCTGTTTCCAAGGCTGCCGATCTCCCTGACAGAATTAAAGATAGGCAGGTGGCAGCTGCTGAGAAATAGCCCTTGCTAACAGATTAAAAGGCTGATTGGGTTTGGACTGAGTGATTTGTACCTGAGAGTTTAACAGCACACACATACACACAAAGTAGAAAAGAGAGGTTGTTTAAAAAAAAACAAAAAAAACCCCAGACAGGATATAATACCTATTGATGGAATACAGCGGAAAAAATCAGGGTCCTTGGGCAATTATTTTCATAATCAAACTGACCTTTTGCCTTAACATTCCATCTGAAGCCTTTTTACTTGGATGCAAGTGCCATGGATTGGAAATGTGTTGAGTGTTCTGATGCACAATCTTGCATAGTTCCCATTCATTCAAGGGGGCTCACATAGGACAACTCCCACATGGACTGTGCTCTAGAGAGCTTGGGAATGAATGAATGAATGAATGACATAGTCTATTGTTTCCCTCTTGCACTAATTCTTTTATATGGCATCTCAATTTTCAAGATGCTAAAGAACTCAATTGTTAAGACAGGATAATGGGATGGATCCAGGATCTGTCTTCTGTTGACAGAAGAGCTCCACTCACGTAAGGTACCTCGGCTCCAACTGCCTTTCAGAGATCACCTACACCACACTTCACCCCATTCAGCAGGGCATCCCTTGACCGTCTGTGTAGCATTTTCAGAGGGATGGAGGGGCTCCAATGGAAAGGAGTGGTGGGAAATTCCACTTCCACTAGCCTAGTTACACACCTACATCTAGATCCAAACTATGTGTTTAAATGGGCTGGTATCCTAAGCTAAAGATTCACCGTAACTTTTTCTCCCTTTCATCATTCTTCTAGTTCAGTTTTGCTTTTCTGTAAACTCCATTGAATTTAATGGTTTTTCTCAGGGCCAGCGTCAAGGGTAGGCATAGTTGGGCAACTGCTGAGAGCCCATACCACAGCAGGAACCCACTGACAAGAGCCCCCTGGAGTTGTTCCTGCTCTTCACCATTGCAACCTGCTTGTTGTTCTCCAGCCTCTCAATCTGGCCCAGATAACAGTGGTGGTGGCGAGAAAGAGGAGCAGCAGAGGCCATGCCACTGCCTCCTTGCGTATTGGCTCTCTGCCTCTCAAGCAAACAAGTGGGAGCAATGATGAGATGGAGGAGAACTGGAGCAAGAGCAGCAGATGACAACAGCAGTGAGAAAGTAGACTCCCTGAGGGAGGCAGCCCTTTCGGAGGGACTTGCCCAAGGGTCCTCAGAAACCTGGAGCCTGCACTGGTTCTACTTCACCATATATAATTGTAACTTTATACAGTATAATGGCACTAAGTCAACTTGGGCTATAATAAGAATGCTTGAGGCCAATTTTAAATATATGTTTTTGCCATATCCTTTTCAGGATGGAATTAGCACTTTACTTTGTTGAGTAAAGTCTACCAGTGACCTTTGTATATTTGCTGTATTGCTGTGTCAGCAGCTGTGTTTTCTAGCTCTATTTGAATCCAGAGAGTGGATAATTCCAGTGCCTTTTGACTAGCATCCTTTTGCAATGGCTCGCTTTCCATATGGTCTTTTTTCAAGCTATCTGTTCTTGCACCAAGACAAACCACTTTTAAGTGTGTTACAGCATTTTTCTTTCTGTTCAGCTCTGAAAGGCCTATAGGGCGATAAATATTGTACAGATGTTCAATCTCAGATGCCTGCTAACTTGTAGCAACTTAACTCAGATAAGCCTTAGCAGATTTTTGTGTGTCCTTGATGCCTACCGAGTATGGATTAAAATGAAATATAATAAAGAATGAGTGGTGCTCTTCTACAAAGATAGGATTGTACTTGTGCCAGTGCAGCCTTCTCCAACCTGGTGCCCTCCAGATATTTTGGACATCAACTCCCATAAGCCCAGGCAGGCATGGCCAATGGTCAGGAATGCTGGTAGTTGTCGTCCAAAACATCTGTAGGGCACCAGGTTGGGGAAGGCTGTGCAATCACCCGTAAAACTAGGGTAATTTTTAAAAACTCTTTTGCTAAGCATTAAATATGCTTAGCAAAAGCATATTTGCTAAGCATAATTTTTTAAAAGTTTCATTATAGATTAGGAAATTTTTAAAAGTTTTTTAAGTTGGAAGTTTGTCTGCAGAATTACTACTTCCTAAAGGCGGGAATATGGGGTGGGTTAGGATTTTTAAGTTTTGTACTGTTTTTAATTGTGTTTTATACTGTGTGTGTGTGTCCCCCCTCCCTTGTATTTTATTGCATTGTACATTGCTCAGAGTGGCTGGATGTCTGGCCAGATGGGTGATTCTTAAATATAATAATTTATATATATATTATATATATATATTATATATATATATATATATATATATATATATATATAATTAATTAATCCATTAGTAATACCCATTTTCTGTTACTGTAATTTTGGGGTCTCCAATGTGGTGCTCCATACCCCTTCTGATTTTTATTTTATTTCTTAAGATTTGTTAAATAAATAACTAAATGGGAGAGACTGGCATGTTGCAAAGCAAAGTGCTGCCCTCCAACACCATCTTTATTTGGGTTCAAAAGAGTGATTTTGTGTTTTGAAGCTCAGACCACACCTCTGCCTTTCACTAGGTTCTTGGGCAAGTTACTTTTCTTTCTTTGTCTCACCAGTTTACCTTCCTGGAAATGATTGTTTTATGACTGGTCATGGTAACAATTTTGTAAATGGGTAAGCCCCCCCCCATGGCAGCCATTTTGTGAGAGTGCCAACAGTATGCTTTCAAAATTCCCAATGTGCCCACTGACCCAAAAGGTTTGGAGAACCCCTACTGTAATTAATGATCAGCTCCTCTCTAAATTGCTGTCTTAGGGAACGGCCATGACAGAAAGAGTTGCTTAGGTTAAGGCAAAAGGGAATTGATGTCCGTGGAATTTTTTGGAAGGGGGTAGGAGGAGATTAAGCAGCTAGCCCTCATGTCATAGCAGGTGTGCTCACAAATTGCTTTTGAGATTCCTAGTTTGAGTTTGCCTGTCTGAGGGGGCTGCTGTTCAAGGGAAATACATCTAAAGCCCCCTTGGGCACATAGAACTAGTTTCATAGTTCATGGGATCCTAGTCAGTGGATCAGTTAGGATGATATTACTCCCCACAATCCAACCCATTTTGTGGAGGGAAAAGTGCACACAGTTCCTCTACACCCACCTGGTGTGTCATCCCCACCTAGGGATGTATGAGAATTTCAGTTTTGCTCAGAAAACGTGAGCATACCCTCTCTTCGAAGCCCTGATTGCGAGTGCTAGCATATGTCTGCCAAAAATATTCATAAATTGCAGAATATATGTTTGCGTTCAATTTGCACAACTTTCCCAGTTCAATTTGCGCAACTTTCCTAATTTGACTGAATCATCCCAGCTTTAGCCTATGGAAGAAAGTCACACAAATTAGCAAATTTGTGCCAATTTCATGTTCAGACGCAACTCGATTTGCACGATTTTCCTGTTCATGCAGAGCGAACAGTGATCCAAAATGCAAACAGGAATCAGGCACAAGATGAGCTGCAAGATGATGTTTGGAGCAATCTCGAACATCGCTTGTTCACCCATCCCTCATGCAAAAATAGGGATGTGCACGGAGCTCGATTGGGGAGTTGGAAGTCCAGCGAACTCACTGGGCTTTACCCCCCCCCGAGTTCCGCTCACCCTACCTTTTCCCTGGCTCGACTCGCATTCTCATGAGCTGAGCCGGGCGAAGCGACTTCTGGGTTCCGGCACTAAGCTGTTTCCGTAGAAAACTACCTAATTTGAGCAAATTACAGCCAAATTTGCACAAATTAGGCCATTTTCTATGTAAACAATGTAGAGCCGAGGGACCCAGAAGTCCGGTGAGCTCCTCAGCTGGTGCTCGGTCTCAGCTCAGCTCACAGACCAGGAGCGCTCGGTTCACGCACTGTGAGTCGAGTGCCGGGCAGGTCGCCCAGCCCTATCAGGGAGATTTCCTGATCAAATCAGGACATTAACCAGGCACTTTTTGCCTATACACATTCAATTGTATGCACACAGGCAGCATTTGGATTATCCATCCCCACCTGTAGAGTCAAGATGGCTGCAGTTGGAATGGCATTCCAGGTGGGCAGGGAGGAACCGTGCCGTTGCTCCTCTCTCCATGTTGGCCCAAATCAGGGGACAGGGAGAGAAGGCATTTATATCTGAACCATTCGCAATATATCCATTCAAAGGCTGCAGGAGGTTATTTTTTACCTATTTTTTAACTGCCAGAATTTGCCTCTGAAATTATCCCAGGAGACAACCAGGAAGAAAGTCTCGAGATGGTTTCAGTGAAATATACACGTAAGGAAATACCATTGTTCCACTAGGCCTCTGAGGTCTCAATGGAAATTCAGCGGGCTGCATACTGTCCCTTGCATGAAAAGACCTCCTCCACAGAACAAGCTGTCTGCACTTGTTAATGCTGATTACCTTGCTGGGGAGTGGGGAGGGCCTAACCACAGTCCTCCACCCCCTAAACAGGTGATCAGTGTAATCAAATCAGATGTCACTGCCAATCCATCCAGCAGTATAGGCGCAGGGCAGAGGATTATCAAACAAGCACTCAAAGGAAATCTGTTCTTATTTGGTTAAATTCTTTTTGCAAGTATCCATCTCTATTCTGCCATATTGCATACATTATTATACTGCGTTCTTATCTGATTCCTCACACATTACCGTGATGTCAAGCGAAGTTGATATACGGTATCAACTTCCGAGCATAGGCCGCTCCTGATTATAAGCCGCACCCTTAAAGTTTGGTGCTATTTTTAAAAAATTAAAATTTTAACTTTTTAAAGTTAGCCCCTGTACAAAAAAAAAACACCAACCTCATCCTCAACTCTCAGCCCCCTTACCCTCTTAGCCCCCTCTCCTTTACAGGGCCCATCCTTACCCTCTTAGCCACCTCCTTATTCTCTCAGCCTATCTTTCCCTCTCCCTCACACAGCCCCTTCTCATCCTCTCAGCCACCTCTCCCTCATGGACCCCCTGACACTTTCAGCCCCCTTCTTCATCACACAAACCCCTCCTCACCACTTATCTCACTTTGTGTCACAGCCAATAACCCGCTCTCAACTTAAGTCCCTCCCACTCCCTTTATTCACCCCCACAGTGAACTGCTCACTATCGCCAGTCTTGCTCCTGATTGGAAGAAGCCTGTTTGTTTTATGGGCAGTTTTGCAACCGCGCAGTTCTCTCCTCGCCTTACTTCCGTGTAAAAGCAGATTGGAAGAAGCCTGTTTGCAGAGGCAAGGTATGGGCAGGACCTCGGGGCCCAGTGGGTCCCAAATAACCAGCCAGAAAGCAGCGGTGGAGGTTTTTTTTTTGCAACATCCCGATTGTAGGCCGCACCCCTAGTTTAAAGACTTACATTAGGGGGGGAAAGTGCGGCCTATACTCGGGACAATACGGTAACTGCAATCTGCCAACCTCTCCCTCTATTCCCAATCTTCAGCCATTTGTTGCACTATAGAAGATTGTTCTAGACCTGTAGGAAGGTAATCTTGCTCAGTTTGTTTTCCTGTGGGCATTTGTGTTCCTTGATTCATTTCTTTAGCAGCCTGCTTCGAAAAATTCATATATGGGGTGACCAAGACTCTATGCCTAATTCTGTGAGAGCTGATTGAACCTGTAAGCACATTTTAGTATACAGTACTGTATTAAGGACAAAATAGTTTTACTATATTCCATATTCCCATGCCTGAAATAATAAGTGTTTGCTCAGACTTTAAAGTTGCTTGGAAGCAACAGATTTCTGTATTAAATTTACATTTCTTGACCTTGATTTAACAGATCATATGCATAACAGCTGGGTCTGAGGATACATAGCCATTAAAAAAAAAAAAAAAAGGGATCCCATCAATTAGCTGAACAGTCCACCCAAGCAGCTGATAAAGTGCTTCAGAACTGCAGAAACAGATAATGTAACCTAACCATAAATATCACACTTCAAGTTGTGAAGAGCAACACAATATTAAACAATATTAATGCCAAAACAGGAATTGATCACTTCTTTGGGGTACCAAATAAAATCTGAGAAACAATAATAATACTCAGATCATGCTCATGATTATTTCACAGTCAAATTTAATGACAAAAAAGCTTTATAGTTCAGGTACTTAAGAGTGAAATACCACAATAAAAAAACTCTTCTGATGGAAGAGAGCTCGTTCAGTGTGTCAGTAATAAAATAGAATAAGCATGAAATCATCTTTATTGTTTTATTTTTCATTTTATTTATTAACCAAATGTGAAATAATGACTACAGTATACCCTTTCTTTTTTTCTTTTTTTAAAAAAAAGCCATATCAAAGAGAGAAAATTGTTGTTGTTTTTTAAACACTGTAGCCTAGTATCCCCCATCCTGGTGACCTCCAGATATGTGGGACTACAACTTCCATCATCCCCAGCTAGCATGTCCAGCATGATCTAACTTATCAAGAACTGTAGTATAATAAGTTAAGTTCTTTAAAATGTTTATAATGAAATGAAATGAATGACAATTGATTTTTTTAAATGCATCTCCAATGGCCAGAAAAGGGGATACTTTAGCAATTGAATTAGGTCTAAGAAAAGAAAGGCTAAACAAACAGTTGATTGGTCTACTCTGCTGTCAAGTTTGTCATTTGTCTAACTACATGTTTTCCCTTTTAGCAGATAAAAGTGATGGCTCTTATCCAGAGGATATAAATGATGACAACAGTACCAAAACAAAGAGAAACAAGTAAGTCTGGATAATACTTTTTTTTTTTTAAGTCCAGTGCTGTCAAAAAACATGAATCCTTTTTTAGCCGGTGGGACTAGCCATTCTTGTCTCATGCCTCTGTTGCTTGGTGGATGGCTGGGACAGGGCACCGAAACAAACCAGGAGCAAGCTAGGATCCCAGGTTCAGATTTAATGACAAACAAACCACAGTTATAGAAACCAGGATACATAAGCCAACAACAAACCATGCTTTCAAATGGGGGTGGGGGGTTGGCCATAAAATAAAACCTAGTTTGGATGTTTAAACAAATCACAACTAGGCAAATCCTGGCTTAGCATTATGTGTGAACATGGTTATTGATTCAATTCTGCTAAACCATGGTTTGTTTTAAATATATAACACTGAGCCTGTCAACAAACCATGATTTGTTGGCACTGACAAGCCAGGATCTGAAACCACGGTTTGTTTGAAACCCTAGTTTGTCTTTATGCTAACTGTGGTGTGCTTGCTTTCGCCTAAATTCACAGATATATTGACAAACCTGTTAGGACCATTGCTCTATCTTAAGAGACTTCAGCCCTATTCAGGTATTCTGTACCTGAACAGAGCAAACATGCAACCTCTTGGTAGTGCTCCAGCCCTGCCCCTCTCCATCATCATATTCGTCATCCTCTACTTGTGAAGGGTGACTGTCTGAAGAGGAGATCTTCCATACGAGCCAGCACACTGAAGAGGCTGCCCTCATCAGACAGTCTTCCTCCACAAGTAGAGGGTGACAACTGACACAATGGAGAGAGGCAGGGCTAGAGTGCTCTGTCTTGTCATGGGTTTGCTTTATTCAGGTACAGAATGCCTGAATAGGACTTTCTGCATCATGGAGATGAGAGTGAGCTTTTGAAGCTCAGCACATGGAAAACAAAAGCAAACAAGTTGCTCTTAAACCATGGTTTGCCTGTTGTGTCTGGAAACTCAAACCATGCTGTGGGTTCCCAAGTATGGTTAGCACAAACCATGGTTTTGTGTTATGTTTGAACCCATATGTTTGGGTTCCCATGTTATCACATATATTTGATTATAAAATGTTTTCACATGACCTTTTAAAATTTATTTTTATGTGTAGATAGTGGTGAGTGATAAGAAAATAGTAAACATAGTTCAATGTAAGAAAAAGAACTGGTACAGCCTAATCCCACATATGTTTACTTTGAAGTGCATACAATCACACACTTCAGCCTTTTTAATTTGCATAATGGTGTAATTTTCCCTACTTCATTTTTATTTCATAATACTTTTAGGTGCAAGCGTAAATGCACAAACCATTTGATTTGTGAATAATTTTTAATTAACCATACTCAAAAAGAGACTCTCTCATTCTGCCTTTGTTGTTGAAGCAGCTGTCTGGATCCTCATCCATTTGACTGAATGCAAAAACTCATTGTGGTTACCAGCAATTGGACTGGAAGTTTCATAGATCATATTACAGAATATTATAATTTGGCGAGAATGAAAATGGCTAATACAATATCCAAGTCACTATTATAATATGAAGAGTGACAATTTGATGCCTTTGGAGCTAGTAATACCATGCAAAATCCATTTTAGTATAATTTAAGAATGAAATTGTGTAATACAATTATTGATGGCAAGATAATATGCTAGGACTCATATTGCTTTACTGGCTAATGCAATTTATTAGCTGAAAGCTGGTTTTAACATTTTCCATTTCAACTGTACAATTTAGAACCTTTTTGAGAATAGCAACATACTTATTTTCAGTGGCTAAAAGTTTCTAATCTGGGGCAAATGTAGTTAGTTGATTTCACTTGATGTTCGGTTGTTTCTGCCTCTGAAAACCAGATCACTTTTATGAAACTTTATAAAACAGATCTTATAGGAACCATACTATATTTAAATGTCTGATTTGTTAAGAAGGATGCAGGGAAATTTTCAGTCCATACCCCTCATAGATTTGTGCCCAGCCCCACCCTAGAGACTTGGCGGCACTCTGATGAATATTATTTATTACTTATTAGTAACATTTATATACTACCTTGTTTACTAAAAAGCCATCAAGGTGATACACAATTTAAAAGAATCAATCCTTAACACAATAAAAACAAGACCATTAAAAACAGTTAAACATTAAGCACAGCATCCAGTACTGCATTCTGTTGTGCAAGCGGGACCCAGTGTTTGCACAGCAAAAACCTAGTGGTTCAAAATGCAACTCCGGAAACAGGCAGAAAAGTTTGTTTCTGGATACAGACAGATCAGCAGAGCTTTCTTCTGCAAGCTCTGCTGACCTGCCCCATTCTGGACAAATTTGTTTCTGCTCATTTCAGGTTGCTTTTGGAAACTGTAGATCCCCGTTGTGGTAGCTCTCGGTCCTTTTGGCATGTGGGCATGCTTGGATACTGCGCTAAAGTGCAGCCAGTGTGAGAGCCAGTGTAGCATAGTGGTTATAGTATTGAACTGGGACTCGGAAGATCTGGATTCTAGTCCCCACTCAGCCATGAAGCTGACTGGGTGACTGGGCCAGTCACTGACTTTCAGCCTAACCTACCTCAAAGGGTTGTTGTGAAGATAAAATGGAGAGGAAGAAGAAGATTATGTGAACTGCCTTGGGTTCCTTGCAGGAAAAAGGGTGGAATATAAATATAATAAATAAATAAAGCATTAAAAACCTACATATTTAGAAGGTTAAATTAAAAAGATGTGTCTTCTAAATTAAAAAAGCCAAGGGAGTGGGTGCCAATCGTAGTTCTTGAAGAAGTGCATTCCATGGTTTGGAAGCAACACAGGAGAAAGCCCTTTCAAATGGGCCTGACAAACGGGCCTCTGTGGGTAGTAGTGTCCTCCAGGGGCCCTCTCCTGCAGATCTTAATAAGCAGGCAGGTTCATGATGAGACATGGATCTCTTGAGCATAAGAACATTTATTTAATTTGAGGAACCTGATCTCCTTCAGTGTTGGGGTGGGGGAGTTCTAACTTTCCACAAGTTCTAAGAACCAGTCCTTCAAATTTGCATACCATCAATATAATAACACTAATTTATTAGACTGCTGTCAATATGGCCATCTTAGTATGCCTGTAAACAAATCTAGCACTTTGTACATGACGTAAAAAAAATAATGAATCACCTAGGCGGATGGAGCCTCTGTTTAGCAAGTTCACCAGGCCCAAGTCTTTTTGCCCTATCACCAATCCACTCCTAGATAGGAAAGAGACAAGTGGAAAAAATTAAAAAGAAAAAGAAAAAAAGGAGAGATGGAGGTTCTTGCTTGCTTCAAATGCAAGAATAAATAGTTAGATAATTAGATCACTGCTTCAAGCCAAATGCTTCCTTTATATACCAGGATTAGCCAGTTCCCCCTCATCCTTTCCTAACTAAGCATATAGTAAGCACAGTGAGTAATAGAGGTAGCAGCTCATCCCTTGGAGTGAGCTGTTTGTAAAAACAGATAAGAATACCTTATCACCTCACTGTCTTTGAATCCCTATCACCTCTAAGTAGAAAATACCTTGTGAAGATGTTTCCTGCTGAAATCTCCCAAAATAGGATATCCTGTAAACTATTCCACACTCCCCAACATCTTGGTGCAGATAAGCCACATTGCTTCAGACCTTTTTCACAATGAGAATATGAGTACTGACTCTGCCCTATTTGGAGAAGGGAAGGATTTTTCCTCCAGGTAGGATTGAACCAGTCACAGTCAATAGATCCTGAACGTGCAAGTAAGGATGGTGCTCCACTAAAACAGATTGAGCATTTCAACACCACCTGGCATCTCAGCTCCAATAAAAGTCCCCTTCAGGAGTTTTCCTACAGTTGTTCAAACAACACATGGAGGAGAAATGGGACTATGCGCACTAGTCCCTCCGCCAACATCCCCATCCCTACGCCAACCCGGCATCTATTGAGGCAGAAGGTCTGAAGGGAGACTCTTCTTGGGTTCGTTCTGAATGTGCTTCGAATCCTTCATGCTGTGAGCCTGTGTGATTGAGGTTCTTGATCACCTGCAAGACACTAAATGCATTCAGCCAAATGTGTGAAGAACCCCCACTTCTGGCCTTTACCCTCAGTGCATGAGGGTTTGGGATGGGAACATTGGGGTGGGGCTAGTGTGTGCAGTTCTGCTCTTCCTTCATACATTGTTTGAACAAATGGAGGAAAGCTTCTGAAAGGGGCCAAAGTAATCTTTGGATGCAGGGGTGTTGAGCTTCTTTCAGCCCAAGGGCCAACTTCCATTTTGGAGAAGCACTTGGGGGACCATATTGCAGTAGTGGGCAGGACCAAAGGCAGAAGGGGTGGGACCAAAAATACCCGCATATTTTACCTTAAAGCACTTACTACCAGTAACTAAGCCTCAGGAGAAGTGTTTGAATATTTTAGGATTGAGGAAAACTTGTACAAAAGCCAAGAAACCACTAAACAATCTGTGGTCAGTGGAAAGGGGGTAGAGCCAAGGAAAGGGGGAAATGGCCATCAACGGGCCAGATTAGGACCTTCGGAGGGCCTGATATGGCCTCCAGTCCTGAGGTTCTGCAACCCGTTTCAATGCCTCAAAAGAATAGGCTGATGGCAAAGCCTTGGGAAAGTTCTCCTTATTTGTCTAAGAGCATGGTAGCTGCATATATCACATAGCCAGTAAATTTCAGATACACTGTGTACAATGATTTTCTGCTTTTATTTAGCTAGTTGCTGCTCTGAGCTTGTAAAGATAACACAGGTTTAAAATATATATTCCATCCTGCATATCTCTTACATTATTTAAGACTGGAAGATCCTCAGAACGCTGAGCTAGACAAGGTCGAAGTGGAAGAGAAAAATGTGAAAGCATCAGAACATCAGATTATACTTCCATTGGAAGAACGTATTACCCATTTTCGAGATATGCTTCTAGAAAGAGGGGTAAGAAATAAGCCTGGATTGGCTTGATTCCAGTAATTTATGGGGACACGATATAATCTCAATATTTGTAATGGGCATGCTGCAACACCACAGTCTAATGGTTTATGCTGCCCCAGAAATGCTTTTTTAATATTACTTTCTTATCAACATATATTATTGCTTAATGTTATTATGTTTCTGTTATTTGTTGTACAAAACATTAGTTGATGTAAAGGACACAGTATGAATGTGATTCATGCCCAGAGGGCTTGTAATCCATTTTACAGCCTGATCCGACATGCTTGCATATGCTTCATATATTGCTGCCTTCCTATACCAGTTCAGTTACCCAACGGAAACATGTTTTAACTACCCTCAATTACACACAAATACCAGTTTCTTCAGTAGACTTGGTCTGGCTAAGCCTAAATGATTACATCATTCTTATTTCTATATAATTACTTGGCAGGGGAGACACCATGATCATTCTTATTTCTAAACTGTTTGACATGTGTTTAATGATAGGGTCCTAAGAGATTTTTCTATCCTTTATGAAGAAGCACAATAATTAGGAACAATCCAATTCATTATGGATTTGATAGTTATTGGATGATCATGCCATTGCTTATTTATCTGTACTGAGCTTTGTGTTTCAGTAAAATTAACAAAGTTTTACCAACTTTTCATTTTGAGTATATTTTTTTCAAATCACCCTTCAGGCTGAATGCTTGAGATTCCTAATAGGTTTGTCCAACATTTTTTTCCCTAATTGGGAGCAAGATTCAATGACAAAAGAGTCTTTCTGCTGTTTATGAAATTGTACCAGTGCCCATTATATATTTAAACTACCTCCAGACATATCCACAAATGCATGGGAACCACTTCACCATGTTGTAATCCCATACAACTGTATGTTATGTGTGAATGATGCAACCACATAGACAGGGACAATCACATTGAATCTTTCTAATGCAATGGTTGCTCCCCATTCTGGCTAAATGCTGATTGGGGGGGGGGGGACCTTGTTATTGTCCCTGCCCCTATGGCTGCATCATTCACACACAACCACATGAGATTGCACCATAAGGAAACAGCTGCCACACAACTGAGGCTACATGTAAAGGAGGGCTTAGAAAGAAATTGTGAAATTTTGGAGATTCATACCAATCTTCAGAGGGTTGTTTTTGTGGTTTTACTGTTGGAACAGCATTTATTTCCATTTTATTTATCCTCTCTAATTGCTTTGAAGACCAGGCTTACAGATTCGTTCCATATCATCTAAACACATGCTGCAAATCTTTTTTTAGAAAAATGAAGTCACCATTCAAATTCTCTATATTGTTCATATTTGGATTACAGTTTTGGTCACATTCAAAAATAGCAACCTTCCCCTCTAGAAATGCAAATCTGGGTTCTGTTAAAGCTGGTGAACAAGTGGGGATTTAGAATACGTGGGAGACAGGAGGTGAATCCGCAATACTATCCCAGGCGGGGTAGTCCTGTTCATCTGTGGCAGCCAGAACAAGTGTGAGTCATGTGGCAGTGGCAGACAATTTTAAAAAATAATTTTATTGTGGTATAAGCTTTTATTAACCAGAATCTACTTCATCAGATGTAGATCTCTCTATGGGCACAGACCGAAGAGGGAGTGTTACTGCAGAGTGTGGTCAGGAGGCCTGGCAATGCAAAAGATGTGTGTGTCCTATTCCTATGCAGTCGAATGAAAACTCCATTGAACCTCTAGTCTGAAGAACAGTTCTGGAGAACTCAAAAACTTGCTCTTTTGTGACATTTTGGTTGGTTCTAATGAAGGAATTGACCTAGTATGGATTTTGAAATTATTTATTTTTTTGATGGACTGACTGGGCTATCTGTGCTTTTTGTGCCACAGGATGAATGGTGTATGCAAACACCTTCCAAGAGACTTTCTATAGTGAGCTAGCTACTCCCCGTTTCTATAGTGAACTAGCTACTCTCAGTTTCTGTTCACTCGAAAGGTCTGCTGCAGATGATAAATCAGATATCTTATGTTTTGATTCAAACACATCTATGATTATATTAGCAGTAGCAAGTATTTAAAGGGCCACTAGAAAAATAAGAATACAGTCATGCCTTGGATTGAGAGCATAATTCGTTCTGGAAACGTGTTTGTAATCCAAAACACTCTTATATCAAAATGAAATCCCCCCAAAAAAAATTTGTACAGAGATTTTTAATTTAAGCCGTACTACAGTACTTGTATTGAAAGACGTCGCTTGTATATCAAGTCAAAAAAATTTAAATAAATATTTAAAAATTTGCTTGTCTTGCAAAATGCTCTCAAACCAAGTTACTTGCAATCCAAGGTATTGCTGTATGTCGTTGGAATAAAAGAAAATAATAAAAGGTGCATTTGGAGAATAGTAGAGCTGCTGGATAAAGAGGGGTGCTGTCGTAGAGCCAGGGCTCGCAGGGATGCAGCACTGGCACTTTTTGATTAGCGGGGATGCTGATGATGTCATCTGCCGCCACCCCACCCCCTCAGAATTCCCTGTTCCCTCTGATCTTACGCAATTCCCACAGTAGCTGGAGGGAAATGAATCTTCCAGAAACAATATATAGTTACGAACTGTGCCTGCTGTAATGCAAAGTATTTTCGGGTGGCTTGGTTTTGAATGGGCAATTAAGACCCATTAGGCTTTAGGAAAAAAAATCCTGCCCCTGGTGGAGATGAAAACTGCTAGAATTGGTTTGTTGATATGGATCAACACAGCTGCCTTATGTTTTGGAGTCTCCTTGGTGGTGTGGCTATGGGGACTGTCAAGATGATCTCCTGCGCTTCAAAATTTACCACCACAGCACTGATTAAGAGTGCTTGTTAGCAGGGTCAGCCTCTATCATTAAACCGAGGGAGAAAGCGGATGACAGGAGTTGGAAAATATTGGCAAGGTTTTGGAGGACAGAGATGTGTGTGTTATGACGAGGCCTGTTTTGTAACTCCCCCCCCCCCAAGCAACCCTGCTGCCCTTGGGTGCAGTGGAGGATGTTGCCAGCCCAGTTGACTTCTGTATGAGGAATTGAGGGAGGGGCATTTTGCCCTTTGCCTCAGGTGGCAAAATTCCTTGGGTGCCTCTGCTTGTTAAGAGGAGGGAAAGCTAGAGACGTGGCTATGAAAGATATGTCACATTGATTCCTGACCTGTTTCCTATAAGTGTTGCCCTGGCCTTCAAACTAGGGATGTACAGACCTTGTTAAATCTGTTCTGTCTGTGTTTTGTGGATTGTCAGGTGCCTTTCTCTCTGTTGTCCACTCATTGACGGAATACGATTTTGCACAAATGCGTTTGTATGCATTTGCACAAATTCACACTTCCAAAAATGCACAAATCCCCTCAAACTATGCACATCCCCCCCCAAAACACACATTTTCAGTTGGTGTTTTTAAAAACATTTCTACAACTAAATTTGCGTAAAATTCTGGAAAGTAAAAAGGAATGGTCCACAAGTCCGCGGAATCCATGCAACTCAGAAGAAAACGGTCCACTGCAGAATCTGCAGGTCAGCTTCTTAGAAATCTGAACTCACTCGAATCCATTGACGATTTCTCCGACATCCCTACGGCTTAACAACAACAAAAATCTTCTTCTTTTTTTTTTTTTTGCTGTTCTAATCCCAAAAAGTACATGTTTTCTTTTCTGTTCTTTGGCTCCCACAGCCAGTTTTCCTTTTAATCCTAATTCCTATGATTAATATTTATTCCTGCTTCCTTAATAAATTTCATTATAGTAAATACTGTCACTTACAGCCTTTCTGTAATATACAATTTTTCTCAGTCAGACATTTATTCCTGCATCCGGGTTTATTCCAATTCCTTTAGGAACTGGTTTATATCTCTTTGATTCCCATATTCCTTCAGGTCTCTGCATTTTCCACATGGGAAAAAGAGTTGCATAAAATTGTATTTGATCCACGTTATCTTCTACTGAACTCAGAAGAACGTAAGCAGGTGAGTTCATTTGTTTTGTTTTTGACATTTATATAGGACACCCCGTAACATGTTTCTCTGGGAGGCTCGCAAACACAATATAGTAAAATACAATATTAAAATACGATATTATAAAGCAATGAATTATAACATAAAGTATTGTCAGCAAAGATGGAAATAAAACCAATTTCACAGCATGGCTAAAAACACAATGAATCATATAAACAGGGCTTACAATTCAAAACTGGAAAGATAAAAGACGTCTTTACCAAAATGACCATAGAGAAAGTACCAGGCAAGCCTCTCTGGATAAAGTGTTCCACAGCCAGGGTGCCACCACCCAGAAGGCCCACTTTCTGGTAGCCACCTGCTCAGTTCCTTAACAATGCATGCTGCTCTTCAGTTCAGAAACAATCCACATTTTACTTTTTTAAAAAACTCAGGTACATAAAGTACCAGAGATGAACATGGCATAAACATGGCAAAGCTTTGGGTCTCTGCTCACATGCTGTAAGGATAAACTGGGAGAGAGGGACCATGTATACATTTCAGGGGAAGGGCAAACTAAAAACGTAAGTAGGTGAGTAACGTAAACACACATGTGGCATTCACCGTTGATCAACAGAAGCTGCTTGCAGATGTTCATTGGGGGTAAAATGAATATGTGTGGTGAGGAATGGCATTGGCAGCAGGCCTGCCCCCAACCTACATGCTTTCATCACAAGGTATGTAGAATGCCCTGGCACATCTGTGCGTGGCACTCTAAAGATGTTCTAATGAGTGTGCAGAGGCAGAGCAACCACCTAGCCCCTCAGAGCACCAGCGTCTCAAGCAAGAGGCATCCAGAGCAACCTCTGTGAGAAGGAGTGCCCATTTACAAGGAAGGCTCATCTTGAGTAAAGGACTCCTCATGAGAAGGACTTTTTCCCAGAAGCCTCTGGTATGTTGCAGCTAAATCCTGAGTGGGACCCTGGAAGCTCCAGCTTGTAAGCCTCAGTCCTAGGCAGGGAGAGCTGCTCAATTAACACCTTATTTCAGCTCCCCGTACCTCGAAACCTTGCTTTTCCTTGGACTTACCTTGCATGTTGCTGACCCCTGGATTCCGGATAAAAACCTGTTTCTTGGATTATGCTTGTGTTGGACTGTTTGCCTGTGCTTCTGACCTGCCTATCCTGCCTTTTGAACTTTGAGATGGATTTGCCCCATAGACTCCCTCCCTCAGGACTGAGCCTGAACCAGCTACAGCAGGTTCATGAACTATCAAACAGTTTAATGTAAACATTGCAAGTTGAGGATTTTGGGTGTTGCTTGACATTCTGGCCTGAATCTAAAGGTACCCTACTGCACACAAAAGGAGTTATTCTGTGAGCAGAAGGCTCCTTCCATGAGTGGAAGGGCACCTTTAGATTCAATCCTCTTAGGATCCAACCCACTGTGTGTGCAAAGAAAATCCCTTCTGAAAAGTAAGCAAGATCAGTTTATCCTCTTCAGTTTATTTAACACAACATGTTGTGGTGAGGCATCTCCAAAATGTATTTGCTTTTAGCAATGGCAAGTTGGATTTTTAGGGTAAAGTTGTAATTGAGAATTTGAAACTGGAAGCTAACAATGTACTCAGAAGAATATTGTATAAAGCAAAAGGAACACAGTATTTCCTTTCAGTGATTTAAACAAGGGCACAGTCTAGACCTTGCCTACTCAATCAAGCTTTATTGTGTCTTTCATTTATCAAGCATGTACATGATAGAGTGAAATTACTTAATGAACAGTCAATAAAACTTATACTATAGATATAAGCTTTGAAATATTGGTGACATGGGCCTCATTTGTGGAATATATTGCGCACTCAAGGGAAATGACTATGAAAAGCAATTTTCACCTCTTCTTTGTACAGAAAATTAAAGGTGTATTCATACTTTTGAAAGCTGGAGATATATATATATATATATATATGACACTTTATGAAGTGTTCAAAATGTTGTTCTTGTGGTCAACTGGAAAGATTAATGCATATTGCTGGATTAATCCCCTCGCCTTTAGTGAACCCTCCTCCAGTCAGGCACTAGGCATGCAGTTAAAAATAGAGATGGGTGAAAGCTAGCAGAGAGATTCCATGACTAAATCCTCATGCCTGAATTTTCACAGAATCCCTAGAGCCAAGGCTGTATTCTATTAAAATTTGAGAGGAAGATGGGGAGAAGCTTACTGTAGGATACAATCTACTACAGAATAAAATAGGCTGTGTTCCAATTCTAGACTGTACTAAAGCTGATCCAAAGTGTGATATCACAAATTTCTCAACATTCGTGGGGTCATGGATGGGGGCAAAGACACACCTGAAGATTAGGAGAAGGGCATGGAGGTTTGAGTGATAGACATGGAAATTCAGGTGGGGGGCAGTAGTATTTGCATATTCTTATACATGGTGGTAGAGTAGTCTGAGGGCTTCTTTCTCTCCCCCTTCCAAAAGTGAAGCTGAGCCACTTACCTGAGCAGCCTCTGGCTGCTGTGCACTGGCTGCATTGGCAGTGGGACCATTGATGCCCCTGGGAAGATGCTATGTGGCAATGGGGGGAGGAAGGTGGTTGCCCTGACAATGAAGAAACCACACAGCAGCCGTGTGGCTATCAGCCATTCAGCTGAGCAGCATGGCATCCCTTATGAAGTTAAAATGAAGAAAGAAGCTTTGGATCACCTCATACAGCAATATTTATGTACTCTTTCTGCCACTCAAGAATCCTGAGAATTTCTTCACACACACACACACACACACACACACACACACACACACAAGAATTTTCCCCCTACCCTTCATTTGGGGGAAGGAGGAACTCCAAGGAAGGTGTTGAGGAAATGCTGCACATCCCTAAATTCTACTACAGTTTGTAGGAAGAGGATCATATTTTTAAATATAGGAGTGTATGGCAGTATATGTGACCTCTTTTCTCAAGTAAATAAGGGATTTGAAAAGGGCAGGCTTTATTGCTTCATCTATTGGAAGAGCCTGTCCACGAACAGAAGGGATATATTTTCATAATATCTCTTGGTTGTCTGAAAGGCCAGCAAGTCAGATTTGAGCTTTCGCAAGGATTTGCTTGCTAACGAAGCAAACAACTAGGCACCATTCTTTCATGGCTATCTGAGGAATGGACTTATTTTGATTTAAACACAAACTCTCCGTCTGCTTTCTCAGTTTGCAATTATTTATTGATCATTATGTCCCAACGGATTGATATCCACACTTCCCACAGTGGTGCTACAATCTTGACAGAAAAGGGATAAGTGAATGGGTAAACTTTGTGACTAGAAATAGCATTGCATTTAAGGGCTCAGATGCTGGGATAATGAGCCATTTATTAATTTTAACTTAATGTGGTCATCTATTTTTGACCTCATGGAGGGCTGTTTCCTGTAACTATTAAAATGTGTTTCTTATTATATTACTCTTTGGCACTCTGAGGAAGGCTGGAAAGTGCATTGGATTTTTCTTTTTAGAAGAACCTGAGAAGGTTTTGGTAAAAACAATTAAATGAAATTTTGGCTCTCCTATCAGCAAATATCCACACTGCTGTTCTCAGAACAGGATGGCTCTGATCCAATGGTGTGTGTGCATATCCCCGTCAAATAAGCATAGTTGTGCTGATCAGCTGTTTTGTAGGGAAGACTGACCGGGGGCAACTAAATCCAGCTTCTGCCCCCTCTTTTCTAAAGAGCAGATCAGTACCAGTGAGTGCAGTTTACTTGCAAGGGCTACATGTGCACCCCAGCTGCTTGAGTGGGCTTGGAAATCACACATGCAGCACTCGTTTGCATGTGCCTATCACACCCTGTAGGATTTGAGGCACCTAATTTGAGGGTAGGAAGTATAAATGTATGCTTACGACCTTTAGAATAGCAACTTGAGAGAGGGAGTGGTGCCGGCCTCTTTGAAAGAGGTGGTGATTAGGCTACTTCTCAAAAAGCCTAAACTGGACCCGGATGATGTTAATAACTACAGGCTGGTAGCTAATATCCCATTCCTGGGCAAGGTGCTTGAGAGGGTGGTTGCTGGTCAACTCTAGGTGCTCTTGGATGAAATGGACTATCTAGATCCATTTCAATCCGGCTTCAGCCCTGGTTTTGGAACAGAAACTGCCTTGGTCGCCCTGTGGGATGACCTTTGCCGGGAGAGGGATGGGGGAGTGCGACACTGTTGATTCTCTTGGACCTCTCATCGGCTTTCGATACCACCGACCATGGTATGACATAGATTTCATAGATCATAGAGTTGGAAGGAGCCTACAAGGCTATCGAGTCCAACCCCCTGCTCAATGCAGGAAACTAGAGGAGGGGTCTCCCATCCAAGTAACAACCAGGCTTGACCCTGCTTAGCTTTCCACGCTCAGACAAGCTGAGCCAGCGTGAGCCACAGGCCTGTATATCCTTCTGGATAGGTTGTCTGGGTTGGGAGTCAGAGGCACTGCGCTCCAGTGGTTCCGATCCTACTTGGGCGGCCGATTCCAGAAGGTGGTGCTGGGGTATTACTGCTCTGTCCCTTGGCAGTTGTGCCATGGGGTGCCACAGGGTTCTATTTTATCCCCCGTGCTGTTTAACATCTACATGAAACCACTGGGAGAGGTTATCCAGAGGTGTGGGCTGAGGTGTCATCAATATGCAGATAACACCCAGCTCTATCTCTCCTTTTCATCTAGTCCGGGTGAGGCAGTGGCTGTTCTGAATCAGTGCCTGGGCACGGTAATGGACTGGATGAGGGCTAAAAAACTGAGACTCAATCCAGATAAGATGGAGGTACTGTTAATGGGTGGTTTTTCTGCCCGGCTAAGTGATATTCAACCAGTTCTGGATGGGGTTGCACTCCCCCTGAAGGATCAGGTTCGTAGTTTGGGGGTGCTCAGATCCACAACTGTCACTCGAGGCACAGGTGAACTCGGTGGCACGGAGCACCTTTTATCAGCTTAGGCTGATATACCAACTACGTCCTTATCTGGACAGAGATAGCCTAGCTACAGTTATCCATGCTCTGGTAACCTCTCGTTTGGATTACTGCAATGCATTATACATGGGGCTGCCTTTGAAAACGGTCTGGAAACTTCAGCTGGTCCAAGATAGGGCAGCAAGATAATTAATGGGAACTGGCCGATGTGAACATATTATGCCAGTGCTTTCTCATCTGCACTGGCTGCCAGTCTGTTTCCGGGCCCAATTCAAAGTGCTAGTACTAACATTCAAAGCCCTAAATGGCTTGGGGTCAGGGTATCTGAAGGATCATCTCCTCCCATATGTACCTGTCCTTCTCCAAGAGGCCCTGCCAAAGGAGATGAGGCAGGTGGCTACCAGGAGGAGGGGCTTTTCTGCTGTGGCAACCTGGTTGTGGGATGAGCTCCCCAAAGAGGCTTGTACTCTTTCTGGCGCCAGGTGAAGACCTTTCTATTCTCCCAGGCATTTTAATCATCTTAATCCATTTTAATCTTGTAGTTGTTTTTAACTCTGTTATTGTAATTTGAACTGTTGCTGCTAGCTTTGCTGTTTTTTTTTAATCTGTAGTTTTAAATCTTATATTTATATTATATTGTATTTTATGGTTTTAACTGTTGTAAACCGCCCAGAGAGCTTCGACTATTGGGCGGTATAAAAATGTATTAAATAAATCAATAAAATAAATAAACTGTTCTTCGTGGCCATATCAATCTGTGTCCCTAAACTGGGACACATTGGGTTAGATTCAGCTTATTTTCTGCCAGCGGGAACATTCCATGAGCAGAGTTCCACTAGGAATTCTTCTGCCGGTGGAAAGGGGTAGGGGAGAGACAATCTTTGCCAGTTCCTCCCTCCCTCTGCAGTCACCTCGCCCACTTTCCCTGGAGGGTCTCCCAACCCTCTGGAGCAGATCTGGGGGGAGCACAGGGGACTGCCAAGAAAGGGGCAAATTGATGGAGATTTCTGCTGCCTCCATTCCACCAGTGGGATGGCTGCCCTGGTTCAGAAGCCTCCCATGGCTGGAAGGAGTTCTTCCATCCATGGGAGGCAGATTCTAGACCCAACCCAGTATCTTTATTCTTCATCAGTCAAGTTGAGCTACAGTTTTGGAATACCTCAGTGTACTTCCCTCTCCATATGATGCAAAATTTAAGAACACCTTATACCAAGTTAGCCCATTGCTCCATCATCTAGCACAGTACTATCTACCCTGATTAGCAGCAGTTCTCCTGGTTTTCAGACAGAGATCTTTTCCAGCCCTATCTGGAGATGCCAGGGATTGAACCTGGGATCTTCTGCATGCAAAGCTTGTGTTCTACCACTGATAGTTGGTTCCTCCCTATGTAATTAAAGTCCCGTTTCATAAATGCCAGTCCTCAAATATTTCCACTTACAAATGTGCTCACTTGAGCCACTTCAATGAATGTAGCCATTAGTGTTGTAGACCAAAGATATTTTCAATTTCTAATGCCAGTGCATGAATCAGGCAAATCATGAATTGTGGGGATGCAATTAGCCTGGAAGCAGCCTCATTACCCTTCAGACTGCAGTTCAAACACAACAGTTCCCAACAGTTTTCTGTTATTTAACATCTAATTAGCTACAACATTATAGCTTTTTGCTATGCTGAACAGAGATATGACAGACACCAATCCTGTCCGAAAATCCTATCAATAGTTTACATTAGTTAGATCAACTATCAAGCGGCTTCCTCACCAATCTTCCACTGAAGCTAGTTACTCTGGAAGTAAGTGGATCAGAATTGGATTGTGGATTGAACTTTCTCTTGTTTTGTTGGCATTTAGTCTCATCTCACACACCAATTACAATGAAAAGGTCACAGCAGATTAACAATGATTACTCTACAGATATAAAATGAATAATATCACAAGCCTTGGGGAACATACACTATGAGTACTAAGGCACACAGAACTAAAATTGTCTTTGTGAAAGCAATTTGGTTTTCTAGCCAGATATTGCCTGTCAAATCAATTACTATTCGGTGTGATCAAGAAGCACACAATTGCCCCATTTACATACCTACCAATGATTTGCTGAAGTCCCTTTATGAACATATGAAAATGAAATTATACAATACTGAGTCAAACATTGGCTCATTGAGCTCAGTGCTGTATCATCCAACATACAACAGCTATTCAAGCCCTCCTGCAGATGTCTTTTTCATGCCACCCAGATCCCTTGATTAGAGGGATTAGGGGTGTGTGGCCAAAATAAGGAGGAGAAGATCCATTCCATTTCTCCAGTAATTTTTATTATTGAAAACTTCATTCATTCTGTTTTCCATAATTAAAGAGTGGCATTTTTGGGGGTCACAAAACGTTCTTGCTGTTTTTGTCATTCCAATTTGTGTGTATTCCCACTGATTTCCACGAGAGAGCCAGCTCCTCTTCTCCTGCCTGTAATGTCTGTGGTGTTTCCCATCCTACTGGCATGTAGTTTTCAGGCACATTGGATAAACAGCCTAACTCCCACCTAAACTAAACTAAGAGGCACATGGCAGAAGCACACAGGAATGGCCATACAGGCAGCAGACCTTTGTAACAGGCTTTAAGCAGCAGACTTTGCAAGGGTGCATCATCAGACTTGTATGTAGAATCTTGGAGTTATGGATGGGGTGTGCACACGTACGTGTGTGTGTGTGTGTGTGTTGCGAGGAGACAGATAATCTCTGTCTGTCTCCTCCTTGGGGAGGGGGTGTAGCTCAGTGGTAAGAGTACATGATTTGCATGGAGAATGTTCCAGCTTCAATCCCTGGCATCTCCAGGTAGGGCTAGGAAGGAATCCTGCTTGAAACCCTGGAGAACCGCTGCCAGTCAGTGTCAACAATACTGGGCAACATGGACCAGTGGTGTGACTCAGTAGAAGGCAGCTTCCTATATTTCTAGAACGGATGACATGAAAACGCTACACAAGGTACCCCCAAAGTGCAATGAGGCAATGCCTTCCATATCATCAGATTAATAACTCAGAGGGAATGTGCATAGCGGGCAGGGAGGAAGATAGGCAGACACAAAGCCTGGCCCCTGTATTTCAATTTTCAAATGTTGCCCCAAGCACCCAAAACACAGACTGAGCAAATAACTCTAACCTCAGATTATCATATTAGAATGGGTTTATTCAAGTTATTAAGGCTGCAATCCCATTCCCACTTACCTGGGAGTAAGCTCTATTGAACACTATGAGGATTACTTCCGAGTAGACATGTATAGGATTGCACTGCAAAAGGTATAAGCACAGTGGAATGCATGAGGAAGAAGGTAGTCACATGGCCTGTATTTCAAACAACAAACAGAATCCTCAAATACACTGAGAAGATCTCAGATAGATTTCATAGATTATAGAGTTGGAAGGAGCCTACAAGGCTATCGAGTCCAACCCCCTGCTCAATGCAGGAAACTAGAGGAGGGGTCTCCCATCCAAGTAATAACCAGGCTTGACCCTGCTTAGCTTTCCACACTCAGACAAGCTGAGCCAGCGTAAGCCACAGGCCTGGCTCGTGTCTGCCTATCTTCCTCCCTGCCCGCTATGCACATTCCCTCTGAGTTATTAATCTGTATGATATGGAAGGCATTGCCTCATTGCACCTTTGGGGTTACCTTGTGTAGCGTTTCATGTCAAATTCCGGTTCTAGAACTATTAGGAAGCTGCCTTCTACTGAGTCACACCACTGGTCCATGTTTGCCCCAGTAGTGTTGACACTGACTGGCAGCGGTTCCTCAGGGTTTCAAGCCGGATTCCTTTCTCTAGCCCTACCTGGAGATGCCAGGGATTTTGAAGCTGGAAACATTTCTTACATGCAAATCATGTACTCTTACCACTGAGCTACACCCCCTCCCCAAGGAGGAGACAGACAGGCCTACTTACACCAGTAAGTAAAGAGGAGAGGTACAGATACATGATTTATATATTTCAAACTTTTATATTCCTCCCCATCTCTCCCATAGCCATTGTATGAGTTGGAGTTCCTGGATAGAAAGAGGGCCTATCAGAGAGATGACTGGATGGACACTTTGGCTAAAAAATGTGTCTGAGTTTAAGATTGGAGAGTTACAGTTTCAGTCATTTCCCCCCCTCCCATCCATTGGACCTAGCTGCTCTACTGCTGGCAGAGGAATCAAAACCATATCTTCTCATTTGTGAATCATTTGCACCTTTGGCTTTAGCTTGTGACAAATGGGCCGAAAGGGTCCCATTCATACCACTTTCTAATATGTCCCCAAACAAATGCACACCCTAGATTGAACCCAGGACCTTGTCCAAACAAAGCATGCATTCAACAGCTGGGTTGGATCCAGACTTACAACAAGCTTAAGTCTCATTGATTTCAATGGGTCTACTCTAAGTATGACTAAGTGCGGATCCAACCCATTGATCCTTTGTTTGAAACCTCCCCGAATCTTAACTCCCAGGCAGTGGTGCAGCTAGTAACTTTAGACCCTGGACTTAATGGTCTTACTGGGGTGGGGGTGGGGTTTCTCTTATGCCAATCCCTCATTCCCTGAGGATGGGGTGAGCTGCTCAAAGGAATTTCACCAAATACAACTCCATTTGCTTCTAAATTGTGTATTCTGCTCTAGAAGCAAATATGGAGATTATCTAACTGAATGGAACAGATTTGACAGGAAACTAATTTCATAATGTTATGTGATTTTTTTTCTTTCTCTTTTCGACTTAAGATATTTGAGCAGTTTGTCAAGACCAGAATAAGAGAAGAATACAAGGAAAAGAGAAACAAGTTACTGCTAGCCAAAGAGGAGTTTAAAAAGCTTCTGGAGGAATCTAAATTGTCACCAAGGTATGGAGCAACTTTCTAACAGATCCTGTTTGAGAATCTCCTGAAAATGAGGATGCTGGCTAGAATTAGGCTATGCTCAAGGAAAACCTACACACTACTAAATGTGTCCATGCATGAGGGCAATGCATCAAGTCCTGCTACTTCAGGCAAGCTGAAGAAAGCTCCATTATCATGAAGAATAGTTGTACAGCAACTGTGCTTGATGCTCTTTGAATTAAAAAAAAAAAAAAAACCCTACTGCACATGCAACAGAATGAGCTCATGATGGGATGGAAAATACCCCTTCAGATTGCAGGTGGGGAAATATAGTGTTGAAATGTTCCTCCATGTAAAACAAAAGTAAAACTTCACTTCCAGAAGAAATCTTTGCATAGCAGGGAGAACGGTTTTAGCTCAGTTCATTCTCTGGAGTGCTATTTATTTATGTATTTATTTAAAAGATTTTTTTATCCTGCCATTTCCCCACTATAAATAAACAGCTCTCAAGATAGCCATTATGGCCCTGCCTTCAAGAAGCATTTTGTAAAGGTGAGCATTCAAAACAGTTAACCCCCACATACACACATGCACACCCCTGCAGTATGAAGTGGTGCAGCCCATTGTATTGCCTCATTTTAACCTCACGTGGCTGCATGTGCAGATTCAGTTTTATTGCAAGTTCACATGTTAGGATTTTTTTTTTCTTCTGCAATGTTGTATATAGATGGATCACTTGTGCAACTATATGCAAGCTCTGGGGGGGGGGTGGAATCTGCAAAATGCTAACAGGCTCATCTCTCTGACAGAGATGTGCAAAATCCAGTTGTGTGGGGTGGGAGTGCGTTGAGCATTTGATGGGAATGCTTGCAAATCCCAGTTCATTCCTCCCTTCTGTCAGTCTTACTTTCCCCAAGGAAAAGAAGCCTTACCTTGAGGGGGTAATAGGTGGCAGAAGACTCTATTTGTCACACATTGCTTCTTGCAAATGATACACTGAGCATTGTTTCCTGCAGATATCACGGGGCTTGAAGTTTTCTGATTACTTTTTCCTGGGTTCTTATTTATTTATTTATTTAATATCCCATCCTTCTATCTTGGAACTCAAGGTGGCTACATGCGGTTCCCAGGTGGTCTCCCCTCCAAGCACTGGACCAGACCCAGACCTGCTTAGTTTCAGCATGGTGGCTGCCTCACGTGCCTTCAGACCATGCCCTGGGACCTTAGCACCTGTGTTGCTGCTATAACAGTGTTCCCACTACCAGAGAGGAGGAAGAGAGGCAGAGAGAGACATTTCCTCCTCCTCCATCTCATTCCCAATTGCTTGGGGACTCATGGGCGATTGAAGAAGGGGTTGGAAGCGTAGCAGGAGAGTTGGAGGGTGGTATCAAAACCCTGTTGCACTCCTGATGATGTCATTGGGAATGCACCAAGTTTGGATTATACTTCTAATTGAATTTGGAAATAACTGAGCTATATTCTGACGTCTTAGGAAAATAGCTTGGTTACCTGAACCCAATTAAGAATCAGTCTCTGCAGGGTGGGTGTTGCCCATTTCTATAAGTATATAGAGCCCCCAAATCCCGTTGTATGATGATTCCTGTGTCTCTTCTAAAGCTGGACCAAAATGCCACCCTCAAATTTCATGGCACCATTCATTGGTCATGAAATTCTGGAGGGTGGGCAATGGTGTCTGCCGCAAAAAAATGTCAGTCACCAGAATGCCCCTTGGGCAGCCACTGGCCAGTTTGACCTGTGAGGGAGTTCCAGTGAATTGCACTCTTCCTCTGAAACTATGAAAGGAGGAAGGCATTTCCTTCCCTTCTTTCACCTCCAACCTTTCCTGGTTCAGGCCAAATGCTTGATAGTTTGAAGGCTCATCCCAGCGCTAGTCCCTTCCATCTCTCCATTCTACCTTTTAAGTCAAAATCTATACTTTATGTCCAATATCATCTCCGTGAATTAAATATGTATAATTTACATTGAGTGTAGCACTTGCTGTCTGTAGTCCTAGAATGTTCACATTTTAGTGCATTAAATATCGGAGACAATATGTTAATCAAAATCTAATCCATAGTCCTGTGATAAAGGACTACAACTGATCTACGTCTATCACATTAATTACCCCAAACAGTTAAAAATCCATCGCAGTACTTTATTTTGCTTTTCAGTAATGGGCACAATTGCAGATGCGATTAGTGTTTGCAGTGTGCTCAAGTTCAATAAGTGTATTCATAATGAAAAATCAGTAAAGCATTTCCTTTGCTGGTCTTTGGACAAAACCCAAATTATCTTCACACAAGAATTTATCATTAGCATGGTGCCTGTGCTGTAAACGTAAGACTTTGAATTGTTGCTTGCTTGCTTCTCCTAAGCTGTTTTCCATGAATGCTACTAAGAATCCTATAGTAAAAAATGTGATTCTCATTTGCAATTTTGCAATTTGTAAATCATCAAGATAGATACCTTAAAAGAAACAACATTTTATTGTTCAAAGTTCAACAGTAACAAAAAACAACAACGTCATAACAGTTGACCTATAATATTAGATCTGCAGTCACACAGCTCTTAGTTCAATATACAAGCTATGGCATGTTATGAAGATGTTATAGAGACTGGGTCTTTTTCATGCATTTAATTTTGTAGGCTTACTGAATGTCCAGTTGGCTCATCCAAACTAGTTGCAGGCAAAGATGATGGTGATGGATAATGCGTCAGCCCTCTCCATGATGAGCCATGTATCGAGGGTGGGCCTCTATATATGTCCGATCAGTTTATTTATGCCATAAACTGGAACCAATCCTCCTCAAATGTGTCTTTGTTTCAAAGAATTATGTTAAGCCCTCAGCTAGCACTGTTTAACCTGTTTGTGGGAGATCACAGTGCACTAATACATAAGGACTTAATTATTCATTTATTGGTAGCTGCAAGGCTTGTAACTGCCCTAAAATGGAAGGGGCCAGATAATTCAACAATTAACCATTGGTATCAGCAAATCTGGGGTATTGCACTGGCAGAAAAATTGACCGGGAAGGTCAGAACCTTCAGAGGTCAAAGAAACAACAATAGATTCTTTATTGTAATGAAGTGTCATGTAACAGAGATTTTTTTAAAAAAACATGAACGTTCTCTCTTACTAACATTTTTTTCTTCTTTTTCTTTTTTAATATATATGCTTAAATTTGTATATACCCATAGCAATGAATACATATGAACTGCATATATACGAAAGTACAACTTATTAGCAATAATACATAGGCTTCAGCAAAAGTAGACCAGATATCTTACAGACATTTTGAACAATTACAGTATACAGGCCTTCACATACTGATGTAAACAATATCTTTTCAGCTTATGTTGATGGCATAGTTATGAATACGTCTTTGCCAACCTAGTGGAGAATAGTCCAGGTTAATGTGATAGCTAGACAAGTATGGCAGAAGTTGATTTGTTCTAAATTGTAAGAACAAAACTCTCTGGGAGCTGTTGCAATATTCATGATCATTGCACACACAATGATTGAGACACTTATCTTGGGTCAACAAGGCACTAATACTGGGCTAGCTAGGTCCACAACTTTATTAACATAACATAGATCTACATAAATTTTAACAGCTTTGTGGGAACTGTCTATGACCTGGAGACACCACCCACACTTGCTTAATTAAGGATGAGTATCCCATGCCTTAAGCCAGAAACCGTGTACTTGCATGCTTCATGCCCACTGAAAACCACTCTTTGAGCTTCCACCATGGTAGCAGCTGGCAGAGGGATATGGGTTATGCATAGGGGAGGGATGAAGAGTGATAAGGATAATATTCTTCTTCCTTTATTCCACTATATTCACCACCGTTTCCAATTCGCTCCTCAATATTTTGGTTAGAGAGAGAAATCTCAGATTTATTGTCAGGAATAGAGGGGCTGCACCCTGTAAAAGAAAACCTGAGCCCCTTCAAACATGGCAATTTCCTTTGAATCTTAAATTCCATGAGATTTCATACCATTGCTAGAAATTACTACCACATCATTGTATCTAGCTCCAGGTTTTTGAGGGCCCTTGGGCAAGACACCCTCAATGGGGCCCTCCCTCAGCAAGTCTACCTTCTTACCGCCACCATTGTCACGAGCTGCTCTTGCTCCTCATCCTCTTTCTCAGCATTGCTGCCATTTGCTTGCATGACAGGCCAAGAGCCAGTGAGAAAATAGCCAGTGGTATCTTCTGCTCCACCTTCTCACCATCACCGTTATCTAAGCCAGATTGAAAGGCAGGTGAACCAGCAGGTTGCAATGGTGAAAAGGAGGTGCAACTCCAGGGAGCTCTTGTCAGTGGGGCCCTGCTGGGGTGTGGGCCCTCAGCAGGTGCCCAAACCTGCCTGCCCTTGATACTGGCCCTGGTATCAAGCATCCTGTTGTTTCAGGTTTTTATAACACATGCAGAAGCAAACATTTAGATTTCAAATATAAGCCAATATTTCAGTTCCCATATGCCCAAATCACACCAATTTGTATTTAGCCAGGCAAATTTTCCATAGATCTAATGTTAAGATTCTTTTCTTGATGACCTTTTTCTATGGGCCCAGGGCAAAGATTTCTGCCCATACCATCTCTCACAACTGGGTCTCAAAAGGCATGTCACTATACCAAGTCTGACAAAAGTCTCTGCTTTCTTAATCTTCATAAGGTTGTAGGAGACACTTAATCAGACTTAGGCTGCAATCCTATACACACTTAGCTGGGAGTAAGTCCAACTGAAATCAATAGGGTTTCCTTCTGAGTAGACATGCACAGGACTGTACTGTTAAAGTATCTGGGTCACATCCTGTTAATTGACAAGCTTAGCTAAAGAAAAATGTAGTGTGGGATCCTATGTGTGTTTAGACAGGGAAAAAAAGTCCTGGAATCCCCAGCATTCCTCAGCCAGCCATGGCTGGCTGGGAAATGCTGGGATCTGTAGGATGTTTTTCTGTCTAAACAAGCATAGGATTGTACCCTTTCAGTTTTTATTTTTGAGGATCCCATTTAATTACTCTGGATGATCCACAGTGAACTAATTATTCCTCAGGCTTCCCAGAATCGATAAATAAATCTACGTTCTGTGGAACTGAAATAATGACTTAGGATAAGAAGCCAGACAGATCAATGAGCATTCAAAATTTTGACATTAGTCTTTCCATTTCCAACATGGCTGGTTACAATGATAAGATGCAGTAATAATTATTTCATTACAAAACAGGTTGCATGTATATGAGAATATGAAAATGTATTGACAAGCACTTGTGACAACATAATTTATGTTTGATTATTTCCTCCCACCTCCCACTCCCAGGACAACATTTAAGGAGTTTGCAGAGAAATATGGCACAGATCAACGATTTCGACTCGTTCAGAAGAAGAAAGACCAGGAGCATTTTTTCAACCAGTTCATACTTATCCTTAAAAAGAGAGACAAAGAGAACAGAATAAGGCTACGGAAAATGAGATAAAAAGGAAATATGCAATAAGAACGCAAGTCAAATACTGTGGCATCTGCAGTGGAGGAAATGAATGGCGTGTGTTTTGTGTCATCTTTTGAGTTTTAAATCCCAGCAATTTAAAGAAATAAGATCACCCGAAGAGCCACCTGCGCACAGGAAGGTTCTATGAAAATACATCCAAGGCTGCACTGCAGGAATCTGTAGGATATTTCATTCTCAGAGACTTAATGTTTCATATTGAAGCTCTCTTTTGTACAACATTCAAGTTTGATGCATTTCTAATTACCATGATATGTCAGTCCCTTAATTGTTTTAATTATGCAAATTACTTGTAATATACGCAAATTTGAAATCCAATGTGATTTGTAATTAAGCAGAAGCAGATGCTATCCATAACAATCTCAAGTCTTTCTTTTTTTTTTTAACCATTTAAGAAAAAATATCTAAAGCTGAACTCCTATGCACACTTACTTGGAAGTAAGTCCCATTGAACTCACTGAAACTTACTTCCAGATTAACACGCTTAGGATTATGCTGCACAGCGATGTTTTGGCACCTTTGTATATTAAACGTAAATGGATCAAAGGTCCAGTGGTATTGAGGATATCATTACTCAATGTTCATAGGTCTAAGTCTAGTTTTCTGAGTAGTAGTAGTAATAGGGTATTAATTGTTAACCATAGTGAAGAGTGTGAAAATCTTGGCACCTTTCCCGTAGAACAATGTATAAATCTTAAAAAAAAAAAAAAAGGCTTTGTAAGTAAATTATCCTGGATGGTGCTACAAGCACACCGAAAAGAGCAGCACTCCTCTATTAAAAGCTACTATAAAGAAGTTATTTTGTAAACCCATCCTACTAATATTTGAGTTATTTTTATTGTATGCGAAGAGTTTGCATGAGATTAGTCTCATCTTTGTATAAACAAATATTTTAACTTTTTTTTAATTAATAAATATTTTAAGACTATTGGTCATTTTATTTTCCAAAACATTTGAAGCCATCTTTGAAAACACAACTGTTTGGGCATATTGGATTTAAGAGCTGGTAAATGGGTATGCAAGGCAAGACCTCCTTACCCTTCCCTAACCTGGGGCAGTATCCAATGCTGGCAATTTGCCTGCACTGAATAAGTTACACTAGTGAGCCCCACTGACTTGTCCCATTCCAGAAGTAGCAGTTTTGTCCAGCTTCCGGTTGCGCTAACTGCCGTTCCCACTAGCACAGCGGTAGATACTGCCCCTCCAAAAGTTTTGGACTGTAGCTTCCATAATCTGTAACCATTGGCCATGGTGACTGGGACTGATGGAGATAGTAGTCCAAAATATTTGTAGGGCACTAGGTAGCAAAGGCGGTGTCTACAATGGGATGTGTGACACTGGAAAATTGATTCCATTTGAGCTTGATGGACTTTCAACACATTTCCAACCCAACAGCCAAAAGCGGGCCAAGTTGGAGGGAGGGTGGTCAACTCCTGCAAAATTGCTTGAAATAGTTGTACAGATTTGGAGCTGAGAACTGTGTATCTCCCCAGTGCAAATTGTGATTTGCACAAATCGGGGCTGACTCATTAGAGTCGAGTTGTTGTTTGTTGTAACATGAGAAGAATGGAAGCATCCTTCTCTCACTGCATATGCACACACTCCACCTTGGCCACCTTGAATTTTCTAACAGTTAATTTCAGACTGGTGAAAAATTCAGGTCCCTGCAATTTGCACAAAGTTGCACAAATTGAGGAGCAGAGGCCTGAATTTTGTGCAAATTTTCCTGGCTTTTTATTTATTTATTTATTATATTTATACCCCGCCTTTTTTCCTGAAAGGAACCCAAGGCGGCTTACATAATCCTCCTCTTCCTCTCCATTTTACCCTCACAACAACCCTGTGAGGTAGGTTAGGCTGAGAGTCAGTGACTGGCCCAAAGTCACCCAGTGAGTTTCATGGCCAAGCGGGGATTTGAACCCGGATCTCCTGAGTCCCAGTCCAACACTCTAACCACTACGCCACACTGGCGTATTTAAAAATATATGTATACATAAATCGTGGCCCATTTTAAAAAGTCTGCATGCAGGCTCAATTTGTCTCAGATCGAGTCGGTGCCAGCACAGGGTTGACGGAACAGAATCTGTGGGGCTGAGTTGTGAAAATCGGTCAGATTTTCACCGTCCTCATCAGGTTCTTCACACATCACTAGTCTACAACAGTGGCAGTGGTCTGAAAATTCCTTTGAAAATAACCACTTTCCCAGCTACCTGTGGCAAGTATGAATTGATTTCAGGCAATCAAGCAGGGAAGTTTTTGTAAACTGGAAGGCTATTCCCTTGCCAATTTAGGTGGGCTAGTAAAAAAAAGTGTTGGCTAGTAACTTTTGTAGAATGTGGAAGGCTTGCATACACCACCATGCTATGCCCAAGTCCTCATGAACAGCTAATGAGGTGATACATTTATTTCTCACATATACCACTTCAGGCTGGAAGTGGGGCTGCCAGGACTGAAAGTTCCTCCATACAATCCCTGCATATAGAAAACTAGCATGTCAGGGATGGAGCCTAAACTAGAACATCTAGCTTTCGGTGTCCAGGGATTTTTAATTTTTATTTTGTTGTATGGAGTAGCGTCAAGTTATATGAGCCTCCACCTACTTCTAGCGTGAAATGATACAGTCCAGAAACACATTTATCATTTCTTCTTTTGTGAGAAAAAAGCTGAGGCTTATGTAGAACAAGCACATTAATTGGTGCTGGGTGCAGATTTCAGCATCCTGAGTATCTGAAATTTTTCTTTTCTATTTTTAAAAATATCTATAAGTTTCTAGCAATTATAAATACTAAGACAGGCTTGAAGGAGTCAGCTGGGAAACCTTCAGTGATCTCCTTTCCTGCCTCCACATGTCTAGCAAATACAGAATGACTAGGCACAACAAGCACATTTATGGAAATATACTTAATTTGAATCATGTCTGACTACTGTACGAGATGTACGAGAATTTTCTTCCTGCTCACAAAACATGCGAGCAAGCCCTGTTCACAACCCCAAACATGAGTGCAAGCAGGAGAATGCATTCTCTGAAAATGTTTGCAAATTCTCAAACATCTGCTTGCATTTCAAACGTATACAAACTTTGACGAGAAAAAAGTTCACCATTGCACAACTTTTAAAATGTGCCATTTCATGCTTTAGTCTACGAGGAAAATTTGCACGACATTGGAAATTATTTGAGGTATTTTTGCACAGCTTTCACGTTCGATCACATTCCTTTTTGCGCAATTTTCCCATTTGTGTAAAATGAACAAAGATCACAACTGCAAGCACAAACTGAGGCAAAACAAGCAGCAAGTTGATCTTTGGAGAATCTGGGTGAACATGAACATTGCATGTTCACACATTCCTATAAAAAGGCTACAGAATTGGACCATTGCTTTGTTTTACAACATGACCCTATGAGATAGTGGATTGCATCCAGATTTAGGCGCATGTTACTGGGCTGGCTGAAGCAGACTTTCCCACCCCCTCTTCCCTTCAGCAGCCCCTACACTCCCCTAAAAGTGCTACACAGAGGGTTGGGGAGAACTGCTGAATGGGGTAAGGAGGAATTCCTGAAAATCAGGTGGGGGCAGTTTCCATGAGCAGAACCCTTCCATTTACAGAAGGCAGATCCTGGATCCAACCCAGTGTTCCACATAGAATTAGACACTAGGGTTCCTGTCACCATATAGTGTATATACTGTACAACCTATTGCAAACCAGAGATGGTAGCCATCTAATACAAAGGTATTATCTATGGAACATATCTATGGCATTTAGGAAGCAGGAGCACTAAGATCAGGGCTGGTGTCAGCAGTGGCCTCTACTTGGGCAGTTGGGCCCTAGCAGAGTCCAAGGATGCTAAGTGCTGATGCCTTCCCTGAATACACACTCCAAGCGAGTATGGCCATCTGCTGATCTGGCCCTGATAGCTCTACTCCATAACTTCTCCACACGGCAAGTCAATTGCACACAATAGTGCAGCATCGTACGAATCAAGCATCACAAACACCCTGTTCCCCACGCCATCACAAATAGCCAAAGGATGTGGTCTGCACTGCAATGGCACTGACCCGCCATCACACAATTAGGTAAGGTACCTTGAAGCCTATTTCCTGGAAACTATCTTCCTTGGCCTCAAGTTTTTCAAGCAACATGAGCTGTAAAGATGATGCATGTCATTTCCAGTTTTGCTGCTCTAAATGTTCCCAAAAGCAGAAGGGGGAAGGCACATAACACATTGTGAAAAAGTAATATACTAATGAGCTCCATAGCATATT
Source organism: Shinisaurus crocodilurus (assembly GCA_021292165.1). NCBI lineage: Eukaryota > Metazoa > Chordata > Lepidosauria > Squamata > Shinisauridae > Shinisaurus > Shinisaurus crocodilurus. Next base: position 92,811,653 of record CM037878.1, on the reverse strand, counting down.
GTGAAGAAAGCAATCTTTCCCTGTGAGCGGAAGGCATTCAGTTGCCATGTCTTTAGATCTCACTTTAAGCTGAAGCAAAACAGCTTTTGTAGTTGTTTCTTCCTCTCTTCCTTTGAAGGAATAAGCTTTCCTCTGTCATGAAAAAAACAGAGCCCTTTTCTTTGCTCAAAACAAGCACCGCGTAAGAAGCGAGAATATATTTAACTTTAAAGAGCATTAGCATTAGCAGGAAAGACAGCACACATCTGAGCAGGATCCGACGGTAAAGGCAGGGGGGCTTTGTGTTTCAGGTGGTGTTTTGTTTGTATTAAAATTTATTTCCCATAAACTGTTACTTTACTTCCCAAAGAAGGTGGTATTGATTTAATAATGGTGGGTGAACATTATAAGCCGCTGGAGGTTGAAAAATCAAAAACTGCACAGCTCTTATGCATTTTTATGTAGGTATGAAAGGTTGTGTGTATGTGTGTGTATTTAAATGAAAGGATTCTTTTTTCAAATAAGAAAATCGTAGGCATGTTACTGCCAGTCAATTGTTCCTGAAATAGAGATTTCACTAGCTGTGGTCATTGCTGGCAGGCACAAATTCTTATAGCAGGTCTAACTTTTTGGTGGCATTGCAACGTGACTGTGAGGACATGCTGTTGATTTCGTTAATGAAAGAGAAAGGAAAATCCATTTCTTCCATCATGTGAAGAAATAGGCTGATTAAAGGAAATATCAGGAGCAGAAAACTCTGAGGGGCAGTTCCTTCAGAGGTCTCCCCATTTAAAACACAATCCTATCTGTGTGTAGTCAGAAGCAAGCTCCACTATGTTCAACAGAACTTACTCCTAGCTAAGTTGCATAGGATTGCAAACTAGCTAGCATGTATAGAAATGGATAAGGGATCCCAGCTTAACTTCCTGGCTGCTATTTTTTCTTCACGTCTTTGTGATTTTATCATAGCAGCTATGGATGTATGAGAATTTCATTGTGGCTTTTTTATGACTAGAACTTGCCCTGTTCACAGCCCCAAAATATGAATGCACATTTTGCAAACAAAGCTGGTGTCTTACCCCAGGAGCCTGGTCCAGCCAAGGCTTCAACGATAACCAGGAAGAAATATAACCACTTGCGTTAAAAAATAACATACAGTTTATTGAATACAGTGATGAAATATGGATGCAGATTATTGTTGTTGTTGTTGTTGTTGTTAATTTTATTTATATACTGCCCAACAGCTGAAGCTCTCTGGGCAGTTTACAACAATCAATAAAAGACACAATGATACAATATAAAATATACACAATAAAAACATTATAAAAATTTAAAACCAAGTTTAAAATGACACAAATAGCTAAAACAAATTAATGCAACAGATTATCAGTAAACAAGCAACGCAAAGCTGACACACACATCCCTTCAGTCACAGGGCTTCCTAATATGAGGGACGCCACCCCGGGGCACTTGCACACTCCTCGTTCTAATCTGAAAGCTAAAATAACCTCCTCAGCATTCTTCTGGTAGAGCCCATCCAATACAGCTTCTGAGCTTGCAATGCTGGTTTGAAAAATATGTACTGTAGAAAAAAGTGCACTTTTAAAAAGTGCATGGGGGGATGCGCATTTGCACACTTTAGAGAATGGGGGAAAGTATACATTTTGGTGCACACTTTAAAAACAAAGTGCACTTTTCCCATTCGATCAATAACAAAAGCTTGCAATCAGAAATGGGAACTAGGCAGACCAAACTTTGAGATGGAAGATGGAACTTGAAGAACCTCAACGAGATCACACTTTACTAATCAAGCATCCCTAGTAATGGCTAAGAGTAGATCTCTCTCTTTCAAATCTCAGCTTTGAACTTAAGGAAGCCAATATTTTTTAGGCTCAGTCACCACATGCAATATAGAGATAATAACACTGACCTACCTTGCAGGGTTGAAAGAATGAATGAGATAACACATGTGCATTGAATATGCAAAAGCACTTTAGAGATGGGTGAGAAATTCATACCATCAAAAAAAAATTATGAATATACCAGATTTGCATCTCCCAAGCCAATAAGCAAGCCAAGACAATTGCATGCCAAAATCCACACTGTTCCAAACTTGGTGATGCATTTTACAAGGAAAAAAATGTGCAAAGAATGTGCATATTAGTGGAAAATGCATACATTAGAGACATGTACACAAAACTATTTGACACCAATGAAAAAGTACTTAGAAAAATGGGCATATTTGAAAAATGCACACAGAAATGTGTAAATGACTTAGTTTTTTCCCCATGACTGTAGTTCTCTTACTTCAACTTGAAATTCATTTGCCTTGTCTTGACATATGCAACACAGCTATGTTAAATATGCAACCTGAAAAGAAGGGCAGTTAACTTGCGTATTTCCAGTGCAGAGAGGACACAATCCAGCCAAAGCTAAGCACTTTTAAGTCAAATTTATTTCAAGGGAAACGATTTAAACACATGAATGTTGAGATCCATAGAACTTAAACATACTTAGTTTTGGCTGTATCATGCAAATTATTTCATATGTAATTATAGACCGTAATGAACGGGCACACACTCCCACCTTCCTTTTGAGGTGGAGCAGGCTGGGAGGTGCCCTACATATCACTTACACAGGCATACTTGCCACTACCACATAGATATCTGAAAAATCTGCAAACATGGAAAACCAGATCTGTGGAGACTTTAGGGGATCATCACAGACCGGAGCCCACTCCCCCCTTCTAGCACTTAAGTATTTAATATTTAGCAGAATTAGAACAGTCACGTCTGGTTGAGATCATCCAAGTAAAAGCTCTGAATCAACTACAAGTTTCTAATTCAAGATTTTAAACTGAAGGACTCAAAGTTCACCCATACCAAACTGCCCACATTCTGAGGTATACATCAAAGTCCTTGCTAGTGAGCCTGCTTGTGAAAGCAATTAGGATGGTGAGCATGGGGGATAGGACCTTCTTAGTAGTGGCTCCACTGGCTTGTGGAACTTTAGGTTCCAATTGCTGTCTGTCAGACCCTATCATTACGGAACTTCTTGTGGGTTCTAAAGACTTGTTCATTTACATTGACCTATAATTGAATCAAGACTTTATTGGGTGCCATTGATATTACCTAGTTTTTATGGTTAATTTTGATATATATATATTTATTGCTTTATCATTGTTTCTGTCATTGTTTTATTGTGTTTTGTGGTTTTCCAACCTCGGAGAAGCAGCCAGTGCGGTTCTTCCTGTGCCGGTTGTGCGGGTGAGACGAGGACTCAGAGCATGGATTCCTAGCTTCGAGGTCAGAGCTCTGTTTCTGACCTTGGATCTGGGAATCTGAAGTATCTATGACCACCTAGATGCAATAGGATTGCCCTCCCCCATCTAGGGTCCAAATTACCTAGCTGCACCACTGTCTGCAACACTTGTTCCTCTATAATGAAGTAGCGAATCTCTGGCTCAAAAAAATAATAGGTTTCCTGATAGGGACAGAGAGTTGAGGCTTTGCTTTGATAACACAGGCATATGCAGTGTGCCAATCCACACGTTATCTGACCATATTCTGCTATGTAAAACCATATGGGCCTTGAATATTCCCTGGTATGTGGGTCTGCTGGCATCAGTGAGTATTTCAACCAATCAGGGAAATGCAAAATACTCAAAAGCCTGAAGCCACTCCTAAAATCCATGACAGTTTACTTAAGGGTGCAATCCTATACAAGTTTAGACAGAAAAAAAAAGTCCTGTAGCTCCCAGCATTCCCCAGCCAGCCATGGCTGGCTAAGGAATGCTGGGAGTTGTAGGCTTTTTTTTTCTGTCTAAACATGCATAGGATTTCACCCTTAAGAAGAATGAGAATAAAACCAAACAGTTTGAGGATTCTTTTAATTTGCTTTTCATTTTCTCTCCATTGTTGTGAGCATGTCATGTGAGGTTATCTTCAAACACGAGGTCTAGAAAACTATTGATTTCATTAAAGCAGAAAGACCCAGGCTTCCAGTAAAAACCCATAGGTTGCACAAAACTGTATTGGCAGCCATTCCTGAGATGTGTGATTATTGACACAGTCCTTTGCCTTGCCTTGTTCTCTAGGAATCTTATGATGTGATAGAAAGTTGCACGGATAGAATTGTACCACGTTAATGTAAGAAATGAATTATACATTTTCCACTGCAGGATTAGAGCTGCCATCCTAAATGCACATGCTAGGGAGGGAGGGGACTGAGTGAACATGCACAGGATTGTGTCGCACACCCAGAAAGGGATGGACAAATCTATCAATTTCAGTTTCTCATTTTTCCTACCTGAAGTTCAACTTTGGCCAGGATCCAACCAGGTGCTGACGCCCCCCCACCGATTCCTTTCTGCTCCTTCCCGTGATTCCTATTCTGAAGAAAATAATGACCCCACTGTTGTAGGGGAATTTTAAGTTAAAAACAACAACTCACGCACACTCACCTTAAATGACACCAGCCTTCCCCAGCCTGGTGCCTTCCAGATGTGTTGGACTACAGCTCCGAGCAAACCCGGCCAGCCATGCTTCTATTGTTTGGTAGGAGCGTGGGCTATGTTCTCACCTTGTTTGAATTATATTAGTATGATTGAGTCTGTTGAACCCTTTGTACTTCACTGGGCAGAATCCAATGGGTCGCTTATGCCCCCACCTATTCCTTTCCGCCATACCGATGCCCTTCCGCAAACGGTGGCTCCCACTGATTCTCTTGCACAGGTGGGACTCGCCGCTTAGGCAAGGAGATTTAGTGCTTCCTAGGGGAAGCCCCCAAATGAGCGGAGAAACGCTCGTTTCTGGAAGGAGACAGGGCGGTGGAGCTCCCTTATGCAAGCTCCGCCAACCTGCCTCCTTCCAGAAATGAGCATGTCTCGCTCATTTCACGTTGCCGTGGTGCTAAATTCCTCTTCCACAAGCAGTGTGGGGTGGTTGCACAATGGAGCATAAGAGAAACAGCAGGGTCATAAGTGCCCCAATGGATTCTGCCCTTTGAAAATGTGTTTTTAGAAAGTTTGTATGACCAATTCATGCTCATTTTAGTGAGCATTTCTCATAATGCAGACATTTTTGTTTGCCTAATATACACATTTTTTGCCTGTAATTTTCCCCATTCATGTATTTTAATGTTATATTCAAAAAATATACACATTTCTGTGTGCAGTTGTGCACCTTCCCCTAATATTTCATACACATTTTGTGCACACATTTCTTTATTGGATCATCACAAACTTTGGAGAAATTCCATTTGCATATTGGTTGAAACTGTGAAATCAGGAAATTAATGAATTTGTCCCCCAACCCTAAGTCCAGCAATTAAGCCAGATATTCTGTTACCCAAGGGGTAGGCAACCAATGCCTCCCCAGACAGCTTTTCTGGCACCCCCCATTCCCCCCCACCTCAAGATTAACACATTTTCTTACAAGCTCAAAGGAGTTGTTTATTGTGTTGGCTTAGACTCCACTTCTGCTTTGTGGTCAGTCTTTTAGGCAGGTTATTTGTTCTTTGTGACTCACCATCCTCCTATGACAGCCATTTTGGGGCAGCCATTTTGAACTGGTGCCCAGGACAGTTTCTCAAATTGCCAAATGTGTCCATGGGTCAAACAAGGTTGTCTGCCCCTATGCTACACCTTCGTAAACCAGCAGCTGTCAGTTCTATGCCTCATGTTATTTTTTTTTACAAAATTCGCTCTTGAGAATTCTATATCATGTAAGAATGATAATTTGGAGTTTGTGTTTAGGTACAAAATGATCATGTTGAGTGGAGGGTGGTCAGGTCACACCTGCTAGCCTGGTCCTTGTCCTCCATATGCACAAATACACTATTTGTGTCGTGCCTACATGCATATACCCAAACACATCAAGGTATTTCTCCAACCAGATACACCAGATGTTTTAGAGTACAACTTCCAGCATTCCAGCATTCCTGACCTTTGACGATGCTGACTGGGACTGGTAGAAATTTAGATCCAAAACATATAGAGGGCACTAGGTTGGGGAAGGCTGTGGTACAGAATTGTACATACACAAGCATAACACATTAAAGGATATGGGTAGGCCCCATGCAGTGGTACTTTTGAATGCGTAACGGCTGAGACCAGCAGGCACCATCTTGATTACCCTTTTCCATACATTAAGTTTATTGATTGCTTTATTACATGGATATCTCACCTTTCTTCCAACATGGAGCTCAGGGCTGGATGCATAGGGTGTCCAGGTAATCTTCCATCCAGGCAGTGACCAGATTCAGCAAGGTTTTGCTGCAACATGTGCCCTCAGACAGTCATTGGTGATATATTGGTGTATATATAGTTTCGTATCTTATAAAGTAAGAGACACAAGAGCTGCTCCTGTCAAAGTCCTTGAGAATCATTTATGAGGGGAATTTAACAGTCTTGTTAGACACCTTCAGGGGTATTCACTATGAAATATGTAGGAACTCTAGCACTGTACTGAATTTGTTGGACGATATTTTTAATAAAAAATATATTGAAATATGTATATACTAGCCTACTTCACCATGCATGTGCTGTGCCTTATTTTACCCCAGCTATGTTTTACTACTGACATTGCCTGCTGTGAATTTTATGATTTTGGGATTGATTCCCCCTCTCACACCCCAAAAGAAGGCTCTGATTAATGTTTTGATCATGGCTTGAATTGCTAACCACTCACACAACACTCATCTCTATTCAGATGACCGTCATGTCCACTCTTAAGTTATTTTATCTTCACATCTGTATCTCCAGTTACACTTGTATTGAAAGATCAGAGGAACCACCAACCAGGGGATTTTAGGGATGTCCATAATAAAGAAGGAGGTTTTGTGCATGAATGAAGCTTAGCAGACTTATGGTGCAATCCTATGGTCCCAGGGAAGACATTCCAGAAGCCATAGAATAGATTGGATCTGCACCTCCAAAGGTGGACAGGGAGGTCCAACCTAGGAGAGGGAGATCCAATATTGGAACCCACTCCCCAGCCCATGTGGAAGCCTCCAGAGCTCTTACCTCTCCCACACTGGAGAGGGAGGAGGAACAGGGCAGTCAGGGGCATGGTGTGGCTGGGCTCTCTACATTGGGGTTAACTTACACCAGCCCTGGAACTGGTGTAAATAATTGCTTACGGGAAGGAAATAGTTTGTTTTTTTTTTTAACAAGATAGAAAGAAGGTGAACAGCACCGCTCCCTCACTTCCACCATGTCAGCATGAGCAGAGCTTTGGATGCTGCAGACAGACGCACTGATGTTGGAGCTCTCTACATCGGGTATTAGGATTGCTCTGTTATTGGGTTCCCACAGAAGCAGCTTCATTTGTATAACCAGTGTCAGCTAGAGCTGAGGCAATGTTTCTCAGAAAATATTTTTCTGAGCACGTCTCAGATTTTCTTTTTCTCACCCCCTAGAAAAAGGAGGCCACTCTGCAAAGTTTTCTCTGAATAATCTCCACCATCTTTGATGGGAGCCAACGTCCCCCCCTCCCAATAATGTCCCAGAACAACACTAGGTCTGGGGTATTGTGGGAGGCAAAACCGTGGCCAGACTGCCAGCACAACTACTGCTGCTAATGGTAAGCCCTGCCCTTGAGAAACCGTTGGAGTATTTCTCTCCACCACCACCCAGAAAAAATTGTGAAATGCTCCCCCATTTCTCTGTCTACAAATAGTGGGGGGGGGGCAGTTGTGCACAAATCTAGTGTCACGCATAGGGATGGGTGATCTGCCAGAACCTGACCTGCCTCCAGCTCAGCAGATGCCACTGCTGCACCTACCAAGCTGGGCTGAAAGCTGGCATGTGCTACACTGCTCGCCAGACTTCTGAGTTCTGGCGGGCCACTGTTTACATAGAACATGCCTTAAGATACATCAAAAGTGGCCACAGTTTGTGCAAGTTACGCAAATTGCAACCGCCTTGACGTACCTTAAGGAATTTTCTACATAAACAGTGGACCTCTGGGAACCCAGAAGTCGCTCCCCTGGCTCAACTCAGGAGAACCCGAGTCGATGCCAGGGAAGAGGTAAGCGAGATGGAGTTTGGGCAGTTGAGCCCAGCCAGTCCATCGGATTTCCACCCCCTAGAACAAAATCATCACATATCCCTAGTCAACCATTCCTTTATCAGGATAGTTTGTGATTGCATCTTAGAGGTCCCTGACTCTAAATCAGATATGCAAGAATGTTAGGATTTCATTAACTAGCTCAAGACATCTATTTATACAGGCTGATATGGTAAAGGTAAGGTTGTTGAGTTCAGACACTGAAGGTCTTCCTGTACCTTGAAGGGTTAGCCACTCATTCCCATTCAGTCATTTCAAGCAAAATAATTAAATCAAACACACACACATTATTTTCCAATTATTATTTTATAATGAAAGGATTGGACTTCAAAGGATAAAACTTCAAGTAATGATGGACTTGTTGTTAGAAGGGCCCATTCAGGTTGAAAACAACTGTCACAAGCCCTCAAAGAATTAAAGTGCTCTACATCAGGGGTGTTGAACCTCTTTCAGCCCAAGGGCCAAATTCTGCTTTGGGGAAACTCTCGGGAAGTTCATTCAGGTGGTGGGTGAAGCCAAAGGCAAAAGAGGCAGGAACAAAAATATAGGCAAATTGTAGCCTACAGTTCTTACTGCCAGCCTCAGGAAAGGCATTTCAATTGTTTAGAATGGGGTGGGGGGAAACTACGCAAAAGCTGGGAAACCACCAAATGATCTGTGGTTGGGGGAAAGGGAATGGGGCCAGGGGAAGAGGGTGTGGCCACCTGGGGATCCCCAGAATGCTGGACTGGGACTCTGGGCCTGGGGTTCTGCATAAGGAAGTTGGAGGAATCTGCAACAGACTCAAATGAGTTCGGATTTCTAAGAATCCAACCTGCTGATTCTGCACAGAGCGGCTTTTCCTGAATCGTGCTGATTCCACAGACTTGCGGGCTGGTTTTTTTAAATTATTATTGTATGTAATTTTATGCAAATTTAGTCATAGAAAAAGACATAAAATTAAAAAACAACAACCAAAAATGTGCATTTCCCTCATAGGCTAAAGCGTGAAAATACGCATGGGGGGGGGGATTGGCGTATTTTAGGAGGATTTGCGCATTTTGGGGACTGCAAATTTCTGCAACTCTGAATCTGTGCAAATGCGTACTAATGCATTTTTGCAAAAATAAATAAATAAAAATGATTCCATCAATGAGCAGATGGCGGAATGGCCGGAATGGATTTTACAGCATCCGTACATCCCTCTGCACCCCTGCTCTACCCAATGCTCCACTTTTGAATTCCCCATTTCCCCTTGCTGCTATCTATCAGCAACCCTTAGAAGGCCATTGTGTTCCAGAACATTTCACCTCCAGTGCAGTTCTACTGAAAAAGAAAAACAAGGGGGAAATACCCTCTGTTTTTCTGCTTGCAGATATGCATCACAATAATTTATTTATTTATTACATTTCTATACCGCCCAACAGCTGAAGCTCTCTTGCCCACACTTCTCCGATAGATCATGTTTATTAGTAGCATCTGCTCAGAGGGCAAAGGAGGGCATCATCTCTTGGCTTCCATGACTTTGAATCAGTGCCAGGCTGCATGCTAGAGTGTACCCTTTAGCCAGTGTGATGGTACTGTTGTCTCGAATGCCCTAAGCAAGCCATAGAAAGGGGGGGGTGAACCCAGGAAATAAGGAACAATGTGGGATGCTAAGCAAGTAAGAGATGATAACAAGCCAGCAGTAAATTGCTGTTTCAGGCAGCAATTCCTGCAAAATGCAGATAAAGATAGTCATTTTGATTGGGTTTGGATAGACAATGAAATATTTGCAAGGACAAAGACTAGGATATTTCAGTGGCTCTCCCCTGTCTCCCACCCCCACCCCCAGTTCTCTGTTCTTGAAAAAAATGGAATGCGGATACAAGCAAAACTCTCTCAAACGTTTACAAAAACTGGGATGTTTTTCTCCACCTCTGTAAGTTAGAGAAGATTGCAGGTGAAGCGGGTCCTCCCTCTGCATTGCACAAATAAATTGCATAGAATTGGTGAACCATGAAAGACAAGGAATTACTGGAGGCAGAAGCCAAGGAGAGGTGGGAAAAGATAAGCAAGTTCTTACCCGGCGCATGAAAAGTGGAATGTAAAGTTGCTTATCATTTTCGTACATCCAAAGGTATCCAAACTAAGGACCAAACTAGACACTAGACAGTGCATTAAATGTGTGGGCTTTAATTTTTATTTCTTCTTTTTTTAAAAAAATTAGCAGTTGTGAGGACCCCAGCCCTGATCCAGATTGGGAGAGTTGCATGGAGTTAACCCTTTCCTCCAGCACCTCTGTCTCAATTACCACCCATCCCGCAGCTGCTATTTGCCCTTTGATGTAAGCTGCTATGGGCGCAAATAAAAACTTCCCTGGCAAACAGCAGCTTTGTGGAAGGTAATTTTCATTGGAACAATGATGCAGAGGAAAAGGGTTAAAACCTTTCTCCTCCTACCCAATCCTCCAGATCTCAATCTGGATTAGATTCATGACTGATTTTTTTATTTTTTTTTAATGTTTACAGATACGGAAAAGCAAATGTGCATTAAGGATGTAATCCTATCCTACTGCCAGTTCCAGCTCCAGGTTTTTGTGGCCCCTGGGGCAAGGCACCCTCCATGGCCCCGCTCCCTCAGTGAGTCTGCCTTTCCACCACCATTGTCACCAGCTGCTATTGCTCCTCGTCCTCTTTCTCTTCATGGCTGCCATTGCTTGCTTGACAAGTAGGCCGTGGCATCTCCTGCTCCTCCTTCTCACCACCACTGTTGTCTGCACCAGAGCAAGAGGCAGGTGAACAAGCAGGTTGCCATGGTGAAGAGGAGGAGCAACTCCAGGGGGCTCTTGTCAGTGGGCCGCTGCTGGGGGGTGGGCCTTGGAAGCCTCCCAACCGTGCCTACCCTTGACGCTGGCCCAGCTTATTGCACATTTTTCTGGGAGTGAATTCCATTGATTACAGGGGAACTTGCTTCTGAGTAAACATACACAGGATTGCCCTGTTCATGTATCATCTAGCTTGACCCTTGGGGGCTGATTTATATTTGCTTACTGGGAATTATGATTTATATTGGCCAAAAATCTAGGGCAGAGAGAGGGAATATGGGAAAAAGCAATCAGCCAGCAGTAGATCATATGATTTACTGATATCAAAACTCAGTTTCAGTCCTTGGGGTCTGAGGTTAAAGTGTCCCAGTATGCCAGGCTGGGAAAGTCCTCTACTAAGACTCAGGGTAGCCGTTGCCAAGCAATTGCCAAGCTAAGCAATATTTCCTTAGATGGGCCAATGGTCCAGCTCAGTATAAGGTAACACCTTAGATCCAGTATTTCTTGCCGTACCACTTACAATGGCTTCCATTGTCCTTGTACCAATGCTGGCAGATCACAAGCATTGACCTTCACAGGATACAGTAGTGCTCCATAAGTATACTGCTGGCAAACAAGAGTGACAAGAATGGCCAGAAATCCTTGGGTGTGTCAGTAAATGGCTTCCAAGTCCCATTCAACTAAGTGGTTGCCATAGGTCAGGACTGCAGGATAAGTTTTGGGTGGAGCCAAATGCCCCCCCCCACTGGGCCCTCTGTGGGCCAGATGCAGTTGGTGGGCATGGCCACAGCCACTGCTGTCACACACACACACACACACACACACACACACACACCTTTTGCCTTTGAGACATGGAGTTCTATGCCTCTCTCAGCATGGAGAAAGGGATTCAATCAGAGCTGGGTAGACCAGCCCAAGTCCCTGGCTTTGCATGACGTATGCCTTCCCTACGGGGCTGCAGTGCACCACACAAAAGGACTCTCTGCCAGTACTAGGAAGAGCAGCCATTCTTCCCAGCAGCACCGGTCAAATCCCTGGCTTTGTCTGGTGTGCACCTTCCCCATGGGGCCACATGAAACCACTCAGCCATATCCATGTTGTTATCTCTGATCAGAGATAATAGATAATAGAGATAATAGGCTTCTGCTCCACATAAGAACCAATAAATGTGTTTAAGATTCACTTGGAAGTTGTTTTCATATTAATTCCGGGCATCCAAAAATTAAGATGCCTCAAATTCTGGTTGTCATGGGAATACATTTAGTCTGAAGTGAAGCTGGATTTTCCTACAACAATTCAAAAATTATGTTTCCCATGAATTAACATAATATTCTGTTCAAGCTTGAGTAAATGTTAATATCTGATAAAATCAGCAAAAATGTATATTACTTGGCTTGTACATTTGGTGGGTGCCAAAAAGGGAGACCACAAAGTGCTTGTAAGTTCATGCATGCTTACTGCCAATTAATATTTCTGCAGAATTCAGGTTAAGATCAGCACCATGCTATCCTAGAGTGCAGTCCACCACATAGTAAATACGTTTTCATCCCAGTTATTTTAGCAGGGCTTAAACATGCTAAACTGTGCATTAGATTGGCTATCCCCCATTTTCATTAATTAATATGAAAAGATAATCTCATAACACAACAGTTAGGTATAATTAAGCACATCAATTTTATGCTATAATTCTATACCCACTTACCTGGGGGTAAGTTCCATTAAACTCAGTTGGGTATACCGTATGTGTCTGAGCAGACATGTATCAGATTGCGCTGTTAGTGGACATGAGCACACCAGTTCTTTGTTGGGTCACGGCCTACATCTTTTTGGGTACACATTGACTAAGTCTCAGGAAATCAAGTCAGCACTCTCAGCTTAATGATCTGAAATGATTTGCAGCTCTAAACATGATGTGTTCTTTTCTTTTTTTCCTAAACAGTACAAAACTCTCAAATACCAAATTAACTTGCAAATGGCTATTTGTTTTGCTCTTCAAATAGCAGCAACCAGATTACTGGCACACACAAGTCCCTGGTGATGCTATACCCTATCTATGAAATTCAAGTGTCTTATAAGGACTGCAGCTGCTGAAGAGGCAGGTATCCCTTTTGAGATGCTTCCTCCACCTGTATCCAATTAAGATGCTACAAAACCCATTCGGAAAGTGAAATCTATAGTCAGATTCTGCATCTTTAATCAGCAGCTCAGAATGACGTTGGGCAAAACTACCCAAATATAAATATTGCTGTATTCTGATGGATAAAATTAATACTGGTTTTGGGTGGATAAAGGAGTTCCAATCACAGCAGAGGCATATGATCACAAATCCTATCATATGGCATCATATGGCATCATAGGCATATTTGCAATATGTCAAGATTTGTTTGAATAAAATAACTGAAAAGAGATCATCTGGTTGTATCTAGAAAAGGTGGAAACTGACATTGCATCTATTTCCTCCCTAAGAAAATAATCCTATTGCCTAATTAACTAGTTTGGTATAGCATGAGGAAACAAGAAAGCAAGGTGCACTGTTTCAAGTATATATTTTATTTTCCACAAGAGGAATCAAGAAGGCATATTTTGCATTTTTCTGACCATAGCTGGACATACTCTCATTTCCTTTTCCAGATAACAACTCAAATAGAATTCCAAAATGCACTTTCTAATTTATGAAGAGCCAAAATTAGGGCCTGTTGGAGGAAATGGGAGCCCCCCACCCCACCCATGCAAATAGCAATGCAAATATGATTCTCAATACCATTTGCTGGGGAGCACAAACCGGAGCGTGGTGCTGCACTCATGTCCTGCTTGTGGGCTTCCAAGATACTGGACAGGATAGGCCAGACTTCCCCAACCTGGTGCCCTCCAGATGTTGGACCATAACTCCCATCACCCTTGGCCACTAGCCATGCTGACTGGGGCTGAGGGGAGTTGTAATCCAAACCATCTGGAGGGCACCAGGTTGGGGAAAGCGGAGATGGGGCTTTGGTCTGAACCCACATGGCTCTTCTAATGTGCTTAAGGACAATTAAAAATGGCCTTGGAGGAAGGATACTTACAGGGAAGAGTGAGTGGACAGGGAAAGGATTAAGCACTCCCTGCCACCTGCAAATTTTCCCCTGCGTGTTTTTTCTATGCCCACTTTTGCTTTATCAGGAAAACACATGGTTCAGAATCCTCATAACATGAGATTTCACTCTTATTCTCTTTAGCTGAAGGGAAAGTTGGTTATTTCCTCAGCTGGCATTGCACATACCCTGCCCCTGAGTTCTGTGAAAGCCTAGCTTTTCCACCACAGTTTAGGAGAGGAAAACTGACACAAATGCTTTCAGAGATTATATATATATATATATATATATATAGAGAGAGAGAGAGAGAGAGTTATGGGCATTCAGCAACCCCAACAACCCTCACGTATAAAACGTGCTTGACAAAACTTCCCACTTTCCTTTAATTCCTTTTCCCTTTCCTTTCCTACATTTTTATACTTCCCACAGCCAAAGCTCTCCAGGTAGTTTGCAAAGATTTAAACCCCAAAAATACAATAAGTGAAATTTGGAGAACTTTGATGAGCTTGAGTTCTGCTTGTATGCAGATCCCTATATATAGAGAGATGGTATTATTAACTATGGGTTCAATCCAATCAGGATGCCTGTAACCCTCCTAACTCAGAGGATTACAAGCATCCTATGCAGGGCAGGAGGAGTGGGGAGGCAAAGGCCACCTCTGTGCTCCTCCTGCACTGCAAAACACTTAGATGACTGATTTCAGCCATCCAAGTGCGGCACCTCAGAGCGGGAGGGATAGAGACTGAGGCACTGCCAGGATACATCGTATCTTGGTGGTGCCAGTCTCCTCCACTCCCTGCCGCCCAGAATACTCACAAAAGCCCATCTCTGAGGATGCTCCTGCGACCTTGCTGGAGGTCTTCAAGCAGATGCTGGACAGCCATTTGTTGGGGATGCCATTGCTTTAGCTCTGGATTTCTTGCATTGAACAGGGGTATGTACCCGATGGCCTACAAGGCTCATTCCAGCTCTACATTGCTATGATTCCACTCTTCTTATTTAAGATATCATTTTTACTGTCTTCACTGTAGCTATTAAAATAAACTACTACCAAGTCTCGAAAACTATTCTTAAGAGAGTAGCTATAATTCTAGTCTTTGCTGGCAGCTGTTCATATTGCTAGAGTTGCCTCTGGATCAATAGCAGGACTCCAGCAGCAACATTTTCTCTGGGGAAGCTTGTTCTTTGACTTAAAGCCAATGGTAATGTAACTCTCTCTCCCTCTACCTGTGTGTGTGTGTGTGTGTGTGTGTGTGAGAGAGAGAGAGAGAGAGAGAGAGAGAGAGAGAGAGACCTTTTGTAGAAGCACACAGGGAAAAAATGGTGCATCAGAAGTGAAAATGCATGTAGAGTCTGTAGAAAGCATAGATGAACTACTCACAGGAATCTGCTATCCTTTTCTTCTTTTTAACACCAGCCTTCCCCAACCTGGCACCCTCCAGATGTTTTGGACTACAGCTTCAGCATTCCTAACCATTGACAATGCTGGATGGGACTGATGAGAGTTGAAGTCGAAAACATCTGGGGGTACCACAGTGGGGGAAGGCTGCTTTACACCCCTTTTAAAATGCATGTGGATTTTCACATCTGACATAATGTTTTTCTTTATGGGAATGATTCCCAAATCATTTCCATAGAGGAATATGTAATCTTGAAATTGCCCCCCAGGCAAGATTTAATTTCACCTTGATTAATTTGTCTAGTGGTGAGAGTCGTAGGGGTGGGACTCAGGAGATCCAGGTTCTAGTCCCCGTTTGGCCATGAAACTCACTGGATGACTTTGGGCCAGTCACTGACTCTCAGCCTAACCTACCTCACAGGGTTGTTGTGAGGATAAAATGGAGAGGAGGAGGAGGAGGATTATGCAAGCCACCTTGGGTTCCTTGCAGGAAAAAAGGTGGGGTATAAATATAATAAATAAATAAATAAAATAATACCATAAATTGCCAGAAAATAGTTTTGTGAACAAAAAACTGTGCTCATTTAAACAGACAATGGAAAACGCACTGCCATTTCTGTGCATATTTTTTGCATGTGTCAGATACTTCAGCATTCATTTCCTTCTTTCTTCCTTCCCTCCTTCATGTTGTACCATAAAAAGTCAGACCCAATATTTGTCTTGTGCACTTCATTTCAGAATTCAGTTTCTGAGAATATTCAGATGTAGATCTTTTGAATTTCCTGACCATAGTAAAATATATCTTACCATGTTATGGAAAATATGAAAAGGGGGACAGGTTTATAATCAGTGTTACTGTGTGTGTGTGTGTGTGTGTGTGTGTAAATATAATGCAATTAAATACTTAAACAAGCAAACAAATAAATAAATATGTCATGTAGCATGTTTTTAGTGCAAAAAAAGTGCTAAAGAATTGAAGGTGTCATTTTAAATCTCTGTCTGAATTTCATCTCTTTGCAAATAAGCAAGGGTAAAAGAAATTCTTAAGCAGCACAAGCAGGGATCTGTTTTGAAATAAATTACCTTTGAATTGTTTTTCCATTCACTGTCATTTTGATTGCCAAGGAAATTTAAGGGCAAACACCACAGAGGTAAAAGAGCTAGCACAGAAACTGACATAGGGATTTTGTTATTCATAATTATTACATTTACAACAGAAAATTGTAGGAATGATCATGGCCTTGGATAGCAATCTGCAGTGCACGCTTATGAAATTAATTGCAGGGAGAAAAGAAGGAAGTAGCTATTTAAAACACCTTTTCCCATACTATATGACCTTAAATAAAAGTGTTCTTGTATTAGAGCAGGGCTCTCCAACCTTGGGTCCCCAGATGTTGCTGGCCTACAGCTCCCAGCATACCCAGCCAGCATGGCTAATGGCAAGGGATTCTGGGAGCTGTAGTCCAGCAACATGTGGGGACCCAAGGTTGGAGAGCCCTAAACTTTTCCATCCTTCAGTGTGCTAGAAATATGTCATCATTTATTCAATACAAGTATGTCTAGGAGTTCAGTGCATGAGAAAATCATTAAAGCTCCTAGGGACGTATGGATCAGCAGAACTTGAGATTGCTTGCTGAAGTTCTCCGAATTCCATCTCAAAGCTCATTCTAACCCGAGACCGTATCAGATCGAAAGCTTTGTGTGTTTTTCTTTTCACATGAAAATCTGTGCATATTTTCCAAATGTACGCATCAATTGTGCACGTTTTTAAATGTACACATTTTTTGAATGCACGCATATTGTCAAATGCATTTGTGTCTGTGGGGGGTGTTTGTGTGTCTGCGAATCACATTACAAGCTTAGAAATGTATGAACTTCGACCACAGGTTGCGTCTGAGTCCATGTTCGGTCCAGAAGGTGCAAACTGGGTAAAATCCTGATCAAAAATTAAATGAATTTCTCATACATCCCAAAACGGTATGCACTATTATGTGGGAGTAAGCCTCCTTGGACATAGTGGGACTTACTTCCAAGTAAACATGCATAAGTTGGCACATTAAGCCTGCAACTCTGTACCCATTTACCTGGGAGTAAGCCCCATTGTACTCAGTAGGATTTACTTCTGAGTAGACATGTATAGGATTGCACTGTAAGGCTGCAATTCTATACACACTTAACACTGATGTATGTGGGGCTGCCTTGTTCATAGGCAAGTATAGGATTTCACTCTTAATTCCTTGAAATGTACTGTTTTTCTCAAAAACCGACCTTTTTGGGTGTGTGAGTGTGTGTGGTTCTTGATGCATCAGCCTTGCTCAAGATCAACAGGTTATGTCTGTTCCATCCCAGAATGTGCCTGGGAATTCCTTGTACACCATCTTGAGCTCCATTAAGGAAGAAAATATGGATTCAACTTTAATAAAAGAATGGCTATAAAAGGAATTTCTGTGGAAGATCACTTTTTAATGTGGTCATTTTGGTAGTAAGTGGCTTTATGTTTCGCAAACACAAAATAACAATCCAAACTGAGCTGTATCAATGTTGTCAGACAGCCAGTAAAGTGAACTAATATACCTTTCCGCAAAGGCTACAGTACAATCCAATATATGTCTACTCAGAAGTAAGTCCCATTGTTTTCAAGGGGTTTATTCTCAGGTAAGTTTGCATAGGATTGCAGCCTTAAGTGCCCAACAGTTTGAGTGTAAATATCTCTACCAATCTGGTGCAATCAGATTCCACAATGGCAGATGGGGAAACACGCTCACAGGATTGACACATATTCTGCAGACTTTTTAGGGATTTCTGATCAATCTGGTTTAATTTCCCCTTTTATTGATATCATGCCACCGAGCAATCCAATCATTTCATTAATCGCTATACATCTCCAGTCAAATGATCTTTTCTCCAATTCAGCATGCTCTCTGGAGTCTTTTATTTTGGAATTAATTTTGCCAAATGGATGCTTATCTCCCTTAGCGGTGCTTTTTAAAGTGTGCATTAAATGAACTTGCTGTTTGCCCTGCTTATATGGCTACCCTGCTACAGTCTCACAAGCAATTTGTGATAATCTAGATACTCTTCATAATGTGTGTTTAATTTACCTTGACAATGTGTATCTTTCCATGAGAAACATAAGAGTAGATCCACACAAATGTGGTGGTTTAGTAGCTAGAGAGTGTTTGGAAATACATTTTTTTTCAGTTTCCCTCTGATTTGAGTGTTACAAGAAGAGACAGAAAGGGGTAACACCCTTTCTAGGGATGGGCAAACAAGCAATTTTTACAATTGCCAAGATGCTCTGAACACTGCCTTGAAGCTCGGCTCACATTGTTTCCCGTGCTCAACTGTGCTCTGTTTTTGTTTCATTCAAATGGGACAAGTGCACATTTTGAATGGGGGAAATAATACACTTTTTTTTTTTAAAGAGCACCCCCAGATCTGTCCTTTCTCCCCATAAAGTAAAGTGTGAAAATGTAAATTTTGGGGGAAATGCACATTTTTTAAAAGCGTGCGGTTTTTGGACATGAACGCAAATTCGATAAATTGTAATTTCCCCATAAAAGACTCTCTTCTCACATTCATGTTTGTGATTGGGAACTGGACATGTTCACATGATTTGTGAACATAAACAAAATTTTCATACATCCTTAGCATGTGTCACATACTTATAGACAGTGGAGGCTGGTGATTCCTATTTTGGTGGGGCTCCTAATCCATTGCAGGTTTTATTTTGAGCTTCATGGGAGCTATCCATGGTGCTCCATCATGGTGAACCTATTGGATTAGTAGCCCCACCAAAAGAGGAGTCACCAGCCTCCCCTGCTTATAGATAAATGTAATCCAGTAGATGGTATGTGCCCAGAGTGAGGGGGTGTGGGGCACATGAGCAAGAACTAACCACAGACAGAAGTAAGTTAAACATGGCCACATTTTATTGGCAACAGCTCACAGTGTTCGGTATTGCATAGGGCAAGGATCTAGACTTCAGCCAGCCTGACTGCTGACCTATATCACTAGCCAGTCTACATGCTGGAATAATATTGATGGGCTATGGCAGGAATCTCAAGGCCACAAGGGCATGAACTGATACTGTGGGCTATCCCTTCAATCTGGATGTGTCAACCCACTGAGATGAGCTGGGATCTTGAACTGACACCCGTATGATCCCTTAAGAGGATCCTTTACTGGGGAGCAGGGAACCTACCCATGCTTACCCCTGTTATGGATCTGACCTAATGCCTCAAGAGCCTGCAATGAGAAGTAGTGATGGAGGTAAAGAACAATGTGATTCAAAGATAAACCACCAGTATTGTTATGAGTATTGTTATCCATATCAGTGACACTAGTTATGAAAGCAGGTAAAAATTTGTTCCCAGACAGACCTGTCAATCAGAAACTAACTTTTATCCACATAGCAAGGTAATGAGTGCTTAGGGTGGGAAGATAGGAAGTCAGTGACAGCAATGCTGAAACCCCAAGCAGGGCCCCTATTTATGGCCTAGGAGTGGACCAGAGGGCAAATTTCCCCTCTCAGCTCCACTCCAAGGCTCCATCCCCAGAAACTACCTGGTGTAGCTGATTGGCTCTTAGGAAGGGACCTGGACCAAGGTGCAGCCAGATGACAAACCAGCCCAGGGGGCCACTGGCTGCAGAAGGAGGAACATTGACAGCGCTCCCTCCTTCCTTACAGTCATATGCAACAGGTACAAAGAGGGGTCTTTGGTAAGTGGGGACCCAAGGCATATAATTGGACAACCAAAAAGAGTTCAATGAAGTCATTGACCACGTGGGGCTGCCTTTGAAGACTGTTCGGAAGCTGCAGCTAGTGCAAAATGCGGCAGCCAGGCTTATTGCAGGGACCGGAAGGTCCGAGCATATTACACCAGTTCTGGCCCGCTTGCACTGGCTGCCAATATGCTTCCGAGCCGAATTCAAGGTGCTGGTTTTAACCTATAAAGCCCTACACGGCTTAGGACCACAATACCTGACGGAACGTCTCTCCCAACCGTTATCTACCCGGACACTACGCTCAACATCTGGGGCCCTCCTCTGATTGCCACCTCCAAGAGAGGCTCGGTTGGTGGCAACGAAGAGGAGGGCCTTCTCGGTGGTAGCCCCCCAGTTATGGAATCAGCTCCCCACTGAGACCCGCCTGGCGCCAACCTTACTATCTTTTCGGCGCCAGGTTAAGACTTCCCTCTATGCCAAGGCATTTAGTTAGGAGCTTGGAATAGCACAGAGGGGATTGTCACCTGTAGGCTCAGTTTTATTGGCTTTTTATATTGTTATTTTAAACTGTGTTTTTAAATTTGGTTTTTAATTTTTTAAACTGTTTTGTATGTTTTAATGTTGTTTTTATGTATAGAGGGTTGTGAACCGCCCAGAGAGCTTCGGCTATGGGGCGGTATATAAATGAAATAAATGAAATGAAATGAAATTGACCAAAGGCTCCTAAGTCAATGGATGAAAGGAGAGGTTGTCTTATGAATCTGTAACAGGAAGCCATGGACAGGAATAAATGGGCAGTTCTCACAATGGAGCAGGGATGTTGAAGAGTCCTTGGTCTCGAGTCACGAGTCGAGTCACGAGTCTTTGGACCCGAGTCTCGAGTCCGAGTCCTTGGTCCAAAATGGTGAGTCACGAGTCACTCCCAAAGCTAACTCCACGAGTCCCTATTAAAATCAATGGGGTTTTTTCACAACAAAATAAGGCTACTTCAGATGTGTGGTTTAAATAAATTCTAGGCACAAGTGTGCCTTTTTATTTCAAAACTCTGCAACTGATTTTGGCAAGTACAGACCAGGCAGAAAACCCAAAATAACCAGGCAGGCAGAGGAGGCAGGGAACCCCAAAGCAGGCAGGCAGAGGCCTTTGTCTTGGACAATTCAACTGTTGAACTGGTCAAGAAGAGACCAGGCAGGCAGAGGAGGCTGGGAACCCCAGACAGGCAGGCAGAGGCAGCCAAACCCAAAATGTCTGAAAGGTTGCATTTTAGAAAAATGATTTTAAAAAATAAACTTGCTGTACTTCCTAAAACTTATCCATGTTGCATTTGAGGAACATGATTTTTTCTAAATGTTTGGCCCCCCATTCTGGAACGGTGAGATCTCATCACAATTCCACCCTCACTGAACACCCGCTCCACTGGTGACGAACTTGCTGGAACCAGAAACACACTCAGAGCAGCCACACAGAGTAATCTCAGGTCCTTCTTCTGCCTCTCCCAAGTACGCAACACATCAATCAAAATAAATCTTGACACACTGTTGGGGCTGCACTCCTGGTAGCCGTCCATAGTGGCTGAGCAGCGGCACACCTCGCTTCCCTGCGCTCTTCGCCGGCAATCACGCTCCTCTCCACTCCTTCTGGCACAGCCCAGGGATGTTGAAGAGTCCTTGGTCTCGAGTCCGGAGTCGAGTCTCGAGTCCCATTAAAAATATTGGGACTCGAGTCTGAGTCGAGTCAGAGGGGGGACTCAGTCCGACTCACGAGTCGAGTCCTCGAGTCCGAGTTCCCATCCCTGCAATGGAGTAAACAAGGATCTGTATCCTTGTGCATCTGTATCCTTGTAAACAAAGATTTGTATCCTTGTGCATTTACGAATGTTAAACAAAGATGTTTAACCTTTGTAAATGCACTGGGGCTGGGAGTGAGCAATGAGATTGCCAAGTTCAGGGATCACATCAAACTATTCAGAACAATGCAAAGCAACCTGCAAAGAGCTCCAAAAGGATCTCTCTAAAGTGGGTGAACGGGCAGGGCAACACAGTGCCAATGATACTGAGTGTAAGTGTAAAGTGATCCACAGTAGGGCAAAGATTTCTAACTCATGGGGTAGGCTAATGAGGTCTAAACTGGATGTTATTAACCAGGAAAGAGATCTTGGACTGGTGGTAGACAGCTCAGTAAAAACATCAATGTTTATTGCAATGGTGGTGGTGGTGGTGGGAAGCAAATACCATCTTAGTATTTAATAGGAAAAGGCCTTTTACAGAATTCTATGGTGCATTTGGAATGCCATGTTTAGTTCTGGTCGATCCATTTCAAAGAGGCTTTCATAGAGCCGGAAACTATTAAACTATTATTCTTCTAGTATCCTTAGGGTAGGGAGTTAAGAGCAGTATAGTTGGGGGGGGGGATGTGAGATCTGGATTTTGGAGGGAGGGGGAAAGAATGGGGCAGGCGTTAGGAGGAGGGAGCCCATGTTCTGCCAGGAGGACAAGAAGAGACCACTCTTCTGAATCTCCAAATTAGTCTAGTCTTCCAGATGCCTGAGTTAAGTCTTTAATATTGTCAGTTTATATTATATGCAAAAATTATCTTCGTATATGTAGCCTCCTTTCCCAGCATGAGGTTTGCCAACCTCCAGTCACATAAGAAACCAAAAATCACAATCCCACCAGACCCTTATGAGTATAGGCAATACAATCACAGAATAGAATACAGTAACTCCTAACCCAATTCAACAACAGAAGTGTCTTGTTGGTCTAGAAAGAATAGGGTAGCTCTACTAAGCCTTTTCAGCATCAAATGAAGTGTTAATGGGAGCAGGGGGAGGGGAGGAAGAAGGTGGAAGCCTTGCTTCTTCTGACTCCAGCTGAAAAGGCTTGCCAAAAAACTAGGCTGCATATGAATAGGTCCCTTCTTGTGAAACCAAAACAGTGGCATGACTTCCTTTAGGATACAGTAATACCTTGGATTGCAAGCATAATTCATTCCAGAACCATGCTTGTAATCCAAAACACTCGTATATCAAAGCAAATTTCCCCATAAGAAATCATGGCAACTCAAACAATTTGTTCCGCCTCGCCTCGGAGGAAGTGGTTTGGGATGCCGCCGTCGCTTTTGCAGTAAGAGATGGTCAAGCTTGGAAGAGGGAAAGGGCGAGTGGGAGGAGTGATTCAAGAGAATCAGCAGCGATGGCGGCATCCCAAACCCCTTCCATCGGAAAGGATTAACTTCCCCCTTGCATTTCTGTGGTTCCGATCTTCCCTGTTGTTGGCTTGGAGTGAGATTTTGCCTTTTAAGTCACAGAGTGGTATGTGTTTTCTGTTTTGTTTTTTAAAAATGAAGTTATTACAAGCAACACTTTATCTGTCCACTCAGAAATAAACCACCACCCCTGTCCCCAGAAAGAAAAGTGATCCTAGGGAGTTTAGCCTAACCTGATCGGAAAACAAACAAAACAAAAAACCCATTCTCCAGCAGCAGAATCAAACCCTGACTCCTTTTTCTTTTTCTTTCTATCTAAACTGTTTTAAGAACACCGCCTCCACGGGGCTCCCTGCGGCTCGGCAAAGCAGTGGGAGGTTTCTAGCATAAATTTAAATACACGGGGCAGCTGCTCCTGTTGCGAGACTTGCTCGTCTTTCAAATTTAAATTTATGCAAAAAAAATTCCTCATCTTACGAGAAGCTCGCAAACCGGGTTACTCGCAATCCGAGGTATTACTGTATTGGGCACAGGTGAAACAAAAGGTGACCATTGAAAAGCAGGATGCACATTTGGCTCTAGGAAGGCAGGAAGGCAGGTTGGAGGTGTGTGAAAGGTCACACAACAGATTTTCAGACTATACACATTTTCTGCAATTTAACCAGTTGCATCCTGAATTGTCTGTGATAAAAAAAAAAGGGGGGGGAGGGGGGAAGCAGATTATCACCACAGTGACACCACCCAGTTTAAAGATTGACCTGGTATGGTCAGATGATGCTCTGCTTGCACAATAGTACCATGTGGGTATGTGGCTACATGGAGCTCAGTCGAGATGAGGCCTCTGCATGCAATTGACCACTGGATTTGGGCTTTTCAAAATGGGGAAGCTCATTTCTGTCCCTCCTTTCCTATATTTCTGAAATGTTTGACCACCACTAGAAATAGGATACTGCCTGGGCTAGATGAACCCTTGGTCTAAACCAGAAGGGCTATTCTTACACTCACAGAGACCACTTCCCTCTATCTCCTACTATTAAACAGTGATTGGTGTAAGCAACAAACAGGCATGGGTCAACTCACAGGATGAATCCTCTAGCAATACATTAAAGTTCAAATGATTCAGAAGGCAATGCAGAACTAGGACTGTGGGACATTTTTGCTATGCTCCATCCTCCACATCTGGATTTGGGCCTGAAAGACCAAGGAAATGTGTAAGTGCATGGAGGGTAAGTTATAAGCATGCACAATTTGTGACATTGCACATCATCACTGATCACAGGGCATATCAGTTAAGGCATCAGCCTTAGTTTCCAAGTTCTTGGCTGCGTGGAGCTTGAGCGAACATGGAATAGCTTTAATTCTGATCTTAAACTGGCAGGGATTTTGATAATTGAACATAAGAAGAGCCATGCTGGATCAGACCAAAGGTCCATCTAGTCCAGCATTCTGTTCACACAGTGGCCAACCAGCTGCTCACGGGATCCCACAAGCAGGACACAAGTGCAACAGCACTTTCCCACCCATGTTCCCCAGCAACTGGTGTGCATAGGGATACTGCCTCTGATACTGGAGGAAGCACATAGCCAATCAAGATTAGTAGCCATTGATAGCCCTCTCCTCCATGAATTTGTCCAATCCCTGTCCAAATTGGTGGCTGTCCAAATTGGTGGCTGTCCAAATTGGTGGCCATCCAAAGCTGTCCAAATTGGTGGCCATCACTACATTTTGTGGAAGTGAATTCCATAGTTTAATTATGCACCATGTGAATAAGTACTTCCTTTTATCTTCCCTGAATCTCCCAGCAATCAGCTTCATGGGATGACCCCGAGTTCTAGTATTATGACAGAGGGAGAAAAATGTCTCCCTGTCCACTTTCTCCACACCATGCATAAACTGAATTATCTATTAGATGTCTTACATAAATATTGCAGTCCTGTCAAGACAAATCAAGAATATGAAAAAAAAAAATGCATTTAAAGGTAGAAAGTTCCAACCTGTTTTGCAGATTTCACACTACCTTTTTATTGTAAATCATGTGAAAAAAACATTATCCAGATTAGCTTTACTGAATATGGATATTCCCCATGAATACCCCAATCCAGCTAGGAAGAACGGCTTAAATTCAGATGCATCCCACAGCTAGCTCTCAATGTAGATGCAGATCATAATGCTTACCTTGTCCTCACACAACTCCATGAATACCTCTGATAGGAACATAGGAAGCTGTCTTATAGGTTAATGATAGCGAGGAAACGGAAAGTACAACATGTTTTTCTAATAACTGATTGGTATAAGGAAGTTTGGGATATAGCCCTAAACGATAAACTAACTTGTAGTATTAAATGCAAAAAGGGACAGTTAAAGAAGAATATTTTTTTTTAATATATGGAATCAATTATTAGACTATGTATTAATAAAGGGGAAGGAGAGTATGCCTTGTCAGGACATGTTATATTTTTGGAATGTGGAATTCAATTGATTAAGGGGATGGAAGTACATTAGTTGGTCCCTAGGCGGGTGGGGGGGTGCACCTTATGATTTACTGTAGTTATATGTTTTTGTTTTACCATGTTGTATGTACTTTATAATAACTAAATAAAATTTTTAAAAAAGGAAAAAGAGAAAATACTGACCTAGATGAACCAATGGTCTGACTTGATATATAGGAGCACTGCCTTTCATTGTAAATATTAAAGTTTCTTACCCAATGACATTTCTTAGCTCGTAGCAAAACGGAGCAGATAAATCAATGAAATACATGTTTAGGTCTCTCATGAAGACGGATTGTATGCCTTGGTAAGAACTGACGTTTGGTTCTGAAGTTCCTGTACTTTGCCCCTCATATTTAAATGATTTTTAAAATCAACTTGCTTACATATGTTTCCCACAAAACAGAGTTTCTCTAGCAGTTATTAATTTTTCCAAAGTTCCCAGCTATGATTTGGGAGTAATATATTTACTTCATATCTTGTCAACTTTTCTGAGATAGTTCCCTTCAAAACAGGATAATGTCTGCTTCTCTTTCATAGGCTTATTGTCTTGGACTATTTCAAATATGGTATCTTTCAGTTCTATTTACTTACCACAATATTTTATGTTCACTAATTTGCATCATAAGCTGAAAGCATGTGAACAATAGTCCAGTAAGCAGTTATCTTTCTCCCAGCTTTCTTATCTGATGCACATTTTTCCTGACTTTGGGTGGGAAACCTTGCTTTTCCTGAGTTTACATGGGGAAATGGTCCCACATTGATTTTCTCATGTTCCTTTAACAATAACAGCCTCAGAGGTCAGTGAGAAGTTACAGAATGTCAGCACAAATGCTTCTCTTAGAACGTCTGTTAGAATCAAACTGACCTTTAAACCCCTACACGGCTCCGGCCCAGTTTATCTCAAGGAGCGCCTCCAACAACATCAAGTAGGCCGCTCAACAAGATCTGCCATGGACGGCCTTCTCCTTATCCCATCAGCCAGAGCAGCCAGGCTGGTGGGGACTAGGAAGAGGGCCTTCTCTGTGGCAGCCCCCAAGTTATGGAACTCCCTCCCTAGTGACCTTCGCCATGCCCCCTCCATGATGAGCTTCCGCCGTGCATTAAAAACATGGCTGTTCAGGCGGGAATATGGGGTGGGTTAGGATTTTAAAAGAATTTTTTATACTGTTTTAGTTATCATATTGTTTTACTGTATTTTAATTGTACATCGCCCAGGGTGGCCGGGTGGCCGGCCAGATGGGCGATTAATAAATATAATAAATAAATAAATAAATAAATATTCAAACTTAATACATATTATATAGAGATATATAATGGAATAATATATATTTCCATAGAGAAGCACATGATTAACGGTATATAGAGAATATTATATATTGCCATAGAGAAGCAAATTATATATAGATATAATTTGCTTCTCTATGGAAATCATAGCTTCAGAGAGTTACTTCTAATGAGAAAAATGTGGAAGACCAATAACGCTTTATTTTGGATAAATATTTGCAAGGTAGCCTATTGTGCAGGTTGGTGCAGGAGTCTTGCAAGATGCAAAGGCTTCTGGGGCAAATATTTTTTTCATGATTTGTAGAGCTTTAACCTATTTTCTGAAGCTCAGTCAGCATCATAGAACAGATGAGTCCTTGTCATATAAATATTGAATCCATTTCCTGTTATTTTTAAAATGACAAAAACCAATAATTAAGGCTGTTCTATGGAGCATAGCAAGGACTGGGTGGACCAGTCAATCAAGAATAATGGTGTGTTAAGCAACAATTAGCTCTCCTCATAGCAGATCCCAGCTACTTGCTGTCGAATCGAAATGCAGAGATTATTTTCCAGGCTTTCCAACTTTTGTTGCAATTATATTTTCCAGCTCTGCTTGGATCTTAATTCTAAACCAGTCATGACCATTTGAATACTAAATAAAATGTACTTGCAGAAATAATGATACATGGTGCTGTGCTGGGGAGATAATCAGATGACGTGCCAATCAAATAATACTAACAGAGAAATCATTTGGTGAATATATTATAATAATATAATTTAGTGATGTCTTTACTTATTGTATTGTTACAAACAGAGACTGGAAGAAAGAGAAGAAGGGTATATAGCAGGAGTGTTGAACCAAACCTGGCCCACCTGCATTCCCAGTCCAGCCTTACATGGTTCCCCAGGTAGCCACACTCTATTCCTCCAAACCACTAATTGTTGATTTCCCAGCTTTTGCACAGATGTCCCCCCCCCCATTCTAAAAAGGTTGAAATGCCTCCCTTAAGGCTTAGTTACTGGCAATAAGAGCTTTAAGCTAAAATATGCTGGGTTTTGTGTGTGTGTGTGTGTGTGTTTTGTATTTTGGCCCATCCCTTTTGTCTTCAGTTCCACCCATCACAGGAATACAGCCCCCAAGAGCTTCTCCGAAATGGAATTTGGTCCTTGGGCTGAAAGAGGTTCAACACCCTTGATGCATAGGCATGTCGATTGCCTAGTCATGCAATGTAAGATGGTAAGGCTAATCTTGTCCATCTCCCACAGAATAACTAGGCATTATTTAAGTCTCCACTATTTTTAATCTAGGAGAGAGCTGAACACATTATTCTAGGAAGGAGTCTGAGCAAATGTATAGGTGGTGTTGTTGTTCCCTCCCCCCCCCCCACACAAGGAAAATAGAGTTCAGGTATTTAACTTCAGAGGAGGTGAGGTTTCTCAGGAGAATCTGTAGATGGAGATTTGAGGGAATAGAATCGTAGGTGAGTCTGGAGGCCACCATCAATAGGAAAGTAGAGTTGCAAGCCATGAGACTCATGGGCAGGGGAATGCAGTTATTTACCTGCTGAAATAGCTAGTTGATCCTGACTGATAAATTTATAGTTCTCATTTGAAGGCTATCTATTGTGTTTTGCATCTTCATTTACATCCTAGAAGCTAAGAACAGTAATCTATTGCAAATCAAAAGGGTTTTTTTCTAATAGGAAAGATGACAAGGAATAGATAGCGGCTTTGAGTGCAGTAGGGAATGCATTGACATTCAGCATACAAATCATTTATGCAAGGGGACTAATTCTCTTCAAATCACTGAATTTGGAAACCTTGAGAAATTGGTTGTGAAATCAAGATGGGCTATTTACTTTAATTTTCTCTGGTAGCTAACCTGTAGAAAGAAACCAGGTCAAAGAAAATTGGATTTTGTTATCATATAAAAATTTCTTACTTTTGCAATGAACTATCATCATAAATTTCTTCTTAACAGCAAAGAAAAATGCTTTTCTGACTGGCCTGTCTGACTGGGCTAAATTCCAGGAAGAATAACAGATTATTCTTTATGTAAGTAATTTCCTTAATCTTATGAGGATGCTTGTGGGCTTTAATCTTTGTCAGGAGGATCAGAGAGCAAGATTGTATTACATCGGTCTGCTGCTGATCTGGTTAGCTTATAGCCACCTTAACAAAAATCCTGAATGTCCTTTCCTGGTTGATCAGATTGCCCTTGTTATGGCATTTTGAACCTAACTCATCCATAAAAGGAGAACATTCTGTTTTCCTCCCTTTGTTATCAAAGATTAATGTATATACAAATAATTGACTCAACTGATATTGTAGTCACCAGTTGTGTATCAGGTCCTTGTAAGCAGCTTCAGTAAGGCTTTCAGAGGACGTGGGTAAAGTGAAAACAGCCGCCAAGATTGGAATAGTCTTTGGGGGTTTGCTGAAATCCATTACTTTCAGGAGATGGCTTTTTTTATTTATTTATTTTAATTTATTATATTTATACCCCACCTTTTTTCCTGCAAGGAACCCAAGGTGGCTTACATTATCGTCCTCCTCCTCTCCATTTTATCCTCACAACAACCCTGTGAGGTAGGTTAGGCTGAGAGTCAGTGACTGGCCCAAAGTCACCCAGTGAGTTTCATGGCCGAGTGGGGAATAGAACCTGGATCTCCCGAGTCCCAGTCCAACACCCTAACCACTACACCACACTGGCTTATCACTACCAATGAGGCAGTCAGGTTTTTTTTTTTTGTCAGTACCAGTAAGACATCACTAAAAAAAATTAGATTTTGTTAAGCCTTCCTGAAAGTCACCAAAAATCCCATGAAAAATTTTCATGGGAGGACCAATGGCCCTGCAGTGGTGTGGGTGTGTGTGTGTGTGTGTGTGGTGGGGCAGGGGATAGATGGCCCTTGTCAGACCTCCCTCTGCCTTGCTTTGCCCAGCCCACCACCTCTGTAAGCACTTCAAAAATCGACACTCTCTTTGCTCCTCCGCTGCCACCAACCCCTTCAGGGTAACCTTCAGACCACTCCTTTTAAGTTTTAAAAATGAAACAAGTTTATTTAATTACAATTAAGGGTAGGGAAATTGATAATGTTAATAGATTCTAAACGTTGAAAACCCCCCCTCTCTCTCTTCAGACTTCCCTCAGACTCCCCCTTGAACAGCACCACCCACTGTTTATATATCACAGGCTTCACCTAGGGGTGTGCACTTACCCCTAAGCTCGCCTTATCAGGCGCTTGGGGAGCGATCCGCTTTGCGGCGCCCGACAAGGCACTCGGTGGACTTCTGGGTCCCTGGCGTTTCACTTCCAGGTCCCCTGCGCGTCACTTCTGGGTCCCCGGGTGTTGCGTTTTTTACATAAATACCAGGGGAAACCACCTTAAAACGGCTGCGATTTGCTATTCGCGGCCGTTTTGAGGTGGTTTCCCCTGATATTTACGTAAAAAATGCAGCGCCGGGGAACCCAGAAGAGAGGCCTAGGGATGTACCACGAACCTGTGGGGGGCGCACCTCTCCGCCCACTTGCTTCTCCGTGGGGGCGGGCCCCCCGCCTCAATCTTCTGAGTGGCGCGGAGCAGTTATCCGCGCCGCTTGAGCTGCCAGTGCTGGTCCTGTCACGTGACATCCGACCCTGGAAGTGACGCGGTGGGGACCCTGCGCAGGCGCAATACATCACACGGGGGTCCAGCGCGCCTGCGCAGGGTCCCGTCGCATCACTTCCGGGGCTGGATGTGATGAGACGGGACCAGCGCAGGCAGCGAGCCGCAGAGAGGCGAGCCGCCGCTGGATAAGGTAGTCCCGTAGTCCCGCATGAGCCCCGCGCGGACGCGAGCGGGGCCGATTTCGGCCTGCTACGCCCGCGCGGGGTGAACGGTTACATCCCTAGAAGAGACGCACCGGGGACCTGGAAGTTCCTTTCCCCAGCTCCTATTATGCGGAGATGTGCCAAGCTGGAGAAAGGTAAGTCGGGCAGACCTCGAGGGGGTTGAGCAGGGCGAGTTTGCCCCGCTTCCACCCCCCTGATTGAGCTCCACGCACATCCCTAGTTCAGCCCCCTGCTCACTGTCTCAGCCAATCAGCAGACATCTCAACATTCCACACTCCTCTCACACTCCCCCCTCCCCTCACATACTTCCTGCTATAACACTTTGCCCATGGACAGGGGCATGACAGCCCTTCTCTAAGCACAATCCAACAGGAATTTCCTAGCATCAGCTCCAGTAAGAGGTGGGCAAAGGTACAAATATGCTCTTGCACAGCTCTAATTCAAAGGGTAATGCAGGTTAACATCCTGGTGGATTGTGCCTTAGCGACCATCATGTTACAATGAGAGCTTCTCACGTGAAGAACTCTATAACCAAAGTCTTAACTTTTTATCAGCTTGCAGCCTACACGGACCTCTAGTCTCTGTCAGTCCTTTTCATAAAAGGAAAATTCTACAACTTCTTTAAAAGGCATACCCAAGAACTAAAACTAGAGAAGTTGAACAGAGGCCACTTGGGTCAGCACAGGTCTGTGACCTTTTGCTGGTTAATCTTCTCTTGCCAGCAGTTGTATATTGTGTGCTAAGGAATTCCTAAAGGATCTTCATCTAAAGGGAGTAAAATAACACTGCTCACGTACCTTATTTGTCTGTACATGAGTGTGCTCAGAAAGTTATTTTCCATTCCAACTATCTCATTCTTTCTGAAGAAGTCTGTGAAACTCTATAGCTTCAGTGCTCTTACCAAGAGAAATTGGTATAAAAATTGGTATTTCCTTGCCTCTTTTCTGTCTATCCTATAGAATATGTGCAACAGTTTGTACTGGTTAATATTCTAAAGCTGCTTTTGTAGCTGCTAAATAAGTAGCTATGGCAATAATATTCATACCGTTGTAATTCCTCTTGGGAAAGAGACCAATGCATTAAGAACCCCAAGAACAAAAGGCAAAGAGGAAAGAAATTTCAGTAGATGCAGGAAGAAAAGAAAAAGCTTCCACCCAGGCTCAAAGCCAGGATCTCTCCCTAGTGGCTTGCTCATAAGTGTTTGATTTTAAAATGCAGAAAATACAGCAACAGAAAGAACAGCAATAAAAAAAAAATCCCACAAAGTGCAAGAAAATAATGGTGCAGAGCATATGTGATTTTAAATTGAAATATAAATGCATACAAACACCAAAGCATTTGGAACGATGAGCTTTGGTTATACATATTAAGTAGCTTTGAGGTACAGGCCTTTTATTCAGATAAAATAAAATCAGTGTTTAAAGCTAGTACTTGAAGTGTGTCTAAATGTCAGGAAAGGATCTCACTATGCTTTGTAATTGCAGTGGGAACACAAGAATAGACATCATGTAGTAAAGCTCTCATGTGAAGGACATTACATCCTTTTGAGATGCCATACGTGCCAGGGAGGAACTAATACGGTTTCTGAAAACCCCCCAAAATCAAATACCTACACAATCACATAAAGCAATGGAATGTCTACATGGGTATACCCATGGAGTGCAGCACATCTGTTTTGGCCCAAAGAGCCGACCTACATGTTATGCTCTTCGCATGAGAGCAGCTTGGTGATAGCTCTGCTGGCTCTCCTACCTCAGAGCAGAGAAAGCTGGACAGGGTTGCCAACATAAGAAGAGCCCTGCTGGATCAGTCCAAAGGCCTACCTAATCCAGCATCCTGTTACTCACAGTGACCAGACAGATGGCTATGGGAAGGCCACAAGCAAGACATGTGGGCAACAGCCCTCTCCCACTCCTGTTTCCCAGCAACTGGTGTTCAGACAGAGCTCTCTCTGCTTGAGGAATGATAGACCCCTCCAGCAGATTTCATGATATCCCTGCACCACCACAGCAGTCCCATATGACATAGCCCCCAATGTTCAGGAGGACTACTCAAGTGTTTGTAGAGAGGTTTTTGGGGTACAGGGGGCTGCAGTGAGAAGGATAGGAAGAGAAAGATTGGTGGTGTGAGCTGCCTTTCACTCATGCAAACTTTGGATACAACCCAATGGCTGTATTAATGGTGTCTCTACCATAGTGTAAAGCATGTCCACTATTGCAGGTGATGCATGATGCACTATTGCATGATGTCCACTGATCTCATGAACCAACTTGTCTCCCCCCCACAAAGCTGTACCTGAGGGTTGAGGAACCTTCTATAACAGACTAAGAGAATAAGACTGGGTGACTATTCCTTGGACCCTTGGCAATTGTGCTACGGGGTTCCACAGGGTACCATCTCGTCCCCAATGTTTAACCATCGCCATCACCATCGGTTTATTTCTATGCCACTTTTTCATGGTAAAAACGATGCTCAAAGCGGCTCACAACGCCAGAAACGTACACAATAAAATACGTCAACATTTCTAAATAATTAACCATTACAAATCATGACAAGGTTTAAATAATCACAGAGATGGGGACTCGGACTTGAGGACTCGACTCGTGAGTCGGACTGAGTCCCCCCTCTGACTCGACTCGGACTCGAGTCCCAATATTTTTAATGTGACTCGAGACTTGACTCGGGACTCGAGACCAAGGACTCTTCAACATCCCTGGGCTGTGCCAGAAGGAATGGAGAGGAGCGTGATAGCCGGCGAAGAGCGCATGGAAGCAAGGTGTGCCGCTGTTCGGCCACTATGGACGGCTACCAGGAGTGCAGCCCCAACAGTGTGTCAAGATTTATTTTGATTGATGTGTTGCGTACTTGGGAGAGGCAGAAGAAGGACCTGAGATTACTCTGTGTGGCTGCTCTGAGTGTGTTTCTGGTTCCAGCAAGTTCATCACCAGTGGAGCGGGTGTTCAGTGAAGGTGGAATTGTGAAGAGATCTCACTGTTCCAGAATGGGGGCCAAACATTTAGAAAAAATCATGTTGCCTCAAATGCAACATGGATAAGTTTTAGGAAGTACAGCAAGTTTATTTTTTAAAATCATTTTTCTAAAATGCAACCTTTCAGACATTTTGGGTTTGGCTGCCTCTGCCTGCCTGTCTGGGGTTCCCAGCCTCCTCTGCCTGCCTGGTCTCTTTTTGACCAGTTCAACAGTTGAATTGTCCAAGACAAAGGCCTCTGCCTGCCTGCTTTGGGGTTCCCTGCCTCCTCTGCCTGCCTGGTTATTTTGGGTTTTTCTGCCTGGTCTGTTCTTGCCAAAATCAGTTGCAGAGTTTTGAAATAAAAAGGCACACTTGTGCCTAGAATTTATTTAAACCACACATCTGAAGTAGCCTTATTTTGTTGGGAAAAAACCCCATTGATTTTAATAGGAACTCGTGGAGTCAGCTTTTGGAGTGACTCGTGACTCGTGAGTCACCATTTTGGACCAAGGACTCGGACTCGGACTCGAGACTCGGGTCCAAAGACTCGTGACTCAACTCGTGACTCGAGACCAAGGACTCTTCAACATCCCTGAATAATCATGCACATAAAAGCATCTCACATTAATAACTACACACTAAGTTTAAATAATCCAATAATTATTATAGTAAAGTCAAACCAAGGAAAAATATCCAATCCAAACAAGAAAAATTATCACAGGGGCAGCAGCCTTAGTAGCTGGAGTAAGTCACTCAGAGCTGTGCCCTCCCAGGCCAGGTGGATTGAACCAGGGAGGCAGCAACATGATCTTGCAGGACTCCCGATTAGATGGTCTTTAGGTGTCTCCAGCCCTTATTACAAACAAAGCCCCCTGCTCCCTGCCATGCATTGTTCCACAGCAGCATCCTTTTATGTAAGCAGAGTAGGTCCTATGTTCCTGCCTCCACCTATTATTTGAGAGGTTTCCTTTTAGAGCCATGTCATTGGATTGTTTCTGAGTCAAATTCTGTAGCAGAAGCCGATTTTGGTCATTGGTGTTTCATTAAAGAAAGTATACATGGAGTTTGTACTACTTGGCTGTTCATCTGGTGGGTTTATAAACTGGGTGTGTGAAGTGGTTATCCTCATGAGATGTCAAAGATGGTTGGCCCTAAATCACATCAGGCAACCATGGGACAGCAGAAGCCAAGATTTCATAGGAGGCACACTGATGACACACAGCTCCATATCCCTATGACAACTGAATCAGGAGAGGCTGTGCAAGTCCTGGATCAGTGCCTGAACTCAGTGATGGGCTGGATGAGGGCCAATAAACTGAGGCTGATGGCAAGACGGAAGCCCTGTGGGTGAGTGGTTCCCGAGTCTGGGAGATAGGCTCGTTGCCTGTTCTGGATGGGGTTGCACTCTCTTTGAAAGATCAGGTTCGTAGTCTGGGGGTACTCCTATATCCATCATTGTCGCTGGAGTCCCAAGTGACTGCGGTGGCTTGGGGTGCCTTTCACCATCTTCGATTGGTTCACCAGCTACGGCCTCTCTTGGACAGGGATAGCTTGGCCATAGTGATACAGGTGCTAGTAACCTCAAGACTGGATTACTGCAATGCACTCTATGTGGGGCTGTCCTTAAGGTTGCTCCCGAAACTGGAGCCAGTGAATGCAGCAGCTCGGCTGTTGTTGGGAGCTGCTCCTTTTCACCATGCAACTCCTTTGCTGAAGGAACTGCACTTTGCTGAAGGAAAAGCAACTTCCAGGTCCCCGGCGCTACGTATTTTACATAGAAAATGATGTAAGCTACATCATTTACGTAGAAAATGGCATAGTATTCATTAAAAACAGCCTATTTTACACAAATTGCAGCCATTTTTAATGTATACTACGCTATATTCTACGTAAATGATGTAGAGCCGGGGACCCAGAAGTCCGGCAAGTGCTTCAGCTGGCACTTGCCAAAGGCTCAGCTTGGCTCACGTGGCAGGAGCACTCGCTGAGCACCCAGCGAGTCAGGTGCCGGGCTGGGCGCCCATCCCTATCAGATGGCATCATCCTTTTGGTTCCTCATGGACCACTGGTCTGATTGGAGTCCACCAGGAGAAGGGCCTTCAGTGTGGGGACTCCATTTCTGTGGAACTCCCTGCCTCTGGAGGTCGGGCAGACTCTGACATTGTGCTGCTTTCAGTACCTGCTGAAGACCTCCTTGTTGCAGGAAGCCTTCTCTGCTGTCCAAGGCCAAGCACCATTGTAATGTTACTTTGTTTTCAATGTATTGTTTTTGTTTGTTTTATCTGTTTTTAACTTTTTTAATTGTTCACCGCTCCAGAATCTACTTAGATGTGGAGCAGTATATAAATACTGTAAATAATACTAATAATGCTATGATATGGTGTGAAGGTCTACCATAAGTTTGGTGAATATCAAATGCCCCAACCTACACAAGCAGAAGCATTTCCCACTAAGTCTAAGCCACCATTAGTTACAATCCAATGGTCGCTCTCCTGAATAATTAGGATTTTCTCCATGTTGGGCTGTAGTATAGATGAATGGATTAAAGTTTAGGAAGTAGTATGCGCAGAAAGATTTATTATTTAAAGTGTGGTGTTGCCTTTTAAAGCCCTAAATGGTATGGGTCCATATTACTTGAAGGATGACCTTCACCTGTACCAACCTGCCTACATTTTGTGATTGATCTCAGCAGTACTGTTTGTGTGCTCCCTTTCCAAAGCAATTAGGCTGATGGGCACAAGGGATAGGGCCTTTTTAGTAGTGCCCCCCTACTTGTGGGACTCTGTTCTGATCAGTGTCCAGAAGGCCCAACCATCACAGACCTTCAAGCAGGGCCAAAGTCATAACCTAAGCTTGGCAAGGATCTTTATTACTGCATGATGTTATGACACAGTGCAAAATCCACACTGATCTTCTCTGTGGGGAATGAAGCCTTGTACCTTAGTAGAGATAATTATATATTGGCCTATGAAAAGGCAGTCCTTCTGTTCTTGAAGTGCATTGGTCTTATTGTGCAACAAAAATCTTCCTTGATTAAAGCAAACATGCACCAATATCACTGATTTGTTTTATAGTTCAATTCTAAATGGGGGGAAAAAAGATCTATCATAAGAACAAACAGAAACCCAGAATACTACTAAGTAAGTGCATGCACCCGCTTTTATGGATAGATTTCTTACATTTAATTGGGAAAGAATGGTGTATCTGAACACTTTGAACATAATTGGCAGACCGTAGCAAAGATACACTTGAGCGAAAGGCAGACTTTAGAAAGCTGATGTTCCATAGGAAAATAATCTCACAGACATCTGTGCATCTGTGACCCCCCCTCTCTAAAACATCTCATGAAAATATTTTATGCCAAATTGTTAATTGTCCTATAAAAATAACATAATGGTGGAACAATTTTTAATAGTACAGTTGTTCTTTTTTTAAAAACAAATGTGTAAGGATACAAAGTATCTCAGTTTGTCACATGCACAGCCTTGTAAACCTGCAGTTCTAGCTGTACAATTTATTATTTATAGCCAATACAAGCAAGAAAATATTATTTTAGGGATATATTGTTCTTTCTGCGCATTTTGGAATTCTGCTTCCTCTGCAATGCAATGAGGCACTGCTCTGAGGATCGAGGCCTCCGAAAGAGCAGTCTGGGGAGATTTGCCATGATATAACTCTCCTCTGGAAGGAACTGTGGTGCTGGTATAGATTTGCACTCCCCAAACCCCTGTAGCCTGAGGGAAAGAACTCCATCTGCATCAATATGTTACAAAAAATCCCTGTGCATAGTCCATTTATTCTGACTATGTGCAGGGACTAAGTTTTGGACCAGAAGTAATAACATATGACAAGATGCTCATTCATCAAGAATACAGGATCTGCCATATTTTATCATATCTAGGATGCAAGTTTTTTGTGAAATATTTTATCACCTTGGTATTCTCCTTCTCATCCTCAAGAATCTGGGAATGTTCAGCAGCATTTGCCATTTCCTGGGCCAATTTCTTTCCAAACGGATGGCATTCAGGTTGTTCATATGCAATTGTCTCTATCTCAATAGAGCTTCTTAGCATGAAAGGTTCTATGCTGATTTATCACATAACTAAGCCTTTTGTGACATTATGACCCTGGGACTGGGAGAATGACTAAGGCTGCAATCATATGCATACTTACCTGACAGTAAGTCCTGTGCTGAAGGTAAGTCCTGTGCTGAGAAAACAGGTGTAGCATCAAGAGGTAACCCTGCAATTCTATGCACACTTACATTGGACTAAGCCCCATTGAATTCTATGGCATTTACTTCTGAGTAAATGTGCTTCTGAGTAAATTTACATAGCTGTACCAGTTAAACAAGATCATGCTATACCTGTTTACACAGCTTTAAAACTACAAGCCCCATGATGCTGTGCAACCACAAAGAAAACCGTTATATACAGGCAGTCCCCAGGTTATGAACAAGTTCCGTTCTTAAGAATGTCTTTAAATTGAATCTGTATGTAAGTTGGAACAGCATAGCAATCTATATGTTAAAATCCGTATTTACGCAAATTGCGTAAATTATGCGAATTGTGTAGTATACTATGCTATGTACTCTACGTAAACAACGTAGCGTCGGGGAACCCAGAAGTCCGTTCTTAAGTACGGGTTGTCTGTAAGTCGGACGTTCTTAACTCGGGGACTGTCTGTACCACAATATCCAGGACCTTTACTCCGAGCAAAGAATGGGATGAAAATAAATATTGAGGAAATTGAACCCACTGACATTTTCACATATATGCATTTCATATGTATTTATTGCTATGGATATGCACACACTTATGAAATCCGGTTCATTTTAACTTCATTGAACTTCATATGCTTAAAGCGGATCCTAGACTATTGTTGAAATCAGAAAGTTTCTGACTGGCCACTACTGGTAGACATAAACTGAGCTAAACCAGTGGTGGGCAGAAGGTAGATCTCCAGATGTTGGTCTTCAACTCCTTGAAGCCCCTGCCAGCATGGCCAAAGATGAGGAATGCTAGGAGTTGCAGTCCAAAGCACCTGGATATCTACTTCCTGCCCACCCGAGTTTTAGACAGATCATTGATCTGATGATATAGCATCTTATTTTTGTACTTTAACAAGAGATGACATTTCCCACTTCCCCACCCTGGAGTCCTCCAGATATTTTGAAATACAGCTTCCAGCATTCCTGACCATTAGCCATCCTGGCTCAGGACCGGGGCTGATGATGAGAGTTGAAATCCAAAACATTTCGAGGTCACCAGGTTGGAGTTAGCTGTAGTAGGTTGTAATATGGTGCGCTGGTCTGGTGAAGGCTTCAGTGCCTGTGTATATTGCAAGACACCATATCCTGGTGAAAACTGCTCCTTGATTTCTCAGGATGTTTTCATATTCAGAAGTCTGGGAAATAAGAATCTGCATGCAGGCTAAGCTTACCAGAGTTGTATGGCATAGTTCTTTCCTTGAATCCAGCCACAAGCAGACTCCTATTCTTCCTGACAGAATCCCCCATTTCCCTATCAATCTAATATGAGTACTGGGAAAGATTCATCTATGATTAACCCAGAGCATTCTAAAACACTGCCACAAACATTAGAGATATGATGGGTTTTGTGAATCAGCCCTTCCCTGTTGCTATTTTGGAAGGCAAGCAAGATATCATGAGGGGTGTAATTAATAGGTCTGTGATGATGTCCCTCATAGAACTTTATTCACACATGGGAGGGGATTAAAACCCTCCCCTAAGATTGGGGCAGTGTGGACATTCAGGTGGGTGGGGGTTACAATGAGGTGGCTGATGGTTGGTTGTCTTTTAAACCATTTTTTCCATCATCTTTTAACCTTTAAAAAAGCTACTGTTCATTCTTAAAAATGTGTCCATAATTCCTCTGGGAACGTTACATCATCACATTGAAAGAAAGGGGGGGGAACTATTTAAGAGGCAGCAAGTCCATGGCAGAATAATCCATTGGAACAATGCTATGTCATGACACCAGGGACATTTGTAGGGACAAAAGTTGGCTGCTCCCAAAGACCAATTGTGATTAAAAAGAGAAGATACCCTCAACCACCTTATCTTTACTGTAATCCCACCCCCACCCAAAAATTCATTGGTTCCCCATTGAAGATTAATTCAGGGGTCATTTTCACCCC
The DNA here is from genome assembly GCA_021292165.1 of Shinisaurus crocodilurus. Taxonomy (NCBI): domain Eukaryota; kingdom Metazoa; phylum Chordata; class Lepidosauria; order Squamata; family Shinisauridae; genus Shinisaurus; species Shinisaurus crocodilurus. The sequence continues at coordinate 92,771,695 of CM037878.1, read as the reverse complement.
ACCCCATCTCCTGAATGTAACAAAAAGTCTGCACAGAATACTTCAACGCACCCCTAGTTTGTTATAAATGTACATGTCAACCACACATATCACTAGAACTTGGTAGAGATAATACAAACACCCTAGTTACAATTCAAAGTTCCTCAGACCTTCAAAGTCATAGGGATTTGAGATTTTTCATCCCCTGCATCAGAGAAAAGTCCATATCTGTACACAGATATCAATGCAGCGTTAAACAACTTAGTACATGCAGAATTGTGCAGATTATTTGCAAAATTAATGATGCAGTTTAATTAGATTTAAGGATATGTTTCTATAGCAAACACCAATCACACATGGATTTCCCACCCCCATTATCTTTTCTCACAGCATTTTTATATTATATTCACAAAATCACAAATTTTAAATATTGGATATTTATTTTAATTGTTGACTGTATCTGTAAATTGTAAAGGCATAAACCAGTATACCATGAATTGTAAATGTTTAGGAATGCCAATGTAAATACATTTATTTAGGCTTCAATCCTATACCCACTTACCTGTAAGTAACTCCCAGTGATCCCAATGTGACTTACTTCTGAGTAGACAGGTTTGTGCTAAAATCTTAGCAGTAATAGAATATGATCAGTTAAAGTCAACCAAGATGTAAACAATTTCAAACAAAATGTCTTTTTGGTATCCAAAGTTCTGCATATGATGGCCATAGTCCAGCACAGAGTTAGGCACACTGAAATCAATTGGATTGTGTCCAATCTGTTTTAGGAGATTGGTGGTAAGATAGATGTAGCCTTGCATACCTTTTCATCTCTCTCTGCATGCTGAAAGTTGTATTTCTCCCTGTCTGCAGTTTATACCAAAGGTGAAATCTTTGCATCTCTGTGACCATTTTATTTGCTGAAGTCAAATTCACCTCAGGTGAGCCTACTTCATTCTTCCACTTCAAAGCATGAATATTCATTGCTTATTCCCCCCCCCCCAAGTACCTCTCCTTGGCTAGGAATGTTTAATGTGTGCTTCTCAGGCAATTATAGCTCTGGCATGCTTTTGTGGCATCAGATGGCTATTTTGTGCTCAACTCACAGAATGACATCTCACAGTTTCTCTACAGCCTTTTTGATCATCTCTGACTAGCTTCATACCCTGCAGTAAGATTCTCCCAATCCTAAAGGCAGCTTTTTGCTGAAGGGTGGTCTTCATGGGATTTCTGAGATAGATCGGTCTTTATAGGATGTCTGAAGATGGTATTCAAGACAAAGAAGGAAATATGACACTTATACTGATGCAAAAGGAATATTTAGGGCACACTTAAGAATATAAAATACTTTTTTCTAGAATTAAGCCAGGATAAATTGCATTTGGTTAGGAGATGAAAGAACTTGCACTTGCTTGTACTAAGTCCAAAAAGGCCATATGATAGCAACAGCATTCATCTCCATAGGCGAGACATTTCTTTGGAAGAGAGGAGGTAGACATTCCTGGATCATTATTATTATTTTGTAACTACCAGAGAATTCTCTTTCATTTGAAATGATGATCAGCTTTGCCTAGGAATGCATGAGCATTGGTCTGCTCACCTTGGAAGGTCAAATGGAAGATTTGCAAAGCAGCCTCCACCATTGTTGCCATCCTCCTTCACCAAGGCCCAATAGCATTCCTTGTGTGAAGGCAGGAGGACACGGAGGTGGAAGGTGCTCACAAGGTTCTGATCATGGAGCATCTTTTTTCACTGAGGATGGGACTGGGACTACTACTAGTCCCAGAATCCTTGACAGGTAATTTGTGTTATGTATGTCACTTTTGCTGGAGAGAAGCCCCAGAAACCCCCGTAGGAAAAGTTTCTAGGCTGGGGAGCCGCTGCTACTGCAACCTCCTCCCTCCCATGCCTCCAAGGTTACTGGGCCTTGGGGCAGCTGGTGACACCAATCACAAGACTGAAGCAAGCATGGGCCCTTCTCATCCTTCCCACAGCAGAGCCCTACTCACCAACATCCTGCTCAAAGGCTTGCAACACCCCTAGCTACACCTGGCCTTTGTGTGTTCTTTGTGTACAGTAATACCTTGGATTGCAAGTAACTTGGTTTGGGAGCGTTTTGCAAGACAAGCAAATTTTTAAATGTTATTTATTTATTTTTGACTTGATATACAAGCGACGTCTTGCAATACAAGTACTGTAGTACAGCTTAAATTAAAAATCTCTGTACAGATTTTTTTGGGGGGGATTTCGTTTTGATATAAGAGTGTTTTGGATTACAAGCATGTTTTCGGAACGAATTATGCTCTCAATCCAAGGCATGACTGTATTACTATTGCTGATAATAGTTATAAATAATGATAGGTGAACTCTCCTTACAGCACCTTGGACTCCATTCATTCCCCCCCTCCGAACATTTCTGGAGAATGCTTTAAAAATACTAAACAGACCCTGCCTTGAATCTCTTTTTAAAAAAAAAAATGGTAAGAAAGCTCAGGGAGAAAAATAGGTGAAACCTGCCCCCACTTCTCTGCCAGATGTCCCACCTCCTTCCCCAGGAAAAACAAGAACAACAACAACAACAAAAATATTTACCCTTAAGGAAGGAAAGGGATCACAAGCAGTCCAGAAGGCTCACTAGAGACAGGAGAGGCCTCATGAGCAAATTGTGGTTTATTCTTATCCTGAAAACCAGGACTGATGCAAACCAGGATCAAAGCTTGGCTTGTAATCCTGGTTTGTAGGGCAAGTAGAAAGAATGCCTGATGTCAGTAATGGACTGTACGAGGGCAAACAAACAGAAGCTTAATCCAGACAAGACAGTCAGTTAAAAGGCACATCAGGGAATAAGTGTTCAACTTGTGCTGGATGGGGTTACACTCCCCCTGAAGACTCAGGCACATAGTTTGGGTGTACTCTTGGACTCTGCCCTGAACCTGGACGCCCAGGTATGGGGGTAACCAGGAGTGCATTTGCGCAGCTGAGGCTAGTGCACCAACACAGTCCATTTCTAGACACAACTGATCAGGCTGCAGTTATGCATGCCTTAGTTATACATTTGGACTACATTAGTGTGCTCTACATGGGGCTACCTTCGAAAATTGTTTTGAAACTTCAGCTGGTCCAGAATGCTGCAGCCAGACTATTACAGGGAGCATGATGTGACTCCCTTGTTTAACAGCTTCACTGGCTACTAGTCTGTTTCTGGGCAGAATTCGAAGTGCTGCTGGTTATGACCTATAAAGTCCTATATGGCTTGGGACTAGGCTACCTGAAAGATCACCTTCTCCCATATGAGCTTGCCTCTGGAAAGGCCCTTCTTTCAAGACCACCACCTTCAGACAACCTTCTCAGTAGCTGCTCCCTGTTGGTGGAACTCCCTGCCGAGGCAGACTAGGTTCTAGCAAAACTAGCAAACTCCTTCTTTGCTGTCCTTTTGCCTTTTTATTCAAGTGGGCCTTTGGTGTGTAAGCAGGTCTGCTGGGTTGGATGCTGTTTTTTACTCTGTTACTGTTGTGTTTTTAATGTATTTGTTTTATTATTGCTTTTATCAAATTTTATTTGTGATTTTAAGCTGCCTTGAGTGCCATTATTCTTGGTAGAAAGGCAGGGGTACAAGTCAAATAAAGAAAGAAAAGAAAGCCTTTAAAAGGTGCAAATGATAAGGCCCAAAGCGTTTCAAAATAAGCTCCTCCTTCAGGGGCAAGCTACACAAGATAACAAATTAAATTCAGCTATGTAAACAAATTAATATGCAAAGCTGTTTTGAACAAAACATCTACAATATAAAAGTATTTAAGGGCATAAAATAATAATTGTAAACACTTTTAAAATACAGACCTCAGTACAAATGGCAGGGACAACAATAATAATAATAAAAATACATTATAGACTAAGCGTGCAATCCTATGGCCGCTAGACAGAGTCTAGGCAGACATAGGATAATTCAGAGTCTCAGCTCTGACCTTGGAAACTTGCTGCAAGGTCAGAGATGGGATTCTGAACTCAGAGTGCCCTTCCCCGGCACAGAAAGAACCACGCAGGCTGCAGCGCCAAGGTTGCAAGAGCAACCTTGGAGATTGGCTTCTGGGGCTGGGAAGGTGGGCAGAGAGACGACCGGCTCCGCCAGCATACACAGTATCCTGGTGGCACCTCAGCCTCCTCTCCTCTCCTTAATCAGCTGACGAAGTGTTTTGCATGGCAGGAGGAGCGCGGAGGCGACCTTTGCCTCTGCGCTCCTCCCTCCATGCATAGGATGCCAATAATGCTCAGAGTATGGGCAGCCTCATTGGATTGCACTGTAATACTACAGAACTAAATAAAGTGACAAATACCTTGTGTATCCAAATGCTGAAGGCACCTCACGGAAACAATGTTGTTTTTCATGCACCATCAGGGAACCTGCATGTGAAAGAAGAGTCTTCCCTTTACAGCTACTAACAAGGAACAGGTGACAAATTTAAGCACCTTAAGGTGAGAAAAACACACAACCCTATTAAATGTTGTGAAAAACTCTCATGAGTATAATGTTGAAAAATTTTCTCACCGGCAATATTTTACTCAGCAGCAGCAACCCACCTATTCGTATGGCAGAAATAAACATTGCCTACAAGAAAAACTAAACACACTTGTTGCAAGCATTATTTGTATACACCAAACACTAATTTGCTGCAAATTAGGTATGTTGCTAATTTCTCACTACAAAGGATGGTTCTTTCTTCTTGTTGTAGTGCCAAACTTGTTCTTGTAGTGCCAAACCATGGTTTGATGGAACTGCATCAATGGCTTTTAAGTTTATCACAGAGGAAAGGGGAGGCAGCATTGCTCTTGGGTGTTCTAAACATCATCTGAACACAGGAATGGTAGTTTGGTGACTGTGTGTAGAGTGTGTTAGAAATCCCTTCCTCCCCCCAACCCCCAATTCCCAGAGTTCATTGGGAGGATATTCATTGGGATGGCTATTAAAACAGATTGAGTCCATACTGTAGATATGCTCTAAGTCTTCACAGTATACATTCAACCCTGCTATTGGAATGATACCTCTCCTGGAAAACAACAAAAGACATCTGAAAAGACCAACTGAAATCAAACCACAACATAACACACAACAGCGGGGAGATGACGGATCATCTTTTGCATTTCCTTAAAAGGAAGAACATCTTGTGAAATCCAAAATTACTGATTGTATGGTCATGGTGACATTCTTCTCAGTTCTAAAGCCGAACAAGGGTTCCCTTTGTTACTAAAACATAATTAGGAGGGAGGGAATTATTTTAATGCTCCAGTTCTGCTTTGAGTAGTCCACTGCCTTTTTATTTCATTTAGTCCATTAATGCCTCCTTGTGTGCTTTAAAAGAGAAAGGCTTCTCTTAGGAGGGTACACAAGCGCTTCAGCTAATTGATTCCTAAAACTCAAAGCCTCAGCAAGTGTGAGTCAACCTGACCCTTTAGCAGCAAAATACATTTCACCTGTGATCAAAGACTTGCTCCAAAAAAAAAAAAGCCTCCCGGACTTCTCTCTTCTTTCACAGTAATCCTTTCCCCCTTAAAATGGGTAATCACAAATGACAACATAAAACAGATGTCTATAATTAATAATGGCAAAGGCAGCAACTACACCGATTACCATACAGACTATCTTGCTGCCAAGTACTATAGCTTATCTTCAGTGGCAGTCTGCAAAAATTAACTCATCTATTTCTGGAGCTGTAATAGATTTTAAAAAGCGATGCTGGGAGTAAAATAAGGCCTACTGCATTGTTTGAGGTTGTTTAGCTTTTGAACATACAAGATAATGATTCTTTTTAATAGCTTAATGCTTTGGCTGGTCCTGCTCCAGGTCTTCCAAATACACTGCTGCATTATGTACATTAGAGACAATGAATTTCAAATGAATTGATAGGCAAAAACCCTGGAGAGGACAGAGTGCATGAACTTTTTAAGGCTGATACAATTGTATATCTCTCTGTTCTGGTAAACTACGACATACTCACTTGTTAAATCTTCAAGCTCCTGAAGAAAAGTGGACGGTTATGGTTCCTCCTGCACATTATGACTGCTTTAGCCTCTCCTTTTAAAATCCATTCCCCAAGGATTTAAACGTGGAGTGTGACCAATAAAGTTATTCCAAAAGGTACCATGAGCTGGAAAAGAGCAGTTGAGTGGCAAAAGGTAAAGGAAGACTGAGATCCACCTGACTCTGATTTCTAGAATTCACTCATCCTTTCCTGTAGTAATATTCATCCCTCCATCTTCTATCCCTCCCCCACACAACATACACTTACTAATTGTGAGATACCTGAAATACTAGCCACATTCTGAATTAAAAATATAGACATTTAAAGGTGCAATCCTATGCATGTTTCGACAAAAAAGAGGCCTACAACTCCCAGCGTGCCCCAGCCACAACTGGCTGGGGCATACTGGGAGTTGGAAGCCTTTTTTCTGTCAAAACATGCATAGGATTGTGCCCTAAATTAATCAGTATTTACTTGCTACTAATTGGGCTTAGCACACCTACAAATAATTTCATTAGATTTTTCGTACTCCTCATCCTTCCCTTTGCAGATCTTTTAAGAAAAATATATATATTCTGGATTGTGTTCCCTTCAGCCTATTTAACCTAGATTGATAAGTAACACATTTCTTATATGCCTTTATCCTACTCCAACATTAGGTCTTCCACGTTAAAACACACTATTTGAAAAAATGTAAACCCTGAGCACACAAAATAGCATATGCCAGATGTAGGCAACATGGTGTCCTGCAGATGTTGTGGACTACATCTCTCATAGGCCCCAGCCAACATGGCCAGGTATTCTGGGAGTTGTAGTCCAAAACATCTGGAGGCTACCAGGTTGCCTATCCCAGGCATGCACAGACACACTGTCCTAGAGCCAACGCTGCCATGCAGTGGGGTAAACCATGAGAGGGCAAGGGAAGGATGAAGGCAGGAATTGGGTATCTGATTGGTGCAGCAAGACTTTTTAAGCAGTTGGCTCTGCTTCAGGAAGCAAATTATATATATAGATATAGATATAGATTAGATATAGATATAGATATAGACAGGGATGGGGACTCGGACTCCAGGACTTGACTCGTGAGTCGGACTGAGTCCCCCCTCTGACTCAAGTCCCACTCGAGTCCCAATATTTTTAATGGGACTTGAGACTCAACTCGGGACTCGAGACCAAGAACTCTTCAACATCCCTGGGCTGTGCCAGAAGGAGTGGAGAGAAGTGCGATCGCCAGCAAAGATTTTATTTTTTAAAATCATTTTCCTAAAATGCAACCTTTCAGACATTTTGGGTTTGTCTGCCTCTGCCTGCCTGTTTGGGGTTCCTTGCCTCCGCTGCCTGCCTGGTTATTTTGGGTTTGTCTGCCTGGTCTGTTCTTGTCAAAATCAGTTGCAGAGTTGTGCCTAGAATTTATTTAAGCCACACATCTGAAGTAGCCTTATTTTGTTGGGAACCCCTCCCCATTGATTTTAATAGGGACTCATGGAGTCAGCTTTGGGAGGGACTCGTGAGTCACCATTTTGGACCAAGGACTCGGACTCGGACTCGAGACTCGGGTCCAAAGATTCGTGACTTGAGACCAAGTACTCTTCAACATCCCTGGATATAGATATAGATATAGATATAGATATAGATATAGATATAGATATAGATATAGATATGCCAGTGTTGCATTCCTCATCCTCTGGGTTTTTACAATCACCTGCCAAAAAGGGAACACAAATAAAAGGCAAAGCAATAATTACCTTTTTAGTCTGGAAGGGCCGAGGTAATAGAATTGGTCTAGGAAAGATCTTGTATCTCTCTGGTGCAAGTCTGCATTCCTATCCCTCCACCAGGGGAAATTATATAATTTCATGTTTAGTCTTGCATACAGAATGCAAATGTTCAAGTTCCAAATGTTCAGCCCAGGTGGAAACATTGTTCGGAAATGCCAGGGAGATCTGAGGCAGGTAGGGATAGAACTCAGGTGTGTCCGTTACTCTCATGTAAAGGACTGCATTCAAAAAGGATGGGTGAAACTCACATACTGTGCAACAGGGGAAATGGTGGCTGGTCTGTTCACTAAACCATTGCCTGTAACAAAGCACAGGATGCTATTGTTAGCATTAGGCCTCACTAGGTAAACATAAAACAAATGGTGCCCAGTTTGAGGAGGGATGTTGTGAAATGTTATCAGCAACAAGCTGGCCACATTTGTTTTCTTGTTTGGGAACATTAGCTGTCTCGAGTGGTCCGGTTATGTCTGCAGCCAGGAGGCTGTTCCCGGACTCAAGCTTGGGAAAAAGACCTCTGGGAACTTAACAAACCAACTGTCACATGTTTGTTTTCTCTGACGTAGTGAACTGCTCCAGACAGACAGAAGCCATTTTTAAGGGGAAGAACTTTAGCTGTGCTCTTGTGTTCTTCTTTTGTTCTTGCAACTGCTACAATGTAACGCTTTGTATTGGTGGGGTGAAGTTCTACTTCTCTCCACTGGACTAATGCTTGCTATGCATTTATACTCTGCACATGGACTGTATCTAGGGAATGTATACTCTGTAGTGCTTACTTTGAATAAATAAATAAATGGGTAGAATAGACCTGTTGCTGTTACAGAGTGTTTCCTGAGTCCTGCATTAATCTGCAACTGGAGAAGCTGGAGGCTGGGTCATTACAGGGTCTGCTGCCATGTGGGAGATTCTCTGCTGCTGTGTGTGGAATGCCTGGCTAGGTTAGCACACGGATTACAAAATCTCTTTCAACACCAACAAGTTGACCCTCCCTAGGAATTGGCATAGGCAAGTGCTATCTGTGTAGATTTTTTCACCCAATTCCCCTCCTTTCTTAATGGTAAGTGTAATCACTGTCATGCTGCTAATTGAGCTTTCTATGCTAGGTGTGTCTGGAAATCCATATAGTCTGTGCTGGTTTTAAACCTGAACGTCATATTCTACTATCAGAAATTTTCAGGTCTGAGATGGCGAAATAATTACCGTTAATACAAATTTTGTATTTTGATGCATTTTATTTTTACAGCTTGATTCTGAGGACACAATTTGATATTGGTGTGGGAGGACTGACTTTTCGTCCATTTCTTTGGTTATAGATGAGGAATTTCATGCTACCTTTTTCGCCTACCTCCTCACGCTGCACAGAGGGGGAACACACTGTGATGATTCAGCTAATTGGCTTTCCTTTCCTTTGGCACTGCAGGTGGATACATTGTGGGCTGCGAGGGGCTTGAGCATACATTAGCTTGGTCAGCACCCTGAAGCATCAATCCAGGGTCCGTATCCGACTGTGTTCTTCTGTTAGCGCAAATGGTGTCACGCTAGCACAAACTAGAATCCAAACTATGCACAAGAGGAGAATCCCACTAAAGTCACATTTGCACAAGTGTGGTTGCGCAACCTGTTGTCCAATGGACTGTGCATAACTCCTGTGCAACTTGTTGTATTCCCCATACAGGGAAAACACTTGCAGATCAGAAAGATTTGACGGGGCTCTGCTAGTGCTATTTGAGTTTGTGGAATGGCACCATCGGATACTGCTCCAGCTGTCCCCTCGGATACAGCCAGCTTGCATGAGGGGTTATGGCAGCGGTGCAGACCGTCAGGCCTGGGGATCCCCAGAAGAGCTCCAGAGGACCCCGAAGGGGGGGTCCCCTTCCCCTGGTCTCACTCCCTTTCCCCCAACAAACAATTATTTGATGGTTTCCCAGCATTGATACCCTCCTTTGCTCTCTGAACAGATGCTACAAATGAAAATGACCTGTCAGGGCAGTGTGGGCTAGTCTCGTGATGCATATTTGCCATACCCCTGAGAGCTTCTCCATAATAGAATGCAACCCTCAAACTGAAAGACATATTGCACCCCTGGGTTATGGAATGGCAGGCAGCTACCCTTCACAGCTGAAAATAGGGACACACACATGAATTTGTAAGAGGTATGGTTAAGCAACATGAAGGTATGATCAACTCAAGAGGGTGCGGACAGGCAACATGAGGGCATGGCCAAGGGTATGGCCAGGCAACCAAAGGGCATGGTCAAGTACAAAAGTTATTGGAGGAAACACACAAAATCTTATGTATTATAATTATTACATTATTATATTATATATTATTTTATAATATTTTATCAGTGGCTTTTGTAATTTTTCTTCACCTTACTTAAGCCCTTAATTGTTGATATCTGGTGTTTTCCATGTGTGTGTGTCAGGGCTTGCAAGACAATCTCTTTCTTTTTGTTTTAAAATTGTCAGGATAGGCACAAATTCAACAGGTGAAGCTTACCCACCCACCCACACCCCCAAACATGGAGCTTCAGAGAAAAGGGAAGTTTCTTGCATTTCCTTCTGACACTGTAAACTCACATGTTAGAGGCAAAGAGTCAGCTTTGTTAGGAAATAAAATCTTTGGGAATATAAAGATAGGAATCATGTGATAAATTCCGTCATTCACCTCTCCCTCCATCGAGGCTTTCACCCAGCTTATCCCTTTCCCACAGCAACATGCAGCAGAGGCAGCAGGTAGAGCATGCATGTGCGCGTGCATGTATGCACACATCCTCACTTGGCCCTCCCAGCTTAGCAGCGTCTATTTCCTACCTGCTTACTGCATGGCTGTTCGACCCTAAGCAAAGCTATCTTAAAGGAGCCATGGGCAAAATTGCAGCTAAGCTAAAACTGCAAGCTTAACTGCAATTTTTCCCATGGCCCCTTTAAGTAGCAAGCAGTTGTGGGAGGCAGCCAGGGACTCTGCATGACAAAGTGAGAAGTTGTGATGGCTTAAGGGTTTTCATGAGGGTCCCGGCATTTTGGGGGCAATTGGAGACTATGCAGTCATGGTGCCGCTTGACACCTGATTTGTGTGCTGGCCAGGAGAAGTACTGAGCAGGCAGCAGCTTCACTTGGTACTCAGAGCCAAGGTGCTGTCACCCTTTACAAGATGACAGCAGGAACAACTTCCCAGCTCTCTCCTGAAGAACACAAGACCAGCACTGAATGTTGCTAGCCTGTGGATAACTTGTTTCTCATTGCAGATTTTGGTAAGTGAAATAAAGTTGTGCCCTATTTTAACCCATTGCTGGTGTCCTGTCTTCAGTGCTGATGGGGGGGGGGGGAAGAGCAGTAAGGTGCCTCCATAGACAGCTATTTAAGATGGCCTTGTGACTAATCTAGCCCTTGGAGACATATCCTGTGAAATGGATGCATCTTACCTGCTGTACTTTTTTTTTTTTTAATGAACATGCAAACTATAAAGCTAGAATGCAGTAGGCAGTCATCCATTTGCTGCTGTCGATCTATGTAACTGTTACTACAAAATCTTTCATCATTTTCTATCAGATTCTGTTAACAGCAGACTCAAAAACCCTGCCTTGATGTTGATTGTAGATTCACAGAGAATGAAAAGACATTTTTTTTCCAGATGTATTGAAATTGAAATCAGGGGAAATCCTAGTAGACTTTTGTGAATGATGAAAGACACAATTGTGAAACCTTTCATTAGGTCCCAATATGTATCCTCCAGAATTAGACAGGTACTGTCAAAAATAATAGGAGCACACAATGTCCCCCCTTTAAGGAACTTCCTCTTACCTAAGCTCACACAAGCAAGTGCATTATGATAAGCAGTGTTTCAAAAAGTCAGATTGTTCCACCCACATTTCAGAGTGGAAGAAAACCTCAAACTGATCAGATCATCTGTGAGATACTCAGGTATAAAAGGGGGGGATATCGAAGGATGTGAACCCTCATCTGTATTTCTATCACTGTTCTCTAGCTTCTTTTCTACAGTCCTTTTGTATCTAGGAGGGAGGGAGGATTCTAAGTGCATTCTAAGGAGGGAAGACTCAGAATTGTACTCTCCATCAATTGATTGCTTCTTAACTAGCATGAACATGTCAATATCAGAGACTGCATCAAGTTGACACACAACCTTTTTATTAGGGATGCATTTTGGATTCAGCCAAAACCTGATGCCAGAGTTGAACTGGGCCCCTTTGGACCAATTCTGGTGCTTCCTGAGGTGAATCAGGCTTCCCTTTGAAGTGACCCGAACTGAAGCTGGACCCTGCATGAGGCTTTATTCACAATTCAGCTTCAGAAAGGTAGATGGCAAGTCTCCAAAAATAGTGTCTTTTGCTTTCATTGGTCTAAATGTTGATCTTGGAGTGGGGGGTTGGCAGGTCCACTGACAGGTCCACCTTCTAATCATAGAGCACATGTAACTGACAGGTCTGCCTTCTAATCATAGAGTGCATTTTACCAGGGGTTCTCCAATCACTGTGCTGTGGGGGAGGGCAAGGATGGGACTGTGAGATGGCCATTCTTCCAACACTACCACACTGACACTTCGCTATGAAATAAAGCCTTAAACTGGTTTTCAGTCATCACAGCTGCTTATCCCCCATACCTATCCATCTGAAACTTTGCAGGTTTCATGCATGGAGACACCTCTATGTTGTGTGACATTTTCATACAAATTGCCCCCCCAAAACGCAGGGGCAGCAAATCACTCACACACCCTTCCACACAAAGGTCTGCCCTTCCATATAAACCATTGCACCTGTCCTTCTGCTACTTTATAATTTTCTTACTTAGAGCCATCTCTATCAGCGGTCTCTCATTTTCAGAATTGTCCACAAGGAACATAGGAGGATAAGCATGTCCTTTTGTGGATACCTCAAAATGTAAATTGTAAAGGCTGTCTTGTGCAAAATTCCCTACATCTATTCATCTAAAACATGGCAGTCTTGATCCTCTCAGAAGAAGCAACTATCCCTGCAAATTTCATCCAATTCTGCCAAGAAAAAAAGTTATTGGCAGTTGCCTTAAAAAAAAAAAAAAAAAAATCAAAATAGAAAGGTGTGTAGCACAAAAACAAACTAACAAATCCTGTACCTACTTTTCTGACATTTGACAGGCACAGTCCCCTCCTAAGGGGCTACTATGCTTGCAAAGTTTATCCATATCTAACAAACGGGGGGGGGGGAGCCATTTTTAAATTTCCCATGATAGTCAATGGGAGATACAAAACCTCAGATTTCCACATCTCAGCTCAGGTTCAGTACCCAAGTTTAAGTGATCAGACTCTCAATTGGTCTAAACAGAATCAGGCCATGTTCAAAGTGCTGAATGATATCAAAGTCTGAGTCAAATCTAGTGGCCAGTGCAAATCTCTTCTTTTTATTGTGATTCAATATGGGTCATCTAGCAGATTGTGTGAGCATTATTGGCCAAATGAAGTCAGGCCTTTGCTTTAAATTGCCAATGGCTCTATCCCCTATGGACACAGAGATATCGGCATAAAATTTGGCACAATTCAGGGCACATTTCTACATTTCATGTTTGAACACCAGCTGAATGCCCACACCCGTTTTCCTGGGAATCATAAAAGTTGTAGATACACAGCAACATACTGCAATGTACTAGCTCCATCGGTAGCTGGACATATCACAATGGAATTTGGAATTTTTGCTTACATGTCATAACATAATCCTTTCAGTTCAAACACAAGCTCGAGCCCAACACCCAGTGAGAGGGAAAATGCAACATGTAATGTGATGTCCAAACCAAAGCTTCTCCAACGGAATTTACTGGTTGTGATCCCCCCGCCGCAATACTGCCATCAGTGTACAAACATAAGCAAAAGACACAGGAACATATGAAGCTAGCTACCTTATACCAAGTCAGACTATTGCTTTCTCTAGCTCAGTACTGGCTATGCTGACTGGTGCTGACTGGCACCAGAGTTTCAGACAGGATTTTTTTCATTTTTTCATTTATTTATTTCATTTTTATACCGCCCAATAGCCGAAGCTATCTGGGCGGTTTACGGCAATTAACAAGACAGTCCCTGCCTGCAGGCTTACAATCTAAAAAGACATGACACACAAGGAAAAAGGAATGGGGGGGAAGAAGGGGGAATATTAATTAATACTCCTGGCAGGGCTGGTGGAATGGCCCTGAGCTCCCTCTCATCTCCCTCCTCCCAGCCTGCTGGAATGGCTGGTGGTGGTGACAGTAGAGGGAGGAGAAGGACCGGTGCAGGGCAGTTTGGCGCCCTAGGCGATATTATATTTAGCGCCCCCCCTCTCGTGCCATGGGGGGGCTCCAGAGCAAACCCCCACCACCACCTACTTTCCCCCTGCCCTGGCCGCCGCCTCCTCCGAGGAGGAAGTGACGCGACGGGACCCCTGCACTCTGTTTTTGGCTGGGGAAACCAGGGCAACAGGGCTGTTTAAGCCCTGTTGCCCTGGTTCCTCCCGCCAAAACAGCGCGGGCGGGGCTCCGGAAGCGGTGCGGAGAAGGTAGGTGGCGGTGGCTGCGGTGGCAGCGGTGGCGGCAGCGGTGGCGGCGGTGGCAGCGGTGGGGGGTGGCGCGGCAGCGGCGGCAGGGGGGGGCCGCAGCGAAGAGGGGCACAGCGTTTCTGCGCCCTCTTCAGCCACGTGCCCTAGGCAACCGCCTAGTTTGCCTAGCGGTAGCGCCAGCCCTGGGGAGGAGGAGCCGTCATGAGGGCTCGTGGCTTTCAGCAGGGCTGGTGGAATGGCCCTGCGCTCCCTCTCATCTCCCTCCTCCCAGCCTGCTGGAATGGCTGGTGGTGGTGACAGTAGAGGGAGGAGGAGCCGTCATGAGGGCAGCCTTTCAGCAGGGCTGAAAGTTGTGATGTCATCATGGCTTGGGCGGGTCCTCTGGCCCCCAAACAGTTTGGTCAGGGAGAGTCTAGTCCTGCAAGCTAACAAAATTGGCCATCAGTATTCTTCTCCTCCCAGCTCTACTTGAAGATGCCAGAAATTGAATCTTGGCTCTTCTGCATTTAAAGCTCTTCAACTGAAGAGAGATTCATTAACAGCTGAAGCAATTACCTAATTATTGATCTGCTTGTTTTGAGCTAAAGTAGAATCCCCGCTCACACAGGGTTCCCAAGTGTGTGGAGGATTCTAAGTGTATTCAGATGAACAAATGTGTGAAGAACCCCCTTCAGACCTTCAATGTGCGAAGGTAGAGCTAATGGGACAGTGGAGATGGGGTGGATCTCTCGCTTAAAGCGCACAACTCCATTGTTTGAATGTGTTAGAGGAAAACTTCTGAGTGGGGTTAGAACCTCATAATAGTACATATGAATGTTGCAGCAGGAATGACTTGTGGAAATTCAGTTTTATTTATTGATTGATGAATTTTTGAAGATATGTGAAGATCATTAAAAAAAAAAAAAGTATGGCTGGAGTAGTAGCCAAAACTTCAAAGGATTGAAATGCCCCTTCCTTCATGATAATCCCTATTGGGAAATGCCAATATTCCTTTCTCTGAGAGAAAGTCGAGGAAAACAATTACTAGAACAATGCGATTAACCTTATAAAGTTTCCTGTTTCTCAGCTTTCCACCTTTGGGACATTCTTTCTTGCCTTCTATCCATTGCCATTAAAACCCAGAGTAACAAAGAATAAATCATAAAGCAATGTAATGCCTTATATGAAGATTGATATTCTTTTTTTAAAAAAAGGGAACATGGCCTTGTGCAGCAGAACAGCCATGAATCATACTGTTGTCACTACTGGACAGTGACTTTTTTTTTTTTTTTTAAGAACTAGATACTTCTAACATTTTCTTTGCATGTTCTTTTGTAGCTAACCACATTTTACCCCTCCTTGCCATTGTACAGGTGTATTGGAACTAGTCGATATAATGACTGTTTTGGATCACAAGACTTCCCATTTGACTGGAAAGTCTCATAGTAAAATTAAACATGCACCAAAAATGTGCAGGATGTATCCGTGTGAATTCATGTACTACATGGACAGAAACTGCTTTGGTTGCCCCAGTGGACAGTTTCCAATACAAAGACAGAAAGATTTCAGCAACTTTTGATATCAGGCTATCTCTGTCTAGGAAGTGTCTCAGCTGGTGCGTGCAACTGCCTAAGGTGGTGAGCAACGCAGGCCAGATCTAAAGGCACTCTGAAACTGTGGCCCTGATCCTTAAGGGGGAGTGCAATCTTGAGGTTCACCATCTCTAGGTGAACCACATCCCAACAGAATCTCCATTTATTTGGGACTCAGCTTTTGTTTCTTGGTCCACAGCCAGTCCATTACTGACTCCAGACACTGCTTATGAATAGCAGTGATGAAAATTTAGGCAGAAACTGGCTGAAATTAAAAATCACAGACTTAGAACCTATCTATGTTACCTTTACTGTCTCAGCACATTCAGCAGCTTGCTTTTAAATGAGCACAATGATAGCGAGTGACACTTAACATATCCTTGCAGTGCTAATTTTTTAGAAGTTCAAAGGGTTTCTGTCAGTTGAGCAACCTAACAATGTACAGGGAGTTATTTAAATACCCTGATATATTGCAAGTCTATTAACTAATCCAGTGATCAAGTTTCTTGACCAGGTGTTATGATCTATGGGTTTTGTTTTTTAATTGTGATCTATTATTAAAAATAAGTACTACTTCTCCTTCCAAAGTCATGACTTGGTAAGTGTTACTGATGCTTCAAGTATTCATCTGTATCCTCCAGGTGACAGAAATTGTTATGCCTCTGGGTAAACCTTGAATAGAGATTCATCTGCTTGCAAATGGGGAAAAAAAAAAAATCATGCACAAACTTCCACTGGATTTACAAAAGAAAATGACTAATGGCTCAAACTTTAATTGTTTTTGTCTCATCTGTGGGGTTTTTTTTTAGTTGTAGTAGTAGTTGTTGTTTTAAATACTTTTGATATGGGTTTTCTGGATCCCTCTGCTTTGCAGAAAAAGTAAGTGTGTAATTTGAATGGGAGAAAAAAATGCTAATTTTCACCTTTGACTATTTGCAGGAGGTGGGAAGGGAAGAAAAGAAGCAAGCCATGAATGTGATGCAAAGTTGTGTACACTACACTAGAAGTCTTCATTCCACTTACGTAGTTTTGCAGCTCCCATGCAATATACACAAACTAATTTTTAAATGCCCCAAGTTTAAAAGGCAATCTGTGATTAGGCATGAGAGCTGCTGAAAGAAAAGAAAGAAAAGAAATCACAGCACACTTAAGTTTTCATTTCAGAATAAAGTAGGTCTGGGGCAGAGTCATACATATGCATAAATCACTTGCAATTCCCTCCATCAGCTCAGGTTTCCAGTGTAGCAACCAGCTTTGTGTGGAGGAGGAATGGTGCCAGGGGTGGTGCTAGGTACAAAAAGATCTGGGGCTCAGGCCCATAGGACAAAATATTGTGCAAATTTGCTTATGCTAATTTATATATGCAAATGTATGTGCATAATTAGAAATAGCCTGCCCTGCACCACCTAAGCTAGCCCGCTACCCTCAGGAGGATGCTGTGCCATCACCAGGATCAAAGTAAGATTCAGCTGCCACTCCAACTTCCGTACATGGGACAAGGGGCACCATCTTGTTTGTTGCCGAAGACGGCAACATGTATTGGGCTGGCCTTAGTAAGAACACAAGAAGAGCCCCGATGAACATTGGAACATAGGATGCTGCCTTATACTGAGCCAGACCCTAGGTCTATCTGGCCTAGTATTGTCAACACTGACTCTCCAGGGTTACAGACAGGAGTTTTTCCTACCTTACTTGGAGATACCAGGAATTCTACATGCAAAGGCTGAACTCTACCACTGAGTTATGGCCCTCCCTCAATTAGACCGATAGTCCATCTAATACAGCATCCTGTTAACTACAGTGGCCAGCTAGATGCCTCTGGGAAGCCCATAAGCTGGGGGGGGGGTCGCAATGGCCCTCTCCTGCTGTGGCTCCACAGCAGCTGGCATTTGGAAACATACTGATGACTAGTAGACATTGATTAGGCTTAACCCTCATGAATTTGTCTAATCCCTATTATCATCTATATATAGTTTTCTTGGCATATGGATGATTTCCCCCCCTTAACGAAGCAGTCTGTCATGTGAGCCTGCATGTATTCATTTATATTTTATGTGTTTAAATATTTATATGCTGCCTTTCTGGACCAAATCTACCCCAGCATATACAAATAAAAATCAAATAAGAAAACTTGAAAACCTGAAAATACAACAACAACAACTAACAATCCATTCAAATATAATTCAGCATATGCACACACATACATTTACTGTCTGAAAGGGTACAGGTTTACCACCTCAGGTGCTGTTTGTGAAAAATAGGCCTGAACTGTAGCAACATTTGGACATGAGTTTTGGAAACTAAGTCTAACGACTCCTAAGCTAAATTAATGTTGAAGTTGGTTTCCATGTCTGTAATCCTACATTAAACGCTACACTTTTGAAACACTTCCTTTGCAGTATCGCCGTTGAGTTGCAAGTTCTCCAGAGCAAGTGGTATAATTATAGCCCATGTCAAGATGTTTGGGCACTGAGCTGAAATCATCCCCCCCCCCCACTTGGCGGCAGTTAGTAAGCTCCAGCCTTCGCTCCAACTGTACTGTCTGAACAGCTGCTCTCTGGATAAAGTTGGAAAAGATGTATAATGAGTTGGCCCACCCTGATGCTTTGGAGGAAGAGAGATATGCATTGCTGTCCTTTTTATATATCAATGGAAATGGCACAAATCTGTCACCAGAAAACAGGTTGTTGGCTGATATTTGCATTTTCGATGTGTCCAGAATTAATTGGCTTCAGTATATGCTGGCACACTGCAGCCTTGATGGATGTTGTAAAAGGCCAGACTGTTCTTCAGGCTAACATGTTTCTGACTCCTTCTTTTACACTGAGTTGATAATGCACCAGGTATTCTCTCAGAGTTGCTTTTAGATCTTACCAAAAGTGGTGAAACAGGAACCATAAGTTATACTTCCACTGTAACGCATGGAGATAGAATAACACATTTTACTTGTGGGCAAAGGCAGGGGTATTCCTGAATCCAGAGCACAAATATCTCCTTGTGGGGCCGGTGTGTGATTCCCCTACCCCACCATTTGCACACTACAATGGATGTGTGACTCTCTCACACAATTTCTCCAGTATAGTGGATGGAGTAAGTAGATCTGTCAAATCTATACTCCATCATGTATCTCACTGGGTCAGTCACGTCTCGCAGGCTTGCCTATCTGAAGGGCTGATGCAAGTTTAATGTGGGATAAACCCATGAGTGTTACTTGGAAGAAGGACAAGTTACAAAACAAACAAATGAGTCAGGTGAGCTTACTCCCATCTCAGTGGTCTCCTGTCAGGATTACCAGGTGGTGGTAGAGATGGAGGAGAAATTTGCTCACTTCACATTTTAATGCAAATGCACTGAATTCACAAATCAAAATACTAATACATGCATGCTTTACTTTGATATTCTCACTTTTCTGAATTTTTCGATGCAGTTTTCCAGTTTAAAAAATGCATACAAAAATGCATATATTAGGGGAAAGTGTGCACAGAAATGCATATATTAGTGCAAACAATGTATAAAATGCATGCTATTGGACTACACTGCTGAGGGGAAAATTTTAATAGTCCCTGGAGCCGTCAAGACTGGGGAAAAAATGTATGTTAGGCAAAATTGCATAGAAAAGTACATACATTAGGAGAAATGTGGACAAAAATGCATATGCACTTTCATCCAGTTTTTTTAAAAGAAAAATTGCAAACTGATGTGGAAACAAGATGAAATAAACTTAAGCTTGACAAAGTGAGAAACAGACCAAAACCCAAACTGACAGAATCATCTCTCCCTGGGTAGCAGTGGTGGCAGACAACAACAACACCCCAAAGAAGCATCCATTTTAATTTCCCACAATGTCCTGCTATACCATTGCTCTTTGGTATTGTGGGAGATTACAGTGGTGGCACCTAATGGAGTGCCAAAAAAAAAAAGTTTTAAAGGGATGTATGAGAAATTTGTTTCAGTTCATTTTTTAAATCAGGATTTACCCAGTTTGCAACTCTCAGAACTGAACGTGGATTCAAATGCAACCTACATTCAATACATTTCTAAGCTTGCAATGCAATTCACAGAACAAAAATAAAATAAAATGTGTGTTTCAAAAATACATACATTTGAATAAATGAGTACTTTGGGGGGGGGGGGCGGGAATGTCCACAAGCATGTCTAAATCAATAGGAGAGAGATGTGTACATTTCAAAAGTGTGCACAACTGATGCATACATTTCTGGAAATATGTGTGAATTTTCTTGCAAAAAGGAGGGGAAAGCTTACGATCTGATACAGATGCAAGTCAGATACAAGCTTCAAGCTGAAATTAGGAAAACCTTGACAAGTTTGAGGTTTTCTGATTAGCAGGGAAGATGTCTGGAGTGTTGGGCATCACTCTGGGGTCCTTGCACATACCCAAACAGGCAACATCCCGATGAAGGCTCTGCCTGTGGGAGCTCTTTCTCATGGCTATAAGCAGGCATGGTGAAACCCACTACATAATGGCTCAAACTGATGCAGCAAGTTCAACTAAACGATATCAGAATCCAGAAACTTGCCAGTGAAATGCTGATCCCCAAAGTAAGCACTGCGTAACATCTAGCTCAGCTGCATGAATAAAGTTCAAAAGGTACGGTAAAAAAAAAAATTTTTTTCTTTGAAGGAAGTAAACACACACCCTCCATATCCTCATAATCGTTTGTGGCAATTATCGGTTTGTTTACCAACGTTTTAATTAAGAAAGCTTAGAAAAATGCTCCACATTAGTGAGTCCTCCATATTAGCAGCCATGACAAGAATTATGACATTACAGATGCCATCTCAGCAGCAGGCGCAAATGTAAACATCTCATCATACAATTGGCTCCAGGTTCAGAGAGACAGTTTTCTCTGAAGAGTCACTATTGAACAAAAGCAACAGCAAATCTATAAATATTGGCAGAATTGTATGTTTTTCCATACTTAAAAGCAAGGTGTCAGAGAGATGAGTTCAAGGAGGTTGTAAACTTAGAAGGGATTTGTGGTGCAAAGTTTCTACTACCTTTCATGAATTGAAAGCTGTCATGTCACACACATGATAAAAATTCAGGGCCAGTGGCAGACGTCACTGTCAGTGGGCCCTTGGCATATTGCTGCTGGTGCCCCCCCCTGCCACCACCTCCACCACTGCCAGCAGCCTCCCAACCACTGCCCCCCCACCAACACCGAAGAAGCCCATTGCCCATCTTCCCACCACCACCACCACCACCACTGCTGCTGAAGAGGTCTCTTGCCCACCCGCCACCGTCACCATAGCTCCTCACCCATCCACCCACTTGCCACTGCCACTGAAGCCTCTCACCTGCACAGCAATCCATCCACCACTGCTGCAGCTTGGGGGTCATTCTAGACTCCCAGCTGTCCATGGAGGCTCAGGTGTCAGCTGTGAGCCAGGCGGCGCTGTATCAGCTCCATCTGATACGGCAGTTACGCCCCTACCTTCCTAATCATCAGCTCCCATCAGTGGTTCATGCCTTGGTCTCCTCTCGCCTAGACTACTGTAATGTGCTCTACGTGGGGCTACCCTGGAAGACGGTTCGGAAGCTACAGCTGGTACAGAATGCAGCCACTCGCCTGATTAAAGGCTGCCACCGGCGTGATCACATCACTCCGGTGCTCAAAGAGTTGCACTGGCTACCAGTTGTTTGCCGAGCCGAATTCAAGGTGTTGGCGTTGACCTTTAAAACCCTGTACGGCTCCAGTCCAATATATCTCAAGGAGCGCCTCCAGCAACATCAAGTAGGCCGCTCAACAAGATCTGCCACAGACGGCCTTCTCCCTGTCCCATCAGCCAGAGAAACCAGGCTGGTGGGGACTAGGAGGAGGGCCTTTTCTGTGGCAGCCCCCAATTTATGGAACTCTCTCCCCAGTGACCTCCGCCATGCCCCTTCCTTGATTAGCTTCCGCCGTGCATTAAAAACGTGGCTTTTCAGGCGGGAATATGGGGTGGGTTAGGATTTTTAAGTTTTGTTCTGTTTTTAATTGTGTTTTATACTGTGTGTGTGTGTGTGTGTGTTCCCCCCCCTCTTGTATTTTATTGGATTGTAAATCGCTCAGAGTGGCCGGATGTCTGGCCAGATGGGCGATTCATAAATATAATAAATAAATAAATAAAATACTTCATAACCAGCACTTTGAATTGTACCCAGAATTGTGCCCAGAAACAGATGAATGGCCAGAGAAGCTGTAACCAGGGAGTCACATATAACTGGCCTCAGTCAAGCTTGGCTGCAGCATTCTGAACCAGCTGAAGTTTCCACACACTCTTCAGAGGGATCCCCATGTTGAGTGCTTTATAGTAGTCCAAATGAGATGTAACTAAGGCCACCATGGTGGCCAGACCTAACCTGTCTAGGAACAATCACCGTTGGTTCACTAGCCTGAATTGTGCAAAGGTGCTCCTGGCCACCACCAAGACCTGGACTTTGGCTGGATGATGACCTTAGTCCTTTGACAAGCCTGATTCCTGTTAAAGCAGGCTTTTGTTTTATGGGATATATAAGTTTTTATCTAATGCCTCTGTTTTATCTGCTATACCTATTTCTGTTTTTATTTTAATATATTTAAGGGATGGGGGGATTGCATATTTCCAGAACCTCAATGGAGATGCTATTTAGGGCACAATCCTATGGGGATACCCATACCCATAACCCAAATTCTCTGAACTTGGAGGATTACAGGCATCCTATACAGAGTGGGAGGACCGTGGAGGCGAAGGTCACCTCCATACTTCTCCTGCCCACTGATTGCAGCTGTCTAACTGCGGCACTTTGGAGGAGGAGGGAAAGCACTACCAGGATATGTCATATCTTGGTGGTACTAGTCTCCTCCTCTCCCCGTGCTCCCAGGAATGCACCCTAAACCCTTTCTTTTCTTTTCTTTTTTTGTGAAAATTTTATTTAGAAAAAATAAAACACAGACAAACAGTACAACACATAGAACAATCAACAAACTATACTAAACAAGCATACAGGCCTGTGGCTTACGCTGGCTCAGCTTGTCTGAGCGTGGAAAGCTAAGCAGGGTCAGGCCTGGTTATTACTTGGATGGGAGACCCCTCCTCTAGTTTCCTGCATTGAGCAGGGGGTTGGACTCGATAGCCTTGTAGGCTCCTTCCAACTCTATGAACTATGAAACTATGAAGCTAAACTAGAATGGACTTCCAATTTTCTCCACAGCAAATATAAGTAATAATAGTTACTCTTACTCTATAATAACAAAGAAGTTTCTCTTTTTTCTATTGTCCACCCCCTAAACCCTTTCTCTGAGGCCACTTTGCAACCTCAGAGAAGCAGCCAGCATGGTTCTTTCCATGCTGGCTGCAATCTGGGGGAGAGGGATCCGAGTGCGGATCCCCTGCTCCGAGGTCAGAGTGATTTTCCAGCCTTGGAGCTGGGAATCCGAATAATCCCATGGCCCCTTAGATGCGGCCTAGGAGCCATAAAGATATCGAGGGCAGCAGAAGATACATAATAATTTAATGAACAAAATCTACCACTCGCTGTAAGATGGAAAGGCCATCACTAATATTTTCTCTTTTTTTTTTATTCCATGCTAGAACCGCATGCCAGTACCAAAATTTATTAGCAAGGCTTCAGGTGGACTTTTAAGAAGTGTCCGTCAATGTTGAATTTTAAATGTGAAGACTGGGTTTCAAAACTTAGAACTTTGAATTCTGAATTTTGCAAACATCTTGAATTCATGCCATTGATATTTGCCTGCAAAGTTCTAAAATGTAAGAGGACATTGAGCTCCATTAAAGTATATTTAAACATTCAAATTCAACATTTGTCATGGGACCTTTTCTAATGGTCCACTGAAGCTTTTCTAGCCACATTCAGTAATGTAACTTTTGAACCATGTTCTTTATTGCCTGTCTGTTATTTACCTGAAAAAAATTATAACCTTAATGGTTGCGAACATTATATATAAAATCTCACTTTAAAATTGAAAAGATTTCAGATAGCAGGTCTGGAAAGGATCTCTAATTAATGCCAGCCAGAATTAATGGCTCCTGATATTCTTGCTGATTTATGCCTGTCCTTTTACTGTTTTAGAATTACCTGATATTCCAGTATTAATGCTTATGTTAGCTGTACTTTTGCTAATTCAAAACACTGTTCCTTTACATTATCTTCTTTTATATACTCTAATGACTTAATTCCATCTTGTGAAGTCTGCTAGCAACTCTCACTGCTTTCACAGCAGTCCATTGAGCCTCTATGAAAGCAGTTTGGCTCTAATTAGGGAGAATGGTCTTGGATAATGAAATTTCATTTGTCAAAGTTTGCTGTTGATTTAAATTGGTTTTGAATAAAAGGGGGGGGGAATGCCACATAAGTTATGAAGTCCCATTTTTGATCATCCAGTTAGAAGAGACGATCTGTTATGGAACTTGGTTATTTCACCACTGTTTTATCCTGGTTTGCACGTAAATGATGAATTAATAATTACTAAATGTTTAAAAAGCAAGAGAGATAGAGAAATGAAGCTTTCACAGACCACATTGCATAAAAAGAGAGAAGTGGAAAGTAACAGAAATGTGACTCAGCTCTGTACAGGGTGGCATTGCAGGAGAAATGGCTCAACAGTTCCTGGTTCGAATATCACCTTAGCCATATCACTTACTAAAACTTCCTTTCAGGGCCAGCTACAGGACAGAGGGAATCTTTGGCAAAGTGCCTTGTGGCAAGCCCTGGTGGTAGTGATGGACACAGCAGGCACAGTGCTCTGAATCAACACTAAGCACCACCATTTAATTTCCCACAATGACCTGCAGTGATGCTGTGTCTGTGTCTGGCATGAACTGGAACATGGCTGATGGGGGAGGGATGTTTTAAAGGGGACCCAGGACAGTGATGGGCCTGGCTCCCTTTTCACATTATCTTTAATCAGCATTGGAATTACTACAGCATGACTCCTGTGCCATTTGGTGACATCAGAAGCTCACAGTCCTGTGAGAAGTAGATGCTGTGTCGAGGGATGTGCGAATCAGCAAAACTCGAGTTTGCCGAAGTTCTATGAATTCCACCTTGAAGCTCGTTCCGACTTGAGTCCATATGAGATTGCAAGCTTTGCTTCCCCACCCCCTTTTCAAATTAAAATCCATGTGTTTTCTCAAATGTATGCATCAATTGTGTGCATCTTTGAAATGTACACATTCTTCTTCCATTGATTAAGTGTATTTGTGTGCATTTTTAATGCATGCTGTTGAACACATTTTTTTGGTCCACATTGCACAGATCACATTGCAAGCTTGGAAATGTATGAACTTCAACTGAAGATTGCATCCGAATCTGTGTTTGGTCCAGAAGGTGTGGACTAAGTAAATTTTTTCTGATTTTAAAAAAATGAACTGAAACAAATTTCTCATACATCCCCCAGTCTCTTCCTGGCACCAGCATTCCCTCTCCTGGTAAATATAGCAATGCTGGCATGGGAAAGAACTGCAGTCTGGTCTGCAGATTTCCAATATTTTCAAGTGGCACAGCTCAGCTCCCCAACTTCCATATGCAACACAGGAATATGAAAAGTGGCCTGTATTACAAGGGTATTGTGAAGATTATTGAACTAATGTATGCTGAGGACTTAACATGTACCATAATGTCAACATTTATTAGTAGTACTAAAATTAGTGGAGGAGGAGGATAGGGATACGTTTCACTTTCTGCCACATTTAGATTGTTAAAACCTCAAGTTCTTTCTCTCCCAAATATGAAGAATCTTGCAAATTTTGGAAAATTCTTATGAAAAATGATCTGGGATGAAATTTTCACCCATCTGCACCAGACAAATTCAATAGGTGCAGCTATTCCCAGCATGGGAAGGACCATGTTGTACCTGCCTTCCATATAGATGTTAAAAATGAGGAGCCTGTCAGAGAAAAAAGAGAAAGAGATAGCAAGTTGCAACCCTAACTCAGCATTAACATGTTTAATTACACAGGGGTTCAAACCCAAATAGGAGAAAATAAGGCTAAGTTAGAAAGGGACAAATGAAACCCTTTGCAAGGTGGGTGGAGAATGTTTTCATCCATTTACATCTCTCCTTGGTGTGCCTCTATTTGTCTGCCACTTTTGTCTGCCTCTGTTCCTCTTTCTCTCATGCAGGAACAGAACAGTGAAAATATGGTTGTGTATGTGGCTTTCCTTGGTCATGTCCAAGGTGGTGAATGATCTGGCCAGTCTGGACTGTCTCTGCCTATATGCCAAGCCGTCCTATGGCCAGTGTAATGAGTTAGCTACTTTGCCAACACAATAGCTATTCTCATCTCAACCAGGGAGCTGTGATTTTTTTTTTTTTTAAAAGGATCAGTGTGAGTTCTTAGGAGAAGTCTTGTCCTGTTCATTGCTTTAATTCAGTCTTACTAGACAATGCAGAGCATGTGCTTAGAGTTTGTGGGCTACCACCTGGATGCTGGAACCATGACCATGTGTGCTGGTGAAAACTCTCCCTTCTTTATGTCAGCCTTGGAAAATGCAAATATATTTCCCCTTACCTTTAAGAAATATATATTATTTTGGTATAATTATATCCAGTTCTTTCAGCTTTTCTGCTGTGAGGATGACTTATCATCTGTGTAGCTGCTCTCTGAATCCTTTCCAGTTGCTGCTTGCCAACATCCTTCTAAACGAAACCCTTTGCTGGTGCCCAGAACTGAAATGCCACAAAGAACAACCTTCACCCTACAACTATATTTGCTGAGAAGACTCATATAGTTCCTGTGCCCAATAAGTTTCCCAACCAGAAATGAGAGAATATTGTTCCACACTCCCCACTCTCCTAAGGTAAAAGAAGTTCCGAGGGCAGCCATTTCTGGGGCACTGATGACTGAATATCATCATGTGTAACAACCTGTATATTTACAAATGTACATGTTGAGTAGAAGGGAAGGTGACATGCATGCATGCAGTGTATAATTCCTAAAACAACATCAGTACTGCACAAGCAACCCCCCAAGCCCCTTCCCCAAGATTGCATTTTGCCAGTTAGATGCACAAAGTCAAGCTTCTTTATACTGGCTGAATTCACACTCCTCCTTTTATCTTCTCCCAAGCAGAACACTGGTTTTCAGGTCCCACTCTGGCATGTAGGTGAAACCTACGTGACTAGCTCATATTGATTCTCCTTCCATCCATCAGTGTTCATTGTTAACAACTAAGCCATTAGGCAGAACAGCCTGGCTGATTACAGTATCTACAAATGGCCAATAAAAACTTTAAATTCCATCTGGCAACTCCTTTGTGTCCTATGGGCATTATCTAATGTGTGACACCACCACTAATGAAAATCATGTTGTGGTAGCGAAAACAATCTTCAGCGCAGGGATGCGAAACCTCTTCCAGCCTGAGGGCTAAATTCCATTTCAGAGACGCTCTTAGAGACGACATTCCAGTGGTGGGTGGAGCTAAAAGACAAAGGGGGCAGGACCAAAGGCAAAAGGGGTGGGGTGAAAATACCAGCATATTTTACCATAAAGCTCTTACTTCCAGTAGTGAAGCCTTGAAGTAATGAAGTATTTCAACCTTTCAGAATGGGGGGGGGGGATGATCAGTGGTGGGAGGGAAAGGGGGTTGAGCCCCTTGAAAGGGGGTTTCCCTCCCACCACATGATCAGTGGTGGGAGGGAAAGGGGGTTGAGCCAGGGGAAGGGAGCATGGCCACCTGGGGAACCCCAGAAGGCTGTATTGGGACCCCCCATTGGGTAAGATTTGGCCTTGGGCCTGTGGTTCTGCACCCCTGGTCTAGTGCAATGCTAATAGTGCTTGGTGCCATGACGGGTTTTCCAGGGAAACCAATCATGCTAGTAAGCACTAGTGGCATTGTGCTAGAAGCTGTTTATGCTAATGTAATTTATGTTAGTGGTCATGTCACATTAAATACTGCCCTGTCTATTGGCTGTATTCTTTTCTTTCCGATGTGCACATGCAGCCCTGCATCCAATTTATCATTTCCTACAATAAGGATTTACCTGCAGTGAATAAGACCACACCACACACACACACACACACACACACACACACACACATAGGCAAAGGGAAGCATTGATTTAATGAGTGCTTTTCTGTGATATGACTCCAAAAGATGTACATGCCAAAAAATCAAATGCTTAACTTTTGAAATATTCAAAGCATCTACTCAAGTGGAGCCAATGCATGGTTCCTTTTGGAACAGCTATCTATATAAGCTACTGTTAAAATTGTGCAGAGAAATTGGAAAGTCTCTAAATTGCTATTGAAGCGGCCATTAAGTTAATTTCTCATCCTCCAAAAGTCAGAAAGGGACCCATCCAATACGGTTATGTTAGCTTGAGCTGAAATGTGTGTGTGTGTGTGTGTTTGTGTGTGTGGTGGGGATGGCGGGGAGTCAGGCTTTTTGCAAAGAGGTTTACCCTGCTTGACCTAGGCTGTTCCCATTTCAGGGAGTAGGAAAGGGACATAGAAAATAGGTCAAGCTGTTCATCTAGCTGAGTATAGGATATGCAAATCTGTCAGTTTTGCTTTCTCTTGCATTCACTTAAAAAAAAAATTTTTTAAATCTGAAGTTCATTCAATCTTTCCAGAACATGAAGAACTCTGCAAATGTTGTTACATTCTATACCAAAAACAAACTGAAAATGATATTCTCAGCCATCTGCACCAGCCAAATGCAATAAGTACAGCTATTCCCAGCATGGAGAGGAGCATGATGTACCTGCCTGCCATATACCTGTGAAAGATGGGAAACCTGTCAGAGAAAAGAGGTGGCAACCCTAATTCAACACTAACAAAGTTGAAAATGCAGGGATTGAAGCAAAGAACAAAGCCCTGGGCCTGGATGGACGAATCTGTCAGTTTGAGTTTCTCCCACATTTGAATGGTTTAAAGCTCAAGTTCTTCTTGCCCCGAATATGGAGAACTTTGCAAATTTTGATAAATGGTTAACAAAACCAAACTGAAATGAAATTGTCACCCATCCAGTATTTTGTACTCTGCCTTGCAGGAGTTCTCTGGGGTCTCAGATTCTGCTTTTTACCTCACTTGCTACATGGCTCTTTCAATTGGAGAGTGATACCCTCTCCTTTAATGGATAGACTGAGTCCTGCTTCTCAGATGGCTGTATTTATTTCTGTATTTACTTCTGTCAAAGTGGTTGGAGCACTTTGTGGAGATAACTTCACCCTCCCTAAAATTTCTATAGAGTTCATAGCCCTGCCCTACAAGCTGCTGACATGACGCGCATCCACACACTCCTTACCTTTGCCCCCACCCCCTGGGAGCAGACACAATACATCCCCCCTACCCCGAGCAACTATTTCAGGTTTAGGGGGAAAGGGGAGTGCCAAAGCATGGCTGTCCTAGGGTAAACCCTGAGGGTTGGAACCAGATTCAGCCTGAATCAACTGCCCTGATGTAAGTGGACTTCCCCACCCCTTCCTTTCCACAGTAGTCCCCCCCCCAGCACCCTGAAAATGCCACTCAGAGAGTCAGGAGACACTGCTGAATGGGCTGCAGTGTGGGCAGGGGAAGATGGTGACTCCTATTTCAGTGGGGCTCCTTATCCATTGCAAGATTTCCAGTCTCTGTTTGGAGCTTTAGAGGAGCTTATCCATGGTGCTGAACTCCATCCCCAAAATAGGTTCACCACTGTGGAGCACCATGGATAGCTCCTATAAAGCTCCAAATAAAACCTGCAATAGATAAGGACACCCACCAAAATGGGAGTCACCAGCCTCCCCTGGGTGTGGGTGGGGAGGGGGAATCTCCCAAAATCGGGTGGAGGGACCTTCTGTGAGGGGAGTCCATCATCTTGCAGAAGGTCCCTTCCTCTTGCGGAAGGCAGATCCTGGTTCCAACCCCTGGTGTGGAAGCACCCTAAGAAACGGGCATTCTGATGTGACCCGTGGATGAAAAACAAGTGACTTCTCTCATTTGAAAAGTTTTGTTCAGGCTGAGTGGTCAAGCTGAGGCAAGTTCTATTGTTCTAAAATGTCAATTGGTGTAATGAAATGTAGAGAATTGATTCTCTCCTAATTTATAGCCCGGTATAAATTCACAGCATCTCTGCTAAAGGCATTTGCTGTGATCGAATGGCTTCACAGAAGACTCATGCCTTGGGGCTGTGATATTAAACTAGAGCATTTGCTACAATCCAATGGCTCCAGTGCACACACCAGGTATTCTTATTTTTTTTTAGGTTCATCATGCCTTGGGCTATGATCCAAAACACTCTTGCTTGGACATGTATTCAATTGACATCAATCGCTTTAATTCCAAATAAATGTGTTCAAGGCCGGTTTGCCAAAAGGGACGTGCAAAACCCTTCTGAGAAATTTCACTTGTCATACTGAAACTCAGCTTCCTTGGAAATTCCTCCAAAGTTTCTCCTAAGAAGAAAAACCTGAATGTTACTTCAGATTTCACTAAGGGCAACAGTGCTATCTGACATTAATGTCTGCATAATAGGAAGACTTTTAACAAGTGCATTTTCCCTAACAATGCCTGGCCATCTTGACAGAGTAATACATCTTGAATTTCTGCATATCAACCAGCTCTTAAAATTCACAAAGTTTTCCATATTTGGGACAAAAAGTATGTGATGAACGTGGGAGAAACTGAGAATGACAGATTCGTCTATCCAGGCCCATGGCTTTGGGTTTGAATCACTGTGCATTCAACTCTGTTAGTGCTTAATTAAGGTTGTCACCTCTTTTTTTTCTGACATACTCCTCATCTTTAAAAGCTAAATGGCAGGCTGCATGGTCCTCTACATGCTAGCAATAGCTCTACCTACTGAATTTGGCTGAATGTTGGACTGGGCTGGGGAGACCTGAGTTGAGATCTCCAGTCAGCCATTCACATCACTGGGTGAAGATGGACCAACCCCTCAGTCTAACCCAGTGTTCTCCAACCTTGGGTCCCCAGATGTTTTTGGTCTACAACTCCCAGCATGCCCCAGCCAGCTGGCTGGGGCATGCTGGGAGTTGTAGGCCAAAAACATCTGGGGACCCAAGGTTGGAGAACACTGGTCTAACCTACCTCACAGGTCTGTTGTGAGGATAAAATGGAGGAAGAAGAACCACATATGTCACTATGAGCTCCTTAGAGGAATGGCAGGGTATTAACGGGATTGATTGTAATAAAACAGTGGCGGTAATGTTGGTTAGTTCATGGTGTCAATTGACCTACATATTTCCAGCTGCTAAAATTATATTAATGGAATCCAAACATTCATTCAGCACTTTCATTTTACATTGCTTCAATTATATCAGCATGCGGTACATGGATTTTGCTTTCCTTTTAGGGGAGAAAGGGATAATAGTAGAGAAAAAGGTTTCAGTAAAATTTGAATTCAACAAAAGTGCACTGATTGGCATTATTTCAGGGGTGGGCAGAGTTCAGGATTGTGGGATCTACTTTGTTTTTTTACACATGAGATACACCAACCAGAGTCAGATGCAAAATAACGACTCACATGGGCAGTCATAAGCTAAGAACACATGATCAGCCTAGAAATGTGTGGTCAGTACCAGAACCAAGGGTGTTTCCAGACAGGGCTCCTATCACTAACAATCAAAAGGCATTCCACAACTATTCCATCTTTTCTTCCTTAATGGATTTTTTTTTTCTGCTAAGAAAAAAGATGGAAGGAATTGTAGGGACCACTACCACCCATAAAAGTCCATGAGTGTGATTGTACACTAAAAGCCTCATCTAGAAGCACCTCAAGCTCACAAGTCCTTCCACACAAAAATCAACTCCTGGTCCCCCCCCCCCCAACATTCATTTTTTGACACCTAATTCAGAGGCGTGGGAAGCGTTTCAGTTGTTGGTATTATTAGACAATTGGGAGTCAGAAACTCTTACTGATCTACTGAAAACCACCCAGAGATCTGCCAGTAGATCATGATCTACCTTCTGTCCACCCCTGCATAATTTGAGAGTGCTGTGCATGGCCATCTCAAGGGTGGGGGAGGAAAAACCAGGCAGATGAATTTGGGTACCAAATTCTGGGGATGCCAAATATTATATGACCTCTTGAAGACGGTGTTAGCGACAGCCTCTTGAAGATGGTGGTGGAGGCAGGGGAACTTCAGTGAAATAGAAGGGCAGGGGAAATTCAGTGAAATTGTGGTGTGGGTGTATAGGGGTTTGTCTCTCTTTTCTTACTCTTATCTTTAAACTAAAAACAACAACAACAACCCAGAAACAAAAACAAAACTTCTCCATCACTCCAGTGCTCCCTGACAGCATTGCAACTAGATGTACTTCCTGGAATGCCAATAGGAGAACACCATGATGTAATGTTCTCCCATGAGGAATCTGAAGAGTGCAGGAAACTAGTGCAAAACCTCCCCCCCTTGTTTTAAAAAAATGTTAAAATGAGGATCACCACACCACTTGACCACCTCATAATGGTATTGAGCAAGCAAAAAGAAACAGCCCTTGCAGCCTGCCATGAAGCTCTAACTGAATTTCCCTACCCCAAACATGGCAGAAAAAACATATACCCTGCTTCTGCAAGGGTGAAGAGTTTCACAAGATGGGTGGGAGAGGGTTCTGCCCAGGATTACTTTTTGAAATTGAGAGTTTGAAATGTGAAAAACACACACCCAAATTTGGATGGTAGATTTTGAAGAGCACTTCAGGTTTAAATAATACTCCAGATCCCATGCACAGGATTCCCTCCCCCCCAACACACACACACACACACACACACACTTTTATGACGAAAATATTTTACCATCTCAACCCCCCAACACACACGCACACAACCCAGATAAATAAATGAAATATATTGACTCACAGTCACTGTCTGTAGTGTAAACAAGAGGAGCAAGACAGCAAAATATGCTGATGGCACAACAAAACTATCTGGGTTAGTCAAGAGTATTCTTATTTATTATTTATACAACACTCTGCGTGTGCAGATCCCCATTCTCTTTAATAAAGGGGAAATGGATGAAAGTTTTAACTTACCGCGCACACACAATAATAGCAGGCTAGAGACATTATATTCAGAACTTACACTGTGTTGACTCGTAGTGATGGGGCTAAGGCTGGGAGGGGGGGGGGGTACTTGACATAAATGAAGAGCCACTAATGCCAATCATTCAACCCTTTCTGAATTTCACAGGATGGATAGTTCATGTATTTTATTTATAGATATCCCTGCTGTGCTGCTCACTGCGGTACTGGAGTGACCCACAAATGCTAATACACCAACAGTTTAAGGCTTGAAAATCTTGCAGGGAGATTTTAGGAGACGAGTGAGATATCTGCAGGACCATAAAAATGCTGGGATTCCGAGAGTGATCCACAGCCACCCATGAGAACAAGTGGTAATAGCTCCCTTTCAGAAACTTGCTCTTTATGTTCAGTACTGGATGCAGCAGGGAAATGACTGGGACCACAGTCAGACAAGTGAGTGTGTACGGAACCAGTATAATGGCTCCTGCTAAACAAACCTTCAATATTCCTTCACCCAAATCCATAGTCTGAACTTATCCATTGTGTGTCCTTCTTGTGGCATTCTCACCTAATAAACAGCTAGGGGAAGGGCTGGTGCCCTGCAGGCCATCAGATGGTTCTCAATAGGAGGATTGTGGCTTACACTGGCTCAGCTTGTCTGAGTATGGAAAGCTAAGCAGGGTCAGGCCTGGTTATTACTTGGATGGGAGACCCCTCCTCTAGTTTCCTGCATTGAGCAGGGGGTTGGACTCGATAGCCTTGTAGGCTCCTTCCAACTCTATGATCTATGAATCTATGGTACCACTTACAGTCATGCCTTGGATTGAGAGCATAATTCGTTCCGGAAACATGCTTGTAATCCAAAACACTCTTATATCAAAACGAAATCCCCCCAAAAAAAATTTGTAGAGATTTTTAATTTAAGCTGTACTACAGTACTTGTATTGCAAGACATCGCTTGTATATCAAGTAAAAAAAATTTAAATAAATATTTAAAATTTTGCTTGTCTTGCAAAACGCTCTCAAACCAAGTTACTTGTAATCCAAGGTATTACTGTATTTATATTTCTTCATTTGTTATTAAAATCTATGCCCCGCTCTTCAATACATCATCAGTAGATGAAGCAGTGGGAGGTCAGGCAGATAGAGAAGCGGCTCTGTTTGCTCTTGAGGGACAGGATGTTCAGACTGAAGAGCCCACCCAAATTAATTGGCAGCTTCACAGGGCTAGTTTGGGTCCTATTAGCTCCTTGTATCACTTGAGCCCTGTTGGGCTGGAATCTGTAGTATCTCTCCCTGGTCATCTGCTATGATGGCACCATAAATGGACATCAGTTGCTGCTGCTTTGAAGCTGTGTTACAGCAGTGCAACAAGTGAGGTTCCCTCCTGGGTCTTCTGCTAGAGTTTCCTAATGCCTTACAATGTACTGGTTCTGAGTTTGGGGGCATATTAAGTTTGAAAAGTGGATATTGAAAAAGCTGGGCGGGAAACTGGTTTAAGGCTACTATCAGGATGTGGTGGTATTTGAAGAATGGCTGTCATGGACCAGGACCCTGTCCCTCCTCCTCAGAAGATCCTCACCCCTTGTACTCTGAAGAAGAAGCTCCAGAGTTAACCATTCAGGAAAGGATTCAGTCATGGAAAGGTGTCATGAGGCTTCCACCTCCCCTGGACCTTCTCCAGAAAGTCCCTGGGGCTCAGCTCCCCTGCATCCAGAGGAGGTTGCCTTGCTATCTTTGGACTCCGAAGACTCCAGTCATGGGGACACTGTCATCATGACACAGCCATCCCCTTGTTGTCACAGAGTAAGGCTGCTGTCCAAGGTCTCAGGCAACATTCTTTCCCAGCACATCTGGAGATATCAGTGGTTGAACCTGCATGCAAAGCATGTGCTGTACCACTGAACACTTCTTCACCCAGATAACTTCTAATGTATATTTGTAGAAGCTAAATGACACTGCTTCACAATCCTTTCTTGATCCTATCTCAAGATTTCATCCCCCACCATTGTTGGAAGCAGAGAGATAGGTTTCATTCTTTAATTAAGATTTTGTTTTAAATTTGAATTTTATTGTCAGCTACCCTAAGTGGTTGTTGGGGTTTTTTGGCAGAAAGGTGGGAGAGAGAGAGAGAGAGAGAGAGAGAGAGAGAGAGAGAGAGAGAGAGAGATATCGCTGTATGAGCAAATGGAGCATTTTTAAGGGGGAGGGGAAAGACTGCAGGAAAAGGAAGCACTTATGTACTGAAAACATAAAACTACTACGAGGGATATACAAGAATTTTATTTCTGTTTGCATGTCATGCAAACATGTTCTGTTTGAAATCCTGAATGTAAATGCAAGCAGGAGCACTTTTATTTAGAAATGTTGCAAATTCCTGAATGTGTGATCGCATGAAAAATGCATATTTTTAAAATGCATACACACACACACACACACACACACACATTCATGCTTTAGTCAATGGGGGGAAAGTTCACACATGAAAAATATGCACAGAAATGTGCACTTTCCCATTTGAATGAGCTGGAAAAAACCCCCGGACAAAAACAAAAATGGGAATGAGCTGAAACAAGCTTCAAAGTGATTTTTTTTGGAGAATTTAGACAAGCTCAAATATTGCTGGTTCTCCCATTCCTAACTACTAGTAGAACAGTGAATGATAAAATGAATGGAAAGATGACAGAATTGCCATCTCAATGCACTCTTTGAATGGTATCCAATTAACAGGTTCCATCAGTGGAACAAGGAGGGCACAATTCCTCTTCCTCACTGCAGCCCCATCTTGCCTCCCTCAAAATCTGCTCTGGAGGGTCCACTGAGATCTGCAACAGGGAGAAGAGGCAAAAGTCCCATTGCATGAGCGGCCGTCCATTCACACGGTGTTAGATCCCACCTTTAGGGTTGCTTCACATACCACACAGCAACAAATCCAGGTGTGACACATGGATTCTGCGTGCAGCAAAGGAACATCAGGCAGTCTTGGCTCTCTGAAAGTGGAGTTGTACTCTGCGACGACACGGTCCCTTACACTTTAGGACCAGGCACATAAACCCTTCTCAGGCCAAGCATCAACACTTGAAAACCTGAGGGGAGGGTCAAATGAAACCTTTCCCCTACTAATGAGGGAAAAGATTAATTCTGGTTATTAAGGATCTATTTTTAAATTTATGATGCTGTGGGTACAAAAGTGTGTGTGTAGATTTAAAAGTAAAGCAGGTTAATAACGCCAAGCTGACACGTAGGATTTGGGTAGCAAACAAAATAAAAATAAGTTTATTTTAATTCTCAAAATCTTAGTTCCAGAAAATAAACCTGCCTACACCAAACACTTTGTAACTAACCTAACTCCCAAACTTCCAATTCTCCCCACACACTACAAACACTCTCCCATATCACACTAACTCTAACCACCTAAAACTCTCTAACCCCACTCCACACTCCCATAACACTCAACTCACTAACTCTGACATCACTGAAACACTCCTTATATACTCCTCCCCCACCCTTTCCAAGACATCACAAACCACACCCACTCAGTTCAACATTCTAGACACACTAAACATACTAATGTAATGCAGACATACACCAGGGAACTGAATTGTGGGATTACGCCACATACTCCTGTTGGCAAACACCTGTTTTTCTCATCCATTCACAGTTTTTATTCTTAAGAAACCACAGGCCTTTTCCACATCTTTCCACCAGTTGGTTGTTTAATCATTTTACAATGTAAGCATAAGCATAGAGAGAGCTTGTACGCTGAGCAACTCTAGGGTTGCTTTCATGACTTCTGAAATGGTGCTTATTCTCACTTCTTGTAGCAACACAGACGGGTGGCAGTTTCCCCCTTTATTCCTCCAGTAGCGTTATTTATTATAATAATTATTTTGTTAGCCTGAAATTGCCTCTCCAGCTTAGGAAGCCATTTACAAATTAAACAAACTGGTTGTTTGCCCAGCTGATTTTCCAGGAAGCTGAAAAACAGGCAGAGCAAACACAGTTCAGCTGCAATCTTTCTAACCAACAAAAGAACAAATTCACCTTTTTATTGCATCGGGAATGAAAGTATGAGGATCAGTGTGATGCTTCAGGGCCCTGTCAAGAATCAATCTGACGATCTGCAATCATATCATGTAGTGAAAGTTTTTTGCTCCCTAATCTGTAGAAAATACATTTGCAGCCATGCGGAACAAAAGATTTTCAACCTTAAGACTGAACACTGGACGGTGTATTTGAGATATACTCCTCACTGAACACTGTGCTTGATGGATATTTCTAGCTATTATATTGTTGCTATGTTTTGTTCAGTTGAGTTAGCAGGGCCAATAAGCGAGTATGCTTGTGTGTATATTCAGGATCAAGAGAGTTTCATTTGGTCCACAATTTTAAGCAAACTCACCTAAGCTATACTTCCTGGAGTGATATGCAGATTGGAACACAGACAGTTA
The DNA here is from genome assembly GCA_021292165.1 of Shinisaurus crocodilurus. Lineage (NCBI taxonomy): Eukaryota > Metazoa > Chordata > Lepidosauria > Squamata > Shinisauridae > Shinisaurus > Shinisaurus crocodilurus. The sequence continues at coordinate 92,734,426 of CM037878.1, read as the reverse complement.
TCCTTTGGACTGTGCACTTCTTCAAATTTTGCGATGCAGTTCTTGTCTCAAGCACTGCATACAAAAAATGGGTACATTAGGGAAAGTTGCATGCAAAATTAGCATATTAGGGAAAGATGTGTACAAAGTGCATATGAAAATAAATGCACATTTTTGTTTACATGCTTTAACTTGGAGACTGATGCATGCCTTGGATGGAATGGACTTATGAATGAATACATGCAAATCTAGCATGGGCCAGAAATATTCGGATTTGTCTATCCCTAGTGCAGCTCTCCTCAACCTGGTGCCCTCCAGATGTTTTGGGTTACAACTCCCATTATCCATGACCATTGGATATGCTGGCTGGGGCTGATGGGAGTTGAACTCCAAAACATCTGGAGGACACCAGCTTGGGGAAGGCTATCCTAGTATACACTCTCTCTCTCTCTCTCCCCTATGGGCATTATCATGGTGATGCTTAACAAAAAAAACAACACCCTAAAAATGCCATGCTTAGATGTCTCAGTGGCTTACGCTGGCTCAGCTTGTCTGAATGTGGAAAGCTAAGCAGAGTCAAGCCTGGCTATTACTTGGATGGGAGACCCCTCCTCTAGTTTCCTGCATTGAACAGGGGGTTGGACTCGATAGCCTTGTAGGCTCCTTCCAACTCTATGATCTATAAATCTATGAGAGCAATCCTATGGTCCCAGGGAGAGCATCCCAGGGACCATAGGATTTCTTGGAAAAACTACTGATGCTTTTGAATCGGTGTGTGGGGGGTGCCTCTCCACCGCCTCAGGTCTCTGCGGCGGCAGCCCCCCCGCCTCGATCTTCAGAGCGGCGTGGAGCAGTTCTCCGTGCCGCTCGAGCCGCCAGTGCTGGTCCCGTCGCGCCACATCCAGCCCCGGAAGTGATGCGACGGGACCCTGCACAGGCGCAATACGTGGTGCGGGGGTCCAGTGCACCTGCGCATGGTCCCGTCGCATCATTTCCAGTGCCGGATGTGACACGACGGGACCAGCGCGGGCGGTGCGGGCAGCTCGCCGCAGAGAGGCGAGCCGCCCCGGAGAAAAAGTAAGGCTGCGCGAGGCGAATCGGTACATCCCTAGGAAAAACCCTTCCAAAATCAGAGACAGCGCTCCAGCCTCAAAAGGGGGAGTCAGAGATACCCCCCCGCGCTCACCTACCCCCTTGCAGCCAGTGTGGAAAGAATTATGCAGGCTGCCCTCCAAGGTCAGAAAAGTGACCTCAGAGGAGGAAGAAAGGGAGTGCTCCTGTGGGTGGGGAGGGGAGAAGACTGGAGAGGCCAGGATGTCAGGATATCTGAAGCACCCTTGCTAAATGGGCTGAAAAGCCCATCTAGCGAAAATAACCAAAGACAGAGGATAGGGAGGTGAAGATCACCTCCGTGGCCTCTCCCACCCTGCTGGCTTCAGCCTGGCAGGGCATAAGAATTTGGACACCTCTGAGTTCGGAGGCTTCTGAGCAGTGAGGGTGCAAGCAATAGGACTGCACCCTCAGTGTATGTGGTGGCTTGTGCTATGTTAATTATGACTGTCTGTCACAGTCCAGTTCAGGAAGAAACTTGCATCCAGTTATCTCAAGCTAGGGCAATTGTATGGCTACTACTCATGTAAGGACAGCCGAGCGTAGCACTGTGGCAAGCTGAATCCATAAGGCATGATGCCAAAGGGGAAATATCTAGGATCTGATTCCTAGGGTGGATGCATGGTTGATAGTGATGAGAGATTGGGCCTTCCTAGTGGCTGCACCAATATTGTGAAGTGTGATTGGTCCCTCTCTGGAATCTGGATGTCTTTTGCCAGTTGGTGAAGACATTGGCAGGCTTTTGCCTGCTAAGTTTTCTTGAAAGGTTGTTTTTATCAGTGGTGTCTCCCTCTGTATTTTGACTGATTTTTGTTTTGTTACTGAGTGTATGGTTTTATACATATATATAGATTCATGTTCCCAGCCAGGATTATGGTGGAGGTGGAATTTTCCCTTTGGCACTATACTTCTTTTCTTATTCATACTATATTCCATTCCTATACAATTCATCTTATTCAAACAACAACAACAACAACAACCATACTGCAAATTAAACACAGCCTCACAGTAGCCTTGTTTGGGCTTTCTTCCTCATGCATTCCTAAGGATGTATGAGAAATTCATTTCAGTTTGTTTTTATCAGGATTTACCCAGTTTGGACCTTCTAGATTGAACACAGATTCAGATGCAATCTGTGGGCGAAGTCCATACATTTTCAAGTTTGCAATGTGATTCGTGGATTTGAAAACAATGTGTTGAACAGCATGCGTATATTTGAAAAATGTGCATGAAAAAAAATGCATACTTTTGAAAAATGCACACAAATATGCTTTAATCAATGGGAGAAGAATCCATACATTTCAAAGATGAGCACAATTGATGCATACATTTGGAAAAACATGGATAAAAATACACGTGGATTTTCATGTGAAAAGAAAAAAAAAACAAAGCTCACAATCTGATACGGACTTCAAGATGGAATTCGGAGAACTTCAGCGAGCTTGACATTCCCCATTGCACACTAGGTCCACCTCCTCTGTTAGATTGCCAACAACCTGGCCCCCTCCCTGCCCTACTGCCTTCCATGCATTGGGGCTGAAGCAGGGAGCCTGCTCTATGCATATTGGCTCCCTGCACAGTGTAAAATCTTGATCGCTCCGGGCTCTAAATAGTGATAATGCCAGATTTTGTAATTAGTTGGCTCGTTGGTTGAAACTCATCCATTTGTAATGCTCACCTTTGTAGCAAGCCTGGATCGATGTATTATGTATTAACTAGTAAGTTTGAAATTAATTATGAGCTTTGAAGCATATGCAGTAAATTAGTACACATATCCCCACCTACATTTTCCGTTGTCCTGCCACCTAGAACTCCTCCAAACTTTCTTGAAGCAGTAAGTCACTGCTGCAGGTCTGGTTCCTGTCAGTCCCTCTTCAGACCAGCAATCAGTGACAGCAAGTAAACATCACAGCAGCATCAATGCAGCCAGGCCACATGGAAACAACCAATCAGAGAGGGGCCACATAACATGGTAATGCATGACATTATGCTGCACTACACAATTCCAAAGTACAGCTCCCAAGATGCTCCTTGATATTGCGCTTGCACAAAAAAATTATACACAGAGAATAAGATTTCTTATTAAAGGAGAACTCACCAGAGCTGACGTAGATGAATTAGTTACTTTCTGAGTAAATAACAAATTTATTCAGGGTAGGTTTGCCCATCACTAGTTCTAAATTGTGTGGGGAGCTTACAGACACAGAGCAGGTTCCCTGCTTCAGCAGTTCAGCCCTTATGTGTAATGGAGAATGGCAGGCTCAGCTGTTGGGAAAATGATGGAGGGGGAACTCCTTCCCTCATGAGACAGAGAACATGTGAGGGAAAATGCCTGAATAGGGCTAGCATGATCCTGATACATGTGTACTCAGAATTACATAGCACTAGGTTCAATGGGAATTAATCCCTGATAAGCAGGGCTGGCCCACCATAGACAGAATGAGGCACCTGCTTCAGGCAGCAGATGCCTGGGGAAGTGGTGGCGACCTGTTGGATGACAGAGCTGTGTAGGCCATGTAGCTTGCCATGTGCCCCCTAAGCTGGCCTGTTTCCCTCAGGAGGACATTGCCACATCACTAGAGTAAAAATAAGGTTCAGCTGCCAGTCCGATCACCTTCTGGACATGAAAAGGGGAGGTGCCATCTTGTCCTTTGCCTCAGTCCAAGATGTTGTGGGCCAGCCCGGCTTATATAAGTGTGCAACCTGAATTGTAGAAGCTTACTTAAATCTAGAAATCTTTGATTGGTAATCTAATTCTGAAATAAAATATCCAGAACCAGCAGTTCTGGTTCAAAACTTCAAAAGAGTTATTTGCTATATTTGTGAACCAATTGCATCAAGGCATAGATATCAGAGCAAATATTGCAGTTCATTTAGAATAGTAGGCACATGCTAAATGTTTTTTGATCACTCAACACAGCATTAGCTGTAAAATGATTAGGTATGAAATGATACCTCTTTATAAATAAAGACCTGAAGCTATAAGACAGAAGTAGGCTCTTAGGTCATAAAAGGAAGAACATGGACATATTTCCTTTGTCCAGTGCATCTGAAATTAATTTTAGGAATCCCCATGATGAAACCTACTATGGGGACAGAAAGACAGAAAGACTGCAAGGAAGCTAGAACTGCATAGATTTTTTTTGTCTCCCATTAAAATAGGTTAAAAGGCCTAATTGCTTTCCTTTGAAGAGAAATGAGTTCCTGTGGGTTACTTAGCAACTAGTGACAATTTGCCATTTCTTTTTAGTACAAGAGAACACAATGCAAATTTTACTAGAATGCTTTTCACTTAATATTTATGCTTTTCATAAAGCAAACTCCAGTCTGCAGCATGATGTTGTTATATCTATCTATCTATCTATCATCCATATCTATATTTAAAGGACTGCAGCATGATATTGGTGTGTGTGTGTGTGTGTGTGTATGCAACTCTATTTAAGGGACTGTTAATAACCAACTATATTCATTTGAACATGATGGTACACACAGAATTGTGGAAACAGAAAAAAAATAAAAATAAAAATAAATATTGTTGCTATTTCTTTACTTGTACTAACAGAGGAAATTAATTCTAGACTTAATTTAGAAAAAAGCCTAGTTGCCTCAAGTAGGAATGGGGGAGAAATTTATTTGTTTTGTATTTTAACTAGCCTGATTCTGAACTTCACAAACCAAAACACAGGTATCCTTTGAAATTCTCCTCCAAGTTTTGCAATGCGATGATGATGATGATGATGATGATGATGATGATGATGATGATGATGATGATGATGACTATATTAGGGGGAAGTGCACACAAAATTGTGTATATTTGTGAAAATAGCATACAAAAATGCATTGCAATAGGGAAGTTGCTTGCAAAAAATGTGTGCATTAGGCATACTGGTGATCTTCCCCAAGCGAAGGGCTGCTTGGTTAGGTGGCCTGGCCATGTAGTTCACACAAACTGATGAGAGTCTCACCAAGAGTAAGGAGATAACTTTAAATAACTTCTGTGCATGTGACTATAAAGCAACTTGATCAGCTTCAGCATTTATCATGGATGTCAGGAATCTTGTTTTAAATTTCAAGCTGAAGAAGAATTTTGGGGGGAATGATGCTCAGTGTAGTAAAGAATTACAATAGAGCCAAACGTTACAACTGGAAAAATTAACATTTCAAGCTCATTAATTATGAACCACCATGACATCCTTATCCATCAGTGACTTGGACTGGGGACACCTGGCATCAAATTCCTTCTTTGAGTTGAAGCTTTCTAGGTGAACTACCTTTCAGATTAGCCTACCTCACAAGGTTGTTCTGAAGATTTAAACATGATTATTGTGAAGATAAGATGTATCCCATACATCCTGACTTTCTTGGGAAAAATAGATGACATACGTTATAAATAAATAAATTCATCCTAGAATAACCAGAAGTGGAGAAGATAGCCTTTGCTATAGATGGCATTTGGTAAGATTCCCGTTTCCTTCAGGGGGCTGGACTTGATAATCCAAGATGTCTCTTCTAGCTCTATGATTCTATCAGTGTAATTGAGTCAGTGCTTCACAGTAGCTTGTTACTTCACAGATATGTGTCTCATAGTTCACTTTTAGAGTTGGGGAGAATTTAATTCAGTTCACATACTGATATGAACTTACCCAATCTGCACTTCCTGAATCTATATGTGAACTGGAATGCAGTTATCCTTCTATATTTGTACTTCTCCAAATTTTGCGATGGAGTTCTCTGCACACACACACACAAAATGCATTAAAAAATGTACAAATTGGGGAAACTGCACACAAAAATGTGTATATATGTGGAAAGTGTGGATGAAAATGCATATATTAGTGGAAGAAACATTTTTTAAAAAGCATTGTATAAGGGGAAAACACCTGTCAAAAATGATATAATGTGTGTACAAAAATGCATATGTTAGGCTAAAGTGCACATATTAGGAAAAACATGCAAAGAATCCCTATGGATTTCCATGCAGACTTTTGAAAATTGCAAAGTGATGCAGAAATAAGAGAAAACAAACAGAAGGCTGGAAAAATGAGAAACCAGGACAAACCAATATTGACAGATTCACTCATCCCTACATTTGATTATGCTCTTTGGGCTGAATCTATATCCATCTGGCCCACTAATCTCTACTCTGACTAGAAGCATCTCTAAGGAAAGTGATCTTTTCTTCCTAAGCCTCCTTCTTGGGATCCTTTCAACTTGTGATGTTAAAGACTGAACCTGGGACCTTCTGCTTGATCTTCATTTTAACAACCTGTGTGGTACATTAATCGACTAGCTGCCCTTGAGCCGTAAAAGTCTTACAACATTTTTTTTCCTATTGGGCCTGACTCTTGATATGAGATAAATTGTGGGTCTTGAGATGTTAACTTTAAGGTGTTGTCATAGACAGCAGCAATACTAGCTTATTTATCAATCTGCAGGGTGCAGTCATTTCTGCTTCAGAGGGTGAATTCAAATGAGAATTTGTAGCTCCAGATGCTGTGTTGATGGGAGGGCATCTGTGAGAACATAAATACTGGGTTCCAAGCCTTAAATTACATAACAGTACCCATGATATATGAGGGTGTTTGACAAAGTCATGGCAATTCAATTCCTAACATACAAGATGGGCAGCTATTTTGCTGTTAAATTCTTAACAAGCCATGCAGTTTCATTTCATTAGATGCTACCTTTATACTATTTGCACTGCTAAAGATTTTTAACTTTGGTACAGAACCAAAAAGTTAATGAAAAATGCATCTTGTTCTTCAGGATACTATCACCAAATATTTGATTCTCTCTGTGTCTCTGTCTCTGTCTCTCTCTCTCTCAACATACAATGAGGAAAGCTTTGGTCTTTCTCCAAAGATCAGATGTGAGCAACAAGCTCCTTCACATAACAACCATGTTGGGATCGTGGAAGAATGAATATGAGAACGCAGTTGAGATCAGTGCTGTGGGTGATCTCCCAGGACACCTCTCCTCAGGAGCAGCTGCCCGTCCTCTGTTTAGCCAGAGCTAAAGAGCTAACAGAGAATGGGCAGCTGCACTGGAGGAGACGTGCCCCGGGAGATCACCTGCCGCACAGGCAATCTCATAGACATTCATAGATCATAGAGTTGGAAGGAGCCTACAAGGCCATCGAGTCCAACCCCCTGCTCATTGCAGGAAACTAGAGGAGGGGTCTCCCATCCAAGTAATAACCAGGCCTGACCCGGCTTAGCTTTCCACGCTCAGACAAGCTGAGCCAGCGTGAGCCACAGGGCCTCTGTCTCATGGGACACCTCTCCAGTCTCCACAGCGCCTGGCTCTGAGGAAGAATCCCATCAGAGCCAGGCATTTGGTGGTGGGTGGCAGTGAGAGGAGGGGGTGGGCAGCAGTGCAGGTGAGTGGAGCGGGGAGAGGGGAGCAGAGGGGGAGGGGAGGAAGGGGAAGGGAATGGAGGGGGAGGTGTGAGGAGGGGAGGGGAGGAGGCAGGCAGAGAAGGCAGGCAGGAGAGGGGCGTGTGGGAGGTGAGCCAAGGAGGCGGGTGGCAGCAAGAGGGGGCAGTGGCTGAGGGGGCCGGCAGAGGCAGCGGGCATGGGAGGGAGTGGGCGATGGCAGCGAAAACAGGGAGGAGGAGGATCAGGGGCCTTCAGCAGCTGCCTGCCCAAGGGCACACAAAAGTGTGGTGCCAGCCCTGCTGCTGGCCATTTAGCTGTTAAACATGAGGAGCCTGTCAGGAGAGGAAAAAAAATAGGTGGCAACCCTAATTCAGCACTAACATGGTTGAACAGGGATTCAAAGTCAGACTTTTAAGAGCTAAGCATTCAAAGCCCTGGGCCTGGATGGATGGATCCTGTCAGTTTCAGTTTCTCCACATTTGATTTTCTTTTTTTTAATCTCAAGTTCTTTCTCTCCAGAATATGAAGGAAGATTGTGAATATAGGTAAATTTTTATCAAAACTGACTGAAGAAATTCTCACCTATCCTTATGCAGTTTACACCGAGATTTCTCCAGGGATTCTGTGTACAGAAAGAATTGCATAGAGAAAAAATATCATCAGTCCACATGCATGAACAAACAGTCTGGCTCACGCATCTTTCGGATTTTTGAAGCAACAGCAAAATTGTTTAATGGTGAGATAGTTCCAGATTTTTTTAAAAAAAATAAAATGGTTCCCTTCACCAAATATGTGTCCCCGTTCAAAACAAACCAGGCCAGGCCAACTAAGTAATCTACTAGGCAAACATGATTTTTGAGTTTGGCAGCATCTGCTTTTCCTTTAATAAAATTCATTTGCATAAAGTTTGAAAAAATGAAGATACTGTCTGCTAAGATGACAACAAAAGGCAAATATAACTCAACTTATTTGTTTGATATAAAAGATAGTACCTGAAAAGTGAAAATGGCTTGCATCTTGGATGAAACGCTCACTGCATCCTGTTCTGGAATTAAATGTTAATGAACTGGTGGGGGTTTTTTTGTTTTTTGCAGATTTCCTTTCACTTGATGATTTTGTTCAGACTCAGCTATGTTCTTTTACATCCTAGCCTCAGCTCACTAGTTTTCCTTTTGATGTGAATCTTGGGAAGCCTACTGTAGATGTCAGAGCCTTGAAAGAGGAAGAAATTACTTTCTGAAATACATGCTATGTTTGTAAAAGACACCAAAGTATTGAGGAATCAGGCAAATGCTTCAAGATCAATGCTACCTTTTTTTCAAAATACCACCTAATTATATGGACTTTCCAACCTGTTTAGCTGATCTGCCCAGATGTGTGCACTTACTTATGTCAAAATCAAGCTGCAGTCACTCTCCGACTGTTTTAGGGAGATAATGGACCTGCTTTATGTTCTTGTTACAATGATGGGTGAATTGTTAGCCAATATAGTGACATACTGGAGTGGGGACAGGGGGGGGGAACTCTTGCTGCTTAAAGAAATTCCTGTTATGGGTCCAGTTCAAATGATAAGAAATTAATGAATGACAAAACAGGATTGACTACCGGATTCCTGTATCCAACACTATACTCTGTCTGTTAAAATGTGGTCGCTCCATGTCCTGTACCCTATTGTACTCAGTTTGTTACTGTGATAATTTATTGATACCTGTTCACTATATCATATTATATTCTGTTTATTGTTGTTATCCTCAATTGTTTCGCACCTCTGGAACTCAGTTTGTTATTATTATCATTACTTTCTGCCATTTGGAACTTACCATCCTGCTGCACTTGGTTTGTTACAGGACTTTTACACTTGTTTACAATCAGCTTGTTACTGTTAATTATTATCCTTGGTTAGTTGCCAATGTGTATAACATCTTATTTAGAGGGTCACAATTTTTGTAATTCTTCTGTTTTTTTAAAAAAACTGGTGTGTTTTTTTGGTATCTAATTGTGTATAATGAAGTCAATATTTTGACTCATTATATGTTTTTATCATTATAAATTACTTACTAGGTTTATTGCGTTTAACATTTTGAGACTTCGTTCTTTTGTATATACATCAATATTTAACTTTTTGTAGTTGTGTGCATTTTGGCACTCTCGTTTATTGGCTTTTTTCTGTCTAAACATGCATAGGATTGCACCCTTAAAATGCAATGTTATAAAGAAACATAGAGTTCTCAGGGGTGCTCCCACTTGTGTTCAGTGCTTATGAATGGGACATGATTAGCGAACAGAAACAAAATCTGCATACATCCCTATAAAAAAATAACCTCCTCCTTTCCATCACCACCATGTATGTCATCCAGCTGCTTCTGCCATGAGATATGAAACTTTATCTGAACTCTGAAGTATTTCACTAAGGACAAATGACAGCTTCTCTCCACCCCCAAATATTATTTCCTTTTCCTGCCCTCTCTTTTACTTGAAGACCCATTTCTAGGACACCTCTGGTGTAGTGGTAAGGTGGTAAAGCTACCACTTTTTAACTGTAACTAAAAACTGTATGTGGTAACTGTAGTGTATGGGTTGCTGATTGATTGGCTTGCCTGCTATCCGTCACTCCTCTTCGTTTGCTCCAGGCTGCCAACAGGCGGTTCAGGCAAGCGTTTGTTTTGTGTGTTTGTTCCATTTGTTCTGGAAGCTTTTGATTAAAGACGTGTTATGAGCAACTCTAAGCTTGCCTCCTGGTCCTCTATTTAGACAAATAGTGAGGACACTACAGTAATCATCCCCGTGAATGCTCCAGCTTATCTCCAACACATGCTGAGGCTGTTGTTTGAATATTATTTTAATGGTATAAGACAAGACAGAAATATGCACGGGTTCACCACCCCACCGCAAAACTCAGCTCATATTTCAAGCTTTTCTCCCCAGAAGCTACTGAGCATTCTTGATGATACTAACATTTCTAAGAGACAGTTAAAAATACATAACTGGTCACAACATCACAATGCACTGTTTTAATGGCTAAACCAATGTTTATGGGTTTGGAAGCTGATAAACCCACCAGGTTACAAAATTAGCTCCTGCAGTAATCATTCTCTGCCAATGAAAAATAAATATTATTTAATGTACATTTGGGAAGACAATGGTACTTCTTTGTTATTTCTGTGATATTTAAGGGATGGTCTTATGCCCTTCTTCTGACAAACCCATTTTCCTTCCCATTTTTATCTTTCACCTTCTTAACATATAATCTGTGCTGGTGTAGTAAGTGGGCAAGATGGAATTTAGGGAGAACCAGTCTTCAATTTTCTTGAAGCACAGCAGAGGTGATTTATTTAAATTTGCCAACAAGATGACATATTGTGATTTAACTATTCTGTGGTAATTTTATAAAGCTTATATAACTTGGGCACGGGGACTAAAAGAAACAATGGATCATGTGAATCAGTCCTGATTTCTAACTATATATGCAGTTCTGGCATGTGGAGGGAAAAAAATCCATGTATACCATCCTTTGCTAAAATGTTGTTAATGAAAGGTAGTGACTAATGCTGCTGCTGTATCTCTGTGGTTTATGTTATGCCTGGGGGAACCACCGCTAGTGCACTAGGAAGCTAGTGCTTCCTAAAGCAACCCAAGAAATGAACCAAAATTCACATTTGCTGAAAGGGACAATTAATCGGAGCTCCCTTCTGCTAGCTCCCCTGACCTCTTCCATTCTGGAAACAAGTATTTTGGCTCATTTCCAATTGCTTTAGGAAGCGCTAGCTTCCTTTTGCATTAGATACTGCCCAATGGCTGCTATGCCATGCCCTCCTACCTAGGAGTAAGTCCCATTGAACTCAATGGGATTTATTTCTGAGTAGACATGTATAGGAATGTTTAAAACAGTCAAATTTATCTAACATCATAAAAATACCAGCTTTTACTCTAAAGACAAAAAATATCTATGGGGAAGCAGAAACACTTGTTCAAAATGAGAAATTAGTGCATAAGTATATGAAGCTTATAAGTGTATGAAGCTTATAAATGTGTGAAGCTTGATAAAAATGATGATCCTCAAGAGCGTTTGTATTTAATAGAATGTGCTTGATGAGGGGGCCCTATTCAACATGAAAAGTATCTGCCTATTCATTGACTGAAAACTATATATCATTTCAATCATAGCTCTAAATTGAGAGCTGGTGCTCCAAGACATAGTGCTGAATATTGTGAAAATCATTGAAGAATTTAATCCCCCTTCATCAAGACTGGAGGAAGAAGAGAATGCAAAGAATAATGTCTGCATTTACATACTGAGGTCTTGGGGGGTGGCCTGGGGGGGGGGATGGCTGAGAAATCAAATTGGATTGGTTCAGAAATAAGCTGAGCTGTTTCCTGATTCCTTTAAAGAAGTAGCTCATCTTTTTCCAACCAATCCACTTCAAGCTTGCCCATCTAGGGATGTACGAAAAATTAATTTCAGTTCCCATTTACCATAATTTACGCAGTTCACACACACACACACTGAACCAAATAAGGATCCAAATGCAATCTGTGGCCAAAGTCCACACATTTCCGAGCATGCAATGTGATTCAGGAAACAAACAAAAAATGTGTTCAAAAATGCATGCCTTTGAAAAATGTGCATGAAAAAATGGACTTTTGAAAAATGTGAGCAAAAGCACATGATCAATGGGAGAAAAATGAATACATTTTAACAATGCATACAAGCATACAGTTGGCGAAATGCACAAGAAAATACACACAAATTTTCATTTGAAAAGTAAAAGCAATGTTTGCAATCTGATACAGACATGAGTTGGAACAGGCATTACAGTGGAATTCAAAGAAGCTTGATGAATTCAGGTTTTGCTGATTCACACATCCCACAAAGTATTATTATTGTGGGGGTTTTGCTGTCCTGGATTGATTACAGAATGCAACTTTTCAGTCAGATTTAAGGTTTTACACATGTAAAGTCTATTGTGAGAACAATGCACATAACATGATTGCTGCATGAGGCCATTTGTAATTGCACCCAATGGTGGCTGTGTCCACGTAGCGCGCCATTCACTTGCACTAGCTCACCGTACAGGTCAAGCAATTTTCACTGCATCACTGCAAACTTTCCCCCTGAAAAAAAGGTCTGTGGTCTGAATCAAATCAGCCAAAACCTGTGTCAAGCAAGTGCACACAAACAGCATGCTACTACACAGAGACAGCTAACATGGCGTATAGTTTAAAGCAGCATCTATCAGGATTCAGGAGACTGTATTGTGTGCACTGAACCTCACTAAGAGAGTTAAATAGATAAGACTGGCAGGATGGGATAAGGCAAGAGCTGAAGTACTAGCCGAAAATTAAACTGAGGCTCAGTGGGACTACAACTATCTCCTAACTTTACATTTTATGATTGCCTTTTTTAAAACCATGTGTATTGTGAACTGAGTCTACCTGCCTTTATATCACTGGATACCAAAGGGTTGTCTGAATCAACCTTTTCCCCATATACTCTCTACATGAACATGCAGGGAATTTCATTCATTATGATTTGTAGGAACTCGGGACCCAGTTCTACTGACATTAGGTCACTTAGGAGGTGCAAGAAGTAGTTTTGTATGGCGATTAACTACTGTGGCAATTGGTATCTGGCAAAGGGTGCAGAGTCACTTGGAGCAGATGTCTGCCACTCACTGCCACTGTAACTGTGTGGTATAGCCCTCTCATAGCCCAGTGCCACCTGAAATTGTGCAGTAGAGATTATTCTTCCAAAGATCCCCTAGATAAAACTCCAGGCACATAGCCTAGACTTCTCTATGACATGCTAGCTTTCCACATGCAAGGAGTTTCTGAAATGGGGGCAGGGCTGGCCCAAAACATTTTACTGTCTGAGGTAAAACAGCAAATCCTCCCTTCAGCAAGTCAAGCTACATAGTACCCAAGGCCAGCCAAGTTGTGGTATCTGAGAGATAAAATCCCACAAGCACCTCTTCCCCTCCCTTATTAATTGCTTCTAATAATAAATTGAGAGATAATTCAATGCCTTTAGATTGCCCTCAATCTCAGTTGCCTAAGATGGCTGGTAGGGCATAATGGTAGGGCCAGCCCTGGACAGTGAAACAAGCAAAACCCCATGTGCATCCCAACTCTAAAGTAGCAATGGCCAGTGAAGGTGGATGCACCACGGTCTGCTCTCCATATCTGATTTAAGCTGCAGTGATACAATTTCATGGTTGGATTCATAGCTGCTGCCATACTACTATAGCAGGTTTAACAGTGCCCAAATTATGAGTCTGTGCCACTGCTCTGTGATGTATATCTCTGCAAATTGAACTCAGATAGCTCTAACTAAGAGTGAACATATGTCTTCCAGTTCAGGGCTGTCTAATGACCTCCAAAGGATTATCCGTTTAATTTTGTAATAATAATAACCCATAGCTGGCTTAAACACTTTCAGCTTGCCATCACTTAAGTATCATCCCTCCTCATCTACAAACCCTTCCATTCCATTTATCATTTTGGCTACCCTTAGGAAATGGCCGTAGAAGTTGATTTTCAGAGCAGTCCAGGTTGCCAGGGAGGATCCATAATCAGGCTTTGTAAATGTGCAGCACACATTAGCTGGATTAGTGTAACATATAGCCATCTGGATAGAAACCAATGTTCCATTAACATTTTTATACCTACAGAAAATTGGCCTGAAAATTAAAATATTATCTAACTTAATATATCCATACTTCTCTCTCTCTCTCTCTCTCTCTCTTCCTGACCTATTGACTATAATTGGCTCTACATTGGACGACTAAGGGGAGTGCACCTAAGCAAATGTAGGTATGATGTTATTTTATATTTGATTACTTTAAATAACATTTTGAAAAGATTTTCTGATGTTGTAAGCCGCCCAGAGAACTTTATGTTGTGGGGCAGCATACAAATGTCATAAATAAATAAAGTTCAGATCAGAGTAGAATAAACTGTCCTGCCACACACATTTCCTCCAGAAGACAAATGTCCCAGTGTGGGGGGAAAAACCCCTGGCTTCTCTGCTAAACATATGGCAGAGACATATGGAGCAGCAAACATATGGAGCTGCCTTATGTTGAGTCGGACCATCGGTTCCTCTAGCACAGTGAGGTCTACTCTAATTGGCAGCAGCTCTCCAAAGCCTGGGTATGACTCTTTCCTCATCCTGTTACTTGGGCTGTCACTTGGGCTCCTTTTAACCAGAGATTCAGCTTGGGACCTTCTGCACATAAAGCAGGAGCTCTTCCACTCAGCTATGGCCCCTCCCTAAATGCTGCCGCTCTACCAAGCATGTCAGAAGATGACATTTGAACTCATGGTCACAATTACTGCTCCTAAACCATTGCATCTTATCAGCAGGTTAGGACATAACGTGACTTAACTATCCACTATTATTTTCTTGGTTAGTATACTTGGAACAATGGGAACAACTGTTGAATATATACACCTACCTCTATATTACTTTCATAAAGCAACTAGCACCCTTACCAGATCCAGCACCCAGAAATATGGAGTTGAAAAATAACAACAGCAGAACCATCCTATGTATGCTTTATTCCATCAAGAAAAAATCACCAAAGGTATGCTTACTATTGAACTTCTAAGAACCTCTAAATCTCTTTCTAAATCCCTTGGGCCTTGAGATCCGCACCCATAGCCATCTCATTAAGCTGACAGATCAAGAGACAAGAAATGAATATGTGCCTTTTGTCATCCTTAATTGACCGTTACATACCTGAAATGGAAATCCTAAAACCAAAATTGCAGGCTTTTCTACACAAGGCATTCATTGCGCACTTGTGATCCCTCATGGAAGTTTACGGGGCCTTTTCAAGACGTTGCCATCCTCCGGGGCGTGGCCTTTCCCGTGTTTTCGAGCCATTTCTGCAGCTTTTTTTAGAGCGAGGAAAGTCAGATATATCCTGGATACCACCATAATTCGCTACAGAGGTCTAGTGTAATTTCGCAATTCCGCTCTATACCACAGCACCATTTTGTGTTTAATGGAACATATAGAAAGGCAGAGAGGAAACCCACTGGGAAAAAACCTCATGTGAAGTATGCTCTAATCCTCCCACAAAGAAAATGGAAGAATAAGCCTCGATAAAGTGTGGAGATATATGCATCATGTAGTGAAGCCCTAAAACAAGAACTACAGTACCAGGAAATGCACCTAAATATGTCAGAACTTATCTTTTAAAAATAACAACAACAACAACAACAACAGTATTTGTACAACCAAACTCATTACTTATAGAGAAAAAAGTAAGAAACTCAAAAGGTATACCTTACAATGCAATCTTTCTGTGCTCCCTAACAATAGCAAGATTAGGAACTTTATCTTTAAACACACTTTTATACTCACAACAAAGATAGTACATCCCAAGAGATGTAAAAATGAAAGATTACTAAGACTTCAGCACAGTGAGACTGCACACCAAAAGTACTCCCAAAACTTCACATATTCAAAAAAAAACCCTCTTATAATGGATCCAAAAAGTGACAGAATTTCCCATACAGAAATTAAACTGCTATCTAAAGACCTTAACTTCCACCCTGCACCTAGAGAGCATGACCTGGCTCAAGTGAATGCTGACATTATGGCATTTGAGAGAAGATGCAGCTTATTTCCCCCCCCTCCCATAATGATAACACAACTTATATTGTGAACCCATGCCATAATCCTCTCTCACAATTCCTGCCCAAAAAATCCTGGACACCGAACCCAAATAGAAATCTAGTATTTGAAACCTTCCTTTGATCAGTTAAGAAAAAAGGATTTATGATCATAAACCTGGACATTTCTTTGACAATCTAACAAGAGAAGAGAGGCCAGTAATCAACTTCGTTAGAAGGAACATAGTCATAAAACCAGCTGATAAAGGAGGAGCTGTTGTTGTGATGAAGATGGAGGATGATATTTCTGAAGGTCTGAGACAACTAAATGACAGCAGTACATACAAACTCCTCGATCATGATATCACAGCTGACCTAAATTTAAAGATGGGCGACATAATCCATAAATCACTACATGAAAACTTACTGGACAGAAAAATTTCTGACTTTTTAATTAATCTCTCCGACAGAAGGTAGTTTTTTACATGCTACCAAAGATCCAGAAAAACAATAACCCAGGATGAACTATTTTTTCATGCAACAATGCTGTCACTGAAAGAATTTCACCATATATTGACTCCATTTTTCAGCCACTAGTCCATAAACTTCCTTAATCCTTCATACATTAAGGACACTGTGGATTTCCTTATGAAGATTGAAAGACTAAATCAGGAACATCAATTTAACAATGATACCATCATCACAACATTTGATGTTACTTCTTTATACACTAACATACTCCACAAAGACAGCCTCTCAGACTTAACATACTTCTTAAACAGCAGAACTCTAATGAACCCAGTACTGGAGTCTTGTAATGTTGCTACTTACAATTTCATCTTCAACAACAATCACTATTTACAAGTACAAGGTACAGCAGTGGGAACACATATGGCCCCATCGTATGCCAATCTGTTTATGGGACAACTCAAAGAAATTCAAAGAACTTCAACCAGCGTATGGTGACATTACCCTTCCCCCAACCACGCGTTGCTGTGGGCAGGGAGAATTTTGTATGTGTGGGGGAATGAGAGTGAGACCACTATGGGGTGATCTCACCCTCCAATAAGGCTCTATGAGGGCAAGGCGCCAGGGACGATATTAGGCCTGGCTCCCCACCCTCGGCCTCTTTCTTCTGTGGCTCTTGTGACAGAAAGAGTCCCTTGTGCTGCATTGCCTACAGACACGTGGTCCTGCTTTGCCTTCTCGTGCCTCATCGAGACCCAGCGTGGTGTTCACATGGTTTGGTTGTCCGTGTAGTGGTGTGGGGGTGCCTCTGCCACTGCTGTAGCCTGCTCCTCATGGGTCTTTGTGCTCGGGAATGACTGTGGCCTGCTGGGCGGGGCTGGGGTGGGCTAGGTGTCGTGTGCTGTGGCTGCGGCCTACTCCCAGGCCCCCCACCCCGAGTGGCTGGCTTGGTTTGCTGGGCACCCCCTTTAAGAGGCTGCTTTCTGCCGGTCTGCTCTACTGCGTCCCTGCTGTCCTGCTTGCAATTAGTTGCAGAGTGGGGGAGGCTTTATTAGTGAGGCTACGGCCCCCTCCCCTGGGTCACCTACCTTGAGCAGCCTGACTGGTCGTCCAGGCCTGCTGTCCTTGTGTGGCGGCGGCGGCGTGCCTCAATCATTCTCCTACCGGAGTCCCAGCTCCATGCGGGCCTCGCTGCGGCTCCCAGCACCATTGTGGCCTCCCCATTCACTGCACCAGCCCACGTGGCTTCTGGCAGGGAGGCCCCGCGTGCAACTTGCGTCACAGCCTTAACAGCCGCTGTTGTATTGTGGCTTCCAACACCTTTTGGACAGCCATAGGGACTGTGGGGGGCGTGGGTATACCTGTTACCCCAACCAGTGCCAAGCGGAGCATGGGTCTACCACTCTCCCAACCAGTGGCGCGGAGAGTGTGGGTCTACCCGCTCCCCAATCAGTGTCGTGGGGAGCGTCGGTCTACCCGCCCAATTCCTCTGCCTGGCCTCTCATTATGGAGCACAGTACAGTCAATTGGGCAGGGCAGAGCCGATTCACCTGAGCAGGCCTATTTTATGTATATAAAAAAATCTTCCTTGTCCTTCTCTTTCCACTATCTTTCATGCATGCCTGAAGCTTGTATCGTAAGGAAAAGCCGTGTCACAGAGAGAACAAGCAGGAGAAACAGCCAGGAGCAACTGCCTTGCTCTTTCTTTCCTGCCAGAAAAGGTGAGGCGCTGACAGAAGGCAAATAGTTTAATTCACTCTCTGCCTGCAGCATGGGGCGAGTAGAAAGCCAAAGGGGAATTGTCTGGCCACAGGTTTCTCTGTATCAGCTGTTGAACTATGAGCTGCTAAAGGCACTCCAAAGCTTTTCTGTGGGTGGGTTTTTGCACAATCGCGGAGGGAAAGGAAGCCACGGTGGCTTATTTTCCCTCCCTGCGCATATGGGTTGTAAGCCACCTAATTAGCATAATTACCCTTGCGGGTGCTAGGGTAATTATGCTAATTATCCATGAACATGCGACGTCAGTGTATATGTGGGAAGGTGGTTGTGTAAATCATATCTTAGTGATCAATATTTTGATGATTTGGAATTGGATCATGTGCTATATAGTTCACTCACTGTGAACTTGGCCTTTTTAATATGCAGCAGACAGTCTGACTGATCAGTTTATGTCCTGCAATCATCACATTTTTTTTGTTCAGAATCACAAACATATGCCAGTCTACTGTTTATCTTTAGGAAGCTGTACAAGATACAGGGTTTTAGCTGGATGTGGCTACCTCTCACGCACTGCAATCTTGAGGCTCAAGAGGGATTGCTACTGTAGTAGTAGGCGATCACTCGTGACCGAGTAAGATTGTCTTCCAGGATAAAATTACAAAAAGAAAATTATAAAAGGAGGAAATTCTAAAAGAATTGTGTAGACTCTAGCGATGGGTCCGTAAGTGACTGTGGAGGCCAATTCTAGATCCACACAGCTTCCCACAGTGAGGACACAGGTTACCAGATGGAAGATGGTCCTGTAAAGGATTCATTTGACGTGCTTTTCGCTTAGCACGTTTCTCCCTTTCACCTTGCACTCGGGCTTCTTCAAAGTCCATTGCTACTAGGTTGCTTATCATATGGATGGGTTGGGTCAGGAGGAGCTGTTGATGCTTTGCTGATGCTTTGTCTGTGATCCCTTGAGTTTTACCTACTTCCTAGAACTTTCACATGCAACTGGCAGGAGGCTGGCTTTAGCAAAAATCATCATCATCATGTTGGGAGGGGAGAGCTAAAGAAAAGTAAAAGCAAACTGCTAATCACACTCAAGCAATAATAGCAAGACACTGAAAAAAATGGGACCACGGTGTAAATGCTGGTCTGGTTCCTAGCATTCCCGGCCTTTTCAGAAAAGATCTGGCAAAGACTTCAGTTCAAATCAGTTTCCTGAACAGTTAGATACTACATGTAGCCATTCTCAGGCTCCAGCAGCAGCAGCACCTCTGCCACTCTCTCCCAACTATTTTGATATGATCCAGGAAGCCCAAAGGAGACTAATGGTTCTGTAGAAGCCACTGGAAACATTAGCTGCTACAGCCACTCAGAGGCTTAGTGTCTGGCTCAACCAACCAAAATGATACTGTGCTATCTAGCTCACCTTTGGAACTCCATAAGGAGACTTATTACATTCATAATATAAGTCTTGTCGCCATAGTTGTGACACTACATCTGGGGATTGACCCCATTCATAGCTGTTATTATTCCTTTGGACTATGTTCATGAGCAGAACCAAATTCAGCAGATGATAGGGAGGGACACAGGGTTGCAGTCCATGTTACTAGAATAAAGTGTAACATTTTCTTTTATTATATTAGCTTAGCATTTTATCTCTTTGAATAGGATCTCAGATGTTTGGGGTTTTTTTGGTTATTTATTGCTTATTGAAATTGTTTTTTGAGATTGCTTTTTTTAATGATAAAAGACCACCCTTCCCTCCTTCCCAATTATACTGTTTAAGGCATAAAACAAGATGCCTCCACTTCTCATGGCTCACTCCCTGCCACCCTTCAGGTCACTGACATGTGTTAAGTTCTGTGCCTTACATATTAAACTATTTACAGTTATCACTTTCATGTCTACTAATTTGCATATTAGTGTATTGCTTTTTTTTTTTTTTAAGGAAAAAAGAATGGGGAAAGGAAAGGAGAAATTTGAAAGACCAATGTTTTCTCATGGACAAGTATTTAAAAAATCCAGCAAATAAAATGCATAAAATGCAGTCCTGATTTCTGCTGACCCAACACATGCCTGTCATGCCTTTGTAGTATGATCATACCCTGATCTAATTAATACTTGGCTATCTGTCATCTACCACACAGTTCTGTCTGCATATTAAGCAGGTCACTGGGCACACAGGCATGGCAAAGTCAATATAAAATGCAGAGCTTGGTGGCAGAGGGACTCAACCTCTTCCCTGTTCTACTGACAGTTTAAATGAGATAGAATTTTTCTTTTAAAAATCCCTAATTTAGTTATGAACTATAAAAGGAAAAGAAAAGCTTCTATTTCATCATCTGTCCAATGTCAGGGCAATTCTATTGTGATGGCCAATCATTCAGTTCCATAGCGCACAAAAGCAAAACACCAGACTGCACTGACTCATAGGAAATGCAGAAGTGCATAGTAAGTGACTATATCCTACACCTGTCCTTGGCTGCTCTTATTTTACAGTTCATCAAGTACTCATTTATTTTATGGGATTTCCCCTCCATTATTTACACCATCCCCTTTGCACAATGCTGGCACCTGTACTCTCCCTTGTCCTATCTGGAACTTGAAGATTGATGGATAAATATCATTCCTCTTTGCTGCGTAAAATAATGTGACTGATGAAGTGACCTATTAATGAGTTTGAACTTCTAATATTTCATAAGGTTGCCAGCAAACTCAGACAGAATATGTGTGATGAAGGTATGTCTTTATAAAGGTTGACACTCTATTCTATTTCCAGGAGAAAGAAAATGACAGTTGCCTTTAAACACATAAGAACCATCATTGGCAATCTGCACATACGTAGATTGTGTGAGACACCTGTGTTTTCGAAACGTACACAAGCTATAGATAATCCTTTTTATTCATTTCGAGATCCAAGAAAGCCTTGCTGGTGCAGAATCACAAGAGCATTAATCTGCACGAATGCAGCACCACTCAATGATCCCAATCCAGTTCTAGATACAGGAAAGAAATTGTGTGTGTAACACCTAGTGGACCTGGATGGGAATGCACATTGGCATCAAAAAGACCCATCCCTCCAAAAGACCCATCCCTCCAATACTGTGGGGACCAGATTGAGATCGTGATGCAGGTCAGCAGGGATGGGGCAGGAATGTGTTCAGTTCACATTTTATTGCAAACATATCAAATTTTGTCGTTGCAAACCACTATGCGAATTGAAACCCTGCTATCCACAGAAATTCGCACTTTGCCAAACTGTGCAATGGAGTTCTCTATTTTTATTTTTTATTTTAAAGGCATTAAAATGCATTTATATAAGAGAAAAAAGTGTATTAGGGAAAAGAACATTAAGAATGCATTATGTTAGGAAAATTGCTTGTAAAAAAATTGTATATTAGGCAAAAATGCATACAACTATGCATGTACTAGGAGAAATGTGCACACAAATACTTATGAATTTTCATGAAAACTTTTAAAAAATACATATCAATGTACCAAACATAAGAATGGATAAATGAGAAATGGAGAGAAACCAAAATTGATAGATTCGTCCATCCCTTCAGGTCAGCTACACATGCACAGGCCCTCTCCTATATGCACCTCTCCCTTGCTGGAGCTCAGTCTCATTATTTGAACATTTGGTATTTTGATGACTTACAGATGAACATGTGAACCACGTCCATCAATGCGTATTGCACTTGAAGTGGTGTGAGGCAATCTGAAAGTTCTGTCCACTACATATGATCTGTGAGCCACTTGCCATATAGTTTGCCTTCATTAGACAGGCACTAGGAATACCTGCCAGTGGCATAGCTATTTTCCATGTTATAAGTCAATTAGCTTGCAAACATTATGTCTGCCCACATAGCATAGTGCCATGTAGAAACGTCGCCTGCATGTTAGTGGTATGACGTTGAAATCCAGTCTTAGTCAAGATAGTTTAGTCAAATGAGCAAGAGTGTGTGTGTGTGTGTGTGTGTATATATATATATATATATATATGAGTTTGCTTGCTCTCTCTCTCTCTCTCTCTCTCTCTCGGCAAAAGTTTCCTACTGATATTCAAACCTCTCCCTTTCTTGTGACTTTTAAGCAATGGCTGAAGAAACCCTATCAGTTATTTGGGGCATTTAACTCTCCATTTTCTTATTATTCCAACTCCCTTCTAATCTGCTTTGCCTACCTGAAATATCTTTTAAATGGAAAGCCAGATGGCAGGGCTTGTCTGGTATGGTTCCACCCTTAAAGGTATCCTAAAAATAATTTTCAATAAAAAATAAAAGAGATTGTCTCTTATTTTGCCTTATATGCAGTGTCTAGACATGTTTGCCCTAATTCAGCAAGGGTATCCATGGGGTTGTGTCCAATAGGTTCTATTCAGTGTTAGCCTAACTCAAGTCCCATTCATTTCAATGGGTCTACTCTAAGTATGCCTAAGAATGGATACAACCCCATATGTGCAAGCTGGTTGTGTCTGCAGCTGGTGCACACATATATCCCTATTTCAAATCTCACCAGACCCCACTGAACTGACTAGTTGTGTCTTTTGATTGTTACATGGGACCAAAACCACCTTTTAAGAGTCACTGAATTATAGGAACACCTAGAGGAAATGCAAAATAAACAAAATTTAAACAAGGTTCACCAAGATAGTGAATGGACTTTTAGGGTGTAATCCTATCCATGTTTAGACAGAAAAAATCCTACAGCATGGCTGGCTGTGGGATGCCGGGAGTTGTAGGATGCTTTTCCTGTATAAACATGCATAGGAGTGCACCCTTCAAGGCTTTTGATATTCAAGACAGATGTTGTATGAAGTTTTTAAAAAATAAATTCTAGAACAAATCAGTGTGTGCCTCTTTCTTAATAGAGTTAATGGAATGCATCATATGTGCTAGTAAAATGTCAAGGTTAACCTCACCTTTAAATTATGCAATAGTTAAGTACAGAATTGCTATTTATAATATTCCCATTAATCATGATTATATAAGCTCCTGTGATGTTAGAAGAATCTGCCCTCTGCAAACTGGCACTTCTTTTCTCTCTCTCTCTCTCTCTCTCTCTCTTTTTTTTTTTTTTTTTTTGCATTTATCCTTTGCAAACTAGCACTCTGAATCAGTGTCAGGATAATGAGGTACTTTTTTTTAATTATTGAGATTCTTCTGAAATTGTCCTATGCCATGGTAACAATTTTCATTTACTTTACATAATGCACACAAGTGGGGTGTTATGGAGCATTAGTGGAGGTTCCTTCGCACATGCTCTTCTCCGGTTAATTTCAAGGTGTACAGTTGCCAGGAATGGGAGAAATAGTGTAATGTAGTGGTTAGAGTGTTAGACTGGGACTGAGTAGACCTGGGTTCCGGTCCCTACTCAGCCATGAAGCTAACTGGGTGACTATGGGCCAGTCACTGACCCTAACCTATCTCACAGGGTTGTTTTGAGGATACAATGGAGAGGAGGGGAATCATGTACACTGCCTTAGGTTCCTTGGAGCAAAAGGTGGGATATATTTATTCATTTATTTATTCATTCATTCATTTATTCATTTTCTATACCACCCAATAGCCGAAGCTCTCTGGGCGGTGTACAACAATAATTAAAAACAAACAATAAAATACAGTTAAACATATAAACAATAAAACATTATGAAATATTTAAAACCAATTTTAAAAATATCTCTAAAATAAGTTAATAAAAACACGACCACTAAAAACAATTTACCGCCCCACCATATACCATTTAATTATTAAAAGCCTCAACGTAGAGGGCAGTCTTAACCTGGCGCCAAAAAGATAATAGAGTTGGTGCCAGGCGGGCCTCTGGGAGGAGCTTGTTCCACAGTTGGGGGGCTACCACAGAAAAGGCCCTCCCCCTTGTCACTGCCCTCCGAGCCTCAAGTGAAGGTGGCAGTCGGAGGAAGGCCCCAATGGTAAAAGTAACAAATGAAATAAATAAACTGGCTGACCCTGTCACTGATTGATGACATTGGCTGGGGAGGTCTTGATCATTTACGAGACCCCACAAAGGGCTGAGAGAGTGGACAGCCTGATCTACAACATCTGCCACAACCAGAATAGCCCAGTGATACCCTTTGGGCTGTGCTGGTTGCTGGAGCTCTATAAGAGAACCTACCAACTACCTCCATGCTTTCAATAAAACAACTTTCAATAAAAGAATAAGGCACTCCGCAGTCAAGAGAATAGTTGATTTTAGATTTTTTTAGAGATGCTAGGAAGGCTCCCTCAAAGCACTATATGATGTCTTTTTATATAAAATGCCAAGTGAAGAGCAACTGAAAATGCTTAATAGTATGTAATTAAGAACTGGGAGGTATACGTAAATAAGTAGAAAAATAGCAGTTGTATTACAGGAAAGACACACAAAAATGCAAGCAGGTTTGCAATGAATTCTGGGTAATGTATGAAAATTAATTGGCAAGGTGATCTGGATGGCATCCAAAGAAATAGTGTTGGATTGTCAAACCCTATCACTTGAGTCAAAGAGTTATTTGAGTAATGAAGAGGTGTTGAGCTGCAATGTTCAAGGTCAAAACTGTACTTTAAATTTTTCCTTATCAATTAATGAGCAAGAAAAATTGTGCAAGGTATACACATAAAAAAAGTTTGATATATAGATGTCTAGAATAATTTATATACTTCGGTTTAATTAGCAAATTTTGAATTAAGATATAATTTGAAATTAATTATACCTTAACCTGAAAGGTGTATTTTTAAGCCTTCTTCCTAAGTTTTAATTTTATAAGAGCTAAGACTGTGAGCCGTAATTTAAGGAAAAGCTAGATAACATTATCTATGAGGTAATCTCTGCACATTATTCTCTAATTTTGGAATGAGTTAGCTTGTCCAGAAGCTCACCAGGCCTGTGTACCTGTCAGCTGAATAGCCTATTCAGAGCTGCATGGGACACTTGATACTTGGATGAAAGCTCTCCTTTTAAGCATATGATCCTCCTGATGCATCCACCAGGAACCAGCTTCGCGATGCATTGGCCGTCTACCATTGGAGAAGGCCCATGAACAGCAAAGCCACTTCTCCTGCCTCATGCCTTCTCCCATCGGGGAGAGGACATGGAAAAGGTAAAGCCACCTGACTCAGCCAGACTCCAGGATGCTCAGCCCCAGATGCCTGCTCAGCCCCAGATGCTTTGCCCATGTGGCAACTTTCCACACCATGTGGGCAAGTCCCCTATCTGCCCACATCTCCCGATATTATCTCCAATTTTTACAGCTGGGATTCCTTCAGGGATTCCACCCTGCCCCCTGAAGGAATCCTGGAAGCTGGATTAGGTCCATGGACCAAAGGATGCGCTCTTCTCTCTGAGGCAATATGCTATATTTTGATGCGATGTTATAAATAGTATCCAATTTTTAACCTTACTAATTCTTTTGAGTGCAAACCCAAAAATTGAATGTAAGCTAAAAACAACTTCTGGTGTACCCTTTGTTTTAAGTGTATCAAATCAGCTATAAATAGTTAACTGTGCATTGAAGACTTCCTAAATACTGGAACTATAGACTGATGACACTCAGCAAAGTCCAACATTCATAACACCACCCCTCCTTGATGGGACTTCATCACGCTTCCTTTCCACACCAATGATGATGATGGTGCTGGTGATGCTGGAGCATCCTCTTTTTTCAAATAAAGGTGGGGGAAGCTCAAAGATGTGCAAGGGACTCCCCACCTGAGCAGACATTGAGTAGTGATGTATGCATCTACTGTTGCGGTTCTTTGTACAGCACACTACTGTGCCCTGGCATATTGTTTGTAAATTGCTAGTCTAGTATATACTGGACTGCATATTTTGTGTGCTTCAGCAGCTTCAGTTGTTTCCTCCTTTTGATCTCTTTTTGATATTTTAAACATTGAATAAACTGGGGTGGTAGGGAGAGAAAAAAGCTCGAAAAGAAGTTGGATGGAAGATTATGGAAATGACCCGCTATATTAAATGCTTTCATTTTCGCTTCAGAAATGAAAAAAGAAAGCCCCTTTCTGTCCATTATTTCTATTCCTTGTGGCTCAAAATAGAACCTTTCCAGCACAGCATTATTGTGAGGGACCAGCAGGGTTGTATTATACTGGATACCTATCTTAACACAGACACAGCAGAATTATGAGATGCTGTTACACCAGGAAAGAGATGGTACCGTACAGCTCCTATGCTGATAATCAAATGGATGTCAGCTACAATCAATGCTACCCTGATAATGTGAGTAAAGAATGCTATCAGTGTGCAGAAGCTCTGGTGGTGTACAATTACTAGCACAGTGCAAACTGGCAATATCATGGAAAATGCAAACTGTTCTCCACATTTCTGCAGTTTTTAATGATCAATGATCTCTTGAAAAGTGTTGTACAGAAAAAGCAATTCAGGCAGCTTCTAAGCCACAGTAAGAACTTTTTATTTACAAACAACAGGCTTAACCATTCTAAATGTGTGTGTTTTTCAGATGAAAATACTGGAGCATACTTTCCTTAATTTCCTGGATGTACCGCAGTATAATTACCTAGTTTCTCTTTACAAAGGACGGTAAACTCCTATGAGAATTTAGGAGCATCAAAATGTAAGAGCCCTGCTGGGTGAGACTGAAGATCTATCTAGTTAGCATCCTGCATCCCTTAGTGCAGGGATGGGGAACCTCCACCTGGCCCACGGAGGTTCTGGCCCAAGCTCCGCCCCCTTTCCATAGCTCTGCCTCCTTTCCCAGCACTAGGGAAAGGCAGCCTTTCTCCAGTGATGAAAGGGACTGATCTTTCCCTGTGCAGAGAGAGGAAGGAGCAATTGTTCTATGCCTCTCTCTGCCTCTGTGTCCTGGGGTGGGGGGCAGGGCTTCAGGGGAAGGAGAGGGACTTCAGGAAGGAGGGGCCTGCTCTCCGCCCCTGACATCATCAAGCTCCCAGGACTGAAATAGTTCCCCATGACTGCTTTAGTGGCTTGCAGGAAGCACCCAAGCCGAGATTGAAGGCAACCACACCCTTATGCTGTTGATCCCCAGCAGCTGGTATGTAGAGGCACCGCATACTGCCTTTGAACCAGGAGATTCCGTATAGCCACCATGACTAAATTAGCTACCGGTGGATGCTTGCTCTCTGAATTTGTCTAATCCCCTTTTAAGGCTTTCTAAGCTTGGGCTCATCACATCTTATGACAGTGAACACCATAAATTAGTTATCTGTTGTGTGAAGCAATATGCCTCTTGAATCCTCTCTCAGTTGACTTGATCGGATAAACAGGAGTAGTATTCTTGATGCAACTTCTACCAATTTTTTATTTCAGGAAAACTATTAAAATTTTAGTTAGGGAAATGGGAGATAGGGTTACCAGGTGCATTTGCTGTGAGGACTTCTGTTCTGTATGCAAGAGAAATTCACCAGATGGGGCTCCTAATACTATCTTCAATGCATCAGTGAAATGGAAAAAGCTTCAACGAGTGAAATTCTCGCATCTATGGAATTCTTAAATATACATGAGCCTTCTCAAGATATGCCAACCATAGTACAACAAGGAGAGTGAATAAAGTATAAAAGAGAAAAGGATGTGAGGAAAAAATCAGGAAGAGACGCTTATACTACTGTATAGCTTTAGCTTATTTGTCAAACTTTTGCTTGTGATATTGAAATGCAAGTGATAATACAAAGCAGCTTATTTTCTCCCCCAGATGAAATAGGGGGACTAACTTCAGTTCATGGGCACTAAGGAATTAACATAACTCTTTCTAGCTGACCAAATGTGACAATTTTGCTCAGTGTGATTACGTCACTGAGAAAAGTAAACCTCATTTACATATGCCTCTAAGGCTGAAATCCTATGTATGCTTACTTGAGACACATTGAATACAGTGCAATGCACCGATAGAATTGATTGCACATGTGCAAAGTTCAGT
The DNA here is from genome assembly GCA_021292165.1 of Shinisaurus crocodilurus. Taxonomy (NCBI): domain Eukaryota; kingdom Metazoa; phylum Chordata; class Lepidosauria; order Squamata; family Shinisauridae; genus Shinisaurus; species Shinisaurus crocodilurus. The sequence continues at coordinate 92,706,250 of CM037878.1, read as the reverse complement.
CTGATGAAAAAAAACTCTGGCAATTTTTATTTTCAGTACTCCCTGTGTTTCAGAGGAATACACTCTCCAAAAAGTTCGTGATACTTTACACTGATTACTTGTTTCCAGTAATGTGAGCTTATATACTTCATGGAAGCTTTCCTAAGGGTAAAAATTCCCATTACATTAATTGCACAGCGTGTAGCTGAGCCTGATAGTTTTATTTACTGTAGCATAACTGGACTCATTCTGCATTTGGATCAGGACCAGCATGCACTGGGAAGGGATTATTAAACCTTTGTCCACCCATTTCCCCCAGAATTCCCTGAGGGGGGCTTTAAAAAAGAAACAAGTCTCTATTTGGCTCATCTACAGTACTTACTACCAGGGGAGGCTGGTGCCTCCAAAGTCAGTGGGGTGGTGTATCCACTCCAGGTCTTAGTCTGAAGATTTAAGGGGTTATCTATGGCATGGAACCCTATCTCCCAAATAGGTTCAGCACCATGGATAGTTCCTTTAACGGTCAGGCTGAAACCCGGAGTGGATATACAGTCCCACTGATATTGGCACCACCAGCTTCCACTGCTGCATACTACACAATTAACAATTTTAATATAAATTTTATTTATTTTCAACAACAAACAACACAAAAAAGAACATGCATCAACACAAACTAAAACTAAAATGGACTTCCGATTTTCTCTAAAACAAATATAAGTAACAATACTTTCTCTTACTCCAAAAATACAAATAAAAGTTCTCTTTTTTTCTATTGTCCAAAACATCTTCTTATTAAGCCCACAGATAAACAAAAACATTTTCTCTACCAGTAATTTATTAGAGTTTTCCATTTAACAATCTAATTAAGAGTTAATTCTACTACAAATATCTTCCCCATCACACTTCTATTATAAACAGTATTAAAATATAAGGATAAACTAAAGACATTACCAAACCAAATAAAATTGTCCAAATCCTTCCTGCTACAACTACAATTCTCTTTTAAACTGCCAGACCACTAAATAAATTCAGAATAATTCCCTCTCCCTTAAAAATAAGGGTCACACATTAGGGTAGTCCTCCTTCTCCAGATCCACAAACAGAAAAAAATCCATATCCCTTAACAATAAAATTCCCACCTTTCAGGATATTCCAACACAGTTAAGTCTACACAATTAACAAAGGGGATATTTGGCCCTAAGAGTTCACCCAAGACATTTTGCTTCCTCAGGTGGCATTTTGACATGCTGCCCGCATTTCTTTCCCCTTCATGAACTCTCTCTCTCTGCAAACCCATTCAATAAAAAACAACATGAGCCTATCATTGAACTGAGGGTTCTATTCTGTAACAGTGAATCTGAATATGAGAAGGGGGCGGGGAGATATACAGCATTTCCAGATATACAAAATGGTATAACTGACATGCAAAGGTGTGAACAGGATTAAGTTTGGGGAAGGGCTTAGTCCCTGAATCAATGTTCAGTGTAATGTCATATAGAAAACATTTTAGAAGGGTTCCATTTTACAGCTGAGGAACACAAGGCTGGACAATATCCACACACTGCATTACTTCCAATGGGTTGTTCATCTGGGTACATGTTAGAATATGTATCTCCATCCCCATTTTATCCCAGCCAGCCAACTAAGCAAGATGAGATCAGGGTGAGGGAATGAAGGCCCAGTTTCCTCAGCAACTAAAACATGTTCCTTTTCTACCCCACACCCACTCCCTTACAAATGGCTTTTCACCCGTTCACCATAAAAAAAAATAAAGAAATGAAATCACCACGAAGCAGGGCATGATTCATTGTGTGTGTGTGTGGGGGGGACATTTTTGTGAAGCACACTGAGAGCCAGTGTGGCATAGTGGTTAGAGTGTTGGGCTGGGACTCGGGAGATCCGGGTTCTATTCCCCGCTCAGCCATGAAACTCACTGGGTGACTTTGGGCCAGTCACTGACTCTCAGCCTAACCTACCTCACAGGGTTGTTGTGAGGATAAAATGGAGAGGAGGAGGAGGATTATGTAAGCCGCCTTGGGTTCCTTGCAGGAAAAAAGGCGGGGTATAAGTATAATAAATAAAATAAAGAAAAAATAAAGAAAGAACACTACTGGTGCTTTCTGGCCCTAATTATATAAATTTAACAGGCATGACCTGGATTCCTGCATTGAGCAGGGGGTTGGACTCGATGGCCTTGTAGTAGGCCCCTTCCAACTTTACTTTTCTATGATTCTATGATTCTATGTACAAGGGTGGTTTTCCCCTGTGCCAGTAAAACTTTTACCTGCGTGATACTTGTATATCATATAATCACACAGTATTATGTCTTGAATATCTGTAGTGAATAAACAAAGTATTTGTTAAGGCCCAAACTGGATGTGACATAAAATTGCATAAATACAATTAATATGCACATTTCCAAAACTGTAGACAGCAGCTTCAGGGAGGCTGAGCGGCAGTGGAACAGAAGGGTGTATGTGGAGAAGGAGAGTTTAGCATTTCTTCCCCTGACACAGTTCTGATAAAAATCACAGTCCTGAAGCTATTGTTTGCTGTGGGAGGGCATCCACTGATACCTGCAGACCATTCTTTGAGTATCTGGAACCTGTTCCATCAAAATGATGTCAGGAAATATTTTTAATTATTCTTCTTTCTTTCAGTTTACAGTGTGTTCCATCTCAAGGACTAAGGAAGATTGCACGTTGATGTTGAAAAGTCCAATAAAACACCCACATAAAATCAGATTAGATATGCAGGATCTGTGCTTAAAATACTGAGAGAAGTACACACTCCTTACTCATGGACTCATGGTACTTACTGACTACTGAATATAATAGCTTGGATGCGGATGGTGTTTTATGTATGCATATTTATATGCATGCATTTGGGTTTCCCCTTTTTTTTTACCTGCCTGTAACTCCTTGCACTTTGCTGGAGAATAATCCTGTATTTTGAGAATTAAATGCGGCTGATGAAGTGGGCTCTCCAACCTATGGCAGCTAGGGATGAAATAATCTGTCAATTTCGATTCTACTCAGTTAGTTTCCAGCATTACGTTCATTCTGTCCCATTTATGCATCAGTTTGCATTTTTCTCCATAAGAGACTGCATGAAAAGTTGTATATATTTCCATGTGCATTCCTCCTAATATATGCATTTGTAAATGCAGTTTTCCAAATGTACACATTTTTGTATGCACTTTCCCAAATATATGCACTTCCATGCAATTTCCCCTAATATTATGTGTGTTTGTGTACTCTTTTCTCTAATGTAACATTGTGTGTGCACTTTTTCCTGTTATATGATTATTATTATTTTTTTTAAAAAAAATGCAAACTGTATCGCAAAATATGGGGAAAGTGTAAATATCACCATATAGCTGAGTTCTGGTTCATGTGCAGGTTTGGGATTAAAATGTGAACCCAATGAATTTCTCACCCATCTCTAAATTGTCAGCTTAAGACTCATAAAATTCACTCGCCTTTAACATGTCATAGCACTATGTCATTTTTCAGTGTTGGGACCAGCTTTTTGGGTGGCAGAGAGAGATTCAGCCAGACATCAGGTCCTCAAGAGCCCGTTACACAGGCAGAAATTGCTTGCATTGCCCTAGGGACCACACCAGTGTAAATGACTGCTGATCTGCTGTTTACAGAAGGTTTCTCTAAACACCTTAATCCTAATGTGCTCTTATTTGTACTCTAAATGTGTAACATTAAAACATTTTCATCGTACGCTTTTTCATAATGAGGCATGAGCCCTGCACCTGTTAGAAAATCTGCCAAATCCAGGTTATTTCTAGTGAGTCAATACTAATTTGCAGTCAACACTTATCTTAATTAACCCAGCATAATTAACACAGTATGTGAGAAATTCCTAGATAAGTGGCAGATTGAAACTTATCATATGCATAAGTTGGCAGCTAATATATTGAAAAGGTGCCTTAATTGATATACGGGTCCCAGGAGGCTCTTAAGTGTGCCATGAGAGAGCAAGGAATTGCAGTATACTACTGATAGCTAGGTAATCCCTCTGAATGCATTTATGCACTTTCACATATCACAATAGTCATAATGTTAAAGGATGACCTGCGATGCCATAATAATTTTAAAAAAAAACAACTAAGTAAAAGCATCTACAAGATGGTGCTAGGTTGTTGCATTATGTCCCTGCCATCTGAGGTGAGGTTGTCAGAGAGAGAGAGAAAGTCAGAGTCTTCTCAGTGGTGGCACCCATTTGCGGAATCCCCTCTGCAAGGAGGCCTACCTGCCACCAACATTGGTATCCTTCCACACCAGGCAATGATGCTTTATTCTCCGAGGCTTACTAATATATGGCTGGTCTACTAGAACCTTTCTCCCTGCTGTTCTAGTTACATGGGGTAGAGCAGGGGTTCTCAACCAGGGGGGAAATTATAGGGTTTCAGGGGGGGAATTGGAGCCACAGACCCAAACTGTTGGAATACTGATCTTTCTACAAATTACAATTCTACAGATTGTACATAATCTACAGGACATCACACCTTATTGTATGGCACAGATTAAGTCAGACAGACAATCTTGGAAAGGGGGGAATGACATTCTGACATATGGTGAAAGGGATGCATGGGGCAAAAAAGGTTGAGAACCACTGGCAGGTAGAGGGTTAAATGTGAGACTATGCACAATTGGTTTCATGACTACACAAGTAGTGGTTCACTTCAGCCTGCCATCTCAGGATTCTATCACCACATTCCCATCTTATTTTGCTGCACATTCAGACTAAGCGTACAGCTTAGTTCTCACCTAATGTTTTTATGAATCCTATGCATGTTTAGACAGAAAAAAAGCCCTATAGGATCCAGCAACCTCCTTGGCTAGGGAATGCTTGGAGTTGTAGGGCTTCTTTTCTGTTTAAACATGCATAGGATTGTGCCCTTAGTCACCATTACTAGACTTCCATGTAGTAAAACTGTTACTTAGGTGTTTTATCACATAATGAGGTCAGAAGCTTGGGAAGAGAAATCATATTCTTTGTTAGCTATTTGTTAGATATTACATTTTCTATGTATTAGATGTTAACAGGGTGGAACTGGCTATTCACGTCAATAACTCAAACAAAAATGTAGGAAGTCAATGAAAAGGACTTTTGTTTTTATCAAAGAATCAGCTAACTTGGCAGCTAACTGGGGCTATTTTTCTGGTGTTGGAAAGCATATCACCACTGTCCTTAAGTTATCACTGTTCCTAAATAAGAGGGTGATGAAATAAAAGATGATTTAATGTACGATATCAGTGGGATCAATATTTCTATTGCCCACAATGGCTATCCTCACACAAACTCTCTCATAGCATTAGTAATCAATTTAGCAACAAGCACCTGGAGAGAAGGCTCATGCAGCATTCTGGGGTGGAAAAGGGAGTGACCTTCAAAACTCCTGATGGTGGGACAAAATTCTTTGTCACTATTTTCTGTATATGTTGGTATAATTATACAGAAAATAATCAACTGTTCTTGATCTTCATGAAAGGAAAATACATTTGTCCCCATTTGTCCCAACGATTTAATAAAAGCATGGTTGCAGTTTTGTAGCTGAATTGTTACAGACTGAAATATTTATTACTGGGTCTTCTTGAAGATGTGAGAATCCTCTCATAATGATGCCATGTACTAAGTGCCACTAACAAGGAAATCCTACCTGCTCTTCTGGAGAGCTCTGATGCTGGAGCCTCTCATATATCCAAACCCTGGCTGGTGTGAGCCCAGCAGAGAGGAGTGGCATTGATGGACGGCAAATGAACTATGCCAGTTCCAGGAGTAGTGTAGCTCTCCCACTGTTCTGGGGCCATGTCTTGGGACTGGGAGGGCTTTTGATCCTGCAGATCCAACGCCTGTCCTGGCATGCTCAGTGACCACCGACCTATCTGCCCTTGTTTCCCCCCTCTCCAGCATTGGAGAGGTAAGGCCTGCAGAGGTTTCTGCAGGGGCTGGGGGAGTGATTCTGAGGTTGGATCTGCCCCTCTGAAGTCAGACCACTCTTTGCACTTGGAGAAGGAGGTCCAATCTATCCAATGGCCCTTGGGTCATCCTCCCAGGGACCATAGAATTGCACCATAAGGCTACAATCCTAAACATACTTAGCTAGAAGTCAGCCCCTTTGGACACAATGGGACTTCCCTTTGAGTAGATATGTATAGCATTGCACTTTAAGTGTTCTGAAGGCATGCAGAGGGGCATTATCAATCATAGTTCCAGAACTCTTCCTCTGGAGATTGACCAAAGAATAAATCTGAGGATTTTCCAGAAGCATTGTATCGCTTTCTCATGTGGCTTTGCTTTTCATGGCAAATGTTCAGCTGGTCGGATGTAATTTTAATTGCATATAGTATTTCATGTTTACAGACTACGGAGCAATCATATGAAAGTGACCAACAGCAAGGCTTGTCAGGCAGGGCAAAAGATGGAGGCTCAACTGGAAGGAAAATAAATGCATGATCCTCGCCCAGAATGTTCCTTTTTTGTTGTTACCACCATCAAATCACCGACAGCAGAGCAGCAAAGCTGGCAGAGATTTCTGTACCCACAATGAACAGGTTTGAGAGGGTGGATCTCCTTCTCCACCTGTGTGCCTCCCTCTCTGCAGGTGGGGAAAGAGATCTTTTGCATTGTATGCCTAATTATTTATATTTCAGTGCATTTGTAGGCCAGTGCCTCTTCTCCCCTAAAGTCACAGGGACTTACGCGGAAGTTAGGATGTTAGACAACTGAACTCACAAACTTTAGCCCACATATCTTTTCTGTTGCAAAATGGAGGATGTAATTTGAAGCAAGAAGTGGTGTGCTGGAACACCATGCCTAACCCATCACTTCTTTCAACCATACCAACCAGCCTGTTTTATCCCAAGCACGTCAGGTTCCAGCGCAACAGCAGTTGTCATGCAGCAGGCCTGCTGATAGAAATCCCAACAAGGCAGTGAATGACTATTTCTCTCTTGTTCATCATGTTGCAGTTCTAAATCCAGAATAAGAAACTTGAACTCTTACTATAGGCTACATAAAAAACTCGTCTCTGTTCAGCCAACATAAGGATACTGAAGGGTGCTAGAAGAGAGCCCCTTCACACTGTTTTAACCCATCCTGCCAAGCAATTGCTTACTGATGTAAGCAACAAACAGGCATGGATCAACTCACAGAAGGATTCCTCTAGCAATGCATTAAGCTCCATAAGGCAAGCCAGGACCAGGGCAATGTTATGTGGGGCCTCTTTGCTGGTCCCAGGCACTCCATCCTTCCCATCGGGATTTGAGTCTGAAAGACCAAGGGGGAGTGTGGATGCATAGTAAGTTGTAAGCAAGTACCATTTCTGACATTGCACATCACTGGTGATCACGGGACATCTCTGTTAAGGTATAAGCCTTAGCTACCAGTTTGCTGGCTGTCTAGAGCTTGAGCAAGCATGAACTAGCCTTAATTCTGATTTTAAATGGGCAGTTGTTGTTTTTAAAAATCATAGAATATATGTAAGTTATCCAAAAATGATAATGAAATAAAAAGATAATGGAATCACACTTTTAAACTATAGCTACAACAAATACGGCCTACAAATATAACTTCTATTTTAATCACATAAAAACAGATCACATGCAGTCAAAAAGGTGTGAAAAGTGAGGACTAAGGGGTCTTCACACTTAGGTCTAAAAATAATACTTTCTGCCTGTAGACCTCTTATTTTCTAATGTCAAATGGATAATAATATGCTAAAACAAGTACTTGAACATACATTATCTGGTTTAAAAGATATTTTGCATTCTTAGTCATCTGTATGAGTTTGTGGAGAGACCAATTAACACCTCCAACTGGGATACTGCCATATTATTTTGGTGACTTTTCTGTTGGGTTTAGTGTGGACTATACTTACACGTTTATAGCAATTGTTTCACTTCTGTCTGAATTGTGGTTCACATTAAAATAGAAAGGCAGTCTTCTAAAAGACTGGCTTTCTATTTTAATGTGAAAGCCAGTCTTTCATATTGATAGGGGGTCATGAAGAGAGGGCCATCATGGCAAGAAAAGGGGGCCATGAAGAAAATGTAGAGACATGATTATACCAGTGATCCTTGACATCTACAATCTGGATGTTCTTCAGTGATGCATATTCCATGGTTTCATTGTGCATTGTCTATGAACAACATTTATGTTTAATTTGTTTTATTATTGGTAAAATTGAAAGTTATGTTTCTAAGGCGTACTGAAGCCCTCAGTGGTATAAAGGTGAGATATACATATTTCAAATAAATAAATAAATGTGTATAAATAAATGTTTAAAAATAACTTGAATTCAGTAGAATTGGACAGCATTCCCCATGTCCAAATAGTGTTTTGAGTGAGAATCACCGTAACTTGCATCTATCCCAAATGAGGTTGAATTCAATGGAATCAATTTCTAAACTACTATTTGTTCATTGAGGGCACAATCCTATGCATGTCTAGACAGATAAAACTCCCAAGAATTTCCAGCATTCCCCAGCCAGTCTTGCTGGCTTTCTAAACTTGCATAGGATCGCATTCTAAGTTTGATACTCTTCCTTTATTAACTTATATGAATTATTGCACTGGAGTGTCTGAGATGGGGCAATGGTTTGGGAGATACTCATTTCTAAAGTGCCTCCTTGGTTGCCTACTGTGGTATGAGTTTCCATGGAAACTTCCTATATCATCAGATGCTTCTTGGTGCTGATCAGATGGTGCTATGACATCTTGGAAACTAATGGCTTTTCTGTCTATTGTGGCATGAACTTTCATTGGCAACAGCAAAGCTGTCAAATCAGTGCTGCATGATGCAACCCCCTGCCTATCAAACATCATGTTATATTAAACAAGTTCATCTCTAAGGTGCCATAACACCTTTTATCTTTTCACTACTGCAACCTAACACCTAACACATCTGGCATTTGGTTTCCTAAATGACTCTGAGCAGCATGTTTCAAGGACATTTTAACATAGGACCCCTGCAATTTATATAGCAAGTGCTCTGACCAAATCTGTTAACTCATGGCCACTTTTACAGCACAATACATATCTACTCAGTAGAATGTCCTATTGAGTTTAATGAGGCTTACTCCCAGTTAATTGGGTACATGAATGGAGCCATAATGTGCTAAACTCACTCCAGGTTTATGTTCAACCACTATTTTTATGTGATTAGGTTATGCCAAACTGTCCAGTTGTGGATATCCTGTTACAAGTGATGCCACTGATGTCTGGAAATCATGTGCTTGTAATATAATTTTTTCCAGCTTGTAATGCCCACATATATTCCAAGGAATGCTCCATTGCCCTGAAATTCTTCCTCCACTCATAATTTTAATTGAGGTTGTTATGAACTTAAGTGCCAGTTTTGTGGCTGACCCTGTGCAATCTGCTTCATATTAGGTGCTCAAAAGCAACCACTGTTGGTAGATCCTCATGAGTTACTCTAAACCCATATTCCTAATGAAACTGTAGTTGATTAACTAAAACTTTTAATAAATGGGACAGCAGTTTACAGAAAAACATCTTGGCTCCAGTCCTGAGCAATCAATTGGCCCAGGAAGTTCTAAGTAAAAAAAAGAAAGAAAGAAAGAAAGAAAGAAGGAAAAGTCTGGTATACCTCAAGGGCATAATCACCCAACACAACCCCACCTTCATGGGGAATGATTGGTCAAGTGGGATGACCAATTGGATCTCAACCTAGTTAAGCAAGAGTCCCACAAACAGGTAGGATCAGGATAAAACTTCAACATGGGGAAGGGGTGGATTGGTCTTGAATGAACAATTAAGACCCATTAGCTTTATAAAAGATCTGGTCCTAGCAGATGAAAACTCCTAGAACTGGTTTGTTGATATAGATCAAGCTGCCTGCAATTTTGGACTCTCCTTGTGCTCTGATAGATGCTTTTTTAATGATTTAATTGACCTTCTTTGGTATGGTTTGGTCTGGAAAAGGGCCACATAAAAGGAGGCAAGCATCTAAACAGGCCTGGAGAGTTGCTAAGTCTGATGGGAGAGTGGACAAGGATCAACTGAAGTAACCTTTGGTACTGAGAGAGGAGACATGATGAGTTGTGAAAGTTTGGTGACTGGTTGTGGTGAAGATAAGGATTTAATTAAAAAAGAACAGGGAATTCCTGTCTTGATGGATTAAGTCATATACACAGAAGGGAAGGACAATAGGCTATGTAAATAATTGGAGGATGATGGGATTTACAGGGCTCAGGTAAAGAGGAGATAGATGAGTAAAATGCATCAAGAAATAGTTTAATAAATTTTTAGTCAAAAGGAAGAGAAGGCAGGGCCGGGGAGCAACTGCCATCAGCTCCTGAAAGGACCATCACCGGCCCGATAGGGCTGTTGGGGCAGCCCCTCCCCCGCCTTCCCTGGGGCTATTTAAGACCTGTGTGCCCTGAGGGAAGGCAGAAGAGAAGCCCAGGCTGGGGAGCAACTGCCATCAGCTCCTGAAACGACCATCACCGGCCCGATAGGGCTGTTGGGGCAGCCCCTCCCCCGCCTTCCCTGGGGCTACAGAGGGAAGGCAGAAGAAAAGCCCAAGCCAGGGAGATTGTGGCAGCAGCTCCAGAAGAAACCTTCAGTTGGCCTGAGAGAACTGGTGTATATTTGGTTGGGGGGGGCATTTGTTTGTTTATTTAAACATTGTAAACCACTTTGGGTGCCTTAGCAGAAAGGTGGTATAGAAGTGTAATAAATAAATAAATAAATAAATAATAGATAATTGTCTAAAACACAATAGAACAATGAGGTGATTAGTTAAGGACACTTAGGAGATTTTACTCGCTTATTGAAGTAGCCCCTCCTTTCTCCATAAGGGAAACAGGGGAATCAAGGGTATAAGAAGTGGGGACTTAGTATGGAAACTAGCTCACAGCTCACCTTTGCCACCACAACACTCACTGTCAGCTTCAGCTTCAGGGGATGAATGATGAGCACAGGTATATGATTTATGAATTCTGATCTTTTCCTTTCTTAGGCAGGTGCACTTGTCCCCAGTACTATTGCTTTCCATAGGCTATCAGGTAGAGGATCTTTACTCTCTTTTACATTTAGGAAGTGTGAATGTGAATGATGTGTATTTGCTGCCTTGTTACTTAGAATTGTAACTTGAACACGGGGGAATTGCGATTAAGGAATCTGTATCTGTTCTGTCTTTCATGTAATAAAAGTACTCTTTGTATTTCCAAGTGTGTTAGTGTGTCAGTATAGAAATAAGGAGGGATACACACACACACTCCAGGCGAACACATGTTATAACTCTAGCAAAAGATCTTGAGCCTCTTAGGGGAATGTGGGGTTGGCTCGCACAATACACAGGGGTGCTAACCCAGACATAACCCAATTATAACACTTGGGGGCATGGCTATGCAGACTGCCATGATGAGCGCCTGCACTTCAAAGTTTACTAGTACAGCACTGGAAAAGAAAGGAATGGAGTTTAAAGCTCTACACTACTTGGAGAATGATTTTTGTTTGTTTCATAATTGCTTGCTTGCTTGCTTGCTTGATTTGTGCCCAGTATGGATGGAGGGGGTAAGGAAGCCTCATGGCTTGCAGTTTAGGTACCAAACTAATGAGCCATACATTTTCTATGCACACAAAAAAATAAGTCAATTTAAAAAATGAGTCAATAAAAGAATCTTGAAAATAGGTGATCTCCCCTTGCCGAGTATCTTCCCATAATACTTAAAAATAGAATTGAAAAGGCCATAACAGGCACCAGGCGAGCTTCTTCAGGGAGGGCATTCCACACATGGGGCACTACCAGTGAAAGGCCTTCTCTCTTGTGGCCAACAACCTTGACTCATTTGGTTGGAACACATAGGGAAGGACCTCAGATTATGACTTTAGGGTCTTGGTAGTTATGGGAGATGATGCTCCTTCAAGGTAACCTAGCCCCAAACCATTTAGGCCAGAAGGAAACCACGGGAAGGGACTTCTTAACCCTTTCTCCACTCATCCTGAGATGTCCAAGAGAACCAATAGAGTTGCACTCCTCATGCCCTCCCTTGGCATAGGTCATCCCACAGGGCAACCAAGGCAATCTCTCTTTGCCAACCTGAAGCTGGATTGAAATGAATCCAGAAAAATCAGTTTCATCCAAGGGTTGATCAGTGACCTCTCACTCAAGCACCTTGCCCAGGAAGGGGATGCTGGCAAACCAGCCTATAGTTGTTTTCATATTCTGGGCCCAGGTTAGGTTTATCCATCATGGTTATCACATGAAAGTGATGAATACCAAACCTGGTCATGATGAGAACTGGGCAATAGTTTGAAATTTTAGATGGAAAATTAGTAACCAAACAGTTAGTCTGTGCAATCAGAGTAGCACTGCATGAAATGATAGAACTGCTGGTACTGTACCATTTCATTTTCCTTCTGCTGCCTACTTCCAACAATATATCAAACAAATTATGAAATTTGTTTATGTTTTAAAAGGTTTGCTTTAAAAGCAAGGGAAATTAGTTGAAGGAAGCTCACGCACACTGAGTTGCTTCATCATTTTGCTTCATTATTTTGTTTTTGAACAGCATGGTGAGACAACTGAGGCATTATGGCAATCATTACTAATCACTTAATGTCACAACATGCTGTGCAAGTACTCATCAAAGAAGGCCTCTTCTCCTATTTAAAGAATTCCTAATGATGTGCAGTGGGCCTTATTCTTATTCTGACCTTGCACCAACACTTTCTTGGATTTGGTGAAAATACCTCAAGAGAAAGGAAACGATTAGGACACATGATTCAGCCAAAATTAAGCATGTTTTTTTTAAAGTTCCTTTTATTTCCCTGGGAGAGTCAAGCATATACTTTACCCCCCTTCCCATTGAAATCAGTGGGAGTTAGAAGCACTAAACTTTAGCTAGATCATGCCCTATGTTTGACACAGTCATTTTATTCTTATTGTTTATTTCTTAATAAGAATACTAATAAATTGGTAAGAATTGTGAGAATGTAGGACACACTACATGTGATGCTCAGCTGTGTGTATTGTGTCCTTTTTTTTTTTTTTAATGTTTTATAGAATGGAGAATTGAAAGTAAATTAGAAGACCACTATGGTGGGAAGGGACTACCAATATTATGCACATCCCCCCTGCATTGAAGCCTGCATAGATGTAAATTAATAGATGGATTTTCCATAGAAACTTCTGCTAATTTATAGGGATGTGCTTATGCTGGGAAGTCCGGCTTGTGTGAGCTCGACAGACTTTCTGCCCACTTCTGACCTGATGATTGGAAGCAGGCCAAGATGGGGGCGGGGGTGGTGGTGGTGTTCCACAGGCTTCTGTCTCTAAGGTGGGCCGTGGTTTGCACATTTTTTAAACACTAAGGAAATTTCTGCAAATCACAAGATCTGCACTATTTGTGCAAATTAGAAGCTGAAAACTATGCTGTTCTAGCACAATTTGCACAAAACATGCTAGAACTGCATAGTTATTGGCTTCCAATTTGCACAAATAATGTAAATCTCATTATTTGAGCAAATTTTCTAAGTGTTTTTTTTTATGTGCATACCACAGCCTGTCTTAGAGATGAAAGTCCATGAACTGGTTCGACTCACACAACAGTGATTTGTGGCCAGGGGAAGGCTAACGAACCAGAATCCGGGTGGCTGAATCATGAAAATCTTGGATTTTCACACACACACCCATCATATAGATATCATAGATCATAGAGTTGGAAGGAGCCTACAAGGCTATCGAGTCCAACCCCCTGCTCAGTGCAGGAAACTAGAAGAGGGGTCTCCCATCCAAGTAATAACCAGACTTGACCCTGCTTAGCTTTCCACACTCAGACAAGCTGAGCCAGGATAAGCCACAGGCCTGTATTCCTCACACATCCTTAGCTGAAGATCAGGAATTGAAATTGCAATGATAATTGGAATTCCTCCAATAGTTTTGCACATGCTAAGCCAAAAAACCTTCTAACCCAATAGCTGCCCCTACAAATCAATCCACAGTTGCTTCCTGCTGGCATTACATTTCAATTATTTTTTATGCTGTGGCACTGCATGTCAGAAAGTAGAAGTAAAAGGGGTGTGTGAAGTGGGAGAGAGATGTAACAGAACACAAAGACATTGAAAGTGCACCTATGTAATTTCAAAAGACTTATCTTCAGAAACTTAAGTGTTCTTAGAAGAACCCAGTATTGCTGTATAGTTTGGTGCTTTTTGTTCGTTTGATTTCCCAGGGCTCAAATTCCTGTAGTTGAGAACTTACCAGTAGGTGGCACTGTTAGGACTAAAGAGTCAATAAATCAATACGAGCCTGAAGGGACTGCTGGGGTTACGCAGTATATCGTTATTGACTGGTCTAAAATGAATTGTTGGTTGTAAAACATTAATGAAGATTTAGATAAGAGATTCCAGGAGGAGTTCGTGCTACTTTCATCAACACAGCCAGAAATAAATAAATAAATAAATAGAAAGAGATCAAGAAAAGCAGCAAGTCGACTACCTGACAAGTTCTTCCAACATTATGAGAAGCTATTAAGAGCATTCTCATATGCCCACATTCAGTCATCCTGAGTCTGATGTCACACTTTGTGTACCATCTAAACAGGTTGTAATAAATTTAGGGGTGTGCACTGACCCCAAGGTTTGACTCGGACCATGATTTGGCTCTTTGGAAAATTGCCTGATTCAGCTCTGGTTGATTTGGATGCCTTGCACTTCAAAATACAGGCCTGTGGCTCATGCTGGCTCAGCTTGTCTGAGTGTGGAAAGCTAAGCAGGGTCAGGCCTGGTTATTACTTGGATGGGAGACCCCTCCTCTAGTTTCCTGCACTGAGCAGGGGGTTGGACTCGATAGCCTTGTAGGCCCCTTCCAACTCTATGATCTGGCCTGTAGAGGGTTGAGCAGTGTCTGTGGGCCCCACCCCCTCCCCACCCCAAGCCACTTCCCCTCCCCAAGGCCAGGGGTAATCCAGCCAGAGGTAACCCAGTGGGGGCAATCCATCACCAGACCAAAAGTGGTTGCCCTCCCCTGATCTAGGTTGAACAGATGGGCACCTTCTGGGGATCACAGATCAGGCTGCAGTATGATTATACTGCTGGTGGGTTTTTGTTTGTTTTTTTTAGCAACGAGGTAGGTCCCAGTGGCAGGGCAGTCAGTTCGAGTCAGGTCAGCCCTGTGAAAGGCTTGCATTTGTGCAGTTCTGAGAATCTGGAGGGCCAAGTCAGGAAAATATGTTGGATTTTCACTCCTCAAACAGATTCCTCACACATCCCTAGGTTGACCACTGTGGGAATAGAATGCTGGACTTGATAGGCATTTGGCCTGATCCAGCAGGGTTCTTCTTATGTTCTTACCTGCTCACTCCTCCTAAATTCGAGTTTAGCTCAGAGAATTTCCAAAATTAATTCCAGAATCTTCAGTAGTTCTTGACCACTAAAATTTAAAGTCTCATCCAGTGATCAATGACCCAGCGGAAAAATATCCTCCATGTAGGTGGAAATGTGACTGCCTTCAGGTTTTAATCCTATGCCTATGTGAGCGTTAAAATCTCCACATATTAGAAGATCAGATCAGTAACCGTGTAGCATAATCAGATAATTTCCAAGAGACTGTCAGGACTATTCCATAATGACAAATTTCCTGGAGGGATGTAGACATTTATACAAATAATATTTCTACTCTTCCCATTGTGGACCATCAAAGTCTGGATGACATGACTGTTTATTAGTGCCAGGTCTTCCACTATGGCCTTCAAATGGAGGGATATCAAAAGTATCAAACCACCCCTACTTCTCCCCAGTTTTTGAGATTTAATAGCTGGTTTATCATACATGATAAACCCTGGAAGGTGTAGATTGCTATTCACTAAATGCCATGTTTCTTGTAAACAAATTATGTCATAACCCTTTAAGAATTTGAAGAATTCTTCATCCACCAATTTGTTTGCCCACCCTGCAATATCCCATGATACGAAGTGAAACTGATCTGTTTATTTCTCATTCTCCAGTCACATCTGTTCCTTCTCCCCATCCCTTCCCACCTCCAGAGGTAGTTCCATAATCCTTTGTTGGTCTAGGAGTTGGGGTTCTACCAGTGGGGAAGCACTGCTTTAGTATTAGTTCCTATTTTATCAATAAAGAGGGCATGACTTTTTGGGTGAATTGTGGAGGTGATAGGCTTACCCCAATTAATCCGCTTCTTGGTGATATTGTTCTTGCAACAAGTACCTTTCTTCTTTCTTTCTTGTACTGGTATGTTGTTTGGCCATGTAACAAAAGTAGGGGTCTCACCCTCTAACTCTCTTCTGTACCGTTGTTTTGTAGTTGAAGAATTAAAAGTACTATTCTGATGGCTTGTACTTTTTGCAGAGTTATCACCCTGAAACCAAATTAAAGCTAAAACTCTGTGTATTTTGGTGCTTGCCCTATTTAAATGAGATTTCCCTATCTTTGAATTTATACCGAAGATTCCAAAAAAGCTGACAATGCCCTTGACTAGTGAATGTCAACTGAACTATGCCTTTATGTTTTTTTTGAGGCCTTGGAATACAGGCAAGAGCATTTTAGATCACCTTTGTCTTTCCAGTCATTTCCAATTTCAGCCAGTAAGTCCTTCAATACCACTTGCCCTTTCCTCCAAGTGCCGTCCGCTCTTTTAAGAGGCCCGTATGGAAATGCAGGATTCACCACCTAAGGAAGAGGCGGGGATGCGAGAGTTCCCAGCTGAGCAAGGTACAATTTAACTCAATACATCCATCTCATCTTGACAGCTAGCTGCCTTTCTTTCATCCCACACCCCCACAGCTTATAGTGGAAGGGTGGACTCTCCTATTAGATCCTCATTCCATTCATCTAGTATGTCTAACTCTAGATCTGCAGACAATAGATTAAGAAAAGAGACATCACATATGGGTCCTCATCCTCATGTAGAGGGTCCCTGGTTTCTTCAGCATGTTCCTCCAGGTCCAGAAGAATATCTCCTAACTGTGCCACATTGGCCTGAATTTTGTTTGTAAAGCTGTTGCCAATATATTCCTCTTCATAACTTGAGATTTTTTAAATCATACATTGTACCACCAAAGTCCTGTTTGAAAGAACTATTGCCAGGAGCTG
Organism: Shinisaurus crocodilurus; assembly: GCA_021292165.1. Classification (NCBI taxonomy): domain Eukaryota; kingdom Metazoa; phylum Chordata; class Lepidosauria; order Squamata; family Shinisauridae; genus Shinisaurus; species Shinisaurus crocodilurus. The sequence goes on along the minus strand of CM037878.1, from coordinate 92,689,174 downwards.
CTACCAGTATCCCTGTTTCTATTAACACTGTTATCACTTGCATATCAGCCTTTAACCCTGAAAGCTCCTCTCTTATGCAATCCATCTTTTTAAATAAATGTTCGTAGATTTGTGCTGTAGGATAACATTGATCTCCTAGATGTTCATAAATTTTAGAGGCAATTGCATGCCCTGATCAGCTGCTGAGCCATTTTCACATATATTGTTCAGCACCTCATTCCTAAGATTGGTCTCTAAAATGTGAGTCTGCTCTGGGGATGCAGGAATTAACCTACTGCTAGAAGAGATTCTAAATCCAGTTGTTGGTCATTCTCTAAATCCAAACCTGCTACCACTAGGGGGATTTCTTCTTTCCTGCCCCTTCCAGAACAAGCATTAGTTGTGGAATTCAAACCCTCTGGTGTACATAAATTTATGACAGTTCCCTTCTTACTCAGGGAAGAATTACTCTGCACATGGTATCTATCTGATTCAATAGGAAAACAGTACCCTAATATAGATTTCTGTGCCAAAAGGGAAAATGGTTCTTTCCCGGTGTTATGTGTCTTCTGTGCCCTTGTTAATTAATACCATTTTCTAATACTCTCTGCACTTTTTAAATTATTTATTTGCATTTATCTATCGCCCATCTGGCCGGCAAACCGGCCACCCTTGTGTTTTGAAGTAACACAAGCCCCAAGTTTGCAAAATGAGACTAAAATATACTGTAAGAACAAATATTGAGTAGATTTCAAAGATCATAGAGTTGGAAGGAGCCTACAAGGCTATCAAGTCCAATGCAGGAAACTAGAGGAGGGGTGGTCTCCCATCCAAGTAATAACCAGGCTTGACCCTGCTTAGCTTTCCATGCTCAGACAAGCTGAGCCAGCATAAGCCACAGGCCTGTACTTAAATAAAAACTAAAAAGACCAATGTATAAGAGTCTTCAGCTTCCTCACTGGCCATAGTCCTCCCCAGCTCCAAGCTCGAGCCAAATATATAGCCTGTAGATGGGCAGGACAAGGCAAGCACACACCTGAAGGCAGCCCAGGCAGAGCAGATTCTCCTTCTAACCCCCCCCCCCCCACCTTATTCAATGGAGGAAAGTTGATCAAATGAGGAAATTTGCACAAATTTGGGGAAACTTGCACAAATCTCCCATGTGATCACTGCTCAATTTGCGCAACTTTCCCATTCACAGAGAGCAAGCAGTGTTTGCAAACACAAATGGGAATCATTCAGGCATGAGATGAAAGGCAAAATGGTGTTTGGAAAATCCTGGCAATCTTGAACATTGTTCATTTGCCCATCCCGAATTACAGCACTGCGGCCACTAGGTAAGCCTGCTTGCTCATGGGGACGGGAAAGCTGGAAGTGGCTACTGGGGATCCAGGCAAAGTGTCTGCCCTAGTGGGGTATACCCAGTATACTGGGTGTAGATGCCAGGTCTGTGTATCCTGGCCTCCCCTGGTGGGATTTGTGATAATATGCAATTATTTTCGGCACCTTCCATTCTCAACATGTTGTTCACCAACCTTTCCCAAAATCTTAACACCATCTCTACTATCTCCTTTTCTCTTCAGTGCCAGCATCTGCCAATCTTTGCTCAGCCCAGACACCATACAAAATGTTGTGTGACTTTTCAGCTGGAATTCTTGAGTCAAAGTTATACAAGCCCCTCAATGACCACTATGTGTGCTTTGTGCAGACTGTGGATTTTCTTGTTCCATAGTTTGGATTGGAACTGCAAGACTTGACTGAACGCATCTCCCAACTGCAAGCTACCCGGACACTATGATCCAGGGATGGGGACTCGGACTCGAGGACTCGACTCGTGAGTCGGACTGAGTCCCCCCTCTGACTCGACTCGGACTCGAGTCCCAATATTTTAATGGGACTCGAGACTCGACTTGGGACTCGAGACCAAGGACTCGTCAACATCCCTGCTTGATGCCACCTGCAGGTGCTGTCTGGACCTAGTTGCTGTAACAATCCAAGTTTATTTTTTTAAATCATTTTACTAATGTAACCTTTCAGGCATTTTGGGTTTGGCTGCCTCTGCCTGCCTGTTTGGGGTTCCCTGCCTCCTCTGCCTGCCTGGTCTCTTCTTAACCAGTTCCACAGTTTGAATTGTCCAAGACAAAGGTCTCTGCCTGCCTGTTTTGGGGTTCCCTGCCTGGTTATTTTGGGTTTGTCTGCCTGGTCTGTTCTTGTCAAAATCAGTGGCAGAGTTTTGAGATAAAAAGGCACACTTGTGCCTAGAATTTATTTAAGCCACACAGGGCCTTATTTTGTTGGGGAAAAAACCCCATTGATTTTAATAGGGACTCGTGGAGTCAGCTTTGGGAGTGACTCGGGACTCGTGACTCGTGAGTCACCATTTTGGACCAAGGACTTGGACTCGGACTCGAGACTCGGGTCCAAAGACTCGGGACTCGACTCGTGACTCGAGACCAAGGACTCTTCAACATCCCTGCTATGATCAACATCCGAGGCCTTCATCCAAGTGCCACCTCCAAGGGAGGCTCAGAGGGTGGCAACAAGGGGGTGGCCCCCCGACTGTGCAATGATCTCCCCACTGAGGCCCACCTGGTGCCAACTTTGTCATCCTTTCAGTGCCAGGTTAAGACAGCCCTCTGTACTGAGGCATTTAAAGACATCCAAGGATATTCAATGGCTTGAGAGGGGTACCCATGTCAGGTGCTTTAAATGGTCTCCTCTGTTTCACATATTATTTTAGCTGGAAAATTATTTTTAAATTTTGTATTTTGGAATTTTTTATGGTGTTGTATTATGATCTCTTATGAACTGTTGTAAACCGTCCAGAAAGCTTCAGCTGTTGGGTGGGTATAGAAATTAAATACATAAAATAATACTTGTAGAAAAAGGTATGGCACATTTAAAAAGTTAGCTGAAAAGTTATACTTAAAAAAATTAGCACATACTGCTAACTGTGTCACTACAACATGGCTCTGTTCAGTGAAGTACCCATCATCACTTTAGTAAAACTCTTCTTTTCTTTTGTCTGTGTCCAGCTTTGAGGCAGAATCCACATATTCTTAGCAAGATATATTCCTTCCTGATTAAAAAAAAAGAAGAAACATAAATGCAGTGTGTTGAAAAATTGAGAAGTGTATATCATTCACTTGTTGGTGAATAATGTTCTATTTCACTTTCATTTGTTACAGATAGAACTTGCGGTAGCGTACTTAATGTTTCTACCTTTCTCAGTGTCTCATCTATGGCACTTGGCTCATTAATTTTAACCACATCTACTTCCCCCTCAGTAGCACTATGAAGCACAGTTACATTTTTGTAATTCAGAATGTGTTCCACTCAAATGACAGTATTTTAGTGTGCTGCACTCTCAGCACAGTGCAATAACAAGTCATAGCTAGTGCTTTGTTTCATAACAAATTCATTGCCGGTCAAAAAAGGATCAAGTTGGAATGTAAGCCCTGTAATTACTGATAATGCTGTTTGAAATAAACTAAAACCTGCTGGTGTATCAGTGCCTTTGTTTAAAATATTTGTGTGGCGAAACATAATGTTGTATGGGGGGAATGAAATTGAATGAGTAATGATCATATTTTTTTGGCTCAGCATTTCTAAGACTGTGAGCATTGTAATACTTGCATGGTTGCTTGTCTGTATATAAGTGTTAACAATTATGGCAGTGGAATAAAAATTGAGGTTTTGAAAATCTTTTGATCTAATGCAAAATGTGATGCAACCTCTAATGCTATATGTTTTAAAATCACTACTCCTGCAGAAATGTTAGGAGAAAAGCAGGGAACTAACATGTTCACAGCTTGTTTGTGACTACAAATCAGGAAGATCAAACACCTTACCTACACTGGGATTTCCTCCTACACTTTCTCCACTGTCTTTTGCTTTTGCTGTTCAAGGCTTATATAATTTACTCTCCAAAAAAGGCATGATAAAGAAGTAGAAATGCTGAAGTTTTGTGCCTAATATGTGATTTCTGAAATCAAATTCTTGGCTTTTTTTTTTTTTTAACTTTCTGTAAACTGTCCCACAAAAACTGGACATTTTGCCTAGAGGAGATGTTAAATTTGATGCCTTCTGCCTATGAGAATGTACTTACTTGAGAAATTATTAGGACTGTGGTTTCAGCAACTTTAGCGAAAGATGGGTGTGTGTCTGTTTATCTTCTGCATTCTTGACTAGTGCTCCTCTGTGATAATTTATCTCCCTCCACTGGCCCCATCCCTAAGTGCTTCCCTCCACAGGTGCTTTTTCATGTATAGAAGAACTTAAGTAATACAATTTTATTTCACGAATCTGGCATGGTTTTACTTTCCTACCATAGAGAATGGCACCCCACAAATGGAATGCCCTGCCCAAAGAGGTTCACTGCTCGCTGGTGACAAACATCCAAACAGCCCATTTCCTCTTAAATTGTATTCCTTCTCATCTTTATATCTTCTTGCAGCTGTGGACTCTCATTCTGACAGTTGTCAAACAGCTGAATTTCTGACAGCATGTGTGCTTTTTGTTGTTGTCTTGAAAATAGTGGCATTTTGGGAAACATTTTTTTTACAGTTGGATTTGAGACATCCATGTTTAACTTATTACCGCTGGTCAATCCCATTAATATTTCCGAAGATTTCTAAGGCTGTTTCAGAAAGCACTCAACTTCTCTGTGTGAAATCACACCTTGCTTTTTACTCTTCACCATTTGGGGTAAACTCTGTGAGACAGTAGAAGCCTTATAGCATGTGATAGGATTTATCTGGGTTACCATTCCCTTTTTAAAGGGAGATTGCTTGCTTATTACTAGCCTTGAATGGTTGGTTGATGTTTGGAAGATAGTTGGCACTTGCCCGGGTGTTTCAAATGGGATTGCTATCTAAGTTGGAGATGGAAACACACATGCACACACACACCAGCTAAGGAGAGGGGGGCTGATATAAAGGAAGGAACTATTTGGAATAGTTTGGAACAAGTGAGATAGAAGCAGAGAGAGACACACAGAGAGAGAGAACTAGGAGTTGACTGAAGTTCCTATGTGGTGCAGCACCTTGTTCTGGGGAACCTGATGTGGGGGCTCAAAGATTTGCTGCCTGTTAAGAGTGTATGATTTTGGTGTTCTGTCCTAGGCAAGGTCAGGTTAGGCAATGCAACAGGCAAGGCAGGGCAAGAAACCTGGACAGATCACTGCCTGAAACTCACCCACAAAGAACAGTTGTCTCAGCAACATGCAGAGGCCTTCTGAAGCCTTTTGACGGCTGCCAGGTCTGGACCTGCTGTTAACTATGCCCCCCCCCCTTCTTAAATGGCCATTGTCTGAGTCTGAGGAGTCTGGTAAAGCCACATAATCTGGGCTGGAAGGTTCTGGACTAACAGATGATGGGTTACTGGATGAAGCCTCCTCCCCCTCTGAGTTCTCCTTTGAGCCAAAGGGGGGACTGAAGCCAGAGAACATAACACCTGCTTTCACTAGTACTCTACTTGTATATTTGTAAAGAATAGTGTTGGGGGGGAAATAGGTCCCCTGCGTGGTCCCTTCTCTAAAGGAAACCCAATCCTAGTTGCACTGCTGAACCCATAACTTCTCAGCAGTTGGGGGATGGGAGTGCACATCAGTACCTAGTTACCATTTCTTAGGGATGGTTGCAAAATTTTCCTCATCCAAATTTATTTCAGACTCAATCGCATTGGTAACACAGGGATGGTGGGATGAAAGATGCAAATGCTCTAAAACTCTTGAAAACTGTGCATGATCCAATTCTTGAATTAATTTTGGAAATTCTCTGAGCTAAGCCAGAGTTTAGGAGGAGTGAACGTATAAGAACATAAGAAGGGCCCTGCTGGATCAGACCAAAGGCCTATCCAGTCCAGCATTCTATTCCCACAGTGGGGAATGTGCAAGGAATCCATCTGAGGGGTGAAAATCCAATGGATTTTCCTGACTTGGCCCTCCAGAGCCCATTCCATTTCCCCTGCACTGGTGCTGACTTCATCTGATGCGAGTTGAGCCAGCATGCAGATTTCCACTTTTAAAACAGGCCATGATTTGTGTGCACTTATTTATTTATTTTAAAAGCTCAGGAAATTTGCGCAAATTGCAGAGGCTGAAATTTGCACATATCTCAAGGTCGCACAAATTCAAGCCTTTCACAGGGGTGACCCGAACTGCCTGCCTCACCACTGGGATCTACCTCATTGCTAAACAAAGAAAGAAAGAAAGAAAAAAGCCCACCAGCAGTATAAACATAAACAAATGAACACAATAAACAATATTTGTCGGAACAAATACATTACCAAAAGAAATCAGATACTGTACACATAACTTTATTGGGAAGAACAAGGTGGGGAAGAGACTAAAAAACCACTACCCCATTTGCACAAATCATAGGAGCTGAAAATTAATAACTGAAAATAATAATTAAAACATGTGTTTATTTGATGTGAGCAAATCATGTAACCCTAGCAGAAAACCATAGTGCCAATGCCGAACTAGATGAAATTGACAATGACAAGTTCTTTGTGAAGCAGGGAATATGGCAAGCTAACAATGAAGTAGTGAGAGGATGAAACTGACAAGGATTTTTACTGAGGGAAATGCACCTGGGGTTACATAATGGATCTGCAAATGTGACAACCTATTAAAAACAGCACGAACCCATTTATGCAAATTTAAAGAGTCAGACCCCATTTGCACAAAAGACCCAATTTGTGCAAATCACCATTTGCGTGAATGGCACTACAAACACACAGATCGCAGTTCTCAATGTGTGCAACGATTTCGCACACATTTCCAGAACGGGGGGGGGGGGGGGAGGAATCCTGCCTCTAGTACTGGAGATAATATACAGCTGTCCTGAATAGTAGCCATTGATACCCTTATCCTCCATGAATTGATTGAATCCCATTTTAAAGCTGTCCATGTTGGTGGCCGTCACTATATCTTGTTCTTCCTACAAAATTTGTATCAAATATGACGATACCCCAAGGACACATTCCACTGGTTCTTTCCACCAAGTTTCCATTATGCCCTCTATAACTATGTTCTCCTTTAAAACCAAGCACTCCAGCTCTCCTCTCTTGGCTTGGAGACTTCTCGCATTAGCAGCACCCCTATCACAGTATCGCTCTCCAAATGTCCCTGGCATGTGCATTTTCCCCTGTGGCCATTTTATTCACTATCATGTTTTACTGTATGCTCATGGCCTATTTACACTCTGTCCCCATTTGGGCAATCAAACATATTTTCACCTTCATCCCCTGGGATGAATCAACCTGAACTGGAAGCTCCCCAACTCCTGTTGGATTTTCCCCAGCCCAGGTATCAGTTTAAAAGCTGCTCTGCCACCTTTCTGATATTAAGCACCAGATTGTATTTGGGTTCAAGTGGACCCTGCCACTTTTGTACAGGCCCAGCTTGTCCCAAAATGTTCCTCGGTGCTTGACAAATCTAAAGCCCTCCGCCCTATTCCATTATCTCATAGAAACAATGAAACATGGAGACTCCTCAGCTTCATCTGATTAGCTGGCCCTACATGTGAAACAGGTACTTTCTGAAAGAAAGCTACTTTGGAGGTCCTGGTTTTCAACTTCCTACCTAGCAACCTAAATTTTTGCTTCCAGGATCTCACAACTACATTTCCCCACATCATTAGTGCCAACATGCACTATGACCACTGACTCCACCCCAGCAATGTAAACCAGGCTATCTAAATGATCCATGATATCTACAACTTTCTTGATGATGTCTGATGATACCTGAAAACCCTCAAGGCAATAAAGAAATGCAAAGAAGGAAGTCTTCTCATCCCTTGTTGCCATATTCTGTGAGCACAGAAAGGTGATTTATTGAATATTATGTATATGCAGCTCTTAGTGGTGCAACAAATGGAGGAGGACTAGATCATAGGATATAGCATATTGTGAAGTAAAAGCAGCAGACTGCACAGAGAATTCCCCTTAGTACTGAAGGAGTGGATTTTTCACGAGGGGTAATGAGTACAGAAATAATCATCTCCATATGGTTTGCTTATGTTGTTGCTCTTTCTGATGCTGAATACCAGCTGTTTCCAGCTGTTTTCATCAGCAACAGTCCCAGAATTATAGACACAGATTCTATAAGAATCTCCAACTGGGTTTTAGAAATGTTGCCTATAGAAAACAAGTGCATTTCAGCGGAACACCATTTGAAGAGCAAAAGGGTCAGGAGAATAATATGCGTATATCTATCTATTGATTGATTGATCTATCTATTGAGATAGATAGATAGATAGATAGATATACCACAAAACCATATAGCAGCAGCAACTACATTTTTGAATGCAGACCTTAAAATGGGCTTTAAAAACCCATTTAGATATAAGAACCCTCACAGGTTCCACATGTGGCTTTTTCATAAGAGCATTTGAGGCTTCTGGTTTCTGAGGATTTTGAGATTTCTGAGCTATTTAAAACTGTTTTATGAAAACAATTTATGGAAAGGCTCTGGCCTTTATTTTTAAACTGCTGGGTTGTTGTTTTTTAAATTGTTTTTAAATTGTGTGCAGATGTTGTTCTATTGTGTAAGCTGCCTTGTGAGGGCTATGCCCTAAAAGGCAGCCTAAAAACAGTTAAATAAAACGAACAGGGAGAATGGTAAGAATTCATATTTACTTATTTTATTAAAGTAATATTCTAACTTTCATAGTTGAAGGAATATAATTTTAAAAAATGCTATATAATACTTGTGGAAAAAGTAGAAGAGGTGGTGTTCTCCTAGCAGTGGCTGACATGTTCCACGCAAGCAGTTACACAAGTGCTAGCTGAACTAGCACAACTAGTCCAAGCAACACCTAACATGATGAAGTAGGAATGAATTGTGAAAGTCCTTATCACAAATAGAATTTAAAAAATCAACCTGACACTTGTGCAAGAATAAAAATGGGATTTCTGCAAGTGCTAGAAGCATTAGTGGAATGACAGCATTGGATACAACCCTATGACAGGATGCATTAAAATCTCAATGAGAAGTAGAAACAAAGTATCTCAAGTTTTAAAAAGCACACACAAATGTCATGATTTCTAAATTAGTATCAAAGTTTTAAAGGGATCGAATTGGTGTTCTGCTAAATACATTTCTCAATATGTATTTATGGATTGCTGTGAACCGCCCAGAGAGCTTCAGCTAGGGATGTGCACAGAGTTCAGTTGCAGGGTGGAAGTCCGGCAAACTCACTGGGCTTGATCCCCTGAGCTCCGCTCGCCCTACCTTTTCCCCGGCTCGACTCGCGTTACTGAGCCAGGGAAGTGACTTCCGGTTTTCAGCGCTACGTTGTTTATGTAGAAAATGATATAAGATACATTAAAAATGGCTGTGATTTGCGTAATTTGCACAAATACCGGCCATTTTAAACCTATTTTACGCTATCTTCTATGTAAACAACATAGCACCGGGGACCCAGAAGGTGCGGCGGGAGCGTTCGGCTCGTGCGCCGCAAGTTGAGTGCTGGATGGATCACCCACCCCTAGCTTCAGCTATTGGGCAGTATAGAAATGAAATAAATAAGAAATGAAATAAATAATAATAAGAAGAATGAGAATGAGAATAAGTGCATGTAACTAAACATACGAAGTAGCTGAAGCTTCCTAGCACATAATATAATAGCTCCAATGTATCCAACCGGTGATGAAAGGGTCATCTACCCCTCTCCTTTGTATCCTGATGCACATAACCTGGAAGAAAATCCCAATGGTTTCAGTGGAAACTACTTTATCATTCTCCCCCACCAATTTCTTGCAGGTATGGCCACATGAATGTACACATAAACCTCGCCACATGAAGCTGCCCTTTCTAATGAAGTGAATGAGAAAGCCCATTCATTTAGGTGCTCCATGTTCCCATGGAGCACAGATGGCATTCAAGATGATGCAAATATGTTTATGGTCAGTACAGAGATACTGTAAAAGTTTAAAAACTTTGATATACACTGGAAGAGGTCTAAGGAGTCAGCCAATGTTTCATCTACTAGTGTGGGGGGGTCTACTTTCTTTATCCTGATAAACCATTGCTTCTTGCCCTAACTAGCTACATCAACAGGGAGGAAAGAAATGTCATGTATCTTCTTATGGCAGCTTCTGAAATATTTAGAAATTGTTTCTCCTAGTGCTAAGCAAACCAAGGTCTGAAAGTATATTTAATCTGTTCCAGCATAGCTGAAATAGACATAGAAGAGCAGAAGGTTACTGAATTCTGTCAGATTTCATTTGATCACTAGAGTTCTGAAGAGCCAAGAAGGAAAACAGACAAACGTTTGGGACAATGTCTTCTGCTGTGTCAGTGTAGTTAACACAGAGGTCAAGAGACACAAAGGAATTCAAAGATAAAGCAATGAGTTCCTTACATAGGCCGTAATATCTGAGTAAAGGCAGAAAACACTTAACACATGGTTACTGAGAACCGCCCACCCCCCAAACTGGCATGATTGCTGCTGGTTCTGTGGTTGTCCCCATGCAAGTCAAGGTCCATGTAAAGCAGCCTTCCCCAACATGGTTGCGATGACACGGTCTCTTACACTTTAAGACCAGGCGCATAAACCCTTCTCAGGCCAAGCATCAACACTTAAAAACCTGAGGGGAGGGTCAAATGAAACCTTTCCCCTACTAATGAGGGAAAAGATTAATACTGATTATTAAGGATCTATTTTTAAATTTATGATGCTGTGGGTACAAAGGTGTGTGTGTGTGTGTGTGTGTAGATTTAAAAGTAAAGCAAGTTAATAACACCAAGCTGACACGTAGGATTTGGGTAGCAAACAAAATAAAAATAAGTTTATTTTAATTATCAAAATCTTAGTTCCAGAAAATAAACCTGCCTACACCAAACACTTTGTAACTAACCTAACTCCCAACTCTCCCCACACTCCAAACACTCTCCCATAACACACTAACTAACTCTCCACACCAACTCACACTCAACAACCCCAACCACCTAAACTAAACTCTGACATCACTCACACACTCCTTATATACTCCTCCCCCACCCTTTCCAATACATCACAAACCGCACCCACTCCGTTCAACATTCTAGACACACTAAACATACTAATGCAGACATACACCAGGGAACTGAATTGTGGGGTTATGCCACAGTGATGCTCTCCAGATGTTTGGACAACAACTCCCATCAGCCTCTGCCAGCATAGACAGTGGTCAGGGAGTTGTAGTCCAAAATGTCTGGAAGTTGGGATAGTAAAGACTTCCACCCAGGTGGTTATTCTAACATTTTATTTAGTGTACCATGCAAGTGACAGCCACCCTTTGGGAGGTGCCAAATGCAGCCCTTGACCAGAAAAAGATGGCACACTCCTGTTTTATATGGACCTAGACAGGTATGAGATTAACCATGGAGACCATGGCACCCATGCCATTTGGGGCTGTGTAGAGGAAATATAACTGAAAATATTCCACATGAAGGCTCTAACCAGGCAGGTAACCAGTAATCTGTGCCATTATGAGTTCGTGGTAAGGGCTGCCTCCCCATGTTGCTGAATTTTAAAGAGACAGAATGACCACACGGGATTTTTAAAATGGGCAACTAAATGTAGTAGTGTCATCTGTTTTCATCTTCTTTGTACTCATAAGCGGGAGGGTCCAGAAAATACAATCTATGTGTTTCACACTGAAAGCACATTAATTGGCTTAATTAACATACAACTGTATATGACTACTTCTGTGTGAGAGAAAGATGAAAACAGAATAGCTTAACAGAATAGCCCTATTCAGGCTTTCTGATTCATTGCAGAGGAAATATGTGAGGAGAGGGAGCACACTAGTCCTGCCCCCTTATGTCACTGCTTTTGTTGCCCTGAACTCATGGAAGACGACTTTCTGGAGAGGTGACCCTTCTGTATCCACAGAAGCTCTCCACATGACTCAGAACACTACTCTTCTAGTGTTGTGAATCAATACAGGAGGTTCTTGTCTTCATAAATTTCCCCTCAATATGTAGAGGGCAATTAACATGATGGCAGAGGGGGCTGGGCTATCGCCCTCCCTCTCCTTATGTGTTTACTCTACACAGAATCAGAATGCCTCCGTAAGGCTTCTGACTGGTCTCATATATGGACAACTTCTCACTGTCATGGCTCTCTTCTCACTGATCTGGGATGAGGTGTAACAGGATTAATTTGGCTGCCCTGGTCTCACTGGCTCCAGCCTCCTAGCATACAGGCCTGTGGCTCACGCTGGCTCGGCTTGTCTGAGTGTGGAAAGCTAAGCAGGGTCAGGCCTGGTTGTTACTTGGGAGACCCCTCCTCTAGTTTCCTGCATTGAGCAGGGGGTTGGACTCTCGATAGCCTTGTCGGCCCCGTCCAACTCTATGATCTATGAAATCTATGAAAGTCTTGCAAAATGAAGCAGGAAAGTGCCTTTGGTACACCACTGAACAGATTTGTTCAGAGAAACCTGTCTTTGATTCACAACAAATCTTGTCCTTGACTCTGGCTTTGTACTTCTTTGGTCTATATCCTCTATGAGTACTTTATGTGAGCCCATTGCCTTCCGTTCTGCTTCCCATATTGTGTTGTTGTTTTGGCTGCCTGTCGTATTTTTGACCCTAATCCTGTCTCGATTCTTCGACCAGATTCTATCCTAGACCTGATCCTACAAATGCTGCTCATGCCCCAGCCAGCCACAACAGGTTCATGAAAACAATTGGAACCAGTGGGAACAAACAGAAAAATTAAAGTTGATTTTTAAAAAAATAAATAAATGTAAAATTAGCTGAAAGTATTATTTGGGGTTTGAACATAGTTGTGTTCTCCTTATATCTACAATATCATCTTAGCATTCAGGTACCACTAGAAAGGAATAGTTATCTCTATCCTGCCTTTTCCATCCTGTCTCTTTGCAAAATATTTCACCTGAGCGCTACATGCCTCTAATGCATTTTTCTTACCCCCATATCTTCTTTGTTATTCATGTCTGTGTCGGAGAGTGTATTTTATCTCAAAGATTTATGTGAGCGAATGGAGTGGGGTGGGGGTGGGGATCCTATTCAGTAGCATATATAACAATGGAAGGACTGGCATCACTTGATAATAAATGACAGAAAATAGTTAAGAGGGTTTTATGCAAATGAAGAACATTGGAGAAGAGCAAAATGCTTATTATAAGCTGACACGAATCATCAGTAAGTGCCGAAGAAGAGAAGTAGCAGAAATATTGCATACTTTAAAAAGAAGGGGGAAAAATATGATATAGTAAAATAAATACTGTATCTGCAACCTAGTTGGCCAAATCTTTGGATAATATTCTTGAAACTGGAGCCATATGGAAACAAATTATTTAGGGGAGCAGAAGTGCTTGATGTTTGTACTGCAAGGGAATTATAACATTGGGCAGTATCCCATCAGACACTAGAGCTAACGTAAATTACATTGTACCAGCACAAGGGACAGGAAAAATCTGTTGCCTCAGCTAACACTATTGGTGTTGTGCTCTATGTTCTTTTCACTAGTGCAATGTAATTAGCGCTAGTGTCTGATTGGATGCTACCAATTGTTCATATAATTAACTACTATCCACAATTTTAAGGCAAACATCACAAAATCACTTAGGTACAATCAGGTATCAATTAGGCAGATAGTGCTTTGTTATATGAGTAGAAGTGGCCAGTGAGATGGTGCCCTGGAAATCAATCACCATGGCCTATGAATGGAAACTGGGGGGAAGGTGGGCATCACAAAAGGGGGCATCGTGATATCTGGCTCTTGCTGTTGCTGGCCAATCAGTAGCTGAGGGGCTGCACACTGCTGACCTAACCGTCACCGTGCCTCCACTGCTGTCTCATGATCAAGGCATTTGGTCAAGCGCAGCAGCTAATTACTTCCTAAGCACACTGCCTCACGGTCACAACCGTGTTCTTCATCCTTTTCCTGCCATTTCGGCTAGGCTGGTGGTTCTTTGTGTTTGTGTCTGGTACTTCTTCAAAGAGCATTTCAAAATGGGAAATGATGTGGGGGATGTTTGAGTTGGGCTGTAAATCCTGCCCTGCACGGTCTTCTGCATGTTTAGGAGGAAACGGCATAATGGATATTTTTGCCCTTCCTTCCATTTGCTTCCATCTCTTTTCCCAATAGCTGTTTCATATGTTACTCTTTGATCTGGTGAAGTCATCATGAAATGATTTACTATATTTGATTTACAGAGAAAAAATGTTTATTACCATTAATTTAGGGATGTCAGAGAAATATGCAACAGATTCAAATGAGTTTGGATTTCTATGGATCTGACCTGCAGATTCTGCAGCGGACCATCTTTTTCCAAGTTGCGTGGATTCCATGGTCTTGCAACAATTGTTTTTAAAATGGGAGGGGGTATTTGTGCAAACTCACACTTGTGCTAACACACATTAGCACTCATTCACACTTGTACTAATAACAGTAATGTGCATTAGTGCAAGTAGAACTATTTTTTTGTACATCCCTGAAAATAAATCCAATTCCATCAATGAGTGGCCAATGGAACCAAAGATGCCTGACAATTTGTGAAACAGAACACATTTAACAAAATCCATACATAATGGTGAAAGACCCCTCTGAGGCTCTCCTCAGATTGGCTCAGGATTAGATATTACAAAGCTTCCTAAATTCTTGGCTTGAAATGGTCAAACTCAGCAACTCATCATGCTCACCTCAGATATGTGGCAAGCATGATGATCCTCTAAATTTTTATCTGGCTTGGATTCTAATCTGATCAAAAGAGGAATTCAACACCTCCCTTCCCTGAACTCTCCCACTTATCTGCTTGCCTCTGAGTCCCTGTCTCACCCATACCTTACGTTGCTGCCGCTCTGGCTCTGATGGATGTATAAGGAAGGACTCCTCTCCCTGAAGCCCTCCTCCTGCTGCTGGCAGCTGCTTGGCACTGCCATGTTCGTGAACAAGGTGCCAGGAGTGTTCAATGCCATAGCAGTGCCAGGCACCAGTGGAGCAAGGGAAAGAGAGAGAGCCCCTCCATTTTTCTTCTCCCCCCCCACTGCTCGAATCACAGCAGCCTTAAGGTAATAAGGGAGGAGAGTTGAACCCTGTTGGGGGTGGGAGGCAAGCTCAGGGACGGCCCTACCATTAGGCAGAGTGAGGCAGTCGCCTCAGGCAATAGATGCTGGGAGGAACCAGGAAGGTGCTGGAGGAGAGAGCTGTGGGGCTTGCAGCCTGCCCTGCACACCTCAAGCTAGCCTGCTGCCTTCAGGTATGGTGAAGGATGCTGTCCCGGAGTCAGTGTTGAAGAAAGATTCCATTGCCAGTCCAGTTGGCTTTTGTGCAGGGAACCAGAGGGGGTGCCATCTTGTTCTTCACCTCAGGCAACAAAATGCTGGCCCTGGGGGCAGGCTTGTGGGTGGTGTATGGGTGGGAAGAATTTGGGGGCTCATGGAGGTTGAGGGAGGGATCAGACCTTTTGTGGTCCAGATTGGTAGTGCAACAGGTTCTGTTTCTCTCAAGTTGGCTCAGAATAAGCTGAAATCTTTCCCATTTATTAGGGTGTTGTTGTTGTTTTTCCTGGACCAAATACCAATCCTAGGAGAATCCTGGAGTGGATGATGGTTCTACTCACTACATCAACAGCAGTAACAACAATGGGTTGTAGGCAATGGTGGCTTTGCAATAGTAGAAAACATTTTCTATGCACCAGGTGGATTACCCAGGCTCCCCTCCTACACACTGCAACCTGTGCCCCCCCCGATGCTCCTGAAGGTTCAGGGCCCCTCGGGAATAGTGTGGGATATGACACAGAGGGCTATGGTAGATATGGGGTGGATCAATAAAAACTGCATGCTCCACCTTGCACAACCATTAGTGCTTTCCACTAGCACAAAGTCACCACTGGATACAATCCATAGGTAGTCATCTCATGAAGCTGATGCAGTAAAATAGTATGGGCCACATTAGAAAGCAATACGAACTGGACTTTAAGTACATGGTGGCATATACTCATCTGTATGCACCTGGAAGGCACTGACATATGTATTTTTTCTATGTATTTTTTAAGATGATCTCTCATATATCCTATTTAATCATTTGTCAAGTTTGGGAAATACAAGCTTAAAACCACTAATATCTTCATGACGTGCACATGCAATTATAAATAGCAAAAGCATGCCAATTATGACTCCTTTGTATTTTAATATCCAAATTAACTCAGCCTGCCTCTATCATGCATGCCAGATGGGTTTTGGTATTATTAAGACATTTCTATTCTGAGCCATTTGAGTGCGAGGTTAGTGGAGCAAGATAGTTTGGAGTACTGAAGGACAAAGGCTGCATCCCCAGAGTAATTTTAAATTCTAATTTACTTTATTTTTTCACTTCCTTGAGCTAAAGTTGGCCACTTTTGCCTAGCACAATATGAATAGCTCATTTTACCCTATGTCCATTTGCTTTTTTAATAGGAACATTTATAAACACGAATCCATGTATGCACTCTCTGTTGCAAGGACTGTATTTTGTACAACAGCGGTGGACAACTTGTAACCCTCCAGATGTTGAACTGCAACTTCCTTCAGCCCTAGCCAGCATAGCCAATGCTGAGGAATGGGGTGTTGAAGTCCAAGGCTGCAAGACAATTCCCAGCGCAGCTCAGCACACACAGACATCTGCAACAAAAGGGTGATTTGACGGTTGAGATTCTCAAAACTTGTGAAGCATATTTTTTCAGGAATAGACAGCCCATTTTTTCAACTCCTAATGGAGTTTAAGGACTCTTCTTCCAAGTGGCTTCAGTGGATGTTCACATAATCATAGAATTAGAAATGGCCGCGGGGGTCATCTACTTCAACCCCCGGTCAATGTAGGAATTGGAATTCAGGATGCAGCTATAGCATCCCTGACAGATGGATGTCCAGCAGCCTCTGCTTAAATACTTTCAGAAAAGCCCCCTACCTCCCAATGCAATCTGTACTACTATCAAACAGCTCTTACCATTAGGAAATTCCTCCTACATTTTGTGGAAATCTGCTTCCCTATTTCCACCCTTTAGTTTTAGTCTTGCCCTCTGGAGCAACAGAGAACAAATCTTCTATATGACAGACCATCAGATATTTGAAAACTGTTATCATTTCTCACCTTAATCTCTTCTCTAGGCTAAGCAGGCCTAGATCCTTGTAGCTCCTAACTGTTCCTTGTAGAACTTGGTTTCTGGACCCCTCATTGTCCTGGTTGGACGTGCTCCAGTTTGTCAATGTCCTTCTTAAAATGTGCCATCCAGAACTGGAGACAGTACTCCAGATGCAGCCTAGTCAATGCAGAATAGAATTGGATCTGAAACCATTACTAATATCGGAAGTGTGGTTTCAGAACAAAGTGAATGTTATATCTCAGCTGCTGAGGAATAAAAATATGTTTTCTGACAGAATAAATAACAGACGATAGCACCTAAAGGTTTGCCAGGAATATTTATAGTTCAGCTGTGCCTTATACATTCTGAGATAATACACTGAAATAAATACATTTTAATTCTTTTTAGATCAATCATCAAGGTCAACGTAAACTCAAAGTGATTTATTACCAACATGAAAGAATTATGTTCGATTCCTTCTACATCACAGGAACATTATGAGGTATAATTAACTAATGTATCTAAAGTGCTTTGCAGCTGTAAACCACTGTGAATATAAGCCCAAAGTAATCCTATTTTGTTCAAACTTGACAGATGCAGTTAATGTAGGCAACCAAGCATGGTAAAAATCAAAAATTATGAGCAGAAATGTTGCTACGTTCTGTTTATGAAGCAATGCCAAAAGTACATCAATGTATTGTTTAAAGTGAAAAGTTCTTGTCTGGGTACAACGCAACAGAAATTGGGCTTTTGATAATTAAAATTGCTTAATGCAACTAACTATAGTTTTGCATTAAAGGGACACGGAATTATAATCTAGTAAAGGGATGCCATAGCAAATTAATATGATTTTAAAGTTCAGAAATATGATCAGGTTACTTGGGTTTGTGACAATGTTTGTTCAATTAAATCTAGATTTAATGTTTATATAATTTTATATAGTTCGCTGGCACTGCTTTTTATAATAAAATATTATTGTTGAAGCAGCCAGTGCACATTAATCTGGTTTTGTTGATGCAAAATCTTGCTTATGTGAGCAACCTGGAATAATAATGATAATTATAATAGTAAGTAATAATAATAATCCAATGTACGTATTAGATGCCTTTCTCAACAACAACAAAGAGTCAAGGCATGTATTTTACAACACAGATTAGTACATACAAAAATGTAAGACAATTTGAAACAGCCAAAAACAATTAACAATAAAATACAAGACCCAATAAAACAACTAAATTAAATAAAAGCCCAGTCTTATGCCATCAAATGCCTGGGAACAGAGGAAAGTCTTAAGCTGGTGTTGAAAAGATGGCAATGTTCATGCCAGGTGGACCTCATTTGAGAAACCATTCCACAGCTGGGGGGCCACCACCAAAAAGGCCCTCTTCCTTGTTGCCACCTTCTGAAGCTACCTTGGAGGAGGGTCTCAGATGCTAATCATAGTATGTGCATAGGTTCATAGCAGGAGAGGTGCTCCGTCAGATAGTGTGGTTCCAAGCCACGTAAGGCTTTATAGGTAAAAACCTAGGCTTTATTGTTCTATCTCAATTTTGGTTTGATTTCAGGCATATATTGTTGTATACATAGATAGGTTCTCAAGTCAGTTAACTTCGACTTCGTGAATCCCTCCCATTTTCCTATCACTGAGAACTCTCTAAGGGTCACACTACACTTGACTTTAATCACATGGTTTGCCCTTCTCAGAATTTTTCAGATGCAGTTCTCCAAATAAAATTGTGTACAGAGACAATTATATTAGGAGAAACGTGTACAAAAATGCATACAAACATTCATGCAGACCTTTAAAAAAAAACACCAACTCGCTAACTAATATAGAAATGGGATCAAATAAACTGAAGACTGGAACACTGAGAGAAACCAAAATTGATAGATTTGTCTATCCCTGGCAGCTTGGCCCTAAGTGCAAATGGATTGAGAAAAGGTCCCTTCTCTGACTCATTTTTGGTGACAGTACCAATATCACCTCAAGGGAGACATACACCTGACTTTGTGAACTGCTGCCTCAGCAGAACAGCTCATAAACAGAACCATTTAAGAGCGGGGCCGCCCCTACCATTAGGCAGAGTGAGGTGGTTGCCTCAGGTGGCAGATGACTGGTGATGTGGAGAAGGCAGAAGCACAACACACCCCCAGCTGTTCCCCTCTGTTGGAGGACAGAGCTGTGTGTGTTCTTAGCTAGCTTACTACCCTATGGTGAGTTGGAGTATGCTGTCCTATCACCAGTGTTGAAGTAAGATTCAACTGACAGTCCAAGCAGCTTCTGTAGGTGGAATGGAGGGCTGCTTGCTTGTCCTTCATCTCAGACCAGCCCAGAGTTACAGATGTAGGGGTCTCGAAAGTACAATAGGCTTGCAGTGGATATTTTGGTGAAATGGAAGCCAATAAAGACAGTTGCAGGAAGAGAAGGTTTTTCATGGTTAGTGTAGTAAGCAAATGCATAATCCAGCAAATCCTGGAGATGATAATTCCAGGTAAACTAAGCACTTTAAAAAATATTCTGCTCTTCTGCTCCAAACCCTCTGTTGGCCAAAACAAACAAACAAACAAACAAACACACAAAAACAGCCTAAAAGGGAGGTTTAACGTATGTCAATAGACTGCCACCATTCTACAGGGCTTCACAATGAATCGAAAATGCTATTCAACCTTTCAGCAATATTTTAGTTCCACGGTGTCATAAATGGCTGAGATTCAGAATGGCTCCTTTTGAAAGGCTGAGGTGATGAATAACAAGCACTAACAAGATACATTTGAATGGATTGTGTGATGCTGGCACTGTTCTTTTATCTACACTCCACAGACAAGTCTGCCATCCATAAATAAGCTTTTTGTTTGATAAAACCTTCTTCGAGGTAAGGGGAGGCGCGTGGTTCACTCGACCGCATATTGCTTCTTCTAATTGAAAGCAAGTCTTTGCAAATGAGTTCCTCCACACTCCAGCGTTTTGCCTACATCAGTCTCAGCTTCAGATTGCATACTGACAGCAATGAATCTCATGCTGATACAGATCTTCCATTCCAATGCTGACATCTTTGTTATATTTGTTTTGTTGTAAGTAAAGAAATATTCTTAGTATGCCATTTGATTTGAATTTACATCAATTTTATTACTTTACCATCTATGGGTGTTATCTCCCCCTCCCGTCCCCCGCTTCAGTTTTCTCTTGGCAGCATAAATCCAGGACAGGAATTTCAAGACATTCTACTCTCTAAAGATCTTTACCAAGCATCAAATTCCAAAAGCAGTCAAGTGAGATCACTTTCATCATACTGTTTAAATTTTCTGTTTAAATAAGGTTCACATTGAAATGGTCTTCTTCGCAGGTATACGTGAGGATAGAAGTAAAATTTTCCCAAGGCAGAAGGATGCATTACATGAAATGTGTGGCTGTCACCAAACCACTGACCACCTGTTTACCTCTCTCTCTCCCTGCCCACTACCAGACACACTGGGTTGCTTGGTCTCTACTAACAGGGGTGCAATAGGTCTCTGCCCCGAGGAGGCCTTGCAATATATAGGCCCTCCAGCCTACATACACCTCCAAGCTATAATTCTATCTATCTATATAATATAATATAATATAATATAATATAATATATAGATAGCTATCTTCTATACACACAGAGAGTACAAATCCTGAATCCTCTTTGACATACTGAAGCATAATCAAGAAAGGACCTGGCATGGGTTAGGTAGCGAAGAGGCTCAATTCTGAATGACTCCCATTCTATGGGATAAAGTAAAAAGGTTGTAAATACTGTTGTGGAGACACCTCCCTTGCCCCCCCCCCGCTCCAAATCCTGTTCCACCCATCATAAATCCCTCTACTTTCTGCTATTTGGATGTATAGAAGTTTATGGCTGACATTCATCTCTATGGGATGAGGCAGTCTATTTCCAGTCCATTCACATGTGTTTACTCATAGGTCCCTTATGTCCTGCTTCCAGTGGATATCTAAGTGCCAGTCCACATGTTAGCCCAGGAGGCATGGATCAGATCAGTTGTACTGAAATTTACAAAGAAGGAATTCCTCAAGCATCCATTATTTGTATTTTTAACATTGTCTTTGCCTATTTGCATGTTGTTCTGGGAGCCCTTGGGGCTGAAGCGGCTGGATATAGATGTAAGTAGCTACATTCACTGCTGAGGGGGAAAGTAAAGTGCTCTACTTGAGGAAAATATTGTGGTTTAGACAAAACCTGCTCCATATAGTCCAGTTCCACTGTCAAGAGTCCCGTGGAAAACCCTAATGTGTCTGTTGACAGAATACAGAGAGGTGCATTGTGTTGCTGTCAAGGGTGGCCACAATACATAGGCCTGGTCTCTTCACACATACTTAGCTGTCACAATTATGTTCATTTTGCTAGCTACTTCATAAGACTTCACTCCTATACATGTACATACTAGTACATATATACTATCTACTGGTCCTTAAAAGGCTTGGGGTGAGGTTACCTAAAAACTGCCTTCCTCCATATAATACTGCCTGAGAACTTCCACAGAGGCCTTTCTCACTGTCCCTTCAAGTATTCATGAGGTGACAACATGTGAGAAGGCCTTTCCTGCGCTGACTTCCCACCTCTGGAACTCCCTTCCCCAGGAGACCCATAAGGCTCCTTCACTGCTTGTGTTTATGAGGGCAGTTCAAACTTTTCTCTATTAATCAGGTTTTTGGACCTTCCTAAATATTTTGACTGCTGTGAGTTTCATTGGTTGTTCTTGCCTGTTGTATTGCTTAATGGGTTTTATGTCTTTAATTTACACTGCTATGGTCTCCTTAGGGAATAAGACAGGATATAAATGATATTAAACAAACAAATAAACAAACAATACACACTTACCTGAGAATAAGTCTCACTGAACTCAGTCAGGCTTACTTCTAAACATTTATAGGATGTACTGCACTAAGCTTTGCATTTTCATAGATAAACATTTATAGGATGTACTGCACTAAGCTTTGCATTTTCATTTACCAGGCTACAATTCTTAAAAGTAAAAGAAAGAAATTTTATAGAAATTTTCTGAGTATCTCTAGCAGAAACCACTTTTTTATGTTTTATTTGGAGAAAATTTTATTGTGGTACTGGACTTTATACCTTGAAAATGTCCAGCACAGAAGCAGATAGACCTATATTAAACTTGAACAGCAATAAATCAAAGTATTGTTGCCAATGATGACATATTTGAAAATGAGACCTTGGCTCAGTAATATATAAATTGCAAACCATAAAGTGGAAAAGTTGATTATAAAGGGACCCTTGAAGAGAAGGTGGATAAAAAATCTATTACTGATGTTCCAAAGCATATTAGCTAAATTGCAGACAGCTAATTCATTGCGGTGGGTGTTTGCAATCTTAACCTAGTTCTTTTTCACACCGAATATAAAATTCTACAATGTATTGTATTAAGATCAATTGTATTGAGGAATGGGAAACTAAAAAGAACAAATAAGCATAACTGGCCAAAATTATTAAATCACTAAAAACCCTTGACAATGTAATCTCAGCATGACAGTACCAATTGGAGGCAGTCATTTCCCCCACAAGAATGTGCCTGGGAACAAAATTAGCATCATTCACATTCGGTCCTAGGAATGCCACCACCTCAAATGTCGGAAGAAACTTCTTTTTTCCCCAGGAGCAACTCCCCCATGAGGAAAGGTTACAATGTTTGGGGCTTTTTAGTTTAGAAAAAAAGATGAGCATGGGGGCAGGAACATGATAGAGGTTTGTAAAATTACCCATGGGGTAGGGGAAATGGATAGAGATAATTTTTGATCTCTCTCCCATAACACTAGAACTCGAGGTCACCCAATGATATTGATGGCAGTAGATTCAGGACAGAACAAAGAAAGTAGTTCTTCATATTGCACATAATTATAACAGTTTAGATGGCTTTAAAGGGAGAATAGACAAATTCAGCAGGGTTAGGTGTTTTTAGCCATGATGGGTAAGGTCAACTCCATGCCCAAAAGCAATATGCCACTGAGTGCAGTGCTGCACACAGGGCACTGTGATTGCCCTGAGCAGCAACAGCTGAGGTTGGCCACTGTAGGACACGGGATCTTGGCCTAAACAGACCTTTGGTCTGATCCAGCTATGTTCTGATGTTCCTAGCCACATTAAGCTTCCTACTCATCTTTCTGAGGCCTTTGATGCTCCTGTCATGGATTGCTGGAATGGGCCTGAACAAGAATGCAGTGGCCCCTGCACCTGCTTCAGAAATTCATTCATTCATTCATTCATACACACACACACACACACACTCACAAATAAATACATAAATAAATAAATAAATAAATAAATAAATAAGTGCAAGCAAGAAATGCTTGTACTTGAACTGGAATCTGTGGTTCTGGCTTAGATTTCTGTTGGCTGGACACTGCTCCATTCCTACGGTGCTGCCAGCAGGTTCAACAAGTAGAAGTAAGCACAGAAATTTAAGGTGTATGGTAAGAAAGGACTTTGAGGAAAGATGTGAAAGGGAACAATGAGATGTCTGGATAAAGAGAGAGGAATCTTACTAGCTCAGATATAGGGAGCAACACAGAAGAAACCGTAATAGTTGAATGAAAGGTACTAATAGTATAAGGAAGTAGCTTATGAATACCAATGTGAATCAACATTTATTCTGATGTCTCCCATTTATTTCTTCTGTGTAAACATTTATCTGGCAGGCATGGACACACAGAGATAGAAAGAGAGAGAGAGAACTTTAGCAACTTAATCTAAAACAATGCAAAATTAAAGATGTGAGTTGTGGATTTGGCACTACTTGTTTCCTTTTTGTGTAAAAAAAAAGTTTCAGAATTAAGTGCCACATACTCAAACACTATGGTGTGGTATCCACCATGTTCAATCAAACTATGCTACACACAATTTTATATGCAAGTTAGTCTTCCAGTTCAAGTCTTGCAGAAACCAAACTGTAATAGGACATTTCAGAACAGATGGAAAATTCTAGGGATACATTTTAGACTTGCAGACTTTTCAACTGCACTCACTCTAATATATCGAAAGTCTCTGAGTTTATTTAAGTTTGCTCCATTGCTTCCAGTCAGAGCAGATTTCTGCCTTCTGAATATGACAAACAGAACATTTGCAAAATGAGACCATTGCTTTATGGTTTATCAGAGAGTTGCAGATGTAAACATTAGGAAGAGAGCATTAGGAAAACACTTAAAACCACTCAAGTAAAAAAAAAATCCTGAACAAACAACCTACCAATATGCATTTCTCTTACATTTTGTTTAACTGCTTTTTACCCACAATGTCTTGTCTCATTGAACTGAAGTTTCCACAGAATCACAGGATTGCAAAACTCTCAGTCTCAGTATGAGAGGCTCATGAGCAATTCAGTCAGAGAGTAATTTAAAAGAGAGCCAGTGTGACGTAGTGGTGAGAGTGTTGGACTGGGACTCGGGAGATCCAGGTTCTAGTCCCCGCTCAGCCATGAAACTCACTGGGTGACTTTGGGCCAGTCACTGACTCTCAGCCTAACCTACCTCACAGGGTTGTTGTTGTGTGTATAAAATGGAGAGGAGGAGGAGGAGGATTATGTAAGCCGTCTTGGGTTCCTTGCAGGAAAAAAGGCGCGGTATAAATATAATAATAAAAAAATAAAAGGAAAACATTATTTCAAGTATTAGATGAACTGAGTTTTAAAATAGTTAGGATGCAATCCTATGGCCCTTTAACCTTGTGTGGGAGGTCATAGGATGGGGCATAGAATCTCCTGAGACCTCAGAAATCTCTTCCAAGGTTGCTGCACCATGGAGCACCCGCCCCTGCTACCTTGTAGCCAGCATGGTTCTTTCCCGCACTGGCAAAGAACCGAACACGGAAGACTATCTTTGGTTCCCCCATGGGGGAGGGCATTCCCGGGGGTGGAGAAAGGAGGAGCGAGGCACTGCCAGATTCTGAGGAAACCAGGTGGTGCCTCAGCCTCTCCTCCTCGTGAGAAGAGGAAAAACATCTAGATGGCCGAAATTTTTGGGGGACGAGGGGAGCACAGCGGATATCCTATCCGCTGCACTCCTCCCGCCCTCAATAGGATGCCCATAATCCTCCGAGTTCAGAGGGTTATGGGCGCTGCCCAGTGTTTAATATTCATGAAAAGAACAAAGGATAGGATTTTTTAAAGTCTGGTATTTTATGCACCAAACACAAGTAGCCCATGACGTATTCTCAGGATGATAAGTCAATTAACTCATTCTCTCTTTAATTCTGAGTTTCTTTTTTGGGTAATGCTTATAAGTTACCATAATTCCATGTAATTCCTGTTCTGGCAGCTATTCGTGTGAGCTCAGTGTGGTTTAATCAGAAATAGATTGAAGCAATGTCTAGAATTAAAGAGGATTATTTCAATTTGTGAATGATATTTTTAAAAAATCAGGTCTCCTTATTAATATTCAAACCACCTCCTTTTGTTAACAGTTCACATTTATCTCCAGTTAACAAATTATTTGCCAATCCAGAGACTCGAAGATTCTAGATTAATACTAAAAGGGGAAGGTCTTTTGTACACAGAAACTGTATGTGTGCATTAGACACCTTGCATGGAGAAAAAGAAAGAGCCATAATATTGGGTGTTAATCTGCCATTTTTTAATGTTTACTATTTGACAAACGTCCTAAAAAAAACCATATTTTGATGATGTGTTGAAGTTTCTCAAACTGGTTTTGGGGACTTTGGGATTCATGTACCTTGTGAGGTGCAGCTTAGGACCTCATGACCACCATGACGACTGTTAAGAGGTGACACGGGGAAGGCCTCCCAGCACCAGGATGGCATAAAACTGAGGGGTAACGATTTACAGGCACCCCCCCATCAGGGGTGGATGCATCACCCGAAAGACCTCTACTGGCCAGTGGCTGGTATAGCCAGGGACCCGCACTTCCTTCCCTTCGCAGATCTTGAGTATTCAATCAATGTGGCCCTAATTTGTACCATATTTACCTGTCTGCACTCGTTATTTCCACCCTTTACACACGCAAGTGATTTGGGGTCACAGAGCGGATGCATCAATTCAAATCTAAATATGCTCAAAAATATGCCAAGCTTATTTCCTGATTATTTCGTTTTCTGATTCAAGATGGAAGAACTCACCCATCATTAGTTATCGCAGTACCACCTCTGACTGTATAAAGTGTCCCATATCCTGTTGTCAATAGTGGTCTGTAAATACACATTTATTTAATTCTAATTTATCTATTTTTATGCGATCTGTTTGTTCCCCAATATATCTTATGTTAAGATTATATATCACCCAAGAACATGTGTGAGAGACAAGCATATGGTACAGTCCCAGCAGAAAATATAACAGCATGCCACTTAATGCCACCTACAATTCTCAGCTAAAACCTCTCTCCCACATTATTAAGAATCTACAGCCCATCTTTATATCTCACAGGCATGGTATAGTAGGTCTGGCGTATTACCCCCTCATTCCAAAGCAGGTAATCACCAGAATACTTTGTATTCTTTCCAGCACCTGGTGAAGACCTTTCTGTTCTCCCAGGCATTTTAATCATTTTAATCATTTTAATCATCTTAATCATTTTAATCTTGTAGTTTTTAATTCCATTCTTGTAACTGCTGCTGCTAGCTCTGCTGTTTGTTTTTAATCTGTGGTTTTAAATTTTATATTTTATATTGTATTTTATGATTTTAACTGTTGTAAACCGCCCAGAGAGCTTCGGCTATTGGGCGGTATAAAAATGTATTAAATAAATAAATAAATAAAATAATGTGCAACCTAATCGAGATACCAAACAAGAACAAACTCCCTGCAACAAGTCCTGTGCCAACTCAGTCATCAGATGTACAGTATTTGGGCAACACTGTCACGGGACAAAACAGCAGCAGCAATACGATCATGGACTTATTCATCTACATATGTTGAAACTTGTGATATTCGCTGTCATTTGTCAATAATGCCCTTCTGCCATTTACCGGGGCCAAACAGGTTAGAGCCAAAGTAGATGTGATATTAGTTGCATAAATGCAATTAATGTGCACACTTTTGTAATGTAAATAGCAGCCCAGGGGAAGCCTAGCAGCCTTGGGATCATACAGGCTGGAGAGGGGAAGCTTAACTCTTTCTCTCCTTGCCACGGGCCCACGGCTGCTCTCCTTGCCCGCCAAAATCCCCTCTCTAAAGCTGCTATTTGCATTTCAAGGAACCAATGGGAGCTTCTCGTTAAATGCAAAGAAGAGCTTCAGAGAGAGGTGTTTTTTGTTGGGATTATGAAAAGGAGAGAGAGTGTTACATTCTAAAAGTAGTTAAGCCACTGCTCTCAGCCCCATGGGGATAGCCAACAACAACTCCACTCCCTGCCCCCAGGAATACCCTTGGAATGAAGCTTTGACATCATATGGCAACATTGCTCGGGGCATTCTTCTACCCCTAATTTTTAAAGGAAGGACTGGTGAGGCTGCACCTGGAGCAGTGGCTTAACTATTTTTAAAGAAAGAAGGAAGGAAGGAAGGAAGGAAGGACAGATGGACGGACTCTAGGGGCACATTATCATCATCATCATCTACAGTATTTGTATACTGCTCCACATCAAGCAGATTCCGGAGCGGTGAGTAAGTACCCCTCCATCCAAAAATGCAGTAATCCCTCTCTTAAAAAGTGCAGTGATTCTCCCCCCTGAAAGTCACCACCACTCTCCCCTGTAACTTTCATGGGGGGGGGGGCAAATGCCTGGGAGGGAGCTGCAAAAGAAAGAGGCAGTGGATGGGGGCGTTCAGGCCTAATATCACCCCTTGATGCCCCACCCAACTGAAATCTGATGGGAGGGTGAGATCACCCCACAGTGGTCTCACTCTCCTTTCCCCCACACGCAAAATTCTCACCCGCCCACAGTTGCACGTGGCCGGGGGAAGGGAATTCTCTGTGGCCACACCTAAATTGCGGAAATCTCTGCCTGAGGAAATTAGGTTGACACCCTCTTTAACAGCATCTTGCTGCAGGGCAAAGACCTTCCTGTTTAGATAGGAATTTGTTTTATCAAATGGGGAAGTTCTATCCAATATCTTTGTTTTATTTGCTGCATCTGCTTGTTTTTAATATATTGTTGTTGTTATTTGAGAATTTTGCCTAGACTTTTCAGAATTTAAATGCTGCTGCTTTTAACTGATTGATTGATTTGTTTGTTTGTTTGCTGGCTGAGTTTTTATGCCTCATATTTTGTAATTTTAGCATTGTGGTTATATGATATTTGTCCTATCATAATGTTAGTTATTAACCCCTAGGATCCCTCATTGATGAAGGTGGTTTATACATTTTAAAATTAAGTAAATCATATGTGTTAATACTAGAAAGAATTTGCTAATTATCACCTGTGGAAAAAATATTTTTTGAGATATCTGCCATAGGAACTTGACTTTCATAGTACTCCATTAACATGAGTGAGGTACATGTCCAGTGATAGATAAATTTTATTATGATTGTAGAGCAGCACAATGTCCAGTGAACAAACAGAAAGGGTACAATGTGATCCTTATAAGTCCTGTGGTCCTTACTGTATTAATGTATCTCACAGCCTGAGTTGTGAATTATTATTTCACTGAAGCAACAGCTCACAGGTTTGAGCAGCACAGCATCAGCAAGCAGTCTAGGATACAAACTGTCCCTTATGGCCAACTCCTACCTCTAGAGCTGGTGCAAATGCTCCTTCCAATCCCTATACATATCTGCTCTTCTACTAGGGGTGGGCAGAAAGTAGATTTCCAAATGTTTTGGACTTCAACTCCCAGCATTCCTGACCATTGGCCATGCTGCAAGAGGCTTCTGAGAGTTGAAGCCCAAAACATCTGGAGATCTACATTCTCCCCATCCTTGTTCCAGACAATGGGGTCTTTTGGGGAAAGAGCAAAAAAAGCAGACAGAACTTGCTGATAAAACTGACAGAGCCCTGAATAGGATTGAAAGGGCTGTCCAAGCAGCACTACATACCCAGCACTAGTGCAAATGTTAAAAACAGTAAAACAGCTCCAGATCTCACATCACCAAGACAAACATGAGTGGCTTTTGAAGTTAAAAGAGAGAGAGAGAGAGAGAGAGGTGGGAAATGGAATGTCCATATAACACAGTGAGAAATTTACTCATTTTTTATTTAGAGGCAATTCAATTAAATCTGCAGTGGTAGTAATTGCTAAGTAATTAGTCATAGATAGTCAAATATTTGACATAATATTTGCTATCTTCTCAGCCTCTGGCTGACTGGGCTGTCAGCCCATGCACAAACAAAGCAGATACATTGTATTGTTCAATCTTGTGGAAATAGGCTCCTCCCATGAGGTATATCATATGCAGTTTTTTCTTTCTTGATTTTAGAAAGGGTATGAAGCATTTTATTCTTATTTCTCTGTAATCCACATATACTCAGGGAGGACAATCAGACCAGACAGTTGTGCACACAACCACTCCCTTTGCAAGAAACCAGCAGGATCCAGATCAAGGCACGTGCAACTGGGCAGGTGGAAGCAGATTCCCCTGCCCCTCCTTCACACAGCAGCCCCTCTATCCCCCCCCCCAAATGCTACATAGAGGGTTGGGGGACCATGCTGAATGAGGTAGACTGTGGTGTAGGTGGGGATCCTCCAGAATTGAGCAGAGGCAACTGTGGCGTAACCCCACAATTCAGTTCCCTGGTGTATGTCTGCATTAGTATGTTTAGTGAGTATAGAATGTTGAACTGAGTGGGTGTGGTTTGTGATGTCTTGGAAAGGGTGGGGGGAGGAGTTTATAAGGAGTGTCTGAGTGATGTCAGGTTTAGTTTATGGGAGTTAGTAGTGTGTTTGGAGTGTGGGGAGAGTTGGGAGTGGGGGAGTTAGGTTAGTTGGATTATTCGTGTCTTGTTTGTCAGGAGTTTTGAGAGAAATCATTGCTTGTATGAGGAGTGAAAGTATTTAGAATTATAGGGACTTAGGTTAATTACAAAGTGTTTGGGGTAGGCAGGTTTAAAGTTATTTTCTGGAACGAAGATTTTGAGTATTAATCTTTTCCCTCATTAGTAGGGGAAAGGTTTCATTTGACCCTCCCCTCAGGTTTTTAAGTGTTGGTGCGTAGCCTGAGAAGGGTTTATGCGCCTGGTCCTAAAGTGTAAAGGGCCGTGTTGTTGCAGCAACTTCTGTGAGTGAAGCCCAATTTTCAAGGGCAGCTTCTCCCTGCAGAACAATCCACCCCATTCAGCAGGGTCCCCTGAACCTCTGTGTGCCATTTTCAGGGGGCTGGAGGGATTGTGGGGGAGCAGAGGGCAAGGAAGTCTGCGTCTGCCTGTGCAGTGGCACAGGCCTAAGTCAAAAGCTTGTGGAACACATGAAAAGCCCCAGATGTACTCAGTGGGTTGCCATACACATAAATTTAGATGAGGCCGGTTTTCCCACAAATTACTTCCATGCCAGGAAAATCTTCATCTGCTAAATTTCTATTTTTCAGAATGTTATTAAAGGCACAAGCAAAGGACAAACTTAAAAGATGATGGAACCTAATGTACTCACAATGGTACTTCATGGACATAAAAGATGCAGAGAAGTTATCAGTGCAAACTATGGATGTGTGAATCCTTTCCCAGTCCATGTCACTTTCACCCATAAGTCTATCCATCCTGTTTCCACTGTAATCTATGTTTGTTTTTTGTTTGTTTTTTTAAAAAAATCTGCATGAAAATTCAAACTTAAATAGTATTTAAATATGTACTTTTACAAGTACTTTCTCTCAAAATACACATTTTAAATGTAATTTCTCTCAAAAGATGTTAATGTCTATTTTGATACCTTTTTTTTGGAGTTGGAAATGGCATGAGAACATTCAGGAAGTATAAAAGTTGGTAGATGAGTACGTTCTGATCCACACATTAGTCCAAACGAAGCTTATCAGGTCAATTCATATTGGAATTCACAAAGACTGAATTTTTCAAGTACCCATAGTGCCAACACTGACAGATTTTGTTGAAACATTTGTGTACAACAGGAAAAGTAGAACTAGGCCTCCAGTACCATACTTGACTGCCACGCCAGGTCATGCATGTGAAGAGCTTGGGCATTACAGGCAGTCCCCGAGTTAAGAACGTCCGACTTACAGACAACCCATACTTAAGAACGGACTTCTGGGTTCCCCGGTACTACATCGTTTACATAGAGTACATAGTGTAGTATACTACACAATTTGCGTAATTTACGCAATTTGTGTAAATGCCAATTTTAATGTATAGAACGCGATGCTGTTCTGACTTACATACAAATTCGACTTAAAGACATTCTTAAGAACGGATCTCATTCATAACCTGGGGACTGCCTGTATATATAATGTTGTTTGGAGCAACCCCACATTCAGATTTATTAAAAGTAATGTGTATGCTGTGGAATCCAAACTCTTACAACAGACTTCAAAACATCAGGATAAAGTGCTGAAGGACAGAATTTAGGGATGGAGGTGAAATTTGTTCAGATTGCATTTTAATGTGGATTTACCTTTTTTTAAAAAAAAAATTGGAACCACTATGCAAACCAAAGCTCATTTATCCTTCAAAATTTTGTAATGGAGTTCTCCAGTAAAAAAAAAAAAAAAGGCAGATAAAATGTGTATATTAGAGAAAATAACATTAAAAATGCATTATATTAGGAAATCTGCTTGCATAAAAGCGTGCATATTGGGTAAAAATGCATACAAAAAGGCAAGTATTAGGAGAAATGTGCACAAAAATGCTTATGAATTTTCATGTGTGTGCTTTTTACTTCTTAATGTTTGGCACAAACCAAATTTAAGACTGGAGAAATTCTCAAAGTTCAAAACAAAATGAATTTAAGATTGGAAAAATTAGAAACTGAGAGAAACCAAAATTGACAGACTCAATCCAAGCAATGCAGTGGAAGATTTCTATCACCACCACTACCTCTGCCACCAACCACATTGGCAAGTCATTCCTACATAAGTAACAGCAGAAGACTCAAATCTTGTTAGTACTAAGTATCTGTATTAAGATATTCAGGGTGCAATCCTATGGGCCTCCAACCTTGCCTGGGGGGGGCAATAGGACTGGTCAGACTCCCCCCTGAAATCCCTTCCGAGGTTGCAATGGGGAGTCTGAACGCAGAGCTCCTTCCCTCCCCACCTTGCAACTGGCGTGGTTCTTTCTATGCCAGCTGGGAACAGAAGCTGGAAGACCAACTTCGGTTTCAGCATGGGGGGTGTTCCCAGGGGCAGGGAGGGGAGGAGCGAGGCACCGCCGGCTTCTGCAGAATCCAGGTGGTGCCTCAGCCTCTCCTCCTCGGGAGGAGGTGTAAAACACTTAGATGGCCGAAATCGGCTGTCTAGATGTTTTTGAGGGAGAGGGGAACACAGCGGCAATCCTATGTGCTCCTCCCGCACTCAATTGGATGCCCGTAATCCTCCGGGTTCAGGGATGGGTGGGTTTACAGGCAGCCACAAAGGATGGTGTTGTCAGTTTCATTTTCTTATTTATTCTTTCTCATCAAAGTTACTTCAGTGCTGATTTTGTTTAGTGTTTTGCAATGAGTTAGCATTTCTTTTAATATTATGGTTTCTTTTAATATTACGGCTTCTTTCATTGAATTTTCATTGAATGATTTGCAAATGCTAATTACCCTTCTGCATTATATTTTTAAAAAGTAGGACAGGGCTGATTTGTCGGCCATAATATGCACTGCAATAAGAACCAGAAAGGCAAATAATTACATTCTACTTCACCTGTAATGTACAGTAAAGCTTTATATCTGAAATGTCAGGTCCTTTATTCACTAAAGGTTCAATTAATACAATGATATGTCCAATATAAAATACAGTGCAGAGGAAGCTGTGAAAATGATATTTTGGATGGTTGCAGAAAGCACCTGCAGTTGCATTTCTTTATTGAACCCTCCCCACAAATTATGTCTCTTGAATTTCATATACGTATTTTTCGCTCCATAAGACGCCCCAGGCCATAAGACGCACTTAGTTTTTAGAGGAAGAAAACAAGGAAAAAATATTCATGTGCAGATTATTGGAAAACTAATGACAAGAGAACAAAATAATATCTCCATACATTTATTTATTTATTAACTGCTTTTTTAACCCTGCATTTCTTAAAAACAATCCAAAACAGGTTATAAAGAAGAATAAAACACAAATTACAATATCGCTGCGGGGATGGGAGGGTAATATGGAGATATTATTTTGTTCTATTGCTATTAGTTTTCCAATAATTTGCACATGAATCTTTTCCCCCTTGTTTTCTGATAACCATTACTGCTTTCACGCGAGCCTACCTGCCTCCTCGCCGGCTTGCGCTCTCCGTGGCGAGCCAGCCGCACTGGTCCCGTCGCGTCAGTTCTGGCACAGTGGAAGTGACGCGATGGGACCCTGCTTCAGCGCGCTGGACCCCGCGCTATGTTTTTGGCGGGGGGAAACCAGGGCAACAGGGCTGTTTAAGCCCTGTTGCCCTGGTTCCCCCGCCAAAATCATAGCGCGGGGGTCCAGCGCGCCGAAGCAGCCGTATGTGACGCGGCGGCTTCAGTGGCTCCGGCGGCTCTGGCATCGACTCCAGCGGCAGCGGCAGCAGGGACGCGAGCGGCGCGGAGAACGCTCCGCGCTGCTCAAAAGAGTGAAATCAGCCCGCCCCCGCCAACAGGATCAGGCCAGATGTGAGGCGGCGGCAAAGTTTTTTGGGGAGCGGGCGGCCTTGTCCCGCTCTGCGCAGGAACCGTCCTCTCTTCTGCCGCCTGCCCGCTCGCGTCCCTGCTGCCGGTGGGGTGTGCTGCCGTGGCCAAGTTTTTGGGAGTGTGCAGGAGCCCTCCTCTTTTCTACCGCTCACCCGCTTGCGTCCCTGCTGCCTGGGGGGGGTGCCGCTGCTGCGCCGCCGCAGCAAAGTTTTTGGGAGCGTGCAGGAGCCCTCCTCTCTTCCACCGCCCGCCCGCTCGCGTCCCTGCTGCCGGGGTGGGTGCCGCTGCCGCTGCCGCTGCCGCTGCCAAGTTTTTTTCCCCGCAGGAGCCCTCCTCTCTTCCACTGGACCAGTTGGAGGCACACAGAGGAAGGGAGGGGGGGAAATTATTTGGGGTTTTTTTCAGCATTCACTCAATAAGACGCACAGACATTTCCTCCTCCTTTTTTGGGGGAGAAAAGTGCGACTTATGGTGCGAAAAATACAGTAAGCAGAAAAGAAACCAAATTATATGAACTGTTGATGCAACCACTCCACAGATGTTCATCAATATATCATTGCAGCTCCTTCTGTATTTTCTTTTTATGAAGGATGTTGGTTAAAAAAAGCAGAGAAAATGAGGGTGAAGTGATTTGTCTCATTGAACATCCAAGATCACTGAAGATGGATTCACCATTTCATTTCATTTTCATGTATTTTGTCTCTGTACCACCCAATAGCCAAAGCTCTCTGGGTGGTTCACAAAAATTACAAAACAAAGACACAATATAAAAACATTAACGTACAAAATTTTAAAACAATTTAAAACAGCTTTTTAAAAATGAGATACCGGGACCTGATGAAAACAACTGACATTAAAACCGCATCATATGCTATCAAATGCTAGCTTTGATTAGACCATTCATGCATACAAATTTCAATGGTTAGGGCCAAATCCAAGTTCATCATTTGAGAGCGATCCTATGGTTCCTAGGCAGTGTCCCAGGGGGCATAGGATTGTTCAGAAAAAATCCTCCAAGATCTCAGATAGAACTCTCAACTTGGAGGGATCTTTCCAAGGTTGGACCCCCCCCTCCTGGCTTTCCCCAGCCACTGCACATGGCTTCTTCCACAAGGTCAGAAGTCATGAGGGGATGAAATGGGAGTGTCGGGGGCATGCCTGTGGGCAGGGAGGGAGTGGCCAAGGTTCTGACAGATCCTAACCTCTCCGAGCCCCCAACCATGACCCCACACAGATGAAATGTTAAAGAGGCTCTGAGGCCTGCCTAATGGAAATTTCCTTTTTGGAGAGGCAAAATATACCTCCACTGATCCTCTTGCACCGCTGGCAAGAGCGCAGCAGGGCTTAGGACAGGATGGCCCCTTTGAGATCAGAGCACTCCATCGATAGGGCACCTCGTCCTTAGGATATATCTGATAACTTGTTCTATTTGTCTATACCTAAAGGTGGAGTGGCAAAAGTGTATCAAGCATTGGTGGGGTATGGATATGCAAAGGTTCATTATATCATAGTGGCAGAAGAGACAAAATCAGGACTCTTAACTTGCTTACTTTGGATATACAAGGGCATACCCGGTTGGTGCACAATATCAACCTATTCTTAGCAAACCTTTACAGAACCCGTCTTTTATAGAAAAGTAATTCTGATGGCCAGATATTTGGGAGGTTAAACAGTTCTACCACATCAAGGCTCTCACAGTGGAGAGAGACCACCCAGTTGGGTAGGGTGTTCTTCTACTTTACTAAATTATTCTTTTGTTAATCTCTAAAACATGGAAAACTATTGCTTGAAAAAGGTTGGAGACAAGGAATGCCCTCCTTTCTGGCTGCCTTAACCTATAAAATTATCCAGTTAAAAGTAAAAACATAGTACCACTGATGATTATATTCATACATTAAGCACAGGACTTTTCAGTACAGATTAGACTATGTATTTTTAACGAGCAATAAGATTTCTGATTTTAATTCAACTTGGTATAACTTTGGGTGTTTATGTATATGTTCGTCATCATTCAATAGAACTGTATGTGGCATTTAAAGATAATCAGGAAACTATCTTAGGAGCATTGTAAAAATAGTGACACATTTTCAACCAGTAGCTGTAACAGGATATTTTCTTCTTCCCTAAATAGAAGCCCCATGCCATTGCCACTTCCCTATATAAACAGTGACACAGTGAAGGTAGAGATGGTTGAATTAGTCTATTTCCTGTCTGTGTCATTCCCATACATGTTCTCTCATAAGTACATTATGTCCTGTTTCTGCATTAATGTGCTTTTTTTTAAAGGAACATTTTTATTTAAATAACTATTTTAAAATTTATTTCATCTCCAAATATGTATTTCTAAATGTATTAAGTGAAGGAGTGGCTAGAGAGTCAAAGTACATGTTACATTATACGTAGAATGTAGCTCTGTCTATTTTTATTTATTTTTTACTCAAAAGTAAGTGTAGGGAACACAATCAGGCAGTGCAGGTTTAATCCTACCATCCCCAGCCATGGCACACAAACCCAAACACACACCCAAAATCTGTATGTTCACCTGCATAATTAAAATAGATCCCATTAGCACAGGGCTCTCCAACCTTGGGTCCCCAGTTGTAGCTGGCCTACAGCTCCCAGCATACCCAGCCAGCATGGCTAATTGCAAAGCACTCTGGGAGATGTAGTCCAGCAGCATCTGGGGACCTATAGTTGGAGAGCCCTGCATTAGCAAATAACTGCCATGGGGGGCAGATTTCAAGGGCACCACAGCTAGGGAGGAAAGGATTAAACCTCTCCTCCCTATGTGTTGTGGTCCCATTCCAGATTATCCCCCATGCTTACTTTTGAGTAAAAAACAAGAACCGATGGAGCAACATCTACATATTTGACATAATGTGTCATTTGACTGAGACTCCAAGCAAGTTGCTGCTGGTTTGTTTGGCTCTTCTTCTCAGCTCTACCATTACTACTAATGGTGCATTCCTTTCCAACCGCCCTAACCGGGGTCTTCTAATTACCTCTTCCCTTGTACTGGTCCACTGAACAGAGTGGTCACTTTTTCCTTTTTTTTACGGATCCTTCCCATCAGTAACCCATCCCTGAGAGAATCACCATGATGTGTGTTCTTTCTCTATGGTAGCAGCAAATCCACTCAAGGGCTTTGCTAGAGGGAAAAAGGGTTTTCTAAATGTGTGTACTGGACTGCATGTACCTGTCATGTATGTACAACATGCATGTATGTATCTGTCATCACAACAACTTTCTTCTTTGTGCACATAGAGGAGAAATAACGACTTGGACACAGTTGTAGCGTACAAATTGTGGTAAAAGTAATGGGCCACATTTACTGAATCATCAATAGGAGATCTACAAAGGGAAAAAAGTGTGGGTACTAATTACACCAGCTATCAGCCGGTCGCCATTGCTATAGAGTGAAACATCCAGCAAGGACGGTGATGGCATCCAAGTCATCCCCTCCTTGCTTAATACCACACAGTGCTGGAAGGTCTTTCCTGCAGTTAGCCTCGACCAGCCTGTGAGGTGCCGATACAGGTGAGGAAGGAAAACCTCAGAGACATGCCTTATCTCCCCAAAACCGAGCCGTGAGGCATCGTCAGCGGAAGCCTCGGGCACGCCTCTCACCTGAAAGGTGCCATAGGATGATCACCAAGCCCCTAAAACTGCCTAATCCCGCACTGAACCTCCAATGTGACCAAATTGAAAATGCCACTAAGCACCCAAATCCTGAAATACAGTGCAGAGTAGGCGAAACATGAACATTGCCCCCGGCCAATTAGGACAATGAACCAAAATTCCTACTCAGCCCCTGGAAACAGGCGACCAGTAAAATCTACACTGCAAACAGGGATGGGAGAGAGGGAGCTGCATTAGAAAGGAGGCAGAAAGAGGTGTGCAAGCCTAATAACGGCTCTACCTAGTGGTGTCAACGAACCTGCTGGGGGGGCTGCCTCGCCACTGCCCCGATTCTCTGCAGTGGCAGCCCTCCCGCCTCGATCTTCTGAGCGGTGCGGAGCAGCTCTCCGCGCCGCTCGAGCCGCCCACGCTGGTCCCATCACGTCACTTCCGGCACCAGAAATGACGCGATGGGACCCTGTGCAGGCGCAATACATGGCACGGGGGTCCAGCGCGCCTGCGCAGGGTCCCATCACGTCATTTCCGGTGCTGGAAGTGACATGACAGGACCAGTGCGGGTGGCACAGGCGGCTCACCACAGAGAGGCAAGCCGCCCCGGAGAAAAGGTAAGCCCGCGCGAGCTTCGCGCGGGGCCGATTTCAGCCCGCTAAACCCATGCGAGGTGAATCGGTACATCCCTAGTCTGCCTCCTGATTGGAACATAAAGAATCAGACCATTATGGTCTGACTTGCCATTCCCCCCGCACGCAAATTGTCCCATCCCCCTGCCACAGCTATGCGTGGCTGGGACTGTAGGGATGCACCGATTCACATCGCGCGGGCGTAGTGGGCCAAAATCGGTCATGCGAGGCTCATGTGGGCTTACCTTTTCTCCGGGGCGGCTTGCCTCTCCACGGCGAGCCGCCCACCCTGCCTGTGCTGGTCCCATCCCGTCACTTCCAGCACTGGAAATGACGTGACGGGACCCTGCGCAGGAGCGCTGGACCCCCGCACCACGTATTGCGCCTGTGCAGGGTGCCTGCGTGTCATTTCCAGTGCCAGAAGTGACGTGACCAGTGCGGGCAGCTCGAGCGGCATGGAGAGCTGCTCCGCACCGCTCAGAAGATCGAGGCAGGGGGGCTGCCACCGCGGAGAATCGAGGCAGCAGCGAGTCGCCCCCCCCCCGGCAGCTTCGTTGACACCACTAGCTGGGAGGGGCATTCTTGCAGGAAATACTGATTTGGGAAAATTCTCAAAATTTAGAAGAATGTTAATTTTAATGTTTGCAAGCAAACTTCAGTTTGAAGAATTCATTTAAGAATATCCACCTCCCAACTTCATTTCCAGTTTTTTTACAAACAACAAGGGGGAAGAAAGCCATGTTGAAATAGTACCTCCCAAGAGTACATATGTGATACTTAATCCATTTGGTCCTATTGGATGTATAGTGCTATTTGAATGACAAATGAGGCCTGTCTGCATGACCTTGGGGTGCATGATAGCCACAGAATATTCATTTGACATCTGTGAGACAATTCCCAGCCTTTAACCAGAGGCTTTACTCTGTGGAAGAATTGCAAATGAGATGAATTGTCCCAGAAAAAGGGATTGCTATTGGAAATGTGTTCTGCATTTGTCAATACACTGTTTCCTGGCACCTGTCGCTGCCCTCTCCTATATATAACCAAAATACAGTACAAAAAGATACATTCACACTGAGATGGTTTCACCAGTTCACCAGTCAAAACAGATATCCAAATTAAGAAGTTTATTTAGGATTACGATGCACAGAAATACAAGGAGGAAAAAGAGGTTGAAGCCAGATGGTAGAAATGAAAAACAAAAAATAATCTCTAGAATCTTGCCGTACATTTGATCATCTGGTAGGCCCAAAAAAGTAATACAAATTAAAAGTGAGGGAGAGCAGTCTGGAATACCCATTTTCTTTGGGCATAGGAACAAGGTCCCCCCCCCCAATTCTGCCACCTAGGGGAAAAGGAGCTGAGGAGAAAACATTGTCTATTCAGCTCCTAGGAGATAGAACAAGGATTCGGGGTGAGTCTTATCACTGGACAGAGTGAGGCAGTTGCCTTAGTTGACAGATACTGAGGGGCACAGAGTGGACAGAGTTGTGCGTGCTGCATGGCCTGCCCTTTGCCCCCAAAGGTAAGCCTGTGCAGTAGAGAATGCTGTTTCATTGTGGCTGTTGTTGTTACTACTTATTACATTTCTGGACTACCCAGTAGCCAAAGCTCTCTGGGAAGTTCATAAAAGATTAGACGCCACCTGCAAATGGATGCTTATTTGGATATTTGGTCTGCTTTTGTTGACATTTGTGTATAGCTCTCGGAAACCTGTATTTTCATACACACACACACACACACACACTTCATAAGTATGTTCAAATCTATGTCGCCGCATTTTTTGCTTTTTTCAATTAAAAAAAATAAAAACCAGAAAAGCACAATATAAAACATAATATCTATATATATAAAAGAAAGTGTCCTGACTGACTGATTGACTCGACTGACTCATCAACGCCCAGCTCAAACCATTTAATCTAAGAACGTGAAATTTTGAAGGAACATTGCTTTTATGATGTAGAGCCCCACTAAGGAAGGATTTTTGGAAATTCCATCCCTAAGGGGGTGGAAAAAGGGGGCAAAATCACCCCACTCTCATATCTCCTATGGGCAAAATAACAGGGCTGCAGTTATGTAAATCGGCCTCACCTCAGAATTCCTGCAGGAGCCAATAGGAGCAGTTATGCAAATAGCCCATACGACACTTAGAATGTTCGTATGAATTCCTACAGGGGCCAATAGGGGTGGGTATGCAAATCTCCCCTCGGCCATTTAGAATGTTCTCTGAGGGGGTGAAAAGGGAGGGAAACTTTTTAAATAACTGCCTGGCTGAATGACTGCTGTGTGGGGCGTCGTTGCATAGGCTCCATCACGTTTTGACAGATCTGCCCCAAACTTGGCACGCATACTCTCCATCACCCAAGGACAAAGACTGGTGGGTTCAAATCTCCAAAAACCCCTCACTGCACCTGTATGGCCCAAAATAGATGAGAGCCAATGGCGTCACTTGGAATGTTTGCAGGGGCCATTCAGGAGCGGTTATGCAAATCGCTCCAATGACATATAGAATGTTCGTATGAACTGCCACAGGGGCCAATCAGGAGCAGATATGCAAATCTGCATCAAAACAGAATGTTCATATGAACCATAGCTGGGGCAGAGCTGGGATTTCATTGTTGGGTAGTCCCAGGGGGTGCAAGCTGGGATTACGTTGTTGGGTAGTCCCGAGGGGGAGGGGGCAAGCAGGGATTTCATTGTTGTGTAGTCCCAGGGGGGCAAGCTTGGATTACATTGTTGGGTAGTCCCGGGGGGGGGAGCAGGGATTTCATTGTGTAGTCCTGGGAGGGAGCAGGGATTTCATTGTATGGTCCTGGGGGGGGGGTAAGGCTTTCATTGTTGTGTAGTCCTGGGGGTAGCAGGGGGAGCAGAGATTTCATTGTGTAGTCCCGGGTGGGGGAGCTGAGATTTCATTGTTGTGTAGTCCCAGGGGGGAGCTAGGATTTCATTGTGTAGTCCTGCGGGAGCAGGGATTTCATTGTGTAGTCCTGGGGGAAAGGGAACAGGGATTTCATTTAGTAGTCCAGGGGGGGAAGCAGAGATTTCATTGTGTAGTCCCGGGGGAGGAACAGGGATTTCACTGTGTAGTCCTGGGGGAGCTGGGATTTCATTGTGTAGTCCGGGGGGGGGCAGGGATTTCATTGTGTAATCCAGGGAGGGAAGCAGGGATTTCATTGTTCAGTCCCGGGGAGCTGGTAGTCCTGGGGGAGTTAGGATTCCATTATGTAGTCCCGGGGGACCTTTCCTATGGAGCGATTCAAAACAGCGGTCAGCGACCTTAAGGAATTTCGAACAAATCGTGCCTATAGGAAAATGACGACCCGTGCAAGCTTGGCACGGTCACTCTTCATCATGCGAGTGAAGCCACGGGCAAAAGCTAGTTACAGTAATACCTTGGATTGCAAGCATAATTCATTCCAGAACCATGCTTGTAATCCAAAACACTCTTATATCAAAGCGAGTCCCTGGCGGGTGTGAGCGTGGCCAATTTCGGCCCGCTACGCCTGCTCGAGGCAAGCGGTTACATCCCTACACTACTTGTCTTGCAAGATCTTGCTCGTTTATCAAGTCAAATTTTTTAAATTTTTTTTGCTTGTCTTGCAAAACACTCTCAGACCAAGTTACTTGCAATCCAAGGTATTACCATATATATATATATATATATATACATACACACACACACACACACACATATATATATACAATTTAAAGCACTCAACAATAAAAATCCCATGACCAGTTATGGCCATATCATATGCTGTCAAATCAATGCCAGAAGTAGAGGCAAGTCTATTTTTCATGCTAAAAGGATGACAATGTTGGTGCCAGGTAGACCTCAGTGGGGAGAGCATTGCACAGTCAGGGGGTCACCAGCAAGAAGGCCCTCTCCCTTGTTGCCCTCCTCCAAACTTCTCTCAGAGGAGGCACCTGGAGGAGGGCCTCAGATGACAATCATAATATTGAAGATTCAATAGCAAGTCCAGTCACCTTGTGCACATGGAATGGGGGAAGGCACTATCTTGTCGTTCACCTCAGGCAGAAAAATGTCAGGTTGGCCCTGCTAGAATACCTGTAATTACAGATGGTCAGTGATGCAGGATTTCTCCCTGTGCTGAATGTTCTTTATGCAAATAGGTCAAAGATACACAGAGGAACTGAGAGATTCAAATATTGTAAATGGAGGGGAAGGGAAGATGGAAAACTTTTCCTTTCACTAAGTAAGAAGTTTCAGCCCCTGAGTCAGACAGAACTGTATTTGCAGGGCTATTACGCCTAACCTATTACTCAAGGTTAAGTGGCCTTAGCCTTACAGGATGCAAACCTCACACTTTTTGCCTATGTGAATGTCGACCATTTCCTTAATTCATTTTCTGTAAGGCTAAGGCCATTTAGGGTACAATCCTATGAAAGTTTAGACAGAAAAAAGGCATACAACTCCCAGCATGCCCCAGCCAGCTGGGGCATGCTGGGAGTTGTAGGCCTTTTTTCTGTCTAAACTTGCATAGGATTGTGCCTTTAAAGGCTTAAGAAGTTAAGGCAGCTAAGGACTTAAATTTCAGTTATTTAGGAAGAGGTTTACTTATATCTAAGTAAAATGGGACTTTTCTTCACATTTGATATGTTATTTCTCTCTCTCACACACACACACACACCTAGTTCTTAGCATTGGGTATAAACATTGGGATTGTGATTTGACTTACCTGCTCTCCCAAATATGTTTTGAGGTACTAGTTTGTTATCTTACTATCCTTCTTCTGCCTTTCAAATGTTGCTCTCTCTTTCTCTCCCTTTTCAATTGATGACTTCTAAATGAACAAGCTAACAGTTTTTCCTCGTAAACTCTAGAGAGCACTTGGCAAATGGTACCTGAAAAACTCATTTGTTCACCTTCAGAGTGAAATTCATTTGGAGCAATATGTGCACCCTCTTTCTCTTTCTTTCTCCCTCTCCACTGCCTACATTATCTCTCCCTTCCCCTCCAAATTATTATTCCGTCAGCTTAGCCTCTGTTAGGGAGTTTTAATGGGGTTCTTAGATTGTTATTTTGGTTTTGTATTCTAAGATCAGCCTCCTGTGAGTGGGGTCAGGCTGTCTGTGGCAGGGCTCTATTAACATCGTACTCTGTGTGTATATTGAAAGTTTTAGGCTGACATCTTCCCTATTGTGGTTTTACAAAAACGTGTCTCTGTTTTTCACGCTTGTGTAAACTCAGTAAAAGGCAGGGCTTATGCAACGATGACAACGTCCCCGCATTTTCCCGTTAGATTGTTAAGCAGTAAAGTTTGAACGCATACACTGAAGATGTGTTTACCTGCATCAGGTAGCTTCAACTTAAAAGGGGCTGTACTGCTGCATCAAGGGTTTCGATTCAGCAAAGCGGTGGATGTGTCTGGCATGCGGGAGGACATGGCACTGCTTTGGAAAATGCCCAAGGGCTACAGTCTGCAAGAAAATATCAACAGTCCATAAGAAGCTTTGTTGTATTATTTTAGCGGGATGCTCTCCTCCTCCTCCTCCTCCTCCTTCTTCTTCTTTTGGTAAAGGACCTTTGCATCTAAGGAGATCATCCTCAGATGATGTTCACAATATATAGTTTGGTAAGAAATTGCCTTCAAGGAACAACAGCAACACAACCCTTGTAATTTGTGTCCTACTTTTGTGTCTGTCTGACTAGAAGAAAGCTTTGAGTATGACCTTTACCTTTTTTGTTGTTCCTTATCACTTTTTGTAGGGCATACACAGCCTTGCAAACCTTTTTTCCACAATAACTTGAGCACACTGTGACTACAAATGTAAATAAAGCCCTTGTAGGATGTACTTCAATGTAAGAAGTCACTGTAGGTTGCCACAATCAGTATGGTTTTAGAAGGTTTATTATTTACATGTAGGGTCACTAATAAATGGATGATCATGCTACCTTTTGTACAGCAGCTAGTTGGTTTTAGGTACTGATGACAATAATGATGTTCCATAAGCGTAAAGGCACCATGAGTGTAATATAACTGACGATTAGAGCAGAACAAGACAAAACAAAACACCATTCATGTAATTATATGTTGTGTAAACACTTTTTTAAAAAAGTAAATAGCGAATGTGGAGCACCTGATCCAGACAGATCAGGACCTGGGCAGGGGGCTTTGACCCTTCCCCCACTCCCAGAGGTCCTGATCTGGATCGTGCACACACGACCCCCCCCCCCACCAGTGTGGCACAAATGGAAAACACCTCGTGTGGAAGCTTTTCTTCCATTGCAAAAAGCAGGCACAGGGTCCCAAATTCAGATCAGAGCAAAGGATTAAACCTTAAACCTCCTGGGTTCCAATCTGAATTGGGGGTGCCACACCTGCTATTTACTTTTTTTAAAGCCATTCACGCAATTGCTAATCATGTGAATGGTCTCTCGTCTACTCTGGCCCTTAGAAGAATCAAGAACTGACCTGAAAATCAGGACTTTACTGGGATCACAAGGGAGAAAAGGTGTGACTACAC
Organism: Shinisaurus crocodilurus; assembly: GCA_021292165.1. Taxonomy (NCBI): domain Eukaryota; kingdom Metazoa; phylum Chordata; class Lepidosauria; order Squamata; family Shinisauridae; genus Shinisaurus; species Shinisaurus crocodilurus. The sequence goes on along the minus strand of CM037878.1, from coordinate 92,644,674 downwards.
TACTACCTCTCATTCAAAATGAATAAGCCAGTTTCATACTGATTTCAGGCAAGAATCTGAATTCAGCCTTGTGTCCCTGGGATTTGGTTTCACATTAAAATCCTAAAATAAGGGATTATTCTTGCTAAATATTTTTGGAGTCTGATTAGCATGCAAAATATGTCTTCTGACTGGTTAAACAGAGGGGAAATTACATTGTTCCTTCTAGGAAAGCTACTGGATTTTTCTTGGGAGTCTGTTATTGACTCATGAATCTTTCTTGGGCCTTATTACCGAAAGAATGATAGTTGCACTGCACATTAGTTTGGTTTACTCTTATTTATGTATGTATTATGTATTTGCAAGTTTAGTGGGGCTGAAAACTTTATAAAGCAAAAGTAGATAAATTTAGCAAGAATAATCCCCTTATTTTAGGATTTGTGAAACCAAATCCAGGAGACACAAAACGGAATTCAGGATCTTGCCCAAAATCAGTATGAAACTGGCTTGTTGATTTTGAATTCTGTTCTGGCCTGACCCAGCGTGGTTCACGACTGCCTGGTTCAGATTTTTCTGATTTTATACTCAATCTCAGTGTTCTGATTCTGACTTGCTCTGAGCTTCCTGATTTCCCATGTCAATCCTGGCTAGCAAACGTCTGAGTCAGGCCTTGACTAATTTCTGAGACCAACTTGAACTATGATTTCCTTTTAGGCATATGAGACATTATTCCTCAAGCACAACAGAGTCAAATTATTATAAATAATAAATAAATAAATAAATAACCGTAAGAGAAGGCGCAGGCATATATTTTCTGACAAAACCTAAGAGAGCCAACACCTTCATTTTGTCCTTCCCTGTTCCTAGGGGTAAATGAAATATTCTTCTCAGCAAATTGTAGAGATACATTTTTTTAAAAAACACCCCAAAACAAATCACAATAATCTGGGAAGCATGTGCCTCTGGAAAGCCTTGCTAAAATGCTTGTGAGTGCAACGTGTACATAGCAACTCTATTCTCACAGTGCGTTCCCTCTTGTGATCTAAGAGGATACTGCCACTTCTCACTTCAATGTTTCTGTTTGACACATTCTCTCTACAACTAGAAGCAGGAAAGTTCTCTGAATGCAGTAAGTTAAGGCTATACCCTGAGGCTTTATTTGTTGTTGCTATTGTTCTATGTTTAAGACAAAACAAATTTCCCTCTTTGTATGCAGCCTCACTATTTTGCATAGTCCCCAAATCCTGTCTTGCTGAACATAACAACGGTTCACAAATATGAACCAGATACTTCTTAAGGGCGCAGTCCTATGCATATTTAGACAGACAAAAGTCTCACAACTCCTGCCATTCCCCAAGCCAGCATGGCTGGCTGGTGAATGCTAAGAGTTGTAGGACATTTGTCTGTCTAAACATGCATAGGACTGCACCCTAATTCTACAAAAAACAGTTGTTGTTGTTGTTGGTGGTGGTGGTGGTGGTGGTGGTGTTTTAAAATCAGACTAATGTTGAAATCAAATTTTATCTGAAGTGAATGTGAAAGGAGAGGTTTCTGTGCAGGAGAATCATCTGAGGGATTTTGAGTGAAGAAGAAGGAAAGTTATATTTTAGCACTGGCAAAATTTATCAGTAAAGTTATGCACATCCTTACAGAAGGTACAGTCCACGTAGAGAAATGCATGGGGAAATTCAATACGTAGAGACAGCCCACAAGTCTTTCTGCAATTTTAGTGGCCCTATGAGATGTCACAGAAATGGCTACTGGCTATCTCTGGCCTAGTTCAGACAGAACAGCCAAATCACAAACAGGATTCATGCTGACATACTCTCCCACCCTCTCCAATTCCCTGACTTTCTCGTTCATGTAAACCAGGGATGGGCACCCATTTTCCTCCCAAGGGCCACATGCAGAAGTAGGGTAGGACAGGGGCCACATACTGGTGAGCAGGGCCTAGGTTGGGTATGGGCAAGGCCAGGACTTGCATCCCCCTCACCCCTCCTACACACAAACACACATGCATCCTTCCACCCCCACACAGTGACACACACACACACACTGACACACATCCCACAGTCACAAACACCACACAGTCATACACACAACCTCCTCCACTTCACAGACAAAGTCACCCCACCCAAACTATCTCTCTCTCTCTCTCTCTCTCACACACACACACACACACACACACTCATGAGTAGGACAGACCCTCCTTGTGTGTTGTCCTACTCATCAGAATCATGCTCCCCCAGGCTGCTAAAGAACTGTTTGGTGGGCTGGGGAAAGCAGATTTTACTTGGGGATGATGATAGTACGCAGGAAGGGTATTCTCTGCACACCATCCTCCCCAAGAAAATTGTGCTATCTGCAGCCTGCTGGACAACTAAGCAGATATCTTGTGGGGGCATGATTTGGCAGAGACAGGGCAAAATACCATGGCAGCTTTGGAACTCACACAAAAGGTGCAAAAGACCTTCAAGGCAGGCCTGTATTCAGTTCTGGGGGGCCACCAAAAAGCAGGGGGAGTTCATCAGGTTTGCAGGCCTTTTAAAAACAAAATTATTATAAACTGCCTTTTTAATTATTTGTATGTAAAAATACTTAGGGAGGGCACAGAAAATGTGGGGCAGCTCCCCCCCTGCCCACCCCTAGCTACAGGTCCACTTCAAGGGCTGCACTGTGATCCATAGATTCCCCATATATAATGTAAACCAGAGTTTGCTGTGAGATTTCACTGGCCACAGATTATGGCTTAGATTCTCAGATAAATTAACAAAGAAGTTCACAGCAGGGCCAGGGAAGTTCTTCATCCCCTCTCCTGTAACCACCTGTGCCTCTGAAAAGCCTGGTCAGTGGGCCTTGGGAGCCTCCCTGAACAATGTGGGACGGAGAATGACAAATTGCCCCCAAATGGGTGGAGGCTATCTTACTTTGGGTGATTTTCCTCTCTCCCAACAGCTTCCCATGCTTCATCCCATCTTGCTGCAGTAGTGGGCTGGATGGGGGCCAATAAGCTGACACTGAATCCTGGTAAGATGGAGATCCTGTGCGTTGATGCTTCCAGGTCTGGGAATTAGGCAGTTTGCCTGTTCTGGACTGGGCTGCACTCCCTCTAATGGAGCAGGTAAGTAGTTTGGAGGGTGCTTGTAGAACCATCACTGTTTCTGGAGGCCAAAGTGGCTGCAATGACAAGGAGCACCTTTTACCAACTTTACTGGTGCAACAGCTACGCCTATTCCTGGCCAGTGATAAGATAGCTGCAATGACCCAGGCATTGGTAATGTCATGTTTTGATTACCACCACAATGTGCTTTATATGAGCGGCTGCCCTTATGTGTGGTCTGGAAGCTGCAGCTGATGCAGAATGCTGTGGAGAGATTAGTGTGTGATATGTCTAGCCACTGCAATATAACCCTGTTGTTGAAAGAACTGCACTGGCTGCCATCTGCTACTGGGCAGGGTTAAGGTTTTGGTATTAACCTACAAGGCCCTAAACCAGCTTTGGGCAGAAAGTAGATCTCAGACGTTTTGGACTTCAACTCCCAGCATTCCTGACCACTGATTGTGCTGGCAGGGGCTTCTGGGAGTTGAATTTCAAACATCTGGTTATATCCTGCCCTAAACAACTTGGGGCCAGGGTGCCTGAGAGAATGCCTTCTCCCCTACAGACCTGCCCAGCTGCTGAGATCATAATCAGAGGCCCTCTTGGTTATATCACATTCTGTAGGTGTCCATCTGGCAGCAACTAGGAAGAGGACCTTTTCCATAGCGGCAACCACTCTCTGGAATACTCTCCCCAAGAAATAAAACTGCACCAACCTTGATGCAGTTTAGGTGCATATTGAAGACTTTTTTATTCACCTCAGTGTTTGATGATTTTTGATGCCGCTCATCCTGATTTTTAGCTGATGGTAATTGGTTATGTTTTAGCTGTTTTTGTATATTTATATTAGGTATTTGGATATTTATGATATGGTTTTACATGGCAGGTGGCATAGAAATATTTTATTTTATACATATACATATATATGTATAGACAGACAGACAGACAGACATAAGAACCCATGGCCTTCTGGAGTGGCTTTTTGGGGGTCGCAGTTGTGCTACAGGGGGAAAGAGAGAACTGAAACTTTCTTTCTTTGAACTTCTGTAAGTTAACTTATCTTAGGAACCAAGCCTATGTATGCAATCTGGTCTCCTAAACCCAAGACCCTATTGCCTTTTTGTGTGGAATGAGTTATTGTTACAAGTCAATAGCTTACCCAGGCATGGTCTATGTGTCTGCCAATGTCCACACCAAATGTACAAGCACAAGAGTGTCATTTCCCTACATCAAAAGGGTATTTCTGCTGCAGCTATCAAAAAGGATGGGAACTGATGGTGGGAAAGGCATGTGCATATAGTTGTTTCCAGTTCTCTGTGAGAGTTTGTACAGCACCGTGGTCAAGGATATGTGCTGGGACCAGGGATGGGCAACCATGCAATGCTGGAGCTCATTCAGGTTCTCTGAATTCCTTCTCGAAGCTCAGTTCACCTTGCTTGCATTCCCAAATATAAGTGTCTTTTCGTTTTCGATTGGGAAAAATGCACATTTTCAATTTGGAAAAATGTGTATTTTTAAAAGTGTACCTCCAAAATGCCCACTTTCTCCCATAGGCTTAAGTGTGAAAATGTGGATTGGTGGGGGGATGAGCATTTGCACAAGTGTACACTCGCAAACACAAGTAGAGAAATTTCCTAAAATTTCCTGAGTATTGCACTCTTGTTTACATTTACATTCAGGGTGGCGAATGGAACATGTCCACCTTATTTGCAAACAGGAATAAAATTCTCATTCATCCCTAGCAGGGAAGTCTCTTTTTCCATTCCAACCATAAACTAATTAAGTGGCTACTTGCCTGGTCACCTGTGGTAAGTAAAAATTGCCTTTGGGTGACCAGCAGTAAGGTCTCAAACTGGGGGGAAATGCTCCTTTTTTCAGGTAGTTAATGTGCCAAAAGTAAAATGGAGAGGAGGAGGAGGATTATGTAAGCTGCCTTGGGCTCCTTGCAGGAAAAAAGGTGGGGTATAAATATAATAAATAGATAAAAATAAATAAAAAATTAGCCTCATCATGTGTGACCATTCTGTACAATACAATATTTTGTGGGCTATTACTAGTAATTTATTTGCAAGGTTGCATAATGCTCTTATGCCCAGTTGTCATCTTCCATATGGGTATATTCACACTGGCTTAGCTTAGAGGGTCATTGTAAGGACTGCTGAGGGCTAGTTCACACATATGTTATGTAGTCATCATTTGGTGATTGCAGCATCCAGTGGTGACTTGTATATATGATTGGGCTGTCATAGTTAGGACTTTCACTGCACTGTAACACAATGCTTTTCACTGGAGTAATTTCTCATAATCTAGCTGGCTTGTGTTCACATATGCATGGTCTTCATTTGATTGTAACATCCAGTGTTGACTTGCATGCATGAATGATCCATCCTGGAACTAACACTACAGATGCAACTTTCATATAACTGGACTTTACCTCAAACACAGTGCTTTTCAGTAGAGTCAGTTCTAGGGGTAGGCGAGAATTTTGTTTCAGTTCGTTTTTAAGAAGAATTTACCAAAATTCACAATATTTTCCTTATGTGGGTCAAAAAGAACTTGAGATTTTTTAAAAAATAAATAAATGCGGGAGCATCCAAAACTGACAGATTTGCCCATCCAGGTCTGCATTTGAATCCTGTGTGCTCAACTATGTTAGAATTTAATTAGGGTTGCCACGTCATTTTTCCGATGGGCTCCACATCTTTAATAACCAGGCGGCAGGCAGGTATATATCATGGTCCTCTCCATACTGGGAATAGCTGTACCAATTGAATTTGGCTGATGCAGATAGCTGAGCATTTGTTTCAGTTTATTTTTCATAAGGATTTACTAAAATTTGCAAAGTTCTTAATATTCAGGAGAGAAAGAACTTGAGATTTAAAAAATATGAACATGGGAGAAAGCAAAACTGACAGAGTTACCCATCCTTAGTCAATCCACACATTCAACTGCCAACCATTATGAAGAGTTATTAAGTGATGAGATATCAAGGAATACACATGCATATGTGAACTAGTCCTAGGATAATGCATACAAAGTGCTCTGAACACTTAAAATGAGCTATATTCAGGTTAAGTATCTTTACTTTATGCACTGTAGGTTTCAAATTCCTCCTTATCCGTCATCTATACTTAAGGAAACAGTCTGCATTTTCAGTGTCAAGATTCTGGTGACAAACGGTTTTTTGTGTGAAAGCAATGCACTTCCAAATGCATTGCAGGTTTATGACCTCCTTACGTTATACAGTTCTGCAGGAAAAGGCCCTTTGTGTAGCAGAGGATATCAGGCCCTTCGAAACTACTTAAACATATAAGAGGCAAGATGATAACACCTTGTTGTAATGTGCCTGGAAGGCAGCAACATTATTCTAGAAAGATATTGGGAGAGATCTAAAAATCCCCTGTAACTGCTTAGCAACTAATCTTGGATGCATCTAACACCTGCTATTGCCAAAGCAGGTGTTCTCACAGTATTTCCCACATAGCCTTGCCTGATTCTTGTGAGGGTTGTTTTTTTTTCCTTAAGCCTGCCAGGATAAGAAGTGAATACCAATTAGAATGGATGGTCCTGGACTCTTAAGATGTTTCGTTTAGCATTCTGTTGGGATCCTCCAGAGCTGCAGAGGAGACTGAAGTGCTAAAATGGTGAAATGTGGTTGGACAGCATAAAAATCCCAAGATCTTCTGGCTTATTAGAAAAAGTATTTTTAGCACTAAGAAAACTCCTTGATGACCTGAAGAGCAAGTGGCTAAAATAGACAGATTTAACTTTTGCTATTTTGTTAAGTAGGATTTAAAACAAAACAAAACAAAAAACACACAGAGGATGCAGAACCAGTGTAGTAGAGGGGAAGACAATTTACTACTCTGCCTTCTACTATTATAATAAAAGTTCTTGGATTGGGGGAAGAGTCTGTGGAGGCACAGTTTTGAAGCAACACATGCAGCACTCAGGTCAACTGTTAGGGCTTTACATCTAAACCATGCTCTGTGCATCATTCTTCACAATCTTTTAAATGTGATAACAATGTAGAAAAGAATTCTGTAACAGGAATTCTAGAATAAAATCATTCTGTTCCACACTGTGAGAAAGAACAAGATCAGTAGTGTTTTTGGTAATTAGGATCTATACTTGGTAATCCTGAGTTTAACATGTAATTTAGGCTGTAATCCTATACATGCCTACTTTGAAGTAAATTCCATTGAGTTCAATAGGATTTATTCCCAAGTAAGTGTGTATAGAATTGCACTGCTATCTAGTTTTTTACTATGATTTTGGAACTATTTGTAATTTATTAGGTACTTTCTTCTTCATTTCAGTCAGGTAATAAATATAAACATCAGAAATAGCAACACTACAGGAGCAGAAAAAGAGTTGAGTTGATTTGATGAACACATCTGGAAGCAAAATGTGAGCTTTCACCTCACATTTCCAGATGCCCCTTATTGTAAAGGCATGTCTCTTAACAATATAGCTCCAAAAGGAAACGGGGGGGGGGGGGTAAAGTGAACGTTCTTACTTTACAGCTCCAAAATATGTCTGTGCGTGTCTCTCTCCCTTTCCTTCTTCCTTTTTTTTTTAAACAAAAAAAATTGATCTAGCAAACCCTGAGTCAGTCAGAAATCAAACGACAAGCCTTCCTCTTTCAACAAGCCTTCCTCTTTCGGCTACACACTTCCTTTGTGTGTGTGTGTGTGTGTGTGTGTGAGAGAGAGAGAGAGAGAGAGAGAGAGAGAGAGCGAGCCGCGAAGAGGCAGCAGCTAAAGCAGAGCGGGTAAACTCCCCCCTCACGCATTTCAAGCACAGAAAAGCTAGAAGCTCTCATCTCCGCGGCAGGCAGGGGACATCCCTGAAGCAAGTTGCAGCAGACTGCCAGGCTTACCATGCCTTAAATTTGGCACGGAGGAGGAGGGGGTACTAGCTAATCGCACGCCGCTCTGTCTCAGGGCATGGCTCTTCACCGGGCCTGCAAAGATTCGGGCGCACGCACCCTGTGCTTCTGAGCTGTCTGTTCAGTTAGGAGGAGGGCTGGGCGCCTGCACAGTCCACTTCCGGGGGTGGAGAAGTTGGAGTGCGCCTGCCTGTGGAGGCCAGCGAGGAATGAGCGGAGAGGGGTTACTATGGAAACCCAACGCTGAATGCAGAAGGGGACGGTCTTTTTACGATCTGGCGACAAATGGCTCGCGTGCCCACAGAGAGGTCCCTGCGTGCCAGCTGTGGCACGCGTGCCATAGGTTCACCTTCACTGCTCTAGAGACTAACATTACTGTAGTTTCAGCAAAACTAGAGGACACTGTGGCAGGGATGGGGACTCGGACTCCAGGACTCGACTCGTGAGTCGGACTGAGTCCCCCCTCTGACTCGAGTCCCACTTGAGTCCCAATATTTTTAATGGGACTCGAGACTCGACTCGGGACTCGAGACCAAGGACTCTTCAACATCCCTGGGCTGTGCCAGAAGGAGTGGAGAGAAGTGCGATCGCCGGCGAAGATTTTATTTTTAAAAATCATTTTCCTAAAATGCAACCTTTCAGACATTTTGGGTTTGGCTGCCTCTGCCTGCCTGTTTGGGGTTCCCAGCCTCCTCTGCCTGCCTGGTCTCTTCTTAACCAGTTCCACAGTTTGAATTGTCCAAGACAAACGCTTCTGCCTGCCTGCTTTGGTGTTCCCTGCCTCCTCTGCCTGCCTGGTTATTTTTATTTTGGATTTGTCTGCCTGGTCTGTTCTTGTCAAAATCAGTTGCAGAGTTTTGAAATAAAAAGGCACACTTGTGCCCTGAATTTATTTAAGCCACACATCTGAAGTAGCCTTATTTTGTTGGGAAAAAACCCCATTGATTTTAATAGGAACTCATGGAGTCCGCTTTGGGAGTGACTCGTGACTCGTGAGTCACCATTTTGGACCAAGGACTCGGACTCGAAACTCATGTCGAAAGACTCGTGACTCGACTCGTGACTCGAGACCAAGGACTCTTCAACATCCCTGCACTGTGGAGACAGCAAACTCAGTGATGAACTTGGGCCTAAAGCACCAAAATAGGATAGATAAGCTCTCTACAGCTACTCATAAATTTCCACTCAAAATGGACGATTTAGAAACAGAAATTGCTGCTTAAATATTTGTATGTGTGGTGCTGCAGAACAGGATGAAGGGAGCAACATGATCAGATTTATTACCCAGTGGCTTAACAAAATCTGGCAGGACTTGAGGGTGTCTGACACATTGAAAGGGCACACTGTTCACTGGGTCCAAGAGCCTCCAAAAGGATCACAATCTAGACCAGGGGTAGGCAATAAAGTGCAGACACCAGCTCATCCAAATTGAGGAGTGGCATTGTAAAAATAACAACAAAATGTACTTTTGAAAGATTTGGCATCCTCAGAAACTCCCCACAGGGTCATATCTTTTTATAAAGGGAAAAACTGGCAGTGCAGTTATCATGCTTGAATCCTTTTATAGTTCTAACGAGAGACAACATTCCTTTCTGGCTCACATTCTAGATGAATTGGACATGTTCAAACAGGATGGTGTCATCCTTGGAGATGACGTAAATGATATCCATAGCCCTACATTAAACAGGAGCAACCACACCTCTCAAAAACTTCATCAATGTAGTAGCCTTAATTGATTCATAGAACCTAGTTGCCATCTGGAGAATATTCTATCAGGGATTTAAAATATATATGTTTCATTCACTAAGATGCCCATTATATTGCCAAATCAATTGCATATTTACTTCCTATGACATATGGCAAAAGGTACAATATAGGTCAATGGCCTGTCTCAGCATAAGGCAGGTTTATATGCCAGAGATACGCAGCAGGTTGTCTGAATGTTTTCTATAGAGTAGAAAGGCATCTTAAAAATGAATGTTTAAAAAATGAAAATGTTTAAAAAATATTATCTGCCACAATTCCCTAAAAAGGCAAACTAGTATATGAACAGCTTTCCTTTCCTTGCAGAAGGAAAATTCAATTAACAAGAAATTTCTTGGTTTCACATTTTGTTTTAAGGGGTTTCCACATTCACTCAAGCTCCAAAATGCTGGGAAATTGGACTGGGACTCGGGAGATCCGGCTTCTAGCCCCCGCTTGGCCATGGAACTCACTGGGTGACTTTGGGCCAGTCAATGACTCTCAGCCTAACCTACCTCACAGGGTTGTTGTGAGGATAAAATGGAGAGGAGGATGATTATGTAAGCTGCCTTGGGTTCCTTTCAGGAAAAAAGGTGGGGTATAAATATAATAATTAAATAAATAAATGAAAATTACAGCTGGGAAATTACAGCTGTGAAGGGCTATGCCCTTAGCAGACATGTTATTTAGACAATATGGTATCTCATGCTTTGATTAGTTCCAGCTTCACCACTACCTTGGAGCTGGATGGCTGTCAGTCAGCCCTGGTGCAAGCTCTCTCGCTGCCTGAAGTGAGAAAGAACATGTGCCACTGCTGTATCAGCCTCTTCTCCTGCTGCCCCTTTCACCACCGCATCATGTCCCCCTTCCTGTGCCCCCTTACCTTTGCCGCCATGCGGCCAGATGGGCGATTAACAAATGTAATAAATAAATAAATAAACTCTATGCAGAGCCTCATGACCAGAAGAAGTGGTCGAGCGAGCTCTCAAAAGACCTGGGTGAGCTCATGAACTCTTGTGAGGCCTGGGTGAACTCTCGCCAGAGCCCTGCACCCACTTCTTATGGCTGCACGGCTCTTAACAAAGGAAGCAGAGGGCGGGTGGCTGCTCCAGAGAGCCCTGCTGGCCACTCTCTTGCTGCAGCAAATGCCATAGTGGGAGAGCAGCTGGTGGGACCCTCTAGAGCACCTGCTGCAGGCAGTGAGGCAGCGGTGGCACTGGGGGGCCCTCTTGGTGGGGGCAGGGGGGAGTGGCACAATTGCTCCTCCTCCCCCTCTGCCACCTGATGCAAGTGTCTCACCCTGCTTCATGGATTGGCCATCCCTGTTTTCAGTGGTAGAGTGCTGGACCTAACTTCCAGATTCATCTGTTCACTAGAATAGATACATGGAGTCTATGCAACTGAAGGTACCATTCCATGTTACAATTATATGACATAAAAAGAAAAAGAGATACGGAAGGAAGACGAAGCAAGAAAACTCAGATAGTAGTTCTTAACATTACGAAGTTCTTATAATGACCAGCTTGAATGGAAGCACTTCAGTGAATGGAAGCACTTCAGGGAGTGGAGGAGCCAAAAGGCAGTTGATGTTTCAGTCGAGACAATGGAGTAGGCCTTCCTGTCCCATCTGTCTCTCTGCTGCAGCCAGATAGAATGGCTGCTGGCAGATGACAGGACCATTATACCACAGTTGTAAAACTCTCATTGTAGCATCATTATAATTTTTCTTTATCTTACGTTATCATATTAGTGAATGGACCTAGCTTCACACAGGTTGGAATAGCCCTTTGTTTGATACAGTGAAGCGCGCTGGCTATAGGGGTACACCCTGCCATGATGCACACCTAGGGCTCCCTGAAGGAGGGTTCTGTCCACAGCAGGGGTTGAGGGGGCAGCAAAGCCTTCAAACAAACTTACTTCGCCCCCACCCCCTCTGAGTAAAGCCATGGCCCCTGAGTGAATCCACGGCCTCTGGCCCCCTAGGCACACACTGCCTTTCTCTGATGGAGGGGGGCTTCCCCACTGGAAGAGGCTATCTCTAGCCATTAGTTTACTTTACCAAAGGATTTTTGACATGGAAGGGTTAAACATTTTACAGAACGTTTTCTCTAGCCCTGAAGCAAAATTAGACAACTGTCAGAGTTGGACACATTGTGCAACTCCCAGCCTCCCAAGCCAGCATCGCCAATGGAGGGGCCCCAGTTGGGGAAAAGCTGCTCTAACCACTACACTACACTGGCTCTCTCTACACTGCCTCAGTGTGCAGCTGTTCAGGAACACCAGGCCTTTGTCAGGGAAACCACACACAAAGATGCCAATCCTAACTCGGCACTTCTTGTGCTGCTCTCTACGTTATTAAATTAAGGGCAGCCTTCCCCATCCTGGTGCCCTCTGTATGTGGTAGAGTACAACTCCCATCTGCTCCAGTAAGCACAGCCATTGGGGATGATGGGGGTTGCAGTACAACACATCTTGAGGGCACCAAGTTGTTGGGGAAGCCTTCAAGCAAAGTTATGCTGCTGTCAAAGTAGGACACGTTGTGTCTGGCCTGTCTGAGTGAAGTCACGTCCGCTGGGACCTCTAGGCATGCCCCCTGCCATGGTGTTCCCCCATAGGCCCCTAGGGAAGTGGCCTGCCCATAAGGGGGGCTGCCCAGCAGCAGGGGGAGGAGGCAGCCATATAACTCACTACCTCGAACTACTCCCCAGACCTGGCATTGCATGGGCAAGAATAATCCTTCGTTGGATACAACAAAGTCTTCGAGCAAATGCCATTAATTAAGTTTAGTTAATGTGTTTTAAAAACTAAATAACCATGGAGTGCACACCATTAGGGCCCCCTTAGTATGGAATCCAAGTTTCAGGCATCTAGGTTTCACAGTCTTGGAGCTATTTTTTTTTTAATTTATTAGTTTTTTTAAATGTGAATTACACCAAAACAAAACAAAAACCATAAAAAAAATGAAGAAAAAATGAACAACAACAACAACAGAAAAAATACAATTTTCTTACAGTATGTTAAATGGATCACTTACAGTAAATATTTATGAAATATATATACATAAGTATCAAAAAGGTCTTGGAGCTATGGCGCTGAAAGGCAGATGGATGGATGGATGGATGGATGGACGGACAGATATCCTCCATTATCGTCATCATCTTCATCATTGATAACTGCTTCAAATGCTGTTTTGATGTGTACACTTGTTGGATTATAATCCAATGAATATTAAATGTTACCCTTTAGTTTCTTGGCGATCCTGCCCCCCCCCCCCGAACAATTACTAAAATGAATTATAACTCACCTAATAACCCAGCAGGAGACAGATGAGAGAATTTAGCCAAAGCAGAATTAAAGCTAGCACTACACGCTAGTTCTCTGTGACAGCAGATTTAGCAGAATGAGTTTATGACACTGCCAGCGCAGGTGAGAGTTATTAGGATTATAATTGGTTTAAGATATTACTGGCGCCGTTCTGAATCAAAGAAAAGAATCAAAGGAAGATAAGGCAAAATGAGTTTATGATGAAACACATTAAAGGAAACACCAGAGAGGAAGATTTTTGCCTTGCAATTCATAAGGGTAATTTTTTTTTTTTTTTGCAGCAATGGAATGTGTTTCATCTATCCCTGCCCCCCCCCAACTGCAAAGCAGATTTGCATTACATTTAAAGCTGTTATATCCGACAATAACACTTCCATATTCTGTGCAATCAGAAAACAGATGCCAAACACTTCTCAGTATCTGTATGTTATATATAAGGTGTTGCCAGAAATGACCCTTTTGGAGACTCACCACATGACCACCTTATGCACAGTAAGTGCCATACATAGCCACATTAAAATGTGCATAATCCTGGATGTTCATTCTAAATTATGCACCTAATTGGGCAGGGGAGGGGAGAGTGCATGAACCTGAGGTTCACTCCTGCACACTGCTCTATGGATAATGTATGCATCAAGGTTGTGTGTGGACATAGATATAACCCTCTTGTGAAACTGTCGTTATTTTAGTTGTGACATTTCTATAGATGTTTTGCTTCAGCAAGACCCCCTAAATCAATCTCAAATCTCACTTCAGGTGGAATTCAGCAGATCAGCCAAAAGAAAAAGTATCACCCACCCCAAAATAAACCTCCAGAAATAACTGAGAAATAAAATGGCTCGCTAATCAGAATTCTTTTAAATTTCTTCAGTTCCCTACAAATGTTCTGCCTGAGCAGGATCCTCCTGATTCGCCTTAAATTTCACTTTAGGTGAATTTCACTAGCACCAACCCAACCTACAATAAATATACTGAACTAGGGATTAAAGTAGATAAAGGTGAGCATCTTTATGTGAAGATACCCACGTCTCCTTCACTAATTAGTCTTTTGGCACCGTACGCCCATCTTGCTGCTTTAAAGAGAGGAGAAAAGAAGCAAAATTGCAATTACTACAAGGACTGTAGTGCTGAAAATGTTGCGCATACGTGCTCACTGTGGGATATAGTAAATATAGATGCAATGGCATGATATGAAGGGGGTAAGAATACTGATTAGCTTCCCTTGCATCCAATAAAAAAAAAAATCTTCACTATTTTTCTGTCAGATATGATTTTTCTAACTCCTACTTACAAGTTGATACAGCAGTGGGCAAGGGGTTTATTTATTATAAATGAGGAAAAGAGGAAGCCTAAAGAGAGACCAGCCAACAAGAAGGAACTGCAAACTGAGCCTTCTATTTATGCCATCTAATCCTTGCTCTTCGTGTGTTTCCCCCCTATTATTATTTCCTTTTTTAATTTTTGCAACCGACTGCTCAAGCTGACAGGAAATTAATAACATTCCAGGATTTGAAAAGTGAAAAGAAGAATTAATTTTGGTATATAAGAAACTGAAGTCCTGGCTCACAACAATTCCAAGTGGTACAAAAACAGACTACACGCTGATGGGCAAGCTAGTTGCCACCACCCTGTTATCAATCATCATCATTATCAAACATTTGTGAAGTTCAACCCAAAAAGAGTTCAACGATGCAAAAAGAAAGCTTGAAAATTATACTTCCTCACAGCTTCCTCTGATTGCACGCACTACTTTAAGAGCTATACTGGATGGATCTGAGGCAAAAGATTCCTTGATTCTTTTTAGGCCTTATCTTAAAACTACAGTCACATTAGAAAGATGTATGCATTCAGGGTCAAACTACACATTATGTTGATTGCGAAGCATGGAGAAGCTTAGTTTTTTTTACTCAAGAGTAAGGGTGTTTGGCCCCAATTCAGATCAGGACCACAGCACATTGGGAAAGGAGGATTAAACCTTCCCCTCCCTGTGATTTGCTTCCAGAACCTGCCCCCCATGCAGGGGTTGAAAAGGGAGGAAATGCTTCCATTGACACCAATTGAGGCTTTTTAAAAATCACTACAAATAGGCAGGGGGAAGTCTGATCCCCCTCCTGGTATGTGGTAGTCCCAACCTGAATTAGGGCTGCACACACTTACTCTCGGGGTTTTGAAAAATGGACTCAGCTACATGCCACACGTTTAACATAATATGTAGTTTGGCCCTCAGTGGTGGATCCTGTTGTATGCATACCATCCTTCTTTTCAGTAAGAGAAAGCCAAAACTTGATGTTACACCAAGTCTAATGATTTGCTTATTTCTAATCCTGAAAGGATTTACATTACTCTAAAATGCTGTGGCCTGAATTCTAATCAGAATTATCAATGGGCTCCAGTGTCCGCATTGGCTCCCTAATGTCTCAGTCTTCAGTTCATTCAAGATGCTGATGGTGGTGATGATGATGAACAAAGGTCTAGGCTCAACCTCTATGTACCATCACACACTTTAAGGTCAGTTGGGAACACCCTTGTAAACTCACCAAATATTCACCAAATCAAGACTGCAAGAGCACCCACCATGGCATTTTATGGAGTTACGGATAAGAAAGAGAGAGAGGGCACCAATGGAGGAATTTTGGTGTTTTTGGTGTTTTTGAGTTTTTAACATAGAGCATGCTAATAGGATTATGTAAATGGATAATTTTTCATTGTTTGTATGCCCCGAATAAAACTTTTGTCAAAACATCTTGGGCTAATGAATTACTTTCCTGTACACCTGAGAGTCCTTCTCTCATTTTTTACTTTCCATTATGTGAGATTGCCTCTCATGAAGCTTCCAAGTGTCTTCTGAAAGTGATTTCAGACCTCTGTATTCAAATTGGCTTTTGGTAGCCAGAGACAGGGACGGAAAGGCACAATGGAATGTTTAATCAATATAATTGGGGTAGGTCTGTATTTTAACATATTGTTTTATAACTTGACCCTTGGGATATGGCAGGCTATGAACTGAAGATCATTAAAAAGTATATTTCTAGATGTTTCTGACTCTGTCTCTCTTATCCACAGCTGGTACAACTACAGGAGCAATCTAAATTGACCCTTGAGATAAAAGAATAGAGGCACCAGAGAAGCAATGTGAAATTAGTGTGGTGTGCCCACAATCCCTTGCAATGTTATATAGGATGCTGGAGCACAGGTTTTCTATCATAGGAGGTAACCACTCATGATCTGTGATTTGTGCTTCAATATTGCAAGGGATCTGGGACAAGGGTGGCCACGTGTCATACATTACAGAGGATAGTCTTGTGTTTTGAGGAGCATCAGAAGACAGTCCTCCATTTGAAGGCATCCTCTAATTGAAGGGCTGTCCAGTCCAAATCCAGCTTAAAGATTTTTAAAAAAAACATCATAAGGAAGAGCAAGCAGGGGTCCTGAAGTTGCCCATTCACAGTTAGCTTCTGGACAGCAGCAGACTGAGCAGGCACGTAGGTCACCTGGTCATTGTCTTCCCCACTATGGTGAGATGTATTGCATTTCTATTTAAATTATACTTATTTTTGAATGTGCATTGATGCATATAAATCAGTCCATTCAATTTTATGAAAATCTGTGGTCTCCTTTGTCCTCTTCTTGGGTGATGCATTTCCTTGTTGGTGGTATATAAGTGGACATCCTATCTGGGGCATAATACTTGGACTATGTGGTAGCAGATTTATTTATTTTTTATCCCTCCCATTTTAGCTAGGAAATAAGGAGATAAGGAAAAGGAGCAAACCCAACCCACTGAGGTGTATACTGAAGCAAGCTTGTTCCCTCTTAAAAGGACAAGAGGTAGATCGAGAGCTGAGAGACCCCACACTAGCTACAGGTGAAGCAATTAACACTTGACTATTTCTACATTAGAAAGGATGTATGGCCACTTCTATTCCAGTGTTTCCCATATATGAGCACCGAAAGCAGCAGCCATACTGTAAGTCCAGGAACAAAGGTGGAGGGACAAAATAGAGCTTGACAAGGGGATGGCATTCAATTGTTTGTATCACTGGAAGAAGTAACACTCATTTTTGTAAGCTTGGGATACATGGTCCTGTGCTTTGCTCACTGGATCCACTCCAACATTAAAACATGTGCTTAAAGTTAAGGATACAGCCAATTCTATTTGTAAAACCCCAACAGAGAGGATGGAATGCATCAACTTAAGAAGTTATCTGATGCACTCCATTATCGTTAAGCACAGACTTCCTGCTCTGATTTGGTCCTGGGTCTTCATTGGTTTTCTTATTATGAATCAATTCTAGTACATATGAAAGCTGTGGAATAAGCTGGAGTCCATTATGACAGATCAGAGCAATCACGCTGTGACGATTCTGGTTCTATGCAAAGGAAAAATAACTGTTGAGATTTGTATATAGTGTGCCTGGGGTGTATGACTGACAGCTAGAGTGAATGGAATGTTCAGATGCAGCTTGCATGTGATTGGCTAGGGAAGGAGTGACTGAATTTTAAAAGAGAGGAGAGTTAGTGAGTTAAGAGTCGGTCAGTTAAGAGTGAGTTAGAGAGAGGGAGTCAGTCTGGGAGTTAGTTAGTGAGAGTTAGTGAGGGAGAAAGTTGGACTTGGATGAAGGGAGGTGGGAGGTAGAGAGAGAGATAGGAAGGTTTGAGAAATTAGTCAGTTAGAAGAATTAAAATGCTATATCTAGGAATATATTTAATTACCTGTATCTGCCTGAAACCCGTATTTGACCCCTGAAGCCCTTATGTTTCCTGAACTTGGGCGTGTTCACACAACACTGTAACCATGGGGGAGCCGACCGGGGGTGCCCCCGCGGGACAGCCACGTGTGGGAAGCATGCAAAGTGACCATGGGCGGTAGAGGGGTAAGCCCTTACCACATGTGGCCACCCTGCTGTGCAAACAGCGGGCAGCCGTCCCGCGGGGTCCGCACAGAGGTGGCAGCCCAGAGCGGCTAGAGCTGCAGCCGCTCCAGCCTGTAGGGGCAAACTGCCCCTCTAGGCATCCCAAGCTGCCACCCCCTAGCGCTGGGAGGCCCGCACTGCGGTGCAGGGACTGCCGGCTCCACCAGGGTCCATCCACACGCGGGGCGCAGGTCATCTGCGGCACCCCGCTGGACCCCGCGGACGGCCCTGTGGTGACTCCCCCGCTTGCCGCCTGGGTCGTATGAACCGGCCCCCTGATATCCTCCTACCTGTGTTCCCAGAATAAACCTTGTTCTTTTGTTCAAACAGCCTGCTTTCTATTCAAAACCATAGATAGGGCTGCACACACTTTGGTTAACACTTTGGTATGCTGCCACTTTGGGGCTTTGGTTAACCCCACGTTCCTCGCAAGGGGCACACGCTACTTAGGGGTTTGGTGGCAGCATACCTGAAGGGAAAAACCCACTGTAGCTGGTATAAATAAGAAAGAAAGAACAGCATCTATTAAGTTTGCCAGTCTGGGTTACACGAAAGCCCCTGTGGTGGTAGTCATCCCAATAGCGGTGTGGTGATAGGCGCTAGCTATCTGGGAGGTACACCTGGGTGGCGGGGCAGATCCTGAGGCACAACAGGTGTCCTCGGTCACTAGGTGAGGAGGCAACACCCCACCTGGGTATACGGTGAGGGGTGGGTGTGCCACACATGCCTCTCAAGCAACTCTCCTTTTAGCAGAGCAAAATCAATTATCTTCTTTAAATCCCAAATGACAGGTTTAGACTCCTCAGGTCAAGAAATCTTAATGTACATGGTACCCATTCTGTACACACTATGTGTGCTCCAGTCCAGTGGGTCTGACATTCAGGCTGGAATTATATATTTCTTTACTTACTTACTGTGTACTTGTACAGAATCAATACTGTCAGATATACCATCTGGTTTTTCTTTTTCATTTTGGAAGGTATGCTTTGAATCCTGTAGCTAGGAGAGCACTCCTCACTGGGTTAAAATTAACAGCACTAATCTCCTATGAAAAAATCTAATTATCACCAGTTATTGGAGCTGAGAAGTAATTGCTTAAATATGAGAGTGTAATCCATTTATCCAGGTGTTTTCTCCAATTTGGGGTACACCATCATTATGCACTGAGATGAAACCAATAATATGGGTTGAATGGATTGATAGAGGGACATAAGTACTTTTAAATATCATATTAGTGTAATACCTTTATTAGGACAACCAAAAGTCACATTTGATTTTTGTGACATTTTGGTTGGTCTAATAAAGGTATTACAGTAATACCTTGGATTGCAAGCATAATTCGTTCCGGAACCGTGCTTGTAATCCAAAACACTCTTATATCAAAGCGAGTCTCTGGCAGGCGTGAGTGGGGCCGATTTCGGCCCGCTATGCCCGCTCGAGGCGAGCGGTTACATCCCTACGTATTGCAAGACGTTGCTTGTTTATCAAGTCAAAATTTATTTTTAAAAAATTACTTGTCTTGCAAAACGCTCTCAGACCAAGTTACTTGCAATCCAAGGTATTACTGTATGTTGCTATAGATTTTGAATATTTTCTTATGGCCAACATAGTTTTGTTGCTTTTTTTTTTTTTTTTTAAGTAACACGGCTTTAAAAAGATACCTTTGTTTTAAAATAATCACAGGATGAAGAGCTTCTCTTATTCTTTTCCCAATTGGCTCAAAAACAGCCATTTGAACCAAGACATTAGTGGCAGTATATACAATTTACACCAAGTATTAAAGTTTTGGGGCCAAACGATTGCACAATATCCATTCCTCCTGATAATGCATATGCTTTAGACTTCATAATCATGCTATGTAATGATAATATATTTAAAGCATTGAACATTTATTCAGTATCATTTCTGGGCTCCTTGAAGGAAACTTGGGGAATAGATGATAGAAAGACAGTACAATTAAATCATATGTGTGCGAGTGAGCTCTAGG
Organism: Shinisaurus crocodilurus; assembly: GCA_021292165.1. NCBI lineage: Eukaryota > Metazoa > Chordata > Lepidosauria > Squamata > Shinisauridae > Shinisaurus > Shinisaurus crocodilurus. The sequence goes on along the minus strand of CM037878.1, from coordinate 92,624,737 downwards.
ATCTGTTGGCATAATTAATAGATTAGATTTTAAAAAAAAACAAACTAAAGGATAGTATCCATTAGTCCTACATAGAGAAGATACATTGAAATGAATGAAACTTAAGTTAGTTGTGACTTACTTGGATAATAACCAAAGATTTTACACTTTAAAGCCCTAAGATGGCTGGGAACTAACTCATCTGAAAAAAATTGTTTAAAATTGTTTTTAGATACATGTGTGTGTCTCTCCGTGTTGTATGCTTATATGTTCGTATGTATATGGTTTTTGTAATGTATTGTAAAGGTTTTAATCATAGATTTCATAGATCATAGAGCTGGAAGAAGCCTACAAGGCTATCGAGTCCAACTCCCTGCTCAATGCAGGAAACTAGAGGAGGGGTCTCCCATCCAAGTAATAACCAGGCCTGACCCTGCTTAGCTTTCCACGCTCAGACAAGCTGAGCCAGCGTAAGCCACTATTTGTAAACCGCCCAGAGAGCTTCAGCTATTGGGTGATATAGAAATCTAATAAATGAAATCCCAGCAGCTCCAGCCAGCATGGCCAATGGTCAGGAATTCTGGGAGTTGTCGTCCAAAACATCTCAAGGGCACCAGGTTGGGGACGTTCATACAGAGTCACTCATTTGCAAACACGAATCCAAAAAAAAATATGAATGAAAAGTATGTTGCCTAGATGCAAGTACACAGGGAAGAGCTTTAATAAGGAAAAGCAGGAGGAAAGAGGAAGGTTTATGCAATAAAGAGCCGAAGGCTGTTGGTAATGGGACACAGAAGAACTGGGAGAGAATAGCTAGCAGCAGAGGGGTCACTGATATGTACGGGGATTGGAGCAGCACGATCCCCTTCCAGGAGAAGGGAAAATAGACCCAGATTGCAGAATTTTAGAAGCAGGTGAAGAGGGAAAGGATGGGAAACATTCAGCAAGAACTGGTATTCAGTGTGCAGTGAAAGTTGCCTAAATGCAGCAACGGGTGCTTCATGGGGAGTGAAGCTCTGTCTGGGCGGAAAAGGCAACCATGTGACCCAAGCAAAGAGAACTCTGTGCTTGGAAATGCAGGTTCAGCCATAAAGGATAGTGCAAGGAGCTGATCACAAGGAATGGGCTGTGTTCCAGGAAGACCTGGGAGAATCACAGGCTAAGCACAATAGAGGGGCTGTATATACCAGGGTGGGGAACCTTTTCAGGCCCAGGGGCTGAATTTAGATGATAGAAGGACCTTAGGGGCCATATTCCTGAAGTGGGCAAGGCCAAAAACAAAGGGCGCAGCAGGCTATATCCACAGTGGGTGGAGCCAAAGGGTGGAGCCACTTTTTAAAAATCATGCTATACGCCAAGTCTTGCAATCACACTGGGGGTCCAGGCTCACAGGTAGTTACAGGGACACAAAGGGGATAACTTGGGACATGCTTGAGCTGGGTCAAACATAGGATTCAATGGCTTGGCTCCTGGAGTGAATAGTAACCTTCCTCACACTCATGGTTTCATGATTGAATTTAGGTGTATTTCCCATGGAGGTGCTGGTGGAAGAGGACACCTGTTGAATTGGGTAAAGCATTCTGCATCACGCTCCAGTTGACAGGAACAATCCAGGGTACTTGACTGAATTAGGCATTAGAAGAAAGAAACACTTTAAGTTTGGAGGGAATGTCCATTGATCTAGCTGTTTAATATTACACATATTGCTGCATTGAAGAGGGCTAATTCCCGGTGACCCAACTTTTTACCCAGGGTTCTAGGCATTAACCCTTTCCAGCCCTTTGTTGCCAGACATTCTCTCAAAATGGGGGGCTGCTTGTCAACAGCTTCAAGGGAAATCTTGCTTTTGGCATGGCATGCTGACAGATTTTGTTCGGTTAATATGAAGTCCATTGGACCGAGCTCCAGCTCCAACTGAGACCACCCCCGCCCTCCTGCTGCTACTAGCGGTCACTGCTGTGGCCATTAGAAGGAGAGGAAGCAGCAGGCCTTCTATTGTGCTTAGGTCCAGCTCCATGACTTGCTGAACTTTGTAACTAGGAATCTGGTGCCCAAGTTTGCTTTTTTCCTCCTCGGTCCCAAACCATTTCCTTTGTGTTGTGTGTTTTAGATTGTAAAGCCGCAGGTGGGGACTGTCTTATTTCTCTTCTTTGTAAGCTCCTCTGGGAGCCTTTTTGGTTGAAGAGCAGGGTAAAAAATGATTCGAATAAATAAACAAACAATGTCATTAAAGGCGCAATCCTATGCATGTTTAGACAGAAAAAAGGCCTACAACTCCCAACATGCCCCAGCCAGCATAGCTGCCTGGGGCATGCTGGGAGTTGTAGGCCTTTTTTCTATCTAAACATGCATAGGATTGCGCCCTAACTGGAGTGGGTAGAAAAGTTTTTCAGAAAGGAAACAAATATTTTATTTTGGCAGGATAAATGATCAATCTTATTGGATTAAAGGTCCTCTGGACTACATTTAGTACTGAAAATATGTTTGCCTGAGGATAACCTAAATATAAGGCAGTGAATAAAGAAATGCGCACTTAATTTCTATAATACTTTCCCCTTCGAAATAAGTATTTTCTTATTTTAAATACATGGCTTTAAATTACATTTGTCTGTAAACAATTGTGTAATGCTTGTCCAATAGTTAAGCGTACTGAAGTCTGTATTGTATTGATTTGCCATTCATCACTGTAGCCCACTGACTGTTTCTAAAATGCCAATAGTGCTACACATCTTGTTGAGAACTGGAACGTTGTGAAAGCTCTTGAGGTTTGCAGTACAACAAGAACCCCTTGGCTGGCTTTGCTAACATCAGACCAGCAGTTCTCTGGTTGCATATCCTAGTTTCCTCCCTCCTCCTTAATGCTCCCATTCCAGCTATCATGAAATCTGTCACTCTACTTGTTCCTCACTTGGGGTTTTACAGTTTTTACCGGTTTAGGTCACCAAGCTGCCTTCCCGCAGGCCACCCATTGGGATAATTGTGTGGTCTTCAGTGCTGTTTGCCTCTTTGACTGCTGGCAGTTACAGACTTCCAACAGTAATATTTGAGTCACATTTATTTATACTACTACTATATACATCCCACAGACCAACCGAAACAGCCCACCAAGTAGGGATGTGAGGATTTTGTTAATTCTGTTCCGTCTGCGTTTCACGGATTATCAGATGCCTTTTGTTCCATCCTCTGCTCCTTGACAGAATTGGGTTTTTCCCCCAATTTCTTAGACTTGTATTCATGCGCACTTACACAAATTTGCACTTCTGAAAATGCACAAATCTCCCACAAATGTGTCTTTTCACACTTTAGCCTATGGGGGGGAAATGTACATTTTTGGTCAGTTTTTTTTTTCTATCACTAAATTTGCGTAAAATTCCAAAAAGTAAAAAACTGCTCCACAAGTCCACAGAATTCATGTGACTCAGGAAAAGCCAGTACTCTGAGGAATCTGCTTGTTGGATTCATAGAAATCTGAACTCATTCGAATCTGTTGTGGCTCTCTCCAACATCTCTACCACTAACGCCATTTGGACTCCCCCCCCCCTCCCACACAGTTGCTGCTGCCACACCACCAAAAATCACCACTGTCCTGCAGCGATTCTGGCACACAAGGAGTATGCATCTTGTTTCCCAGCAGAATTGTTGGTTTTCCAGCACCACAGCCACTTCCGGTGTCCTGCTTTAACTTGGTCAGACTTTATGCTGGGCAAATAAAGGGGTGAATCCAACAGGCAGGTCAATTAGGCAAACAAATAGTCAATCACAGAGGTATCAGTCCAGTATGGGATCAGTTTAAGGCAGGAGTAGGTACGATACAGGCAATGGTCAAAACACAATATTACCAGGCAAGTAGTTGGCTTCCAGAAGAAATTGTTTTGACCTTGGTTTCCAGCCAAGGATTCAAAGTGGGGCACTTCTGCTCATGGCCATCAACCCTCTGAAGTTTTAACCTCCCTTAACTCAATACAGGCATGCTTACTATCAAGCTGAGAGCTATGAGATGATGTCTGATGCTGGTCACTCTTGCAGTGATTCCACAACAGCTCCAAGAATGGAATCACCGATATAACTGGCCTTTGCTCTTCACTGCTCACACATCTGAAAAATTTGCCAGGGAGGTCCTATCAGTACTATTAGCCTCCGCAGCAGTGACTCTTAGGGTCAGTAAAGCTGTCAGGGCCCAAGAGGAGGGATTCTGCTCCATGGTTTGTGTAATCCTCTTTCCTTTATTCCAACGCATCAGAATGCTCACCAGTGCCCTCCAACTCACACTGAACCTAACAGTTAAATGTTAAAAGACTTGAGACTAAATGAAACCAATTATTGAACCCAAACAATGTAAACTCAGCCCCATGACTAACTAATCCTGCACTGTCAGAGGTTTGGTGGGTGGGTAGGGTCTGCTGCAGCTAGGAATTGCAACTAGGAGGAGATGTGGCAACTTCAAATAAACACATTCATTTTTATTCTTGATTGGCCAGGCTGCATGAAGGAATTCAGTTGGCCCAGCCTCTTTCTCATGTTCAATTCCTCTCCAGAGGGGGCAGAGGATAAATCATAACTACCTCCAGGCTTCAAGCAGTGTAGAGTTGCTGTTGAATCCCAAGGTGGATTTTTTTTTAACAACTTGGCATCAGTTGTTTTACATTCTGCAATAAAGTCTAAAGAATACAAGGATTTTAAAAGCCTGGGAGCTTGAGACAACTATCTTGACTATCTAGAATAAATTTATTATTTTATTCATATTGTTTTTTTGACCCCAAACAGAGTAATATAGCAAGGAGTGATATATTGCCTACAAAATTATTCCATATCCATGTGATGTTTTCTTAGAAGTTAAGCATACATAGCATTGATTTGCCATTCATCACTGTAAGCCCGCCAACTATGGGAAAGAAAGAAGACTGATCCATTTTACATAATTTGCTATAGATTGCAAGTATACATCAAGATCCTAAGCAGGTGGGTGATAAGTACAGGTGACCAATCTAAAGATTATCTGGTATGGTTATCCATGTAGCTGGTAACTATGCAGAGAATGGAAGTAACCCTATTAGATTATTATTACCAATATGAGTTTATGTCTGCATTCCAGTCCCCAGTTTGTTCATTCTCAGAACATCTCCTGTAAATTAAATTGCTGTTTCTTATATGTGTGACATTTCATGAATAATTCAATTCACAATAATAGCCCCTAACAGTGGATTCTCACCAAAATAGTGAAATGGACCAAAAACCTGCTCTACATCCCTTTTTTCTTTTTTTAAAAGAAGTCACGTGGAGTGGACCCTACCCATGCCTTCTCTCAGAAGTCACAAGGCACCAAGGGATGTCTTTCAAATGATGGGAAGGACATAAACTACTTTATGTCTACTGTTCATGGACATATTATTCTTTCTAAGATGATATGTTCTCTAATAGTCTTTATTCCCCATCACTAACAATGAACTAATAGTCATCAGAACTCGGAGCCCAATGTTGTGCCGAATATTTCAGTTCTTCCATTTTCGGCAGTTCATGCGGGAGTGGGAGGTGAAATAAAAACTCTGGTAAAAGAGGCTTGGGAGGTGAGAATTTCAAATAACTTTTTCCCCTGAGGAGGAGAACAGGATTTATGCTAAACTTTTTAGGTGTAGGCGGTGGCTGAGGGATGGGATCTTTATTTATTTATTTATTTATTTATTTATACTTAAAAAGCACCTCCTGCACTTGTAGCAGCCGGGGTCTCTTTATAGAGAGGCTTCTCCAGCCCAACAGCTCTCATGAGACCACATGACCGCACCCTCTCTCATAGTGGTATTATGGAAGTTCAAGAAGTGGTGTTGGGTTGGGGAAGCCTCTCTGTAAAGAGTCTTGTGCTACTGCAAGTGCACAGGGCATTTTTAAAATTAAAATTTAAAAAATAGCAAGAAGATACTTCAGCCACCTCCTAAACTTTAAAAAGTATGTGGAAACCCTGTCCCACTCCCCATGGAGAAAATTATTTGAAATTCTTCCACTCCCTGCAGAAGAGGCAGAACAAACACAGCTTATGCTGTATCCAAACAGCACCCCAGCTTCCTTCCCTCCCCCTCCAAAGAGCTTCATCTAAACTGAGTTTCATCACACTGAGAGCCAGTGTTGGTTAGAGTGGTGAGAGTGTTGGACTGGGAGTCGGGAGATCCAGGTTCTAGTCCCCGCTCGGCCATGAAACTCACTGAGTGACTTTGGGCCAGTCACTGACTCTCAGCCTAACCTACCTCACAGGGTTGTTGTGAGGATAAAATGGAGAGGAGAAGGAGGAGGATTCTGTAAGCCGCCTTGGGTTCCTTGCGGGGAAAAAAGGTGGGGCATAAATATAATAAAATAAATAAAAATGGCCAAAAATGGCCATCTAGAGGAAATGCAGGGTGCAAGGTGTGTGGCAGTGGTGCTGTACCTCGAACTGTGCATTGGATGCATGCATGTAAGCCTCCGAGTTCAGAGGTTTACGTGCACTGAGGATGGGGGCGATAGGATTGCACTCTAAAGATCTTTAGATCACTAAAAATCACTAGCACTTAGGGATTTTACTTAGCAGTATATAAATGCTACAAATAAATAAATAAATAAATACTCTAATTAGAAAAGGGGTTTTGGATGCTCCTGAAATGTTTCCCCAAAGCCTCTTCATCACACTGGTTCACGACTGCTTATCGTCTCAGCCGGATGCAGTTTCATTTCAGCACCATTGTATTGTCTAAAATTTAGCTATGTGATAACATCACTGATACTAGGCAGAAGAAAGCTGATTTTATCAGCCAGTCAAGGTTGTGAAGAGGCTGAGCCTCACAAGGTGCTGGGGAGGGGAAGATGGGGAGGAAGATGCATCCTGCATCTCTGCTTTGCAAAGCCCCCACCCCTTCAAAAAATAGTGTGAGGACCTTTTTGTATAGGAAGTTCCCTTTGATGAAAAGCATTCCTCCATTTTGACTCAACCTGAGCATCCACTTGTAGGAAAGTATTAAGGAATATATTTAATAGTATTAAGGATTTAACTGATGCATGCTCTTGATTTCCTTTATTGTGTTTTTAATTGTGCATTTAATTTATTTGTTTTATGTTTTAACATAACCACCAGAGTTTGTTTTTAATCTGCATTTTATAGTTAACCACCTTGACCACCATTTGATGGCAGAATGGTGGGATATTTATCTATTTATTTAATCTACAAATAAATAAATAATGCATTGACATCCGCAATAGCCCTGTTCAGGCATTCTCCCCTCACATGATTACCATCACATGTAGGGAAGAGTGGGGCTATTCTTACTGGCCCCAGCCCTGCTGTCATATACCCTACTGGGCCCCCTCCATACACCAGGGCTGAAAGCCTAGTCTCTACACCAAGAAACATAGTGTTAAGAAATTTTGAACAAGAGAAATGACAAAGGGTCAGTATATATTGCCATCCTCTGCATATCCCCAGGTCTCCAAATTCCAATCTGCCTCTCCTTTCTTCCACTCACCCATACACCAGTTCCCATGCCATCCTTTCTACCATGCTAGTTATCCCCTCCCCATGGTTTTCATGGAGGAAGACATATGCTTTCTCTGAGTGTATATCAGGGTGGCCTTTGCCAGCTGTTCTTCCTTAGATCTTGCTGTCAAATGTTCAGCGGCTAATGGCAATGACTAGCGCATGGCATGAATGATGTGTTCCTGTCATTAATGCTCTTACTACCATGAGAGAATTTCTTTCATTTGCTACACCATTTCTCCAGCTTGCCATGCATTTCTTTCACTTCTCTCTCTATGCAAAGGTAGCGGGATTCTTTTTGAATTAAGGTATCATTATAGTGGGGGTGGGGTGGGGGCTCTTCACAAAGTGGCTATGACAAAGGAAGAGGCATATGATGAACTACACCACTAGAGAACTGCATTACGGTTGGAGCACAAGTATGTGATGCGCATGAAATTCTCCGTAAGAAAGCTATTCAGTTAAAGGCTTTTCGGACATGCTTTACTGCAATCACATGGCAACATAGATCTTAAATCTTCTTAAATAGATGTTCTGAGGCATGCACATCTTCATTGTAAGTATTAAGATGGTTTGACATGAACAGCAATGCAGATTGGTTGGTGCAAACAGGCTAAAATATTGCAAGAATGCAAGTATCATGAGAACATATATCATGCTTGTTCATGTAAACATGACTTCCAAGCAATTCTTCTTGAGCATGGCAAATGTTTGTCCACAGAAATAATCAGAACAGAAATTGAAAGTAAGAGAACCGTGATATTCAATATTCAAACATAGATGTGTGTTTTTCACTGCAGATTTCAGCAGGTAGCCTAATCTTGTGAATCAGAGACTATTCAATGTATGTGACTTATCCAAAATCAATGTTCCAGTTGCACAATTACTTTCAGGATTGATCTACTCTGGAATCTCCTGGTTTTGCCAAAAAAACAACAATTGTAAATCCAAGGCCATATTGGCTAAATTCATACTAATAAATTTCTCCATATGAATGTGAGTAGGTATACAGAATGATGTAGAGAATGGCAAGTATAAACCTGGTGTAAACAGTGAGGGAAAACGGTTCCTACAAACCATGGTTTGTAATCCTGATTTATAACCCTGATTTGTAATCACTTAAACCACAGTTTCCTAGTTTGCATGCCACAGGAAACTGTTTTAATAAACCAGGATGCCTCCTCTCAAGCTGGAAGAGCAAGAAGAGGAGGGGAGGGGAAAGGGAGAAGAAAGCACTCATTCAGGGCCGGATTAAGAGCATTATGGGCCTGGTGCTGAGGATTTTGGTGGGCCTTTTTATGGAAATAAATAAAATGAAGACGCAATTTTATATTAAAACAAATTAAATATTTTAATTACCATTAAAGTGCCAAAACAGAAACATATTGAAAATATTTCTTTTTTTGTAAACAATAAGCTTGTTAACTCAATAAAACCGTTCATCACATATCGTTGATGATAAGTACCTCCAGGTTTTTTAACCTCTAGGGCAGTCTTCCCCAACCGGGGCCCTTCCAAATGTTTGGGGCCCCAGCTCCCATCTTCCCCAGCCACTGGCCATGCTGCATGAGGCAAATGAGAACTGTAGTCCAAAATATCCAAGAGGGATATTTGGTGAACTCTGTTCTCGGGGGTTTTTCAAAATAAAACTTAAAATGCCACACAATTCCCCATGAAAGCGCACGTGCGCACACACACACACACACACACACACACACACAGTATTAGCCAAGCACACACACACACACACACACACACAGAACTCTGTTCTCTGGGGTTTTTCAAAATAAAACTTAAAATGCCACACAATTCCCCATGAAAGCGCACGTGCACACACACACACACACACACACACACACAGTATTAGCCAAGCAGGTGACATTTTGCAGGCGGCAGGAGGATCAACACCCCAAAAGGCAGACACCCACACCCACAAACACACAGCCCTTACGTTCAGTTTGGCTCACAAAAGAGGGAAAGCCCTTTTACAGAAAAAAAGGAGAAGGAGAAGGAGAACTTGCAGATCAAAAGAGTCAAACTTTTGAACCTTACCTGTGCAGAGGAGGGCCATCAGGACCAGCGGCAGGTAAAGACCATCCCAGAGGTTTGTCCCATAGCAAGCAGAAGTCATGGTGGAGATTTTGGAGGCGGGTGGGCAGAGAGGGGTCGCTTGACAGAGCAAAAACTCAAAAACTCCTGCAGCTCATCAGTAAGGGTCTTCCCAATTTCCCCCAAATTATTTATTAAAAAAAAAAAAAGCAGCCACAACAAAAAGCCAGGAAGCTTTGCTTGACCAGGAATAATTGTGTTGTTCTTGTTGCTTTGTTGTTGTTGTTTTTTTGTTAAACTAGCATTTGAACAATTGAGCTGCGAATCAGAAAGATCTTTTGCTCGAGGCTGGAGAGAGAGGTCCCTTCTAAATCTGAATATTACAGACCCTAGCAAGCCCCCCATGTGCTAGAAGTTCTCACAAAGAAATGTAGTAACAGTGATTGAAATGCAAAGATACTGAAATGCTAATTTGAGAACAACAGTTCTTGCTAGGTCAAGCCTGTAATGCAGATGTGCTTAGAACACCTTTCTAATCTTGAAAAAATCATTAATTATGCTGAATGATAACGATCAGAGCTAACTCCGAAGGGGGGAAAAATCGCCGCGTGTCCCTATAATTGCGGGCCTGTTTTCTGTTAAGGGCCTGGAGCTGTCGCTCCAACAGCCCCTAGCTTAATCCGGCCCTGCACTCATTGTATCAGTCATTCCCACTTCAACAAACCACGGTTGTTGAATGGATACATTACATCTGAACCAGGCATCTCTGATGGTGCACACATTTTATTTACCTAGGAGCTGCAACCACTGAAGGGGCAGCCTAGACTAACCTTTCTCCACATGGCCATATACATGACAGCATATAGAGATTCAACACTATGGACTGATGCTATGTTGAACACTGCGCTGGTTAAATGTGGTGGAAAGTCTGTCAAAGTGAAACAGGAAGCAACTGATAACATTAAGTGGACAAACTACTGAGGCATCCTGATTATACATGTACCAGAATTTCTGAAAGCTTGCTTCATTTTGCTATTTGCTTTTCACTACGTATAGTATTATTATTTCCATTTGCAGCTAATAGTATACATTATTTGCATTTATATCACAAAGCAAACATTTTCAGAAAGACGAGATGACAAGGTGAAATAAAAGACAAGAACATATTTTGTATTCCCCAAATCATCACAGATACAAAATGTAGTGTATTGTTTAGAGGCAAGGGCACAGCCTAATTCACATATTCACTTGGCTGACATGTTTGGAAAAATAAAAATTTCAAATACAACAGAGCAGTATTTACAAAAGGACTACACTGTGGTGTATATCAAGGGCAAAAATTAAATTCAGTTAACTAGGAAACATGAAGAATCTGGGTTTAGATAATAGAGGTTCTAACATAATTCCATAGTTGTAGACTAAATGTTGCATTGTATATGGATTCCGCAAATTAGGGAAATCCATACAAGATTGGCATCACAGTTTTCTCCTCCTTATCCTGGATTTTGGATTGACAGGACAGTTATGATTAGTTGATTTTAAAGTGGTCACAGAGAGTTCAGGATCTGGTTAGTAGGAACTGAGTTTTTCTTGATACTGACCAAATACGACAGTTCGCATGATGAGCTGTGTTTGGAAGGTGCACTGTGTTTGTGTTCTGAGTGAGGAGCACTTTTATTGACTTCAGAACATTGCTTATTTCTTGAGAGTTTGATAAAATCTGGCGGCGGAGTATGCAAATAAATATTTTGATTCTAATTGCATTTGTATCAGAACATTCAAAGCTTCCTGCCAGATTGTGCCACTGGGAGTTACTTATGGAGCCATACCCACCACATGTCTCCTTAGAACAAAGTTAACAGAAGTGTGAGCCAATTAATCAAGGAAATATTTAATAATGTTCATTGTGGATTGTGATCTATCGATCTACTGTCATATAATATTGAGGGAGGAAATCCCTTGCTTACAATATTCTAATAGTCAGTTAGCTTGCACTGTAAATGTATATGATTTTCTTAAATAAAGAGATTGATGTGGCCTTTATACTGACATGGGCTTCCTAAGCTGCATTTTTTAGTATATTGATTACAGTCAATATAGAAAGGAAAGACTTTCAGTGAAACAACTCTGTAATTTCCTAGTGCTGTATTACTGTAATGTTGCAAAGATGATACCTGGATACAGATCCATTTGTTGACTAATATCACAGCAAACCATGAATTAACCTAAGGGTAAATTAAGTTAGCAATCCTCCTCAGCAATTCCTGATTTAGTCATTCACTTAACCCCAGTGGCGGCTTCCAATAGAGATACTACTACATGTTTTAAAAACCATGAGCACAATCCAGTTATGCCCAGGGTTGGCCAAATGTTCAACAGGCTACTGTAACTACCTTTAATAGCTTGATCATCTGCTGACATGAATTAGTTGGTGATAATACTTATGGCCATGCTATGAAAAGCTTTGCCTGCTGATTCCAGCACATCCAGCTGGTGTTGAAAGGCAGAAGACCAGGCCTGACCATGTTTTTCTTTTCTTTTTTGGTCAGTTGTGAACCCTAAGATCAGTGAGACTTAAAGTGCTTAGCTTTGGCTGGATTCTGCCCAAAGGTAAGAAACTGAAATCATCAGAAAGAATCTTCTAGAGCACAATGCTCAAAGTGATTGGCATGTGAAGTCATGTATGGAGGAAAAGGGGATGGGAGAAGTAGGAGAAATGAAATCAAACTCATGCTCGAAATCTCCCTTCTTACCTTCCTCTCCAAATGAGGTAGGCTGCTCATGAGGTTCTGATGATCCTCAAGCTTATTTGCAATCGTGTTCAGGCCGTTGCATCTGTGCAGTGAGACCCTCCAAAATAATTAACACCAAAGTCTGGAGCCTTAAAAAGCCACCAAACACTGGACAGCTTTTTTCTCCAGAGCTGTACAAGATCTACAGCTGAAGTACTTGACACCTGAAGGACTGACCCTGGGAGGGACTTCTGCATATAAAACCCTCCCCATGAAGTTTGGGAAGCAGAAAATGTGATATGTTTCAAATGCTTCCTGAAAATGCACTTGCTCGCCCAGGCTTTCTCAGGCTTGTAATTAATTGCAATTAATCGTATGCTGCTCCATCTTACTATTTCTTGTATTGTTTTGTATTGTTACTGCAGCTGAAATGGTTTTCAATAGTGTATTTAAGTGCGATTTTGATATTTATATGTGAACTGCTTAGAGATTTTATTATATTAAGCAGTATATAAGTATTACAAATAAATAAATCTATGTGCAGCTTGTGCCATATGGCTTGGTTGAAGATTCTCACAACTGGCCGCAAATTTTACTTTGAGAAGAAATGGAGGGGAAATGCTTTTATTGTACTAAGGACCATTCTCAAAGAAATGCCATCCCATCACTTTATTGTCAAAGTCATTGTTTGGTATAAAAGGGAATATTCTAATAGAGATCAACTACAACAGCAGGCTGTTGCAGAGTTTCTCATCCAAACTTGGCTTTTCCTCTTAAATTAATTGCTGGACTTAGAAACACGTTGCTGAATTACAGAGAGAATTAAGATGTACCTGTGACTTATTTGGGGCTTTACATAGTAACAGATCATAGGATCATAGAGTTGGAAGGGGCCTACAAGGCCATCGAGTCCAGCCCCCTGCTCAATGCAGGAAACTAGAGGAGGGATCTCCCATCCAAGTAATATCATGTGAATAAAGGGGAGGGGATGTTTAAAAAAAAAACACCTGCTTGTCAAAATAAATGTTCAGCTACAAATGCTATCTGACACTGAGAAAGATCTGTGAAGCCCTGATTGTATAAATGAGCCAGAGGCTTGATTATTCACAGCTGTGGATTATAATTGGTGGGTTACAAGAATTTTGGCATGAAGAGTATTATATACCTATGATATCAGCAACCAGAATTGGTATTATAAATCACAATACCCCCATGCCATACTCTATCCTCTAAAAGAAATAATCAGCACCAGTCACAGAATGATCCTTTGGCTAGTTCACGTCTCTAGTCATTCCTCACTCATCTACTTGCATGACAAATGAGGTGGCAAGATTGTGAGCTGAACACCCACTACTATTGGAACCACTTCAAAGCTGTGTCTATTAGTAGCCTGTGTAGTTTAGAAAGGGTCTCTTATCCTCTTGGATTCCAATATTGTTGGACAAATCTGTGAGAGCTGGACTGACCCGGGTTCAAAAGCTTCCCTAGCCAGTGACCCTCAGTCCCAGTCACGCAGGCGGAAGGAGGAGATAACAGTAGTTAATAAAGATTAAAGAGTTTATTTGTAAGACCCAATTACATGGGATTAAGGCAAGCAATGCATCTCCTACTCACTACATCATTGCAGATACAAATCCAATACCCCAGTGGTAAGGCTAGATGAAGTGAAGTCCAGAACAATACGTGTCGAGACGAGACGAGAGAAGAAGAGGAGTAAAGCTATCAGCAAGTGTGTTAGCTTTATACCACCTATAAATAGGATATTACTCACCCCAGTTGTATAACCTATTCATCAACATGTTTACTGCTAAACCTGTCCAAGGTTGCTGAGTCATATCATCTTGAGACTATGTCTCGTGACTAGAGACCTTGTGTACTTGAACTCAAGAGACACCCACCAGGTCATGTGATAATCTCGATGTCAGGTGGTAATCTCGTTCTGCCTATGCAAAACCCAACATCCCCCTGCTTTTGCATTTGCGCAGAATGTGGTTATTTACTTCATACAACAGCAACAGCTTTGTTGACATCTGATGCTGTTTTTTCATCTATGGACCTTGATAAAAAAAACTTTTGCAGGAATGACTTTACCTGCCAGAAATTTGAACCACCATCAAATCACTTCTGATGTATCCCTCCTTATGATACAGTTTTATTTGCAAACCCAAAACGTTGTGTATTGCTATCTGCCTGCAGCATAGCAATCCTGCCTTGGTTTCCTGAAAAAACTGTAATAGGTTTTTCACATCAATCCCAGCATTATTTAAACATTTTTAACAATTTAAACTATTTAAACAAATGCAATAACTATTCTAGCTTTACAATAGCATAATAGCACAATACATAATACAATGTATTCAGTTCAGCTTCAGTTGAACTCTAATTTTTAGATAATTGTTTCTAACAAAATCAATCAAACAAAGTATGGTTATAAAAATAACAAACTTCAGGTGTGTTCTTGTTGTTCTTACTATCACAACCACAACTGGCATTTCTGTGAATATGTAAGCCACCTGTGCTCTGACTTGTAAATCTTAGTCTGAAGTGTGATGTTCCATCCAGATAACACTCAACTTCTTTTCAGAGCTCTCCAAGCATGTCCTGTTGGTCTAACAGTCTGCCCATCACACTGACAGCAATATCTGGCCTTGTTGCTTATACAATGAAGCTCAACAGCCCAATGCTTCTGTGTAGCATTCAAACTGCTTTTCCATCAGCATGTGCTTGAAAATTCTCAATTATTTGGAGTCTCTCACTGAGTTAACTTTCTCCAAAATTCTCAATCACATCCATGATATTTCTCTGGTTTGTTGCAGTAAGATACTGCCCTCTTGGTTCTCTCTCAACTTCTATTTACAAATAAACAGTTGATCCACCACCAAGCAGTTTCAATTTAATGAAATTCCAAACCCTGGATCAATTATATCATATTGCTTTTATCTGTCCAGAAAAAACAATAGATCATCCATCTAAACAAGTACATACAGTCTATGTCCCTGTTCCTCCTGTTTAACAAACAAACATTGATCTGCCTCTCTGTGCAAATCTCAATTCAGCAATGTTTGAGTTCAAAACAGAATTCCAGCCTCCAGCTGATTCTAACTTTTCCTAAAGAAAATTCTCAGACAGTTTTCCAAAGACTTCCTCTCATTTAAAATGCTTATGTTCCAATATTTCAACTTTGAAATATTCATACATCTTCACATTCTTAAACATCAGTCTAACTGTTTCCAAAGCAAATTGTTGTTGCACTCATCTTATGATTATCCAGCTCCTTTTAACTTGAGCAAAAATCACAAGCAACCAATCTTGCTATTTTTCATGTAACCTTTTCCAATCTGGTTAGTTTTCACTTAAAAATTCTATCTGGTAACAATGAGTTCCATGGACTGCTGTTTGTTTCCCCAGTTTCCATGTTTTGTTCTTTATCCAAAGAATTCAACTCAGCTTGCATAGCCTGAAGCTATGGTTCAGCTTCCTTAACAGACAATTTTTTCACCTCTTTGAAATTTTTAGCTTTCAAATGGCTTTTCCTGCAAATTCATCCTGATATCTCACAGGTTGTTTGACTCACCTGTTCCTTACCTCATCAGTTATCAGGTTCCTGTTCCAATAAATTTGCACCAATGAAGAACAATCATTTGTTTAGCCTCCTCTAAACCAAATGTGTATCAGAGTTTGTCAAATTTACCTGACTGTCTTTCAGCAAATGCTTTTCTATTCTGACTCTGAGCTTGATGCATCCCCTGCATTAACAGAATTAATTTTGAAAATGATCTCACCTTTTCATTCAGCATTATACTCAACACTTCTAGATAATCTCACTATCCAAGTGTTATTCATGTGAAACACAATATTCTCATTTCTAGAAAAATCTCATGTAAGCTCCCTTACAGATTTCTTCTAACTTTGAGGTGTATGTACCTACATATCAGATCCAAGATCCTGAAATGTTTCTCCAGAAGATTCCTCCTTCTACACTACTTTCTATAAGGTGTACAGTTCAATACAGAACTAAAACTTCTATCATGTACATAATCAAAACATTTAAGAGCTTCTACCCAAACCTCATTAGCCAAATTAGTATCACCTCTTCTGAGTGTTTGTTTACTCTTTCACACAATTCATGTGTTCAATATCACATCCTGTTAGAAATGCATCAAAACATGCACTGAATTGAACTTCTCCCATATATCAAAAGAAATAGGTAACATGGGTAATATGCTTGTTTCCCACCCAAGCACAAAACACCTTGACTTTGTTCAATACTCCAGTTTGCTATCTAACATGTACACAACCTGTACCTTGTGTATTGATCAATTAACATCATGAAATAACGTGCCTTTCCTCTAAAAACCATCAGAGTACCCACAAGATCACCAAGAACAAATTTAAATGAAATGAACTGGTTTTTCAGCTTGCCTTCCAGTTTACCTGTTGAAGCTAGCATCCCTTGTTTATGTGCACAAAATACTTTTCATGTGAACATTACAATTTCCAAATGCTTTCCCCACCAGAGTTTGCATTTTCTTTCTAAATGACCAAACATCATGTGATATGCATGCATGTACATGTCATACATATAAGCATTTAACCTTTTATAGTTGCATCAGTACAACTTTCCATTTCTTTATTACACCATTACAGTATGAAAGAAATAATCCATCTCTTAGCTTTGCCATATAAACATACCTAATTATTCAGTATTTTACATTTTGCTACAGAAAAATCCACAATATACTCAAGTCATATATACATTCAGTACATTTCCTGACATTTCCAGAGCATATATTACACTTTCTTGATTCCAAGTTATCAAACTTTCAAGAAATACAGTTTCAAAAAACATGACTGTTAAACTCCTGACCATTTGCATAGTCTTCCTTCTGCTTATTTATGTCCAACACAGAAAGCTTTGTTTTAACAATCCACTGTTTTCTGTTCACAACAAAATAATGTCCATTTTGTTATCTCTTGGGTTAAAACACAAAGTTTTTCCCATCAGCAGTACCCCTGTTGATTTCAAGCTCCTTCTTCTGTGATCCCACATGAAGAAAATGAATAACAGCTTCCCATTTTAAGCACAGCTTTCTCTGTTCAAAACTGCCACGCTGTTTTTCTCCTGCTGTTTTAAAACCACGCCTCCGCTGGTTTGATACAGCCTCCCGTGTAGTCTCAAGTTTCCCAAGATACGTTCCTGTCACACGTGACTTTGCTGCGACATGACGCTCCAGACGCTTTGCCCACGTCAGACGTAATCCACGTATTTGTAATCCAAGCCACTTGTTGATACAATGCAAAAGATAGCTGATCCGCTGCTGAGCGAAGAAGCAAACTGTAAAAGAAATATGATCCTCCTGCTGTAGCCTTGACTCAAATGAGTAGACACAGAGCCTCCTGGAGATATTTCCTTGCCCGATACAGCTCCTTGACAATCACTCCAGCAAGCTGTGGAAAACGAAATCCTTGTGTGCAGCGTTGTTCACTTTTCAGCCTAGTAGCTGCCCGAACCGGCACCTCCGTTCCAGCTGCTTTTCACAGTCTGTAGCCTTGGATTTGCCAAACCTGGCACCTCCGTTCCAGCTGCTTTCAAAACGAAAAATCCTTCGTCTCTCTGTCCTGCATTCTTCAGTTGTGCTGCATTCCAAGCCGCTGTTATCAGCTCTAGCAACATTGCCTTCCCGGTTTGTTTACAAACCGTTCTTACAAATAGTAAACAAATCCTCTTAACTCTATAACTGCCGAATTTCTCCATACTGCGTCTCTGTGGGCTTATCTGCCCATCTGAGATAACCATCAGGCTTATCTCTTGTGATCTGGGCCCATAACCAGATGTGAGAGCTGGACTGACCCGGGTTCAAAAGCTTCCCTAGCCAGTGACCCTCAGTCCCAGTCACGCAGGCAGAAGGAGGAGATAACAGTAGTTAATAAAGATTAAAGAGTTTATTTGTAAGACCCAATTACATGGGATTAAGGCAAGCAAGGCATCTCCTACTCACTACATCATTGCAGATACAAATCCAATACCCCAGTGGTAAGGCTAGATGAAGTGAAGTCCAGAACAATACGTGTCGAGTCGAGACGAGAGAAGAAGAGGAGTGAAGCTATCAGCAAGTGTGTTAGCTTTATACCACCTATAAATAGGATATTACTCACCCCAGTTGTATAACCTATTCATCAACATGTTTACTGCTAAACCTGTCCAAGGTTGCTGAGTCATGTCATCTTGAGACTATGTCTCGTGACTAGAGACCTTGTGTACTTGAACTCAAGAGACACCCACCAGGTCAGGTGATAATCTCGATGTCAGGTGGTAATCTCGTTCTGCCTATGCAAAACCCAACAAAATCAGGGTCTAATGGAACATTTTTTAAAAAGTGGAGTAGTTGCCACTCTGTAACTCTTCCCTTCCTCTAGGTCTAACTAGATGTTATGAGAGCCATGATGCTGCCACTATTCCGCGTCTCTTCTTCCCTCAGAATCCTGTTGAAAAACACAACATATCACATAACTAGTCACATTGTGCGTTGCCCCACCCCAGACAGTCCATATGTGAGTGGAGCTGGGGCAATGCACAACACAATGGTGGTGCATCATCAACTGGTGTGTTCAGATAGGCAAGGAAGAGGAGAGAAGAGAAACAGATTAACAACCATTCCATGTCTTTCACAGACTATGACAGGCTCACGTCACAAATGACTCCAAAATGGTACACCATTGTGTTAGTATCAGGATATTTCTTTCTGTCTAAATCAGGAGTGGAAATCCCCAGCCACAGCGAGGCCTTCCTCTAAATGATGCCAGTACTGCCAGTAGAAGTGCTGATCTCCCTTCAAAGAGGGATCCCATCCCAGACTAAGATTGCTCCAGGAAAGGTGGCCTCAGAGTACAATGTTCTCACAGTTGTGGAGTACTGTGGAAAATCTGTCCTACGCATTAACTGCAGACTACCTTACCCCAGAATTACTTTCTGCTCCCTACAGACACATCTTCCAATGCATTGTTGCACAGGTGGGCTTTCCTGCCTATCATCATGTGCTTAATTGGGCCTGGTAAAAGGGCTCCCATTTGCTTCTATTGGTAAATGGGTATCACTTGGCATCAAATCTCTCTCTGGGATTGGTCACCCCAGAAAGGCCTCAACTGGTCAGGTGTCCAAAATATACCTGAATAATGTCATACTCAACAGGGTCTTTTTTTGTGTGTGAATACATAGAATGCTTGTTCATCCAAAGAATATCTCCAAAAACTCATAAGGGCATATTCTTTTTCTGAAATTTCAGTGCTGATACTTTTAACCAGTGAGCTGTACAGTGTAAATAACAAAGGAATAAAAAAAGCCATTTCTTGAACAGAGGATAATATGTGTATATTTTCATGACTCAAATTCTCATAATAATAAATCTTCTACTATATACTGTGTGTATCTCATCCCAAGGATTTAAAGTTTACAGCCCACAATGTAAATTCCATCATTTATTAATCCTGAATAAAGTACATGACTCTGAAATTGGGCATCATGATTGCAAACAGAAATAAAATGAGAACAGCATTGTGGAGTGGATACTCTGTTATCAAAGGGAGTAAAATGGAATATAAAAACTGGCTCAGTTTTTAACAGAGAGCAGGTCAGCTAAGAAGTATGTCTTTCTATATCCATGTCTCTTACAATACATGAAAGCCAATTGTTTTTGAGTGCTACCTAATTTTCTCTAAGACTAGAGCCAGTTGTAGTAAGTGTTGAAATGCTCTTAAACCCTCAGTTGCACAGGAGATGTGAATGTTGTTTGTAAGGTTTGGGATCTGAGGAAATCTAATTTATTTAGTTTCTGGTGTGGACCACATTTGTACTTAATCCAGGGGCACAGTATACAACTGGTAGCATGCCAGCCTTCTTGTTCTGGGGACAAGATCCTGCAGGTTTATTGATGCATACTCAAAGATCTTTCACATATTACAAAGGCCAGGATTCAAAAGCATGCACAACCAGGTCATGCATGCATCTTCCCCGTGAGAAGATACATAGGCTTCAGATGAATTGTGCATTTTCCCACAAGTGAGATGTCTGAGATCCATTTTCAGATGAGATCTTCTGGAATCTGTTGTTTTCTGCCATTTTAAAGAGGTCTACAAGCCACTTTTTTAAAACATGCAGGAAACAACAGAAGCCTGAAGCAATTATGGAAGAGATCTAAGCTTTGACATTCTGAAAACTAAAGCATTTATGCAAAATATAGATTTATTGTTATACAAACATACATATGTAGTTTCTAGAAGTTAAGAATAATGTACATTTTAAAGTTAAGAGCCTCACTCCAGGTAAAATTATGTCCAGTTGAAGCCCATGTAACAATTTAATATTGATTAACACATAAAGACATAAGAAAAGGTCTGCTGGATCAGACCAAAGGCCTATCAATCTGTTCCCACAGTTGCCAACCAGATGCTCATGGTAAGCCCACAAAGAGGACATGAGGGCAATAGCCCTCTCGTAGAAAGTTCCCCAGCAATTGGTGTTTAGATGAATGTTATCTCTGATACTGGAGGTAATATATAGCCATCATTACTAGTAGCCATTGATAGCATTATCCTCCATGAATGTATCTAATCCGGTAATCCCCTTTTATTTTATTTTATTTATTTAGGGTGCTGGCTGGGGCATGCTGGGAGTTGTAGGGCTTTTTTCTGCCTAAACATCCATAGGATTGCACCTGTAAAAATATTTCTGAACCACTTCTCAAGTACAACATACCCAGGTGGTGTACAACAATAAAGCTACAATATAAATATACATTATGACTAAAACAAAGCACAACTATATAGCAGAATCAGCAAGCCATAAACCAATAATCAAAGTGGCAGGCATCATAAATCAGTAAACAGTGAAGCATTTTAAAACTTGCCAAGTTGGTGGGCATCATTACTACATTGTGCCAATTCCATATTAACCATGTGCTGTGTGAAGAAGTCCTTCCTTTTGTCTGTCTGGAATTTCCCATCATTCAGCTTTACCGGGTGACAGTGGATCGTATGAGAGAGGCAGAAAAACCTCTCCCTATTCACTTTCTCCACACCTTCCTCACCTTCCCCCCCCCCCAACTAAAAAGCCTAATCATAACCACTGCCAGTGAGCTAGATCTGGGGTTAGGATTGCTCTGTTAGTCATCTGCTTATATTGACAGCTCTAGTAAATAAAATTATTTATTTTGGAGAAGGCTGAAAAAGATAACAAAACTATGCTAAAATATCTATGGCTTTTTATTGATTGATTCAGACTTGATGGGTTGTGAGGCTTTTGAGACTGTGCTTTGACAGTTCAGGGGGGGGAAGCATAAACATGCTCCAACTGTCCCTATTTACTTGGACATCCTTATTTTATTTTATGGTCTATGTGCCAGGTAAATAACACTGGGAAGGATCCAACAGCGTTCAGCCGCTGGCGCTAATGAAGTTGCACTTTCATACAGCAACATTTGCGCAATGTAACTAGCACAGTGGAGAAAAGTGACAATTTGCTGCTGAATTTCACTGGCACTAAATTTTGGAAGGACATTGATGCTTTTTCCTGTTGCACTAGTTATGTTTTGCAAACCTTGGTTTATACTAGTGCCACATCATCAGCACTAGTAGGCAGACACCTTTGGATACTACCCCTTATTATGCCTAGTTAAAAATCATCTTTAAAATAAAAATAAATAAATCTTAGTGTGAGTTACTCAAGTTTTCTGCCTTCGGATTTCAGCCCCTTTACCTAGGATGCATCTTTTTTCTAGTGCACATGCATGTCAGTGTACACGGCAGGCATGAATACATTTTATTTATTTATTTATTTATTTATTATATTTATACCCCACCTTTTTTCCTGCAAGGAACCCAGGGCAGCTTACATAATCCTCCTCCTCCTCTCCATTTTATCCTCACAACAACCCTGTGAGGTAGAACTACAATACATGTAGATCATAGCCTGCCATTTCATATTTTACAGCTTGTGAGGTATATTTTTAATTACTGATAACAAATACTGTCCCAACAACTGTCCCAACAACTGTCCTCCTGGCTTTTAAATCAGTGGAGGGCAGACTAATACAAAGTAAAGGAATAGAACACACAGCTAGTGATGGATGAATCAGTCCATTTCATTTTAATTCAGTTTCTCATTTTTCCAATCTTAAGTTTGTGGCATTCTGTTTCACCAGCAGCAGTTTGTGATTATTTTTTTTAAGTCCTCACAAAAATGTGTATGCAATAATTTCTGTCCATTCCCCTTAATATATGCTTTTTTTGTACACAATTTTGCCTAAAATTCACTTTTTGCCATCAATTTCCCCTAATATAATAAAGTTTTGTTTGTTATTTTCATTAATATGCACTTTTTTGTGTGTGCGTTTCCCTAACAAATGCATTTTTGAATGTGGTTGTATTTTAATTTGGACAAATGTGAATACCAAACAATAACTGCATTTCTGTTTGCATATTGGCTTGGGAAGTGGGAATTAGGTCGCTTCACGTTAAAATTCTAGCTGAATAAATTTATCTCCCATCCCTAAACATGGCAAGTAGTGTAGATCCATGAGCAATACACAACTGGGCGTGGGGGGGGGGGCTTGAACATTGAACTTTGATTATGAGACTAAAGATATTAGAAGTGTGACCGTATTTTCATGTGTCAACTGTTGGGTGGCGTTCATAAATGTCTGCCTGGAAAACAGCTAAACTATCTAGAACCATGAATATCAAAGGAGAAGATGGAAGTGCAAAAGAAAAACAATCTTTATGTTATGCATTTTTTTGTTCATGACTGGTGCCATGTTGATACAAATCAGTGCTCTCCAGATTCATGCATTACATTTGATCATGCAAGTGTTATTCCTGAGGAAGGTGTGGAGTTGGACTGATTGCATGGAAAAACTACATATTTTGTGAACATGAAAAACTGGGAAGCTCTGGCCCATGAACGATCTAACTGGAGGTTGGCCTTTCACAAAGGATCCATGGACTTTGAAGAAGCCCGAGTGCAAGGTGAAAGGGAGAAACGTGGTAAGCGAAAAGCACGTCAAACGAATCCTTTACAGAACCATCTTCCACCTGGTAACCTGTGTCCTCACTGTGGGAAGCTGTGTGGATCTAGAATTGGCCTCCACAGTCACTTACGGACCCATCGCTAGAGTCTACACAATTTTTAGAATTTCCTCTTTTTATAATTTTCTTTTTGTAATTTTATCCTGGAAGACAATCTTACTCGGTCACGAGTGATTGCCTGACTGACTGGCTGGAGATCAGTCATTAAGGGCGCAATCCTATGGCAGCTAGACAGAGTCTAGACAGCCATCGGATAATTCAAAAAGTCCCAGCTCCAACCTCAGAAACTTGCTCCAAGGTCAGAGCGCACTCCCCACCCTTGCAGCTGGCATGGAAAGAAAGAACCATGACTGATACAGCTCCACGGTCACAACAGCAACCTCAGAGACAGGCTTTTAGGGGTGGGGAGGGGGCGGGGAGGGGAGGAGAGGAGACAGGCTCCACCAGCATACACAGTATCCTGGCATCACCCCAGCGACCCCTCTTTGCTCTCCGAGGCACCACACTGAGACAGCCAAAATCGGCCATCTAAGTGTTTTTGCATGGTGGAAGGAGCGTAGAAGTGATCACCTCCATGTTCCTCCTGCCATGCCTAGGATGTCCATAATCCTCAGAGTTTGGAGGGTGATAGGCAGCCCCATTGGATTTCGCTACCCACCAGACAAAACCCTTGGAACAGAAGTTGAGTGGAGCTGGAAGAACTGGGTCAAATAGATGTAACTTGTGGTGGAGTGAAGAACTATAAGACAGAAGCTCAGCAGACACAAAGACCAGCAGAAGGAAAATATTACACACATACACACACAGAGGCACAGACATTTTCTTGGAGGTAATTCCCACTGTATTTCCTATAGCCCAGGAAATGCATATTTTATTTTAAAGCCTTTCAACTTACTACTATTAGTATATTGATGCTGTAATCCTATGCACGCTGAACGGGGAGTAAGCCCCATTGAACTCAGCGGGCCCTACTCTGAGTAGACATGCATAGGATTGCACTGTTCACTATGCATTTCAGCAAGTATAATTTTGGAAAAGGGATTTTAGTTGGAAGTTGGAACCTCTGATCAAACACACGCATAGGGAAGGGCCATAGCTCAGTGTGACAGAGCACCTGCTTTGCATGCAGAAGGTCCCAGGTTCAATCCCTGACATCTCCAGGTAGGACAAGGAAAGAATCTTGCTTGAAATCCTGGAGAGTCAGTCAGTGTTGAAAATACTGGGCTAGATGGACCAATGGCCTGACTCGGTATAAGGCAGCTTCCTTTGTTCCTACATGCACAAAGTGATAGATAGAGGCTAGATCCAATGTCACACATGCAGATGTCTGCTTGCACAGCAGGACTTCTGTTCATGCAACGGGACTTCCCTGTCCTGTCCTTCCCTGTCCTGTCCTCACACACCTCCAAATCTGCTCCAGAGGGGTCCTCCTACCTTCCAGAGCAGATCTGGAATATGTGGTAGGCTGCAGGGGGAGGGGGAATCTGTTCTGCAAGCTGTTTCCCTTCAACTGGTGGAATGGCACCATTGGATCCAACCCAGTGAAAATGTATTTTACATGTTGGAAGTAAGTGACAAGTCTTGAAAATGAACCCTCAATGTGTGAGGTTTCCAAAAATGATTATTTGTTGCCTTATCTATATTCACTCATTGGGAAAAAGATGAAATTGCAGTTATGGAAAAAATGTTCAGAATATCAACTGCTTGTTTTGAATATGTCTATTCCCCTGTTTAGCTGCACTACTGGAGTTATCTGTTTCTTAGATCAGAAAATAAATTGATGTGCTTTTGCTATTTTCATGAACTTAGACTCAGCTGACCCTACAATAAGCATTATATGATGTCATTCTATCATTGCAATAACTTTCAGTGGATCAACGTGGCAAAAACTTTTTGTTATTTCGATAGTGCACTTTGTGATACGTTATTCATTTTCTTGTGCATTTTGTTTTTCTTCACAGACGATTTCTCCTTTTTGATGTGTGTGTGTGTGTGTGTGTATGTGTTTGGTTTTAAGCTTCCAGCTCTACAGTTTATTGAATTCGTTTGAAGTGTTTCCTCTAAAATGCTTGCAATATCTCTGCTTCACACTCCATTTGATAACAACATCCTTAAAACCATTAATGAAGTTGCTGATCAACACTCGATCCAGAACTGACTTCTGAGGAACCTCACTTAGGCTGCAATCCTATGGACATTTACATGGGAGTGAACTCCATCAACTAAAATGGCACTTACTTCTAAGTTAAAGTTTCATAGGATTGCACTGTTAGGTACCTTTCCCAGGTTGGTGGTATGAGGATAGTGATGATTACTACTACTATTATTGGTATAATTTTTTCAGTCAAATCAATATCCACCTTATGGTAGCTGGTAGTTCCATTTGGTTTGTATACTTCTGGCTACATTTGGAGGATTCTACGTGTGAGTAGAAGAACCTACACCTCTCTGTCATGATGTTTTCTGACATTTCATATTACAGGCAGTCCCCGAATTAAGAACGTCTGACTTACAGACAACCCATACTTAAGAACGGACTTCTGGGTTCCCCGGCACTATGTTGTTTATGTGGAGTACATGGCGTAGTATACTACGCAATCTGCGTAATTTATGCAATTTGCGTAAATGTCAATTTTAATGTATAGAACACTATGCTGTTCCAACTTACATACAAATTCGATTTAAAGACATTCTTAAGAACGGATCTCATTCATAACCTGGGGACTGCCTGTAGTTCCTTAGTCCATACTATGTAGACCATACATTTATTAAATTTTTGCAGCTTTCATTTTGTATCAAAGCTCCCTTAGACACCCTTTACATTCTCCCACTTGTGTGTGAGCCACTTATCCATGAACAGTTTCCATGTGGCTGGGAAAATATTTAAGTACCCCAGCTGCATTGATGGAGGCTAGGGTGGCCAGATGCAAAAGAGCCCCTGCACCTTTAATAATTGTGTAGAAGAGGGGATTTCAGCAGGTGTCGCTTCCAATATCCCATGTGGGTCATTCTCAAAAGAAAAAACAATCACACTCATATAAACCTGAATTATCTTCAATAATAAATGTTGGGGTTGCCATGATATACACAAAAGAGGAAGAGGGGGGAAAGTTGGTATATTTATTTTTTTCTTCTATGGAACATTATCGAAAGGATGGGTGTAGAGACGATTAGAGAAGTGTATGGTAAAAGATTCAGAGTTGGGGGTAAAAGTCTGTGAAGATGAGAATAGACAAGCAAATCCATTTTCAAAGCAACCGTTAGTCTTCAGAATAAGGCTGAACTATAAACTGCAGTAACTAAATGATAGAGTTTGTGTATGTTTCTCTACTTGGCTTTTATTTCTTCCTTTACTTATAAATAAGCATACAGGCACATACATAAAGCTGCAGCGGTATGGTGCTTTTCCTACTGTGATTTTGGTGCTAGGCTGAGTGTGATATTAAAAAGACTCTTTATCAATTCTCTGACATCAGCTGTAAATAATATTGTCTTCACACTGGTAATGAGTACAGGAGGGCACATGCAGGGTCGCCATGGGCAATGCTCCAGCTCCTGGATACAGTTTTTGTGTTCTTAAATTATAGCTCGGATAGGTACATAGTAAATAATATGGCTGGGCTGGGTCGGAAGGAAGGAATTTATAAAATTTACAGATGTTCACTGTACTTCCATTTGGGGAAAAATAATTTAGTGCCTATAACAAGTGCTGTTTTGGCACAGACTATTAAAGGCCTGCATTTAGAGTATACTGGTCCCATGTAGTGAAGATTTTCTGATGTGCCTCCACCAAAGAGTTCAGAGTCCGCTACTTACGTAACTAATTAGAATATTGGGGTGCTTTCAGATGAAGGGGTCCTAGTGTTAAGAAACAGAATGCATTGTGTAGCTGTTCCATCTTTTCTTAACAGATTTTCTGCAGTAAGAAAAAAGATGGAAGAAGCAGTGGGAAAACATGTGAGGGGTATGAGTGGAAGATGATGCCTTCTGGATGCCACCCTAAAATTCCATGAATGAGGCAGGATGATGGTGGCATAAAAGCCTCATCTAGAAGCACCCTTGGTGATTTTTAGTGTCTCTCTTTGTGTGTATCTTCTGTAAATGATGAGAAATCTTAAACTTCCAAAGCTGTGTTATGTCATCACTGGGGAAATGGGAGACCCTCTTGAGCAGGGGGCTGGACTCGATGGCCTTGTAGGTCCCTTCCAACTCTATGATCTATGAAATCTATGAAAGCTTTGATGATATTTATTATAAGCACATTGTTTAAATTCTATGCCTCTTCCTTAAAATATACATTCAGAAGAGGGGGACAAGGAAGGAGTTAGCAGACATTCTGCTTAGACATGGTAACAGTCATTGTGGTATGACAGCATCATCACATAATTTCAGAGAAGAAAACTTATTGCACATGCACAGAGGTCACCCATATTGTCAGGCAAATCTATGACAACCTGCAACTGCAATCAATGTATGGTGCCTTTAAGACCTCACCTCTGCACATCTTGTAGCCAGCAATATCCTCATGCTTTCCCAAGCACTGTCATGCATGTACAGAGTCCTCTGGTCACCAATGGGCCATTTACAGTACTTCACTGCCTTGTGATGTATCTGGACCTATTCTGGGCTCCATTTTGAGCCCAGGCTGGATTCTGGATTTCAGAATCTGGTTTTTGGTTGATTTCAGGGGGAAACATTTTAAAAACCTAAACATTTCCAGGATGGAACCAAGTAGTTCTTCCCTTCTATAACTAATCACTAGATTGGAAATATGAACATCAGTTTAGGCAGAAAATTTGAAGGCTTAAGGAAGATCCCTCCCTGTTTCTCCCTGCTACTTTTCTTCTGTTGGGACTTGGCTTCTCCTCCTTGACAGCCTCTTCCCTTCTCAAATAACCTTTAAATTGTTAGAAGTAAGCGGGGAAAACAACAGCGGAACAACTACCGGTAAGTATTAATTACAGATCCAATTTAGCCTAATATAATTAGAACAGACTTCCACTGGCCCCTCATCTGGGGCTGGGGAGAAGATTTGCGAGTGGGGGAGGAAAGGGGAGTCAGGTAACAGGTCAGGTTGGTCACAGATACTGACCCAATGGCTCAACTAGGGCGGGGACACAGGAAAGGGCTTATCTAGCCAATGGCTCAACTAGGGCGGGGACACAGGAAAGGGCTTGGCAGGTGGTGGGTCCCACCAATTCCGTTGTGCCAGTGGGACCCACTGTTTACACAAGAGAGATTGAGCACTTCCTAGGGGAAGCCCTGAAATGTGCAGAACAGACTTCCACTGGCCCCTCATCTGGGGCCCGGGAGAAGATTTGCGAGTGGGGGAGGAGAGAGGAGTTAGGTAACAGGTCAGGTTGGTCACAGGTACTGAGCCAATGGCTCAACTAGGGCGGGGACACAGGAAAGGGCTTATTTAGGCACCTTGGGGGATTAGGCAGTATGGCTTAAGCTTATGGTGATCATCCAGTGGCACCTTTCAAGGTGACTGACGTTTACCCAAGGCTGCCCTCGCTAATGCCCTGAGGCTTGCCAGGAGGGAGATTGGGACGTCTTTGGGGTTTTGCCTTTCTCGCCTACATTGGGTGCCTGGAGGCGTCAAGGTAAGGCGACGATGGTAAAGCCCTCCAGCTCCACATGGAGGGCAACTGGCCGGGGGCGGACCAACCTGCCTCCGGTGCAGTGCGGATGTATTCGCCCAAATATTGGTTTTTTCCCGGCCAATGGCCGGGCTAGGTTAGTACCGCACTTCGCCCTTCACAGATCTTCAATTCAATAAATGTGGCCCTGATTTGAAACCATATACTCTGTGTCTGACTCTTCTTTATCTCACCCATACACTCGCAAATATTAATAACAGAAATCTTCTCTTGGTATTTAAATGTTCATTGGATTCATAAATGCTAATAGTAAATCCAATGATGTCTGGTATCAATTTAGAATAGAAGGCCATGATCAGATGTTCATTGATTTAACTACAGGGGGGGGAAATAGTCCTCTTCGTTGAAATAAATGGGTGAGAAACAAATAGCAATAGTACCGAACAAATGCCGAGACTTTTACTGGACTGAATGCATGACTAGTGCTTTAAAAATGGCACTCACTTTAATAAAGGGAACAATAATGGAAAATTCTTGAATGTGCCTTGAATCTAAATTAGACTATCTATCAGGGTCCCTCAAGTGACCATTACTGTACCATCAAGGCAGAAATAATAATGAGAAATAGTGCTAAACCATTTTAGAGTACCACTGAGGGCTGTGACTGTTGGAATGTAGTGTGGAAACTCTTAATATTACTGTTTATGTAGACCAATATGCTAGTTATAAAGGCCCAATTATTATAGCAAAGCCACTATATGGAAACAGTAAATAACCAGAAAATAAATTGGATTCCTACCAGTTTCTAACTAATTAGCAATGCCCAACATATTATTAACAATATTCTTAACAAACAAACTTTGCTCCTGAAGTAACATCTTTCACATGAGCCCTGTTCAGGCTTTGGTGCTCATAACTGCCAAACACATGAAGAGATCAATGACCTTGTGCCCCCAACATATGGCCAGTGTCCCTCTGAAGGGGGATGTTTGTGTAGGGTTTCCTCCATGGGGGTGCTGGAAGAACTCGGATTGAATAAATGTGACCTTAAAATTGGGGAAGTTGGGCAGAGCTACTAAAGATTTCAAAAGCAACAAATCTGAGATATACTTAAAGAGACATATTTAGGCAATTCCAGGGATTTGGTGTGAGTTGGTGCAACACAGTGTAGAGATACTGGGAGAGTTTTCTGGTTGTCCAGAAAATTAGGTGACACTTAGGAACTAGGGGTGGGGAATAAATTCATTCAGTTCACATTTAATGCAAACCTATCTAATTTTGCACTTTTGAACAAATATGCAAACCAAAATGCAGTTATCCATTGCAAAATGCATACGTTAGGGAAAAGTGCACAAAATGCATATATTAGTGAAAAGTACATAAAAATGCATTATATTAGGAAAATTGCTTGAAAAGTGTATATTAGACAAAATTGTGTACAAAAATGCATGTAGCAGGAGAAATGTGCACAAACAAAATGCAAATGAATTTTTATGAGAACTCTATTTAAAATTCTCTGTGTTTGGGATGAACCCAACTTAAGAGTTCTCCACGTTCAGAATGAACTGAGCTTAATATTGGGAAAGTGAGAAACCAAGATAAACCAACATTTTACCCTTTCCCCAGCTACCACCTGTTGCATATTTGTTCAAAAGTGCAAAATTAGATAGGTTTGCATTAAATGTGAACTGAATGAATTTATTCCCCACCCCTAGTTCCTAAGTGTCACCTGTTGCTGGGGAGAAGTTTGCACGTGGGGAGGGAGGAGAGTCAGACCACAGTCAAGCCACTGCCTCAAGGCCGATTAGGCCAGCGGGGGGCGGGGCGGAGAGCTGAGGTCTCTATTTAAGGCCCAGCATCTCCACCCCTGAGGCAGCGTTTTCTTTTTCCAGCTCCCTCCCTCCCTGAATAGCAGCGTGGGCTTCGCTGGTCGTCCTTTTAGGGGCCGAGTAGGAATTTTGACCTGCTGTCCTAATTGGCCTCGGGCAGTGGGTGTGCTTCACCTACGCCACACTGTGAAGCAGGGTTGGGTTAGTGCTTTGACTTAATTTGGTCACATTTTTCTGGAAGTGCGGAAATAGGCAGGCATTTTAGGGTTTGGTGATCATCCAATGGCACCTTTCAGGTGACTGGCGATAACCTGACGCTCCCCTGGCTGTTGTCCCACGGCGCAGCATGTGGGAGGTTGGGCCGCCTTTGGGGTCTCCCCTCCTCACTCACCAGTTGTCCTGCGGCACCGGACAGAGCGGACACCAGGAAGGTCCTCCAGCACCAAGCGGTACAAAGCTTTGGGTCGGCGAGTAATCGCGCCACCCTTTTGGCTTGGATGCTTTCGACCGATTAAGTACTGGCCGTGGGCTGGTTTAGTTAGAACCACACTCCTCCCTTCGCAGATCTTTGATTGATTAATAAATGTGGCCCTGATTTGATCCCATACTCTTGTGTCTGGTCTCTTCATTTCCTCCCTTACGTGCACAAACAGTTTCTGCCATCCCTGTTAGGAAGCTGCCTTATACCAGCTGCCTCACACTATTTGTCCATGGAACCCAGTGCTATCTACCCTGACTGGCAGTGGTCTCCACAGGGTTTCAGGCAGAGGCCTTTCCAATCACCTGCTACCTGAGCCCGGGACCTTCTGCATGCAAAGCATGTCCTCTACCACTGAGCCATGGCCCCCTGCCCCCTGCCCCCTTTGCTTGCTTCCAGTGCTGTGAGACTGCAGCAGAGCTGCTGACCCGGAAAAGAGAGGTTATCATGGAAGGAGATGGTCCAGCTTTGCAGCCAGTGAAAGAGGCTACAAAGCTATGGCTTATGTGTTGGCGCAGCCGTCTCAAGAACATCAACCCAACAAAAGAGAACGGTGCCAAAATAATACATCGCAGGAAAGCTCAACGGCCAATTTTAGAGTGATTAAATGTTTTGCCTGTGAAAAATGTGTCAAGTCTTGCTGGCATTAGTTCAGTCATTCTGTTTTTCTTTTCGTTGGATGAATTCAGCATGCATGGTATTAGAATGAGAAACACAAAGTCCCAAGATTAGAAAAAGAGAAAAAAGGGAGGAAAAAAGTGGATTCATATACAAGCTATTTGTTCAGTGGACTGTATAATGCTGGAGGCAGAAAGTATAAAAAGAAATCCTCAAAGTCTGCAGCAAATCAACATGTCACTTTTAATCTACACTTTAATAAGTTATGCAGAAAAGCCTGGAGTTTCTGTCAAAATAAAAAAATATATATCTATCTTGGAAATCATATCAGCAAAGTTTCCATCATAAGGTTTCATCTGAAAACTATCTCAATGATCAATATTTAAGAGTAGCACTGAAAATAAAAAGCAGGATCCAACAAGTAAGACTGCGACCGGATGTTGCAGCATAGAATGATCCTGTTCAGAGTTCCAGCCAACCACTCACTTGCAGTATGCTCAGGTTTCATTGGCTGTTTTTGGCGTGTCCATTCTCCCCCATGGGTATCTTTCCCTAAAGATTTTATACATCTGAAAATCTTGTGGTTCTCTCCAAGCCCACTGTGTACAGATGGTGCCATTTTGGCTATGCAAGGACCACCATTTGGAGAATGAGTTTACTATTAGTATTAGAGCTGTGTGCAAATGGGCTCTCAAAATTCTCTCAAATAGGCAGAGAAACTGAGGGGACAATTTCACCAAATTTCTCCAGTTTCTCACAGGGCTCACCATTGACAGGGGTTGTAGCACAGCTTCTTCCTTTTTCGTAAGGGTGTGTGCGTGTGTGTGTGTGCATGCACGCGCACTGCTGCTGCTGCAATGGCAACAACATCAACTGCGTTGGCAGGCTGGCCGGCCCCCATTTTGCATCCACCACAATGCAGGTGTGATGCAATGTTGTGTCTAGCTCCAGGGAAGGAATGGAGCTAGTGCTGTGTCAAAATCTGTCCTCCAATTTCCTGAAAGGTTTCTTCCCCCATGAAAGAGGCTCCCATTGTTCTGCCACATTCTCAGGGTGTTTATTTTTGTGTTTATTTGTGTGTGTGTGTGTGTGCTTACCTGTGAGGTAGCCAAAGGTGCATCTCTCCATTGCTCTGCAGCCTTGCAGGCTGCCCGTGCCTCCTGATCTGAAAAAGCCCCATGGGAGGAATTGCCTCATGATGTCTTCCCCTGGGCTTTAATTGAAGTGTGGGAAGCCAAGGAGGCTACAGGCTGCCAGAGAGATGATTGTACATGAAAAACAGGACACTTTTGTGCATACTCTTTGGCCAGCTCCTAAGTAAGATAAGCACAACCAATCCAAACCCAACCCATGAGAATTTCTATGAAATTTTCTTCACCACGGAATTCCTTTTCAAAAGCAATTTCTGTTCTGTCAAATTGAATGAGGATCGTAAATCTAAACAAAACGTGGGAGAAATTCTCAGCACAGCACTAATTAGTACGTGTATAGGATTCTCCTAGTTGTTCCAAATTAAAGAAGTCAACATGAAGTTCTCCTAAAGATTGGATGTGAGACTCAGCCCACAGGCCCTAGCTTGTGGGAATGATGATGGATCTACAGGAGATCCACTATCCCCCCACCCCCAACCCAGTTTGGACTTTGCTAGTAACTCTAGTTACCACCACATAAAATCTTTCTTGTTCATTACTGTACCCAAAATACATTGTTGGCAATCCCATCACATTCGCTAGTAGCCCTTAATCCACCGTTGAGAATCAGTGGATCAGCGTGAGTCATCTAAACTTCTCATTCTAAAGCAGGGGTGGGCAACATCTGGGATTCCAGGGGCCAATATCTCCCCCCCCTCCCCAAACCCACTTCTGCCACTACCACCGCTTATCCTTATTCAAAGCCTACAGGCTCTGTGTATTGCCTGGCAGGGAGTAGCTGTCGATCTGTGCTGGTGTTGCAATACATGACCACATTCTGAAATGCTATTGGTTTAGAGCTGAGCTCCAATGAGCAGGACAACCAAACAGTGCAGTTTGATATAGGTTCACACTAAAGCTGGCCTGGATACTAAAGCAGCCCAGGCTTTTTTGGTCAGTTTCGGCGAGCTGGGGGCATTCTTCAGCAAATGGGAATGCCAATGGGCAATTTTAAAAGCAGCTCTGCTGCAAAGCACTCCCCCCCCTTTTTTCTAAGAAAGAAAGAAGTTCAAAAACCTCTGTTCTTAAATAGTTGTAAGTCCCCTGTCAAAAATTAACAGAATTCTTTTGACACACACACACCCCAAAGTCACCAGAATGCACCACTCACTTTCACAAAGCATAAATGTCCCTGTAAAAGTGTGTGTGTGTGGGGGGGATATTCAGCCCTACTTTAATTCACACTATAAACATGAGATAATATTCTTACATAAGCTATTTCACCTTGTTTTCTACAATTACAATTGCTGAGTTACTTATTTGTTTTTTGTAGGGGTTTTTCATATTGATTCAAGAAAGAATTACCCTTCCCCCACCCAAAAGCGATATCTGCTACTGAATCAAGGATAGAGCAATAGTCTCCAAAAGGTCAGACTCTATCACTTTTGTTAATTGAATCTGTCTTCAAAGCTACAGCGCTGATGCTCCAAGGTCAAGAAAGGGCAAATATCTCTGTATGAACTGGAAACTGATAGCAGGAGATTGCTACTAGTATACACCAAGTCTAGCTGGTGATTCTAATTCTCTTCTTCTGTGTGTTTTAAAGAAACCAACAATTGTTCAATATTTTGTCAGTTTATTTTTCTCCAGGTAAATGATTCTGTTGGGGCTGCAGATCTTTCAGGGTTAGCCTGTGGGTAGAAATAGCTGTTAATGCATTCATTATATATAGCCTATAAGGCTCTTAACAAAAAAATCCTCTAGGAGTTTCAAGATATGCTATTAAAATTGTTTGTCCCATTGTCATGTGCATAAAGTATCTGGTATTCCTTTGTGTACAAGCCCACCAAAACATTCCTCAAGTAAAAAGGGAGTGAAAATATGCCATCTGAGGCAGCGCTGCAGTACCTATGAAGTACGGTAACAACAAATGGCTCCCTCAGGATGTCTTTAGTCCAAGATCCTTTTTCTGTTTGTTTGTTTGTTTTGTTCATTGTATTTCCACTGAATTTTTCAAAGATCGTTGCATGATGCTTTCCTTGGCAAATGTCGTAGGGGTGGTATGTGTGTGTGTGTGTGTGTGTGTGTGCGTGTGCGCGTGCACGTGTGTGTGTGGTGTTTTCTTTTTTAAAAAACACTCTACAAACTCAACAAAAGGCAAATGAAGCCTCATTTAAAAGTCAGAATGATATGAAGGAACAGATGACTTAAAAGGAGGAGTGATGAACATCAAGTCGTCACTTCCATGTGTGAACAAATGAGCCATCACAGAATACCAGAGCTGGAACTTTTATAATCAACGTACTACATCACCTCAAACACAATTCTTTTCATTAGAGCCAGTTCACGCATTTAGCTGCAAGTCATCAAGTGCTGACTTAGTAATCAAGTGATGAAAAACCAAGTGAATATGTGAACTGATCCATCTCAGTTCCTAGTGCAATTGGTCCTACCATAATTATAACCATTCTTTTCCCTTGATTTCCATTAATTTACTCTACACACAGACTGGTCATGGCTTCCATGTTCTTCTCACAAATGGCTTACTTTAGTTGAAGTGTGTGTAGGCCTGATTTGGATTGGGACTATGGCGATTCAGGAGGGGGTATTTATGCTTCCCCCCTCCTGCTTTCAGCCCAAAATTCCAAACCATGGAGGTGGTTATAAAAAAAGGGGGGGGATGTCTCCATTGGAATCAATGGAGATGTTTTTCCCCTCTTTTTTTAACACCCTCCCCTAGGCAGGGATGGAATTTCAGACAATTTCTTAAAGTGTGTAATGTGCCCATGGCCCTCCAAAAATTGCCTACCCCTGGTTTATGATGTATGATTGGGAGGGGGGGATGAAATAAAAATATTATTCAATTTGAATTAAAACATTGTTCTTAAAAAAAAAAAAGTACCAGATTGCTGCTTATAAGATCAGTGCATATGTGTGAGAAGGTCACTAACTCTGAATATTTCAGGCTTAGCCAGTGGGGCATTGTGTGTTAATTTATTTGACTGAGTTATTAGTGTTAACAGCTAGAATAGCAAACATGATTTCTAAACTAAGCTGTGCTAGTTAAACAAAATCCACTGAATGCTAGCTAAGTATTAATAGGCCTGGAATGTGATTAAAATGATATCTGCGTAACAAACATATTAATCCTGTGAAAAACTAAAGGGATAAATATTTTCTAATTGTTTCATCCAATAAACACTTGTAAATAGGTATGCTGCTGCATGATAAATGTAAAATAGGTTTACACTGCAATCCTAAATCCCATTAAATTCAGTGGGATTTATTTCTGAGTAGACAAGTATTCGAGTACACTGTTAAGTATTCTTAAAATAGAAGAACTGGTGTGTGTGTGCGCACGCACGCATGCGCATGTTTTAAATTGCAGCCTTTTTTTCCTCTCATGTAAAATAACTTTATCTGAAAAGAATTATCTTAGGCCCGAATCATTTTTTTTCCACATCAGAACATTTTTCACACAACCATGCCTGGATGAGATTCCAGTGAAAACATACCATCATGGGAATGGTCCTAGCCTGGAAAATGCCAGTGTTCCCAAGAATGTACAGTAATACCTTGGATTGCAAGTAACTTGGTCTGAGGGCATTTTACAAGATAAGCAAAAAAATTTAAAAAATTTTGACTTGATAAATGAGCAAGGTCTTGCAAGACAAGTACTTGTAGGGATGTAACCGCTCATCTCGAGCGGGCGGAGTGGGCCAAAATCGGCCCCGCTCACGCCCACCAGAGACTCGCTTTGATATAAGAGTGTTTTGGATTACAAGCACGGTTCCGGAACGAATTATACTTGCAATCCAAGGCATTACTGTATATTCTGGTGATTTCATCAACATTGGCTTTTATATCCAATTCCCAAAATCAAATGGAAATCCCATCTCAAGAACCATCTCTGGTACAGTCCTTGATTCACAAGCCAGGCCTGATTTAAACATAATGTAAAATGGGCTAAACTTGTTTATCCATAAAGAATTCCACACAGCTGTCTTCATATTGACATTGGGCCCTTAGTCACAGTGTGTAGTTTTAGCACTCATTGCTATGAATCCCTGGTACAAGCAATATTTTTTTTAATTTAAATTTTTAATTTTTCACATCTTTCAACTACTAATGAATACAACAACAAAAGATACAACATAAACATTGTGCACCCCCCCCCACCTCTTGGGACCAAGTTATATTTCTCCCCCCAAAAATTTTTAATGTATATATTATACAAGATATTATTCTATATTCCAAAAATATAACAAATCTTGACAAGGTTTGTTCCCCCTCCCCTTTACCAACACACAGGGCTTTTTTTCTGGGGTTTTTGTAGGGGTTTTTCATATTGATTCAAGAAAGAATTACCCTTCCCCCACCCAAAAGCGATATCTGCTACTGAATCAAGGATAGAGCAATAGTCTCCAAAAGGTCAGACTCTATCACTTTTGTTAATTGAATCTGTCTTCAAAGCCACAGCGCTGATGCTCCAAGGTCAAGAAAGGGCAAATATCTCTGTATGAACTGGAAACTGATAGCAGGAGATTGCTACCAGCACCTTTTCTTCTATTAATTGCATTACAATTTAATCGCCATCTACTCCCGAGGAAATGTAATCCAAGAGTTCCGGTACCTTTTTCTCCAGAAAAAAAGCACTGCCAACACATAATCCAAAAATTTACCCCAAATGTTCACAAAGGTGTCTTTCTCCAATTGTCCTTTTTGACACTTAATATTACAAGTTAATTTTATCATTTAACGCGATATCCCATACCTCTTTATACCATTCAGTAATTGAAAACACATGTTGAACCTTCCAATTCCTAGCTATCATTAATTTTGCTGCTGTTAACAAATTCACAATCAATTCTTTTGTATTTTTTAAACAAACTAACTTTTCTGTAATTGTTAACAATGCTAATTTTGGGCAGACTTCTAATTCCATTCCAATTATTTCTGATATTTCTGCAAATACTTTCTGCCAAAAATTTTACAGCTCCACCACATGTGGGCATACGTACCTTTTACATTACATCCTCTCCAACACAATGCGGAGCAATTTTTATCTATCCGATTTAATCTTACTGGAGTTAAATACCATCTCCATACCACTTTATAAAAGTTCTCTTTTATCCTAGTTGACATAACTCTTACAATACGTCTATCCCAAATATTTTTCCAACTTTGGTTCGATATTTCCTCATCAAATTCATTATCCCATAACACTTTAAGATAATCTTTATGCTCTTCTTCTTTTTGTAACATTGTATATAAAGCCTTTGTTGTGCCTCTTGTTGAAACATTACCTTCAACAAGAAGGTATAGCTATACCTTCTATAGCTTCTCTAGTCAAAACTATCTTTTCAAAATTGGTTAGTTCTCTTTCGCTGTCCATTCTTGTCCTCCACTTCTTTAACCACAGTTCCAATTGCATTGAATTTAACCATGATATTCTCTCTCTTCCTACTATTTCTATTATATGTTCTCTAGTCTTCAATTTTTCCACCCAATCCATTAATTTAATCACCTTTTTTCTCCTTAATATAGCTTCTATATGTCTTACATTTTCTGGAAAGTCCTCCATGACCACTACCGGAGTTAACGGGGATACCTCTGGTATAAAAATTTTCCTCGTGCTATTCCAACTCTCTAACATACTCCTCAAAAAGGGATTTTCTAGTCCTTTTATAATATTATTTATATTTTTCTTAAATAATATATTCACCATCATGTTTCCTAATTCCTGATTCTAATTCCAACCACATTTTGTCTTTCCCTGCTATAATGTCCAAAATATGTCTTACTTGGTTGGCTAAATAATACCACTTTATATTAGGAAGACCTAAACCACCTATTTTTTGCGCTTTATACCAACTATATTTATTAATCCTTGGTCTTTTCCTTCCATTACAATATTCATTAATAATTGATTGCCAATATTTAATTTCTTTTTCTGTAATCTTTACTGGTAACATCCTAAACAAAAAGTTTATTTTAGGCAATATCTTCATTTTTACCAATGCAATTCTACCAAACCAAGAAAGTCCAATTTTTTTATACTCCTCTATTTTATTTTTCACCTCTATCTTTAACTTTCTAAAGTTTTGTTCTCCTACTTTATCAATATCTTGTGTAATTTCTATTCCTAAATATTTAATTACATTTGTAATTTTAATGTTATATTTTTTCTTTAACATTTCACTCTCCTCTTTTTTACTATAATTAAACAGTAAAATCTTGGATTTACCCCAATTCATCTGAAGCCCAGTTATTTCTCCAAATTCTTTCAAGTGGTTCTCCAACCTATCCATTGTTTCAATTGGATTTTTAATTGTTAATAAAGTATCATCTGCAAATAAATTTATTTTAATTTGATCTCCAACCCCCATCCCTATTAAATATTTCTATCTTCTCTTACTACATTTGCTAGTATTTCCATCACTAATGCAAACAAAATAGGGGAAAGGGGACATCCTTGTCTAGTTCCTCGGTCTAAGGAAATTTGTTCTGTAATACCATCATTTACCACTACATTTGTAATATTATGGGCATATAATTGATTAATTACTCCTTTTAATCTTGCTCCAAACCCCATATTTTTAATTATCATTTTTAACGTAGGCCATTCCACGCAATCAAAAGCCTTGAAAATATCTAATGCTAATACACCCGCTTTAACATTATTTTTCTTTATACTATATATTATATTTAATACTCTTCTAGTTAAGTCGGCCATTTGTCGACCTGCAATAAATCCGCATTGGTCCACCCCTACATATTTACTCATAAACCTATTCATTCGTCTCTCTAGTATTGCAGTAAATAATTTTGCATCTTGATTTATTAACGAAATGGGTCTATATGAATCTGGTTCTGTTAAATCCTTTCCTGGTTTTGGAATTACTATAATCATAGATTGTTTCCATGAGGGGGGAATGGTACAAGCAATTTTAGCCCACCAGCTGTCACATATGAGGCCTACATTTATTTTCTTATAGCAGGGTTGCAGACCCTCAGCCCGGAGGCCAAATCCAGCCCTCCAAGGGTCCCAATCTGACCCTTCAGGCTTCCTGAGAAGGCCATGCCCCCTTCCTCTGGCCCCACCCCCTTTCCCCCAACAACCAATCTTTGGGTAGTTTCCTGGCTTTTGTGCAGTTTTTCCCCACTCTAAAAGTTCTCTCCTCAAGCTTAGTAACTTGCAGCAAGAGCTTTAAAAGCTAAAACATGCTGGTATTCTTGGAATTTCTTTTGGCCTTACCCCTTTTCCCTTTTACCCTGTCCACCACTGACATATGGCCCCCAAGAGCTTCTCGGAAATGCAATTTGGCCCTTGGGCTGAAAGAAGTTCTGCAGCCCATCTTATAGTCTCACCAACCTGTGCACATGGCTATAACAATATAGCTGATGTATCAGACAGATGTACTTAATTACTAATCAATGTATTAGTTCATTATAAGAAGACATTTAAGGAAGAATACATATTGCACAAAAGAGAGAGTTTGGGTTTTCTCAAGACTGTCTGTTCTGTATATTTTCCTTAATAATGTCTCTCCTGTATATTGATTTACTGGACCCATATGTCAGGACTTGCCACTGCAGTTCTTCCATTTTCTGTTCTTCTACAAAGTAGTGGTGGTGAAAACCCAAAAGAAAAGAATCACAGGCAATTGAAACATCAAGATAATGCTTTGAGTGAACCCACATTTTTTATTTATAGTCAAGAGGAATGGTTGTCCTGCTGCCAGCTGTCATGCCCTGTTTGGACAATGTCACTCTGGCATGACAACATCAGCTGTTCAATAGGTATTTCTGTCAAGGAACTGAAGGTGCCAAGGAGGATACCATATTACTGAACAAGACATTCCTAATCATGCCTCCAAGAACAAGATGCATTCAGGTGGGTGACATCATCCAAACTGACTGGAACAGTGAGCGCCATAGCATTAGATGGGCTACATGATGTTCCATAATGTTTTGGGGGTTTTTTAGAAAGAAAGAGAAATGAAGCAAAGTAATGGAAGCTGTCCAGTAAGCATGAATGGACAAAGATAACTAGGACGCCAGTGTATAGCCATTTTCCATGTGATGGCTGTAAACTTATTGGGAGGCAGCATTTTGTAGCTACTATGCAACATGGTTAATTGAGCATTATTACCATCCTTCCACCCCCATAGCCGTGCAAAAATCCAAACAAGAATGGCAATTGTGGTGAGCTTACTATGTTGTGGATCTTACCACTTGTCCCCCTGTCTTTCTCTTCTTTTCTTTCTTGTCTTCTTACCAATTTGGACATTTTCCCACCCAACATACAAAACACATCTCAATTCTAAGTAAAACTACTTCACTGCAACAGCTTCCTTGCCTGCAAAATGCACACCTCTGTTCTTTGCAACAGCTCTGTGCCTGTAAAGCACAGCTTGATTTTTTTGCAGGGCATTTAAATGTTAATTGCCTTTAAATACCCTCTTGTCTCCCATCCCTGACTGGAGATAACAGCAGAAGAAGCTTGCAGGCCCAATGGGGAACCCTGGGGCTGCATCTGCTCATAGGCAGAAGCTCCCCATCCCTGGTGTAGCAGCCAGCTACAGAATTCTAATGAATGCACAAAAAGGCAGGGTAGCGCCTGCCACACACCCATACCTTCATTCTTTTTACCTGGAGATGCTTGAAAAATCCAGTCCTCGTGAATTAAGAACTTACTTGATCCACACTCCCTGTGCTAATGTTTGGATGAGAATTGGTTATCCACTGTTTTTTGCACTTCCCAAATGTTCCAATGCAGCTTTCAGCTCAAAAAAAGTATCAAAATGTGTTTTAAAATGCAAATTTTGAGAGAAATGATGTTTAGGAATGTGCAGTTCAGAAGAAACTACATTCTAAATATGTATTTAAATCATTCTTGTATTTAAGCACCAGCCTGGTAGCCACAGGTGACAAGAAATTCCATGTAGGCGAGTGAGTAGAATGATAGAAGCACAACAGAGCATGCTGTCCCTCATCTGTGCCCACCACAGATAACCTTTGTGGGCTATCTACAAGGATGATTTAAAGGTATATTTTAAATCTGAACTCTCATGCAGCTTTTTTTTTAAAAATTGCAGATTAATGTGGAAACCAGGATGTAACAGACGTGTGGGTGAACACATCCAAAAGTGAGACAGACCAGAAACATACTGATTCATCCATTTCTAATTTTACTCCTAATTATATGAAATTGACTCAGTCTCTTTTGAAATAGTTTATGAAATGAACAGATATCTACTTTTACTTCCTTACTGGGAAAAACGTCACAGATTTCCATTAAAAAGGCAAGCCTACCAAATTACACAGATTAATATATTCAGTTGGTACTGTATTCGAAGTGTTTTTCAGCACAGAAGGTAAAAATCTTTATTGGCCAGGGGAACATAACACTGTCTTCACAAAACTACTATTCAGTGTGTTTGTATGCAACATAAACCAGCTATTATTGTCAGGGTAGCCTTTATCTGAACCAGTAGTAATTCCAGAAATAAAATCTCTCATTTCAGTAGTCTCTGAATTGATATCATTGTTTCTCTGCTGAACAGCAGCATAACATTAAGCACAATATTATTTTCATCACAGCTAAGACATAAACAAAACAACTATGCTGCTACTTTTTATTACAAATACCTGCAGGTCAGATTTAATCTTCCAAAATGGAATGATCTTCAGATCCTAATGAAGGAGATCAGCTACAAAGTGGGTTTTGGAGATTTCTTTTTGTTTTTATTTTTTGATGCTGTTTGTTAAAATATTTTAAAAAAACAACACAACAACAAAAACCTCTCTGCAATGTTAGAATATTTCTATTTTCTATATTAGTGCAAACAATGCCTTATCTTGGATTTTACAATTATCTGAGTTTCAATGTTGGCATATACATTTTATTGTACTGTTTACAAATGGCCGCTTGTATTTCTCTTTGGGGGGAGTGTATCTCTTCTACAAGCAGATACTATTTGTTCAATCTATATCTGCTGAATAAAGTAGACAAGGTTTTCTATCACAGAAGTCCTATTCTCACAGAGAATTCATACGCGGGGGCTCAGAATTTTAACAAGACAAAAAATGATCTCACCTTTAAAAAAAAAAAAAGAGCAAGCAAGAGACCCAAAGAAGAGACCCAAATAATATTATTTTGCTTGTATATTTTTCCTACATGTGTTACAAGAAATGTAATTTCTGTATTTATGTTTGTTGTTGTTGTTGGGAAGGTCTCTTCTTTTTCAAACTGATG
This sequence comes from Shinisaurus crocodilurus, assembly GCA_021292165.1. Classification (NCBI taxonomy): domain Eukaryota; kingdom Metazoa; phylum Chordata; class Lepidosauria; order Squamata; family Shinisauridae; genus Shinisaurus; species Shinisaurus crocodilurus. Next base: position 92,581,484 of record CM037878.1, on the reverse strand, counting down.
TGCATTTTCCTGCTGAAGGAGACCTTTTGAGGTTGAAGTGTATTTGGGTGATTTATATTTATTTGTTGTGTATAATATCATCTTATACTACCTGGTTCATCAATGTTATTGACTGCTCACTGATTTCTGATAAACATTTATGTTTAGTCTATATACTAATATAAATATTATATATATATATATATATATATATATATATATATCCCTTACATTCTTTGGTTCTGTTGGGGCTCAGGATTTTGCCTGCTATCCTACTGTGTCTGCCAGCCTTCATGTGTTCCTTAGAACTGTACAATTATAAGCTCTGTCTGCATAATCCATGTGGCACTTTCACTTGGATAGAACTTAGGGATCCCTCCAGTGGCTCGATGCCATGTAGTGGTTCAGCACGGGTGGCCCAACACAGGTACTATCATTAGCACAGCTGCTGCAAGACTTCTCTCTCAGCTGTCGAACTGCTCAGTTCTGCACAGGGACATTTGTGCCACTCCTGAGTTAGCAGAGCACTTAAGGTCCATAGAACAGGAGTTATTACAACAGCAAAGTGAGAGCCATTTCAGATGTTAGATGAATTAGCTATGCCGTTAACCCGTGAATGGTACCATGATCACAACATCCCAATAATGAAAGATTTGCACTGGTTGCCAGTTGTTTTCCAGGCTAAGTTCAAGGTGTTGGTTTTAACCTTTAAAGCTCAAAATGGCTTGGCTATTATTGCTGTCAGCAGGAGAGGCCCTTTTGAAGACACCCTCACTTGCAGAGACCTGCTTGTCGGGCATGCAAGAAAGGACGTTCTCCTGTGTTGCTCCCATATCCTAGAACTCTCCCAGACCCTTTGGAGTTGTGACTGGTCCCCATTCTCTCTGTGTTCAGGAACAGGGTCAAGACACATCTTTTTATTTGCCCTTTTAAATTGTTGTTATGTTTTTAAGGTTGTTTTTGGTGTTTTACTATGTTTTTATATGATTGTGGTTTTTATTTCCTGAACATTTTGTAAACCACCTTGGTTGGCTTCAGAAAGGCAGTATAGAATTACAATAAGTAAAAAAAAAAAAAAAAAAAAAAGATAAAGCAGGGCACAACCAGCTAGCTATATGTCGGTTATCTGCAACCGAATGGAAAAGTTACAAGAATTGCCATTGCTCCACCAACAGTTGTACAACTACTAGCATAACTATTCGCACAACTAGTTCAGTCATAATTCAGTCATAATGAGTTGTGAAACACCTTGTGCAATTGTTTGTGCAAGCAGAATCCAAGTACTGGATTTGACACTTGTGCAAGGATGAAAATGAGATTTCAGCAAATGGTAGAAGCTTTGCACTAGTGGAATGACTCCACTGGATACAACCCCAGATTTACCAGGAATAGGGTCATGTTGTGCTACATGCACTGCTGTGGGTTAGCCAGTTTATAGGATCAGTATATGTTGTGCCCTTCTCCCCTTTCCCATCCTCTTTCAGGACCCCTTCCATAAGCCTGGTATGACATTGTTCCAAAGGGGTTAACTCTTAGTCTCTTTCAGCAGTGGTGGCTGGTGCCCACTGAGACTGGTGGGGCAGATGGCAGGTCACCAAAGGCAGAGCCAAGGGGTCACCAGAGGCGGAGCCAGCTAATCTTTTGAATTCACAACAGCCAGCATCACATAGCACATAAAAGGTAAACTAGGTATATTAACCTAGTGATCATCACTAAAAAGCAGAGTGCTATGGTGGGGGTGGGGATATCCTCAAAGCAACATAGAAAAGCAGTCCTTTGAATTCACACGAGCTGCTGCTGTTGTGTAAGGTTTGCTCTGTGTGGCCTCTGTGAGGTTGCAGTGTATCTGGGTAAGCCTGCGGTCTTGTTTTGATGCTGTCAAAGGCCTGTGTAGTATTTGCTGAGTGACATTCTTAAGGGGGTGAGCAATGCAATTGCTTTGAATATTGTTAGATGGGACCTGGATCAGGTAAATTCAATTCTGATTGGCTGGGGATCCTAGCTAGGCAGAAAAGAGCAGTTGGGAAATGACTGTTAAGTATGACAGTTGACAATTGAGTTAGTCAGTCTGTGGGAAGAGAGGGAGAAGGTTTGCTCTCTGGTGCGTGGTGCTTTAGGAGAAAGCTGATGAAAAAGTAAATAGCTAAGGCCTATATTAAGCTATTGCTCCTCTGTGGGATACATGGATGGTGAAGATCAGGTGTATGGAGCAGGTGGCTGTGTTATGCATGGAGGCTACCATAAGATCTTTCCAGAAGAAGGCTACACAAGCAGGAACTATAAACTATCCAAGCGGCCAGAAATATAACAGAAGGAGCTTTGGTGTCAGAGGAAGCCTGTTCCCAGAAGGTGGACCTGGCTGTAAGTGTATTAGGCTGGGCGGGTGTTAGGGAAAAACTCCATTAACTCCAATTATACCACCTTGGATGCAGAAAAAGAGAAAACTTTATTAACACAGCTGTCTGGAAGCTGGAAACTCCCAGTTCCCCAAACAAATCCAGGAAGAACTATTTTCTACTTTTCAGAGGCAGACAAAGCAATGACATTAGCTTGAAACAACACTGTGATTGGCTATTTGAGGAGAAGAGTGTGGTCTCACTCTAATCTTGTTTCCTCATTCTTTCCCACGGCCCCAAACAAGAAAACTACATCTTCATTCAGCTTGTACTGGCTCAAGTCAGTTTTGCAGTTATACCATCAGCTAAATTAATGCCATCCATTCATGTGCAACCTTTAATGGCTTCCTGCTGACAACAAGCAACATATATTTTTGCCTTCACACAGGGGGAGGTTTAGCGAATTTGGCCAGAGGTAAAAGAAGTCATTAGAGGATTGTAGCAGCAACAGTGTCTCTTGAGCCCTTAAGAATCGTCACTGAGCAGCCCTTTGAAAACCCCAAAGTAAATATTACTATTCCCTTATGTATAAAATAGCCCTTTAAGAAATTGCTTGTTCAATAGTTTCTCTTGTTTCTAATGTTGGTGCCCATCTCATGGCTAAGCCTCTTACACAAGCTACTAGGAAGTTTTAAAGTATTCTAACAGAATTGGTGGCAGCAGAAAAGGTTCAGCTTGTGGACCTCTGAGTGGCAGAGAGCTCCTTAGCCCATGAAAAAGAAGTATTTGCTATAAATAAGAAACCCCATAGGTGGGATTGTCCAGTGAAAAAGCAGTCTCCTCGTAGGTGGTGGCATTGCTAGGGAGAGGGAATCTGCCATAGGAGGCAAATCAATCTGATTGGCTACTGGGTTCAGAAGAGCCAACAAGGGCAGCATGGTAGCAGCTGATTGGTGCACTGCAAAGAGAGGTGAGCTCAGATAGAGAGAGGGACACTATCTATTTGGTAGAATGCCGTATGAGGGAGGGGAATCCTGGAGGAGCACCTTCGCGTATTGTAACGAAAAGCTTTCTTACAAGAAATGTTGCAGGAACCAGAATTTTTAGTACTAAATACAAATTTCCATTTATCTGCTGCAAAATAGATCACCACATGTTTCAAGAAAATGGTGCAGACTATTTTTTGATGTGCCTTAATGCATTTATAAGGAGTTCTGCTTATTAAATAATATTTCTTTTAAAAGCTATTAAAGTGCATATGGTGGTGGATATCTGCAGCACTTTAGCGCTTTCTCTAAATACAGATGAGTGAGGATGTATAATTAACCTGAAAGAAGCAAAACCCGAGCAGTCCAAATAAGATAGAATGCTTTTGTTCTATTCAGCTTTGACGCAAATCAACTTAATAGCTACAATGCTTAAGAATCAGCTGAATGAAAAATACAGCTTTCAGCTGTGTCCATCCAGTAAGAAAGCAAGCACACACAGTAGACATTGTTATTTCCATTTAAAATTACAGTGCTAATTAAACTAATTACAAACATGAGCCAGGCAAATTGCTAGAACTTCAGTGCAGAAAAGGCTTCATATCATTTAGCAGGCCAGTGATTTTTATGCATAAAATAATGAAGGGAAAATATATGTAAATGGAATGTAATCATCCATTAGCTGAAATAATTCTTTGCCTTACCTTAATGGAAAGTTACTTCTGATGTCAGGTTAGAGTAGTTGTCACTGTTGGAAAAGCTTGTGGCAACATTGCAAAGCATTCTGAAAGACTCTCCTGTCCTCATGTCTTCTGTCCTTCCTGTCTGAAAGCAAAGAAGTGTCTTTGAAATTAAAATCTGATTTTTTAAGCTCCAAATTATGGTAGTAAATTCCCTCCCCCACCTAATAAGCAAGACTGCTTTGTGTTTTGTCATTATGAAGTACAGTAGCAGTAAATCAATGTCATGTTTTATATTGTGACCTAGAAATTTGTTGCACTAAGCGTTAACCAAGCCCTTAGAGACCACACAGTTATTTTTCTGGAGATATATAAAGCACGACAGCTTTAGCAACGATGGTATATTCCTCTGTTCTGTTAAATAATGCCTAGCATCTGTCACTGACAGGGTCAATTTTTTTCTGTAGTTCTAAACATTTCATTTAATTAGAGACTGGCAAATGAATAACAATGTAGTGAGGTTCTGTAATTAATTGCCCTGTATATGGAAATCCAGAAAGGGTGAATTGCCTTTTCTTACTTTTCAATAGTGCACCCTTGTAAAGTACCTGCTTATAGCATGAGTGATCCAAATTTAATTTAGAAAGAATTCATTCCAAGAATTCATTTTTTCAGATTGGAAATAATCCCAACAGCCCCACAGCATTTAGCAGTGATGCCAAAATATATAGGAATTGTCCTGAGCACAGAATTGACTCGGAAGTTGGATTTATCCCAAAGGGCAGGCTGTAAATTGAAAGGGTCCATGTATTAAAGGAGGCTTCCAACTGAATTACTGGGTAAAAAACATTCATTAATATGGGATAATGTATTTGTGATAATAGTATAGGACTACACCTTTGCTATTTGTCTCCCTGCCAGCTCTGAAGAACTGGAAGCACTCATAGATCACTCAACAGCCAATGGACACAAAGCCAGTCTCTCTTTCATAAATTTCATAGATTTAATAGAGTTGGAAGGAGCCTACAAGGCTATCGAGTCCAACCCCCTGCTCAATGCAGGAAACTAGAGGAGGGGTCTCCCATCCAAGTAATAACCAGGCCTGACCCTGCTTAGCTTTCCACGCTCAGACAAGTTCCTATATGCACTGCTTGGCTTCAATACAAGATAAACTTTGTTCAAGGTAAGGGGCACCAGAGAGGAGGAACCATGATTTCATAGATCATACATAGAGTTGGAAGGGGCCTACAAGGCCATCGAGTCCAACCCTCTGCTCAATGCAGGAAATGATGTAAGGATGACTCTTTTGGATCATTGGCTGCTACATGCTCTGCACTCTCCACTGTGGCTCTGCGCTCTCCCACTGAGACGCCCCTTTTCTCTGCTAATGCTGAGATAGGGCTCTGCCAAATGTTTTGGCCCAGCTGATTGCTGGAGGTTTGGGACAGAATGGGGGCAGGGGTGAAAAAATTCTCAAAAATCAGGAGAGAAGTGGACATTATGGGTGGAGACTGAATTTTTGGGTGGAAGGCAATTAGTAAACTTACAGTTACAAGGTGGTCTGAAAGCTTTCCCCCCCATTATTATCTTAATCTTTTTCAAAACATTTTTTTTAAAGGTAAAAGCCATTCCAAGCAGCTAGGAAGCACCTCCCTTGCCGTACACTTTCCAAAGTGGGCTGGAAGGGGAATGACGAAGCATAGCTTTCCCCTGCCTGGTGCCCTCCAGATGTGTTGGAGTGCAACTAGCATCATCCCAGCCAACACATCTGGTTGGGAATGGCTGATGTGGCATCATTTCCAGGAGCTCTGTATGGTTAAAAAAAAAAAAAAAAAAAAGATGGTTGCCCCCACATTTTTAAAAAAAGAAAAATAGTGATGAAGTGCACAGATCACCTTGTAACTGTCAGTTTACTAATCCCCCATATCAAATAACTTTCTTCTCATCCCCCACAGATGTTACCAAAATTTTCACTCCACACCTTAGTTGGAAAGGAAGGTCCAATGCACTCTCTGCTCAACCCTACCTGGAAATGCCAGTCCAAGCACCAAGTTGTGGACACCAAGTTGTGTCCAAGGTGTAGTTGTAGTGGTGTTTCTGCAAATGCCAGATTGCCCTTTCTGTCCCTGTTCAAACTGATGTTGTGTATAGGTTAATTCAGTGTTCTCCAACCTTTGGGTCCCTAGATGTTTTTGGCCTACAACTCCTAGGGGCATGCTGGGAGTTGTAGGCCAAAAACATCTGGGGATCCAAGGTTGGAGAACACTGGGTTAATTCCTTCCATACCCATGTCTTTCTACAGCCACTGGCCCCTGGTGAGAAAGTTTTAGGGCTGATTTTTTGTGCTGTGTTATCGATTATGCATTCATTCAGCAGAAGACTTCATGCCATTTTCTAGTCAGAAGCAAAATAGAATGCATTTTTATAAAAGTATAAATGTGCTTCTGGGAGAAACTGCATGTCAGACTTCACCCAAAGCATATTGCTCAGCCAAGTTATTAACAGCTGAGAAAGAAGCCAATGGATGGAATTGTTGAAAGATCCCTTAAATAAGTGTAACAGTCCTACTGGAACTCACTATAATATCCCCTACACATGTGGGTTATTTCCCCCCTTGTCACTGTGATACATTAGGTGGAGGCACACAAAGATGACAGTCAATGGTCCCAAGAAGACAAATAAACAAAAATTCTCTTGTAACCAATTTTTCTTTCTTTCTTTTTTCCTATCAAAGAAAAGCCAAGATAAACCAGTCTGCTGGAAACAGTATTACATCCTGGGTATATATGACTGCTAGAGTTTAAAGATATTTTGTAGTTATAACTGTGAAGGAAATAGCCCTTCTATCTTTCCATTTCTTCTTGACTTGTCTGCGAAAGAATATCAATAACTCCGTTAAGACAGTGCTCTAGCTGACAGCTGAGTCTCACCATTTCTTTTGTCTTGCTGTTAATTATTTTCATCCGTACCTGGCTATTTGTTTCCGTTGAACCGATAAATACAATCAATAGAAAGAATGCTGCAAGAATGAGGCTGCCAAAACTAATTTGGCATATGGATGATTCGTTACTCCATCATTATGATAGAACATAAATTTGAAGTTTGATTTGATTTGTTTCTCACAAGGCTGTCATTTCACAGTTTCTACCAGGATGTTTGACATGTGTTGAAATGGAGAGAACCAATGACAAATATTATACATGCACATGAAAATTTACGTCTTCAGTCAGAAAGAAAAATGGTGCACAGGATATCAGTATGGTTCCTGATGTGAAGTTCATTTTGGGGATGGAACATAGTTCAGTGGTAAGGCAGAAGAGAAGGGCTCAGGTTCAGTCCCCGGCATCTTCAGTTAAATGGATCGTGTAGGAGGTGATGTGAAAGACCTTTGCCTGAGACCCTGGAAAGCCACTGCCAGTCAGAGCAGATGTTATCCTGGACTAGATGACATCTTATAGAGGTAGCTTCCTATGTTCCTGGTTTTATAATCATTAATAAATTGCTGTCAGGATCATTGAGGCTTGAACGCAGACAAGGGATGATTTGAATAATGAGGATAATCTTTGAAAAGTTTTAACACATGTATGAACTGATTCTAGTCCTCTGGAATAGATTATGAAATGGAATCCAAAATGCACTCCAGCATTTGTGGTGAAGCCTATTGCAGACGGGATGTTACTAGTCTACACTAGGCCTCACCAAGCAGAGGCCTCTGTTCTGACGCACCATGAAAATTCTCATGACCCCCAGCCCTCAGGCCTTCCAGTGTGCAGCAGAAGATTCTGGTGAGGATGAGGCGCAGGCAACTTCCTCAGGGATAGAACAGTCAGTGCCTTCTTCAGGGCCCTCCTGGCTAGAGGACACAGCCCTGCCATTGACCTCTGGCTCAGAGGAGAGAAGGCTTCATGTCATTATTTAGATGTGAACCTCCTGGCAGAAACTCCATCTCCCCAGCCTTGCAGAAATCTCAGGCTACAAAATAAGGTGAGAGCCCTTTAATAGTCCAGTGAGCTCCTCCAGTAGGGGCAGAGCTGCCCACTACAGGTCTTGTCTCAGCTTCTTCCTGAAACAACATCCTCCTGTTGTCCTAGTAGGAGATGGTTTAAGCCAACAGGACCTATTTGGAGCTATCCAAAGTCCTACTTTCGTCCTGCCTTGATCTTGCTACCAGCTTCCCCTGCAAACCTCAAGGGACTACAAAATGGGACAAAGATGTTTTGGTGCTACTTTGGCACAGAGGGTTTCCTGCATATGTACATTAAGTATATCTGGACTTGGAAGCATTGAGATTTGGACTGGAACCCCTAGAATCTGGCATTTTCCCATTTCATTCCACAAATAATTCATCTTCAACCAAAATCTAACCAGATTCTAGATGGGTTGAAATTTAGTGTCATCCATTATCCAGACCTTTGCCCATTGCCACTGCCAGAAATTGTTCCCTACTGAGCCAGAGACTTCACTTACAGATGCTTGTGTTCTTCCCAGTGAGCCCCATTACTGAGAACTGAGAATTTGTCCCTGCTGCCTGGATTCCTGAAAATGGTACAAGATCAGCCATAAGACCACATCTGTGCAACAAATAACCAGCCACCATCCATCAGCCACAGGAAGCTTGCTTCCCCTCCTCTTCCCAGAAAGAACTCTGCTGTAACTGTCAGTTGTCTTTGGATGATTTATTGTGCCTGAATTGTGGTCTGCAGGGATTATTCCTCTCCCTGAACATCAATTTATATCTAGATGTCCATAAATTCTCTTTCTAACTTATGAACAAACATAAAATTTCGTAGCAGATTTTTCTTTAGCAAATACTGCAAAAATGGAAAAGGGAGTGAAACTGCAAATGGTAAGAATTTATGCTGCAATGCTGTGTGCACTTACATGGGAGTAAGCCCATCTTAGTTTCTAAAACTATGGCGGCAGATGAAACGGCTTCAGATTGCTCTATTGCACTCACAACTTGAGATAAATATATTTCTGATATATATTTTGGAAGAAAATTGTTATGGTTCCTTTCCAAATGATTGTTCAGTAAATCATCTGGACTGGGCTGATATTCAACTTAGTGTGGTCAGTGATTTAATCAGCCAATTTAAATTGAACAAAGCATCAGTCAGAGCCTGATAGTATTTTTCCATCAATATTGAAGAACTTAAATCGGTGGGGCTCCTCCTTTTAGCATCTTTTCATAATTTATTTATTAAAAATATTTACATACTGCCCTTCATTATGAAATCAGAGCAGTGTACATAATTCATTAACACAACAGTTAAAATAAATAAATACAAGCCACAATAAAGACAGAAAATCTACCAAATTAAGTTTTAAAAATCAGCAAACACCTGGTAAACAGAACAGATACATTTTTAACAGGTGCTGAAACACCATCAAGGTTGGTGCCTGCCACACTGCAGGGAAAGAGAATTCCAAAGGCAGGGTGCCACAGCAGAAAAGGCCCTCTCCCTGGTTGCCATCAGATGTACTCGTGAGGGTGAAGAAACAACCCTGATCTGTAGATGTCAGTGAACAGGCAGATTGATATAGGAGAAGGCCTAAGTTGTTTAGGGCCTTATATGACAACAGTATCACCTTGAAAGTGGCCCAGTAACATGTCAGCACTCAACAGCCTGTGCAGTTCTCTGAGTAAAGGCGCAAATATGCTCATGGTAGGCTGTCACACTCTGCAACATAGCTGCCAAATTCTGCACTAACCATTTCTGGCATTTCTGTATGATGCTCAAGGGAAGCCCCACATAGACTGCACACAGAAACCACCCACCCAGAATCTCCATCTTGTTGGGATTCAGCCACAGCTTAATGGCCCTCATCCAGCCCACCACTGTTTCCAGGCACTGATCCAGTAATCCAATCTTGAGGTTACCAATGTGGCCAGATTATCCCTATCCAGGAACAGCCAGAGCTGGTGGAAGGCACTACTAAGTCATCAAGTCCACCTGACCCTTCAGTGACAAAGATAATTCAAGGAGTACCAGACTACAAACCTGATCCTTCAAGGGAGTGCAACCCCATTAGGAACAGGCAACCTACCTAATTCCCAGACACAGAAACCACCCACCCAGAATCTCCATCTTGTCGGGATTCAGCCACAGCTTAATGGCCCTCATCCAGCCCACCACTGTTTCCAGGCACTGATCCAGGACTAGCAATGCATCCAAACCTTGACGGGGGCTCTCCGCGCCCCCGACTCAATTCTCCGCGGGGGCGCCCCCCCGACTCGATCTTCTGAGCGGCGCGGAGAAGTTCTCCATGCCGCTCAACCCACTTCTCCGGTCCCGTCGCGTCATTTCCGGACCGGAGTGGGCCGCGCGGGCGGCTCGCCGTGGAGAAGCCAGCCGCCCCAAAGACAAAGGTAAGGCCTCGCTGGGCATGAGCGGGGCCGATTTCGGCCCTGTTTTGTCCGGGTGAGGCTCGATGTTACAACGGTATCCAAGACATGCACAGCCACACCTGACCTGAGTGTTATCAGCATACTGATCTAGGGATGTGTACGGAGCTCAATTGGGTGGTGGGAGTCTGGCGAACTTGCTGGGCTCAGTCCCCCAAGCAATGCTCGGCCTACCTGCTTCCCCGGCTCGACTCGCGTTTTTGCGAGCCAAGCCAGGGAAGTGTCTTCCAGGTTCCCGGCAGTATGCTTTTTGCATAGAAAATGGCATAAGATATGTAAAAAAATGGCCGTTATTTGCGCAAGTTATGCAAATCGCGACCGCTTTTAATGTATCATATGCCATTTTCTGCTTTAAAAGCATACTGCTGGGAACCCGGAAGTCCGCTGGCACTCGCTTTTGGCCCAGCTCGGCAGGTGTGGCGGCGCCGCGGCAGCACTCGCCGAGCACCCAGCGAGTCGGGTGGTGGGTAGATCGCCTACTCCTACTGATGACATCCCCCTCCCTCCCTCCCTCCCTCCCTCCCTTCACAACAACCCAGACTTTTTCATGCTTACTTGGAAGTAAGTTCCACTCAAATAAGTGGAATGGGATTTGCTCCTTTGTAAATGAGCAAACCTCATTGTGGCTTCAGAATTTTAGATTTCTTTTTCAACAAAAAGATAAGAAGAGTTGGTGTATTCTAGGGAGTGAAGGAAGTTGGAGAACTGAGTGTACTAAACAAATACTGATTCTCTTCAGATTCTGTGACAAAAGCTTATTTTTGTTGCTTATCCTGATGGCTTTGGTTCTTTTTGGTAACATCTGCTGAAAGCCTCTGAAGTGGCTAACAGCATCATCAATGATGACCACAAGGTCCCAAGTGTAGACAGCCCCTAAGGGTATGCCATTACAAAACACAAATTGGATTTCCACACAGGGCCTGTTGAAATAAATAACTGAGTAACATTTTAATTCAAAAAAATCAACTGACACCACAATTTCAATTGAAAAATAATGTGACAGAACACCTGAGGCTGAGGCGTATTTATCATATACACGGTCTCTCTTGCTTAGAGTTTTATCCTTTTCTTATTAAAACAGATACTTATCATACCAATGCTTACAAAGTACTAACCCTCAAAACAGAAACACATCTTAAAGTAATGCATTACTTGGAGGAAATAAACTTGCTCCCAGCTCTAATTGGCAAGTGAACTGGAGAAGTTTGTCTTTTATTGTTTACATCTGTTCTGCTAATGACACAGAAGTAAATTAAAGCTTTACTGTTAGAACTTCCTCAGCTGCTGTTTCAGTGTTGACAGCCTGTACTGTTTTCACCTGGGATTAATTCCTATCAGTAGGTGCTCTTTCCATTCCTTCAATGTATAATAGGTGTCATATCTACATTTTCCCAGACTGTGCCATTTGAGTTTCTCTCATGACTCCGCACCAAACTGATTTGGCTTTATTATTTTTTTGTAACTTCTCAGTTTCTGAAATCTCATTACTTCAGAGCTCTTGTGACATAGTGCAAGACCACTCAGTCTCTCAAAGTAACACCTGCCATTTTGATCATTCTTTCATTTCTGCAGGTGGCGTTGAGAGCACATAATGCAGGCCACATGCTGAAGCTAAGCAGGTATGAGCCGGGTCAGTGCTTGGATGGGTGACGGCCTGGGCTGCCCACATCTGTTCTCCTGCATCGAGCAGGGGGTTGGACTCGATGGCCTTCTAGGCCCCTGTCATGCCCCTGCCCATGGGCAAAGCGTTATAGCAGTAAGTATGTGAGGGGAGGGGGGAGTGTGAGAGAAGTGTGGAATGTTGAGGTGTCTGCTGATTGGCTGAGAGAGTGAGAAGGGGGTGAAGCCTGTGTTATATAAACAGTGGGCGGTGCTGTTCAGGAGGGAAGTCTGAAGAGAGTCTGAGGAGGAGAGATGGGTTTCTTGTGCGAGGGTTGAGAAGTCTAAGTGGAGTTGGGAGCGGGAGTCTTGTCTGGGTGTGTTGGAAGTGCAGTCTGAGAGAGAGAGAGTTTCCAACGTTTAGAATCTCTTAACATTATCTATTTCCCTACCCTTAGTTGTAATTAAATAAACTTGTTTCCTTTTAAAACTTAAAAGGAGTGGTCTGAATAAGTTACCCTGAAGGGGTTGGTGGCAGCAGAGGAGATTAAGAGAGTGTTGATTTTGAAGCGCTTGCAGAGGTGGTGGGCTGTTCAAGGTGGAGGCAAGGGGAAGTTTGACAGCCCCTTCCTACTCTGCTATTCTATGATTCTATGATTCTTTTGCAGAGTGATCAAGCTACCAAAGCAAGCCCAGGGTTGACACCACTGTATTAGTCATCAGGGGGAAGTCACTCCCTGTGCACCACAAAATATAATCATCTATACGGCCCTCCGGATGCTGTCACTGGACTCCAGCTCCAATCATCCTCAGCCAACATGGCTAATGGTCAGGGGTAGTGGGAGCTGCAGCCCAACAACATTTGGAAGGTCACAGTTTCCTCTCCCCTGATCTATGCAAAGCCAGGTGATTAACTCACTACAAATGCTAGTGATTGCTTTTGCTTTTGCTTTTTTTTAAAAAAAAGTTCAGGGCTAGTCCAACCATTCAAATTCTTATCCATGTAATAATAATAATAATAATAATAATAATAATAATAATAATAATTCTTACCGGCCTCTGCATCTAGATCGAGGCGGGGAATAGCAGAAAACACAAAACACACAAACTAATGAAACACAACACATACTATTAAAACATCTTAAAATATCTTAAAAACATCTTAAAGGCATCCTAAAATTTAGCTGGATAGGCCTGTCAGAAGAGGTCAGTCTTTATGGCTTGTTCAAATTCCAAGAGACTGGTAAGTTGGTGAATCTCCCCTGGCAGGCCATTCCATAATTTCGGAGCAGCAGAAGAAAAGGTCCTCTGGGTAATACTTGTCAGCCTAGTTTTGGCGGACTGAAGTAAATTCTTCCCAGAGGACCTGAGTGTGTGGGGCGGATTGTACAGGAGAAGGCAATCCCATAGGTAGCCTGGACCCAAACCATGTAGAGCTTTAAAGGTAATAACCAACACTTTATACTTCCCCCCGAAACTGACTGGCAGCCAGTGGAGTGCTTTAAAAACTGGTGTGATGTGGGCACCCCTAGGTGTACCAGTAACCAGTCTGGCTGCCATATTTTTTTGTCCTAGTTGAAGTTTCCGGACTAGGTATAAAGGTAGCCCTATGTACAGCGCATTGCAGAAGTCAAGCCCCAAAGTTATCAGCGCGTGCACTACCATCTTTAGGTCTTCCGACTCTAGGAAGGGGCGCAGCTGGCGTATCAGCCAAAGCTGATAATAGGCACTCCTAGCCGTCACATCTATCTGGGATGTCATTTGGAGCGATGGATCCAGAAGCACCCCCAAGCTGCGAACACAGTCTTTCAGGGGGAGTGTAACCCCATCCAGAACTGGTTGACATACCTCCAAATCCAGGTTGTGGCCTTTGACAGCAAGCACCTCCGTCTTGTCTGGATGTAATACAGCCTGCCTGCCACATTCCCCAGAGACATAGACACTAGGGTCAAACTATACATGTTGCATTAATTGTGCAGCATGTAGCTGAGGATAATCTTTTTTTTCTTTTCTTTTTTACTCTAGCACAAGTACTCACTGACCCAGTTCAGATTGGAACCACCACACAATGGCGGGGGGGGGGATTAAATTTCCCCTCACCACATTTTTTCCTGAAATTCAATTCCCCACACACACACACATACATGTGTAGTGCGCACGAGGAGATTAAAAAAAGAGAGCAAAAACTCAGTTGGTGTCCGTTTCCGGGAAGAAATGGGGGGGGGAGATTTAATGGCAAGGGCTGAATTGCGGCTGCACACACTTACTCAAATTAAATCTTCAGCTATGCACAATTAATGTAACATGTAGTTTGACCCTGGTTCTCACCAAGGTGATAAACCTGTGTTTGTGCTTCACCACTTCAGACCAGCGGGGGGGGGGGGTTGGTCGGTCGGTCGGTCATGTGACCAGAATATTCCTCCATACAATAAATAAAAAAATAAATTCCCTGCACTTATAAAATAGGATGTCAGGGAGAACATAACTAGAACCCTTGTCCATTGTGCCCAGCTTTCAATCTGGAGGGGGGGTTGTCATGTGAACCCCCACCTGAAGCAGTCTAGTCGAAACACAAGTTTACTCACACATTGCCTTAAATTAGACTGTATTTACATCGAGAAGGTCCGTTTAGTTCAAGTTCAACAGGGTGTAAGGAATTTGTAATTTATAGGTTGATTTTGTATGCATACCGAAGCCATTATCTTATCGCCTCCACTTCTTTCCATATTTTTGTATTCTTTTTCATGCACTCTCCCCAAAGCTGAACTTCTCTAGCATTTGAGGAAAGGCTGAGAAATGCCATCAGTTAAGAATTAACATTTGTAAATCTCTACTGCATTCAAGCTTCTTTGTCTCTTTGTGACTACAGGCTTAATGGAGATTATTGTGAAGGTAGCATCACATGAACTGTTTGCTTATACAAAGCATTCTTACCAGTGGAAAAGGGATACTTAAAGGATGCATTTAAAAAAATCTTTCTTACACCAACCAAACAGCTTGAAAAGAAGGATCACAATATAAGGTGTTTTTTCTAACTGAGGCAATGCTTTCTGTCTCATGAAAGCCACTCTCCCAGTGGCTATCATTACAGAAGAATACAGTCGTGTATACTTTTAAAATGTATTCATTCTTTTCTCATAAAAAAGCCTAGATTTTTGTAGAAGGTCACTTTAACATGAAATATAAAAGAAAAATATCCTAACAAAGCGAATTATTATTATTATTATTTTAAGGATGCTAGAGGTGGAAACAAATTATCTGAGAGCCCAGCATGCATTCTATCTGCTGCCCATGTGGAGAGAAAAGATAAAGAAGCAGGCACTGAAGTCAGGGGAAATGAAGGTTTAAGAATCTTTCTGTCTCCGAAGTCCAAAATATGAACAGTAGACAATAAATATGGAAATATCAAACGTTATTGGTATAAAAGTGGCTCCGGTAATGGCTGCAAAATTGGATATACTGGATGAAATTTGATATATGTTCAAGATCTCAAGCAGCTTAAAAAAGATACATCTGACAAATGTATGACTTGATCACTAAGTAGTGTGTGTGTGTGTGTGTGTGTGTGCTTGTGTAGGTAGGTAGTACTGGACCTACAATCTAAACCAGAGAAAGATTACTGTATTTAAAATTTATTGGATTAGGTTACAAGAGATGTTTCTGCTTATTTGACGTAAAAAGCCTAGGAAGCCTGTATGGAAGCAGCATCATTTTTTTTATCAGGCATCAATATTCTATTTTAAACCACCATAGGTCCCATAAGGCTGTAATCCAGGGCTCTCCAACCTTGGGTCCCCAGATGTTGCTGGACTACGGCTCCCAGAATCCCTTGCTATTAGCCATGCTGGCTGGGTATGCTGGGAGCTATAGGCCAGCAACATCTGGGGACCCAAGGTTGGAGAGCCCTGTACTAGGGGGTCTTAGTGCCGAGATGTGCACAGGGTTGTAGGACTCTGCAGTCTCCAAATCATCATCTGATGAGTCATCCTGGCCCGGGTCAGTCATGACAGCCAGGAACCTGATAGCCAGTGAGTGTCAATACTGGGCTAGATGGTCCAATGGATAAGGCAGCTTCCTATATTCCTATTATCCCCTACTGAGTATTATCCCTTGAGTGGGTGGGGTAGAGGTGAGACTGAAACACTATGGCTTCCCTAAAGCTCTGTAGTGAGTTTATGGCAGAGGCACAATTTGAACCAGGGGCTTCCTGGTTCACAGCTCACAAAATGGCTGAATAGCCAAACAGTTATTCAAACTTCCATGTTAACTTTTATTTCCCTGCATGGCAGTAGGTGTCAATAAGACAATAAATGCCACTGAACCCCTTTCAGGATAATGCAGATCTTCAGAGACAACCGACAGACAAACAAACAGCTTGAAAGAAAATAGATAAATCAGGAACCTGCTTTGAAAAGTGACTTCAATTAGCTCCTGCCCTGAAATCCAAAAATGCATTTCATTTCGATTTGCTTCTGAGAATACAAACTAGACAGCCAACTAAAAAGCCAACTGGTAAAGTATCAGTCAAAATAAGGAATTGAGGAATATTTTAGAATGGCAGCCAGCAGCCAATTGTTCTCAGAGCATGTCCTAATTTCATTTGGTAAGAAGCATGCTGTAGTCGAATGCTTCATTCCAAAAATAAATAATGTTTTTCTTTGAGTTCACTGTTTCTTCTATACCATACATGGAATGTCTTTCTATAAACGAATACATAGCTATTACAAACCATAATTGGTGGGAATGCTAACCATTGGAATGATGCAAGGACTGGTTGTACTCTACTCTTTTTCTTTTCTTGATTTGTATGTTCTCCATTTAAAGTAGTACATTTTCTACTAAGCTTGTGTATGCAGTTTCAGGTAAGAGCTGAAACAGCCTGAATCCAGTTACGTTAGATAAGTTCAGGCTGTGAAAACTGATCAAAAATGCTTCCTGCTGAGTATGGTACCTGCTGAGTTCATGTTCTTCTAAGGCTTTTACAGGGCTAGGATTTGCTAGGAGGTCAATTAAACCATTTGTGAAAGTGTTTGCAAAAAAAAAAATAATAATCCTCAACTCCATCCCATTTTTCCATCCTCAACTCCATCCCATTTTGGTTCAGCACTAATAAAATTCTCCTCTCCACTTACAAAGTGGTTATATGCACTCTGCTAAATTACCACTTGGTAAGTGATCACCTCTATTCACCCACTGATAAGACAAAGACTATCCACAGAAAAAGGAAGAGCTCTACAGCAGAAATCTGACTTAGGGATGAGACGTTTGGGAAATTGACCTGACAAAACTTCTTCTTTTCTTTTTAAAATAAATTTTAGGTTGAAAAAAAGGCTTAGTAGAGTGTATCTGAACAGCAGCACTTTTGCATTCCTGCTGGAAATAGGTATTAGTATTAGAAATAATAGTACTAAAGTAATTTAAAGTAATTTAAAAACATGACCAAGATAGAGAGCGAGCAATGGCTTTACTTAACACAAGGTTTTACACAAGAGAAGAATTCTTGAGTTGTATACCAACTCTCTAGCAATAGGCTGGCAGACTATTCCTAATATTAGAGTTAAGAGAAATAAAAGATGGAGGTGATGAGTTTTGGTTATCCAAACAAGGAGCAGGGTGTGGGCACTAGGGAAATGGAAAGGCAGCGCTTGGGGAGCTACATGCAACAGTGGATCCCTCAAAATTCAGTGCCAAAGAGCAGGCCATGCAAGGAGCTGAAGGACAGATTTAGAGCTATTTCAGGAGAAAAGGGAAGAAATAGAGGAGAGGTATATTTACCTTGTTTCAGAGTAAGGGGAACCCAGAGGACCTCATTTCCTAGTTGCTCTCAGATACTTGAAAACTTACAGTGGACACAGGTTACCCTCTGGTTTAGAGGCTTCTGGTCATAACCTATGGCCCCAGAATGGGTGGGACTGAGGTCTACCATGTGTTGCCACCCACCTGGATCTGATATATCCAAAGGATATTCTAAGTAGAAGTTTACTGGGCTGAGATGGTTAAACTCTTGTTCATAGGCAATGATGGGGAGACCAGATGGCTGGCTAGGACATTATGAAGGACCCTGGAGCCCCAGAAAAAGGTATAGAATGCAGTTCAAAAATAGAATTTGAAATGGAGAGCTCTAGATCAAGGTCTCTCTTTGGATCCTGAGTACTTCACGGAAACTAACAAACATGAAGAGAGGCAAGGGAACATAGGGGAAAGAGGCAAAGAATGGAAGCTATCTAAGTGTGTGTGCCTGGCTTGAGGTATTGTGCTGAATGCTTCAACACAATATCCTAAGCTCCCAGTTTGTCCACCAGAGGAATGATCCACTCTGCTTAAAAGTCAACAACTCATAACATTGACTCCACTTTCTGTCCCAACACAAGGCACAGCTCCTTGAGGTTCTGAGAGGTCAGCAAAAGGTCAGCAGCCAGAGGATTATTGTCCCATACCCAGTACAGGTGTCCCATGCAGATTTTTTTGAGCTGACATTGTGATTGGGCTGCGTCAAAGGAATGGAAGCCAGCTGGAAAGCCACAGTAGGTGTATCACAGGAGGATGAAGACCTATCTCGGTGTGCATGACAACAGATTTCTCCGGGAATACAAGGCAGTGAAGTGTTTCAAGTGAAGGGAGAAGAACCATGGTCCTGGAAACATAAATTAGGCACCAGAGTATGAGAGGGAGAGTGCAAGGGAGGATCATGAGAAACAGGCTGTGAGACAAGCAAACCCCAGGAAGATCTTGGAGCTATATGGCAGAGAGTCTGTCCACAATGGATCCCATGACCAAAAAGTGTGCTGGGTGCCCTCTGTGGCGGAGTGACAGGCAGAAGCCCAGGGAGGGGCCAACCTGAACATTCCAGAGGCTCTGATTGGTTGAAGGAGAGCATAGAACCCCAGGGAGTTGACAGTTAAGGGTTGTTGGTTGTCAGTTGGGGAAGAGAGTGGGTTGGAGTGAGAGAGGGAGTGGAAGGTTAATAGCGTAGGTAGGGAAAGGTGGTACTGAAGAGAAGAGTTCAGACAGGAAATCTAGTAACTAAGTTGTGAGAAAGCAAATGTGAAGGTGTTAGTATAGAACAATTCACAGGAGTCTCCACTTAGGGAGTGAAGGACCTTCTGTCTGAGGAAGAAGGTGAAACTCTGGACTAGTGTGAGGGACAGTTAAGTTCCCTGGTCTGATACTGTAACTTTCAAGTAACCAAGTCAAATTGATACAAAGAGCACTGTATAACATCTGCCTGCCTTTAACCTGAATCTAAGCAAAAAATCAAGTTTGAATTAACTGTTGAAAATCCAAGTTATCTGTGCCTGAGTTGAATATCAGTTTTGAGACTTTGTTAGAACAATAAATCAACCTTTTTATTCAAAGTTCTAATTCTCCAGAGTCTGACTGGTGACAGGAAAGTAAGAAGTGAATTAACGGAGGGGCACCCTGCTTCAAGTAATCAAATAAAACAAACTGCTCTTAAGAAATACAAACAAATGTGGGTGAACAGCTACATATAAGACCTAAGACACATACAGTCATGCCTTGGATTGAGAGTATAATTCGTTCCGGAAACATGCTTGTAATCCAAAACACTCTTATATCAAAATGAAATCCCCCCAAAAAAATTTGTACAGAGATTTTTAATTTAAGCCATACTACAGTACTTGTATTGCAAGACGTCGCTTGTATATCAAGTAAAAAATAATTAAATAAATATTTAAAAATTTGCTTGTCTTGCAAAACGCTCTCATACCAAGTTACTTGCAATCCAAGGCATTACTGTATATCAAAGCGAGTCTCTGGCAGGCGTGAGCAGGTCTGATTTCGGCCCGCTACGCCTGCTCGAGGCGAGCGGTTACATCCCTACGACTTGTCTTGCAAGACATTGCTTGTTTATCAAGTCAAAAATTTTAAAATTTTTTGCTTGTCTTGCAAAACGCTCTCAGACCAAGTTACTTGCAATCCAAGGTATTACTGTAATTGGCTAACACCGTTTAAGAAGACAGCTTCAAGTCTGAAGTGACCCATACAAGGGGGCACTTGGTGAGAGCGAAGTACACATTGAGGGTGTGGGCTTTGGAGTAAGGGGTCTCGTCCGCTACACCCTCACTCAAGGGCACTTATAGACTTCTGGTTAGAAGTACAAAGGGGCAACAACTTGGACAGATTCCAGATCCAGTAGAACAAAGAGTACAATAGCTTGGCTCTGGGGAATGAAAGGGAACCTTCCTTTGGACTCCTGGTTACTTGTTTGAATAAAGCTAGCTGACTAAGTATTACAAAAGCCAGGCTTCTGAGAGACAATTCTGAAGGAGCTTCTCCTATTGGGCAGTATAAAAATGTAATAAACAAATATTAAGTAGAAGTACTTAGATCAAAGGGCACTAAGAGGGATGCCCAGGTGGTGCTTTAACCTGCTAATCTATTTTGAGGTGAAAACACTCCAGAATTGGACCATGTTACCTTTAGATTGGCCAAGTTACAGGTACCCTTGTGAGCTGCTTGACTAGAATGGCAACTTGGTATTGAGGAAGGCATATGCATTTATCCTTTGTTCCCAAGCTTTGCATGTCATACGGATGGATGAGAATTTTGTTTCAGTTCAGTTTTGATAAGAATTTATCTAAATTTGGAAATTTCTCCATATTCAGGACAAAACCAATTTGAGATGTTAAAAAATGGAATGCGGGAGAAGTAAAAAAAACCTGACAGATTCATCCATCCAGGCACAGGACTTTGAGTGCTTTGCTTTTAAAAAGTCTGGGTTTGAATCCCTGTATATTCAACCATGCTTAATTAGTGCTGAATTAGGGTTGCCACCTCTTTTTTTGACAGGCTCCTCATTTTTAACAGCTATATGGCAGGTCCTCCCCATGCTGGGGAGAGCTGTACTGGTTAAATTTGGCTGATGCAGATGAGAGAGAATTTCAGTTCATTTTTTCATGAGAATTTACCAAAGTTCGCTAAGTTCTTCATATTCAGGAGAGAAAGAGCTTGAGATTAAAAACAAAACAAAAACAAAACTCAAATGTGGGAGAAAGTGAAACTGAAAGTAAAACTTGCTCATTCCTGCTTTTAACTCAATTAAGGTAGAGGACATAGAGGTCATAAACTTCAGCTACAATGAAGGGAGGAAGGCTAGCCTACTAATATCAGGCTCCTGTTGCTCCTAGTTTTCTTGAAACACTTTCTCATGAAGCCTTTCTCAAGGTAACAATACATATTAGAGTAGGTGCCAGGGTGATGCCAACCAAATACCAAAATATAGATTACACATGAAAAAAGCCATCATGGTTGAGCTTCTCAGTAACAAGTAACACAGATAAGGAAGTTCTCAGAGTTTATTTCTAAAAGAAACAACCCAAGGCTTACGCTGGCTCAGCTTGTCTGAGCGTGGAAAGCTAAGCAAGGTCAGGCCTGGTTATTACTTGGATGGGAGACCCCTCCACTAGTTTCCTGCATTGAGCAGTGGGTTGGACTCGATAGCCTTGTAGGCTCCTTCCAACTCTATGATCTATGAGATCTATGAAATCTATGAAAACTGCACCACTCACCACTGAAAGGACCTTAAGGGTATAGTCTTATGCATGTTTAGACAGAAAGAAGTCCTACAGTTCCCAGCATTCCCCACCCAGCATGGAATTTTCTTTTTAAATATCCATAGGAATGCACCCTAAGTCCCCTAAGTGCTCAAAAAGCTAACCTGGTCCTGCTGAAACAAAGAGTCCATATACCCACTCGAATAGTCTCTAGTGCAGGGCTCTACAACCTTGGGTCCCTAGATGTTGCTGGCCTACAGCTCCCAGCATACCCAGCCAGCATGGCTAATGGCAAGGGATTCTGGGAGCTGTAGTCCAGCAACATCCGGGGACCCAAGGTTGGAGAGCCCTGCCCTAGTGCATTCTCCCTAAGTAAGCTGTGCTATTTTAGGGACTGGGGGACAGAATATTGGTGGTACTTGCTTAAAATGGATTCCTCCCACTCTGTCCATTAACTGATTTACCCCAAAGAAAATAGTTTGTGTGTCTACTCTAGAGAAGTATGATAAATTAATTTCAGTTCATTTTTGATCCGGAATTACCCATTTCACACCTTCCGGACCGAAAAAGGATTTGTATGCAATCTGCAGTCAAAGTCCATACATTTCTGAGCTTGCAATGTGATTCATGGACCAAAGAAAATGCATTCATAGCATGCATACATTTGAAAAATGTGCACACTCTTGTTCTACCAGTACATCTGAGTTAGTGTACTAGTTTTACCTGCTTGCAATGCACTTAATTGGGATATGAATTAATATGTTATAGGTATGATGATATTCACGGGTTTTTTAAAGCAGATTTTCCAACTGCACAAATGCCCCATCAGACACCCCATACTCAATAAAAAGGAAAAGGGGGAAAAGTTCCAAATGAGCACAAAGCGTGCATTGCTCCTTGCTTACACCCTGTATCAGTGGTGGTTTCTCCATAGGAGTCAGTATATC
Source organism: Shinisaurus crocodilurus (assembly GCA_021292165.1). Classification (NCBI taxonomy): domain Eukaryota; kingdom Metazoa; phylum Chordata; class Lepidosauria; order Squamata; family Shinisauridae; genus Shinisaurus; species Shinisaurus crocodilurus. The sequence continues at coordinate 92,559,036 of CM037878.1, read as the reverse complement.
TTATGTACAGTGACAATTCATTTATGAATCTGCCTTCGTTCAGTAACAAAGTTATCTATCAATTTCCTGCTACCACATCAAACTTGTGCAGAAAATGGTACCTCTCAAACATTGTTTTCTTCCCACCACCACCACCCCAGGTTCACAATAATTCTAGTGTGGCCATGTGTCCTACTTTAAAGAGGACAGTCTTCTATTCAACAGCTTCCTCTATTTGATGCCCTGTCCAGTCCAGGTCCAGTTTAAACTTTAAAAAAAAAAGAGAAACAGAAGGGAAAAGCAGGGGCCTTGATGTTGCCCAAAAATTGGCACCTGGACAGCAGACAGTAATTTAAATTATTATTTAAATTATAGTAATTATTTCAAAATGTCCATCTATACATATAAATTAGCATATATAAATATTAATCAAATCTATGTCCTCTTTGCCCTCTTTTGTTAGTGATTCATGCATGTCCTTTTTTGATGATGGGCAAGTGACTATCCTATCCTTGAATTCTTTTAAGCTTCTGCAGCCTTTTGCATGCTCATGATGTTATAAATTTCCATTCCAATGCCCATTCCAATCCCCAATGCAATTAAAACATATAGGCAGTTTTAAAAACTTAAGGCTGAGTGGCTGTTCTGGTGACTGTTACAGCTGAACTTTCTGCTCTCACCTCCTCCAGTTTTCACCAAGATTACCTATTAAGAAGAACAACAACACAGCTGGTGGTATCAGGGCCAACATCAAGGGTAGGCATAGTTGGGCACCTGCCAAGGGTCCACAGCCCAGCAGGGGCACACAAACAAGAGCCCCTTGAGTTGCTCCTCTTCATCATTACAACCTGCTTGTTCACCTGACTCTCACTCTGCCCCAGACAACAGTGAGAAGCAGCAGTAGTAGATGCCACTGTTGGGTTTTGCATAGGCAGAACGAGATTACCACCTGACATCGAGATTATCACCTGACCTGGTGGGTGTCTCTTGAGTTCAAGTACACAAGGTCTCTGGTCACGAGACATAGTCTCGAGGTGATATGACTCAGCAACCTTGAACAGGTTTGGAATCAACATGTTGATGAATAGGTTATACAACTGGGTGAGTAATATCCTATTTATAGGTGGTATAAAGCTAACACACTTGCTGATAGCTTCTCTCTTCTCCTTGCTCTCTCGTCTCGACACGACATGTGTATTGTTCTGGACTTCACTTCATCTAGCCTTACCACTGGGGTATAGGATTTGAGTCTGCAATGATGTAGTGAGTAGGAGATGCATTGTTTGCCTTAATCCCATGTAATTGGGTCTTACAAATAAACTCTTTAATCTTTATTAACTGCTGTTATCTCCTCCTTCCGCCTGCGTGACTGGGACTGAGGGTCACTGGCTAGGGAAGCTTTTGAACCCGGGTCAGTCCAGCTCTCACATCTGGTTATGGGCCCAGATAACGATCTGATGGTTATCTCAGATGGGCAGATAAGCCACAGAGACGCAGTTCGGAGAAATTCGGCAGTTATAGAGTTAAGAGAAATGTTTACTATTTGTAAGAACGGTTTGTAAACAAACCGGGAAGGCAATGTTGCTAGAGCTGATAACAGTGGCTTGGAATGCAGCACAACTGAAGAATGCAGGACAGAGAGACGGAGGATTTTTCGTTTTGGAAGCAGCTGGAACGGAGGTGCCAGGCTTGGCAAATCCGAGGCTACAGACTGTGAAAAGAAGCTGGAACGGAGGTGCCGGTTCGGGCAGCTACTAGGCTGAACAGTCAACAACGCTGGACACAAGGATTTTGTTTTCCACAGCTTGCTGGAGTGATTGTCAAGGAGCTGTATCGGGCAAGGAAATATCTCCAGGAGGCTCTGTGTCTACTCATTTGAGTCAAGGCTACAGCAGGAGGATCATATTTCTATTACAGTTTGCTTCTTTGCTTAGCAGCGGATCAGCTATCTTTTGCATTGTATCAACAAGTGGCTTGGATTACAAATGCGTGGATTACGTCTGACGTGGGTAAAGCATCTGGAGCGTCATGTCGCAGCAAAGTCACGTGTGACAGGAACGTATCTTGGGAAACCTGATACTACACGGGAGGCTGTATCAAACCAGCGGAGGCGTGGTTTTAAAACAGCAGGAGAAAAACAGCACGGCAGTTTTGAACAGAGAAAGCTGTGCTTAAAATGGGAAGCTGTTCTTCATTTTCTTCATGTGGGATCACAGAAGAAGGAGCTTGAAATCAGCAGGGGTGCTGCTGAAGGGAAAACCATTGTGTTTTAACCCAGGACATAACAAAATGGACATTATTTTGTTGTGAGCAGAAGCAGTGGATTGTTTAAACAAAGCTTTCTGTGTTGGATATAAATAAGCAGAAAGAGGACTATGCAAATGGTCAGAGGTTTAACAGTCATGTTTTTGAAACTGTATTTCTTGAAAGTTGGATAACTTGGATTCAAGAAAGTGTAATATATGCTCTGAAATGTCAGGAAATGTACTGAATGTATATATGACTTGAGTATAATGTGGATTTTTCTGTAGCAAAATGTAAACTACTGAATTAGTAGGTATGTTTATATGGCAAAGCTAAGAGATGGATTATTTCTTTCATACTGTAATGGTGTAATAAAGAAATGGAGAGTTGTACTGATGAAACTATAAAAAAGTTAAATGCTTATATGTATGGCATGTACATGCATGCATATCACATGATGTTTGATCATTTAGATTCACAGGCCTGTGAAAGAAAATGCAAACTGTGTTGTGGGGAAAGCATTTGGAAATTGTAATTTTCACATGAAAGGTAATTTTGTGCACATAAACAAGGGATGCTAGCTTCAACAGGTAAACTGGAAGGCAAGCTGAAAAACCAGTTCATTTCATTTCAATTTGTTCTTGGTGATCTTGTGGATACTCTGATGGTTTTTAGAGGAAAGGCACGTTATTTCATGATGTCAATTGATCAATACACGAGGTACAAGGTTGTGTACATGTTAGATAGAAAGCTGGAGTATTGAACAAAGTCAAGGTGTTTTGTGCTTGGGTGGGAAACAAGCATATTACCCATGTTACCTATTTCTTTTGAGATATGGGGAAGTTCAATTCAGTGCATGTTTTTGATGCATTTCTAACAGGATGTGGTATTGAACACATGGATTGTGTGGAAGAGTAAACAAACACTCAGAAGAGGTGATACTAATTTGGATAATGAGGTTTGGGTAGAAGCTCTTAAATGTTTTGATTATGTACATGATAGAAGTTTTAGTTCTGTGTATTGAACTGTACATCTTATGGAAAGTAGTGTAGAAGGAAGAATCTTCTGGAGAAACATTTCAGGATCTTGGATCTGATATGTAGGCACATACACCTCAAAATTAGAAGAAATCTGTAAGGGAGCTTACATGAGATTTTTCTAGAAATGAGAATATTGTGTTTCACATGAACAACACTTGGATAGTGAGATTATCTAGAAGTGTTGAGTATAATGCTGAATGAAAAGGTGAGATCATTTTTCAAAATTAATTCTGTTAATGCAGGGGATGCATCAAGCTCAGAGTCAGAATAGAAAAGCATTTGCTGAAAGACAGTCAGTGAAATTTGACAAACTGATATGCATTTGGTTTAGTGGAGACTAAACAAATGATTGTTCATCATTGGTGCAAATTTATTGGAACAGGAACCTGATAACTGATGAGGTAAGGAACAGGTGAGTCAAACAACCTGTGAGATATCAGGAAGAATTTGCAGGAAAAGCCATTTGAAACTTGAAAATTTCAAAGAAGTGAAAAATTGTCTGTTAAGGAAGCTGAACCATAGCTTCAGGCTATGCAAGCTGAGTTGAATTCTTTGGATAAAGAACAAAACATGGAAGCTGGTGAAACAAACAGCAGTCCATGGAACTCATTGTTACCAGATAGATTTTTAAGTGAAAACTAACCAGATTGAAAAAGGTTATATGAAAAATAGCAAGATTGGTTGCTTGTGATTTTGCTCAAGTTAAAAAGGAGCTGGATAATCATGAGTGAGTGCAACAACAATTTGCTTTGAAACAGTTAGACTGATGTTTAAGAATGTGAAGATGTATAAATATTTCACAATTGGAAATATTGGAACATAAGCATTTTAAATGAGAGGAAGTCTTTGGAAAACTGTCTGACATTTTCTTTAGGGAAAGCTAGAATCAGCTGGAGGCTGGAATTCTGTTTTGAACTCAAACATTGCTGAATTGAGATTTGCACAGAGAATCATAGAATCATAGAATCATAGAAAAGTAGAGTTGGAAGGGGCCTACAAGGCCATCGAGTCCAACCCCCTGCTCAATGCAGGAATCTAGGTCAAAGCATCTCTGACAGATGTCTGTCCAGCTGCACCTTGAATGCCTCCAGAGTGGGAGAGCCCACAACCTCCCTAGGTAGTTGATTCCATTGTCTTATTGCTCTGACAGTCAGGAAATTTTTCCTGATGTTTAGGTGGAATCTAGGTTCCTGTAACTTGAGCCCATTATTCCGTGTCCTGCAAACTGGGATGACCGAGAAGAGATCTTTGCCCTCCTCTGTGTGACATCCCTTCAAATACTGGAAGAGTGCGATCATATCTCCCCTCAGTCTCCTCTTCTGAAGGCTAAACATGCCCAGTACTCAAGATGAGGCCTAACCAGTGCCGAGTAAAGGGGAATTATCACTTCCCGCGATTTGGAAGCTATACTTCTATTAATACAGCCCAAAATTGCATTTGCCTTCTTTGCAGCCACATCGCATTGCTGGCTCATATTCAGTTGTGATCTACCACAATTCCAAGATCCTTCTCACTTGTAGTATTGTTGAGCCAAGTGTCCCCCATTCTGTAACTCTGCATTTGGTTTCCTCTCCCTAGGTGCAGCACTTGGCATTTATCCCTATTAAATTTCATTCTGTTGTTTTCGGCCCAGCGCTCCAGCCTATCGAGGTCACTTTGAATTTTGTTTCTGTCTTCCAGAGTATTAGCCGTTCCACCCAACTTTGTGTCATCTGCAAATTTGATAAGCATTCCCTGTACCTCCTCATCCAAGTCATTAATAAAAATGTTGAAGAGCACCGGGCCCAGGACCGAGCCCTGTGGTACCCCGCTCGTTACCTTTCCCCAGTTTCAGAAGGAACCATTGATAAGCACTCTTTGAGTCCGATTCTGTAGCCAATTGTGGATCCACCTGATAGTTGTTCCATCTAGCCCACTCTTAGCTAGCTTACTAATCAGGATATCATGAGGCACTTTGTCGAAAGCTTTGCTGAAGTCCAGATATATAATGTCCACAGCATTCCCACAGTCCACAAGGGAGGTTACCCGATCAAACAATGAGATCAGATTAGTCTGACAGGATTTGTTCTTGACAAATCCATGCTGGCTTCTAGTAATCACTGCATTGTTTTCAAGGTGCTTGCAGACTGACTTCTTTATAATCTGCTCAAAAATCTTCCCAGGGATTGATGTCAGACTGACTGGCCTATAGTTCCCAGGTTCCTCCTTCTTGCCCTTTTTGAAGATGGGAACAACATTTGCCCTCCTCCAGTCGTCTGGCACTTCACCTGTCCTCCATGATTTCTCAAAGATAATAGACAGTGGTTCTGAGAGTTCTTCTGCCAGTTCCTTTATTACTCTAGGATGCAGCTCATCAGGCCCTGGAGATTTAAACTCGTTCAGAGTAATCAGGTGCTCCTTGACCATTTGCCTATCAATCTCAAGCTGCAATCCTGCCCCTTCAGTCTGCACTTCAGGTTTGCCAGGGGGGTCATAGACCCTCTTTTGGGAGAAGACCGAGCTGAAGTAGGAATTGAACACTTCTGCCTTTTCTTTGTCTTCTGTTATCAATTTGCCATCCTCATTGCGTAGTTGAACCACCAGTTCTTCTTCTGTCTTTTACTGTGCATGTATCTGAAGAAAGCTTTTTTGTTGCTTTTAGCATTCCTCGCTAACCTTAGCTCATTCTCAGCTTTAGCCTTCCTGACACTATTCCTGCAGTTCTGTGCTACCTGCCTGTACTCTTCACTTGTAGCCTGTCCTTTCTTCCACTTCCTATACGTGTCCTTTTTTGTTTTCAGGTCATCTTTGAGTTTATTGTGAAGCCACATTGGCTTCTTCTGTTGCCCTCTGCCTTTTTTCCTTTTGGGAATTGTTTGCAATTGTGCCTTTAAAAGGCAGATCAATGTTTGTTTGTTAAACAGGAGGAACAAGGACATAGACTGTATGTACTTTGTTTAGTTGGATGATCTATTGTTTTTTCTGGACAGATAAAAGCAATATGATATAATTGATCCAAGGTTTGGAATTTCATTTAATTGAAACTACTTGGTGGTGGATCAACTGTTTATTTGTAAATAGAAGTTGAAGGAGAACCAAGAGGGCAGTACTTACTGCAACAAACCAGAGAAATATCATGGATGTGATTGAGAATTTTGGAGATAGTTAACTCAGTGAGAGACTCCAAATAGTTGAGGATTTTCAAGCACATGCTGATGGAAAAGCAGTTTGAATGCTACACAGAAGCATTGGGCTGTTGAGCTTTACTGTACAAGCAATAAGGCCAGATATTGCTGTCAGTGTAATGGGCAGACTGTTAGACCAACAGGGCATGCTTGGAGAGCTCTGAAAAGGAGTTGAGTGTTATCTGGAGGGAACATCATACTTCAGACTAAGAGTTACAAGTCAGAGCACAGGTGGCTTACAGATTCACAGAAATGCCAGTTGTGGTTGTGATAGTAAGAACAACAAGAACACACCTGAAGTTTGTTATTTTTATAACCATACTTTGTTTGATTGATTTTGTTAGAAACAATCATCTAAAAGTTGGAGTTCAACTGAAGCTGAACTGAATACATTGTATTATGTATTGTACTATTATGCTATTGTAAAGCTTGAATAGTTATTGCATGTGTTTAAATAGTCAAGTCAAGTCAAGTCAAACTTTATTTGCATCTAGCCATTGGCCATTGCAATTTAAGACAAATTACAAATAACTCATAACACACAATAAATATTCAATGTTCAGAGTAAAACAAATGCTTGCATAAACTCAGTATCACAGCTAAAATCCTTGATATTGTCTAAAATTATATCTAAAATTATATCTAAAATTATATCTAAAATTATGTCTAAAATTATATCTAAAATTATCTAAAATTTATCTAAAATTATGTATTTTGTTGAACTCTAGTTGCTGCCCTCATTTTGATCACAATAGCTATGAATTTTGCTGTATTTGCTGTCACCATCCTATTGCGGTCCTCTAAAAGAAAATTCACATAGTAATCGACTGGGCGCCCTGGATAAGGTGTCAATAGAGGAGTAATCAACTCTTCTCGGCTAGTTCTATACAGGGAGCAAAAGAGCAGCACATGGGCGATGGTTTCAATGTTACCATCTCCACAAATGCACACTTGATTCTGATATGGAATTCTCCTAAAGCGGCCTTCCAGGACCGCAGTGGGAATCACATTTAGACGAGCTCTTGAAAAAGCTATCCTATGTTTAGAGTATGTAAGCTGTTGTAAATATGCGGCTATATTTTCTGTAGGACTGCATATTGTCAAATTAAGATGGGGATTCAGTTTCTTCATTATGGAAAAGCTGTTTTGTCTTTCAATATCCAGTAAGCGCAGTTTTATAGTTTCTTTGGCTTTAAAGAAGCCTAGGCCTACTAGATATTGAACTGAAAAGCCAGACAAATTTAGCTTTCTGGTTATAGCTTTTTGCCAGCTACTCTCGTGAGTATCTCTGACTATCAGGGGAAGCAGACCCGTATCAGTTAAATGCAGCCGCAGCCATAACGTAAGTGTCCTCATCCAGACTTGCGTTTGTATAGAAATAACTCCAGCCTCGTGTCGCAACGCAGCATTTGGGGCACAATTGGGAACTGCAAAGATTTGTCTTAAAAATTTGGACTGCACTGTCTCCAGTGGTTTCAGATTGGAATCGGCCCAAATTGAAATCCCAAACAATAATTGGGCTACAGCCTTGGCTTTGAAAACTTCAAGGGCTGCAGGGATGAAATTTTGTCCTTTTGTTCGATAAAAACGCAGGAGAATTTGGACACTCCTAGTGGCTTTTTCAATCGCATAAGCTTGCTGGGCTGTCCATGTCCCTGAATGATGGAATATTATACCCAAGTATTTAAAAGCTTTGACTTGCTCAATAAGGTGCCCGTCTAAATGCCATTTGTGTAATTTATAACATCTGGAAAAGACCACTACTTTCGTTTTTTCATAGTTGATTATAAGATGATTTTTTTGGCAGTACTGAGAAAATGCCTTTAATAACCTCCTTAGCCCTACCTTAGTCTGTGATAAAATTACTGCATCATCTGCATACAATAGAATAGAGATTTTCTTTGTGGCTACATTTGGAGCATGAAAATTGGGGCATGATAGAAATTCGCCAATATCGTTTATATAGATATTGAATAGAACGGGGCCCAAAATACATCCCTGCTTGACCCCTTTAGATGATAGAACTGGGTCAGTCAGGCCACCATCCCTCGTGCATCTTATTTTCAGCCATGTGTTGTTATACAGGCTTTTTATTAAAAATAAAAGTCTTTTATCTATAGATGTTGCTGATAATTTGTCCCAAAGTCTTAAACGGGAGATTGAATCGAATGCTGCCTTTAAATCAATAAATGCTGCATATAAAGCTCCTTTTGATTTTTTTACGTATTTGTCAATTAGATGGGACAAAACTAGTATTTAAATAGTTTAAATTGTAAAAAATGTTTAAATGATGCTGGGATTGATGTGAAAAACCTATTACAGTTTTTTTTTCAAGAAACCAAGGCAGGATTGCTATGCTGCAGGCAGATAGCAATACACAACGTTTTGGGTTTGCAAATAAAACTGTGTCATAAAGAGGGATACATCAGAAGTGATTTGATGGTGGTTCAAATTTCTGGCAGGTAAAGTCATTCCTGCAGAAGTTTTTTTTATCAAAGTCCATAGATGAAGGAACAGCATCAGATGTCAACAAACCTGTTGCTGTTGTATGAGGTAAATAACCACATTCTGCGCAAATGCAAAAGCAGGGGGATGTTGGGTTTTGCATAGGCAGAACGAGATTACCACCTGACATCGAGATTATCACCTGACCTGGTGGGTGTCTCTTGAGTTCAAGTACACAAGGTCTCTGGTCACGAGACATAGTCTCGAGGTGATATGACTCAGCAACCTTGAACAGGTTTGGAATCAACATGTTGATGAATAGGTTATACAACTGGGTGAGTAATATCCTATTTATAGGTGGTATAAAGCTAACACACTTGCTGATAGCTTCTCTCTTCTCCTTGCTCTCTCGTCTCGACACGACATGTGTATTGTTCTGGACTTCACTTCATCTAGCCTTACCACTGGGGTATAGGATTTGAGTCTGCAATGATGTAGTGAGTAGGAGATGCATTGTTTGCCTTAATCCCATGCAGGACCGGTGCAAGGCAGTTTGGTGCCCTAGGCAATATCAGATATTTAGCGCCCCCCCTTCCCACTTGAGAGTGCTGTGTTTTTTTTCAAGGCGTTTCTGGCACCCCCTTTAGCCCTGCGCCCTAGGCGCCTGCCTAGTTGGCCTAATGGTAGCACCAGCCCTGATCCCATGTAATTGGGTCTTACAAATAAACTCTTTAATCTTTATTAACTGCTGTTATCTCCTCCTTCCGCCTGCGTGACTGGGACTGAGGGTCACTGGCTAGGGAAGCTTTTGAACCCGGGTCAGTCCAGCTCTCACAGCCACTGCCTAATTGCAGAACTAACAGTTCTCTGCCTGTTAAGCAAGCAAGCGGTAGCAATGGTGAGAACAGAATGAGGAGCAATAGCAGCTGGTGACAATAGCAGTGAGAAGGTAGACTCACTGAGGGAGGAAGCACATTGAGGGTAAAAACCTGGAGCTGGCACTGGATGGCATAAACTTTAGTCAACAGGGCCTGCAGACTTGCATTACTGGTTGCTATTTGCTCACAGAGGAAACAAGATGACTCCTGATACCATATGGTATTCTTGTTTCGGTGTTTGTGTGTTCAGGGCAAGATAACCACTTTTCCCCCTCTTGACAAGCACCTTGACTTGTGCCTGTCCTAGGCAGTAAGGAACTCCCTAAACTCAACTGTCTCCAGTTCTTAATAAACACATATACATAGCATTCTCCTCAGCTCTTGAGTGACTTCTTCTTGCTTAGCCCTTCAGCAAAATCTAGCTGTGGTTGCACAGTTAATTCTGTCTCTTTCAGCAGGCAGCTTGGAAAAAAATATCACAGGGCAGGCCCCCAACTCTCTTTCCAGCTTTTTCTGCAGGCCCTGCAGGTTCTTCGTACTTCCTTCTCCAACCTTCTTATCTTCTCTCAGTTTAGCAGCTGCAGTACATGCTCAGAGAGACTCCCAGACTGGCTGAATCTGAGAAAAAGCTAGACCCAACAGAGTGAAAGGCACACACTGAACTAAGTAGGCCAAGAGGTACAAGGCCTCCAGACAAACTGAAGGACACTCAGATATATTGATATTAGTAAGTTTCTGCCCTGGGTCATATTCCAGACAGTGTTGTAAATAACACAGCCCCCATTAACCCCTAACAAAGCATAACAGTAAATATAAACTGAACTTTCAACATATGATATTTTACAGGGACAATAGCCATTTTATCACAGAGAGCAAATCCTAGTCACCACAATTATAATGGGTGTGAGGCAGGTATCAGCCCATCAGTTCTGCTTTTGGGTGTGCAGGGAAAGAGTGTATTGAGAGTGTGTAGTGTACACCATGACTTTGAAGGACAATGTCATATTCTTTTCAGGGTCGCCAAATTACAAGAACATTAGTATGATCTTTGCCTGCCTACTTGTTGCAAAAATGCTCTGTTCATTGCCCTGATGTACTCAGTCTAATCATGCACACACAAGGAAGGAGAAGAAATCTTGGAATGGTTTCAAAGCTTTATTCTGCAGAATAGGGAGGCACAGGAGCTAACGCTTCAAAGCAGTGCCCTCCCGAACAAAGAACTATGCTTCTATTTATACATTCTCTTCTGGTGCACGCACCCTTACTAACAGAAGTTGCTAGCTGTAGTGGAAAAATACCACTAAGTAAACAAATTCTTAGACATTGGCATTGAGCTCTGATTACTCGGACAGAGGTCGGTCTGTGCCACCTTGATATCGCTAACCTTTCACTTCCTTGCTTCTGGTTAGCTCAAGTATTCCATTAGTTTAAGCCTTTAATAGCCTAATTTTCATAACACTTCCCCCTCAAAAGGCTTTCCTAAAAGCCACAATGGGCCTGTAGTTTAGTGCTATTTTGTGGCACAGGGATCATTGGTATCCCTCCCTGTATATGTAAAGGCATTTTGGTACATACCCAACAATTTACTAGTTTCAACCTTTTTCTGATAACTTCATTATATTGAATAAATGTAACATTTACTGAGAGCCAGTGTGGCGTAGTGGCGAGAGTGTTGGACTGGGACTTGGGAGATCCGGGTTCTAGTCCCCGCTCGGCCATGAAACTCACTGGATGACTTTGGGCCAGTCACTGACTCTCAGCCTAACCTACCTCACAGGGTTGTTGTGAGGATAAAATGGAGAGGAGGAGGATTATGTAAGCCACCTTGCGTTCCTTGCAGGAGAAAAGACGGGGTATACACATAATAAATAAATAAACATACTCACCACCAAACCCGATAGCACCAACACTGAGAGGCTCATAACAGTAAGTGTTGCACTCTAAAGTAAAAGCAGGGCTTGACTCTCTGTGGAAACAGAAAACTTACATCTGTACATCCATTAGTGGTAGGTGATCCGCCCACCACCTGACTTGATGGGCACTCGGCGCGTGCTGCTGCTGCACCCACTGAGCCAAAAGCGAGTGCCACCCACCCGAGCCACTTGGTGGACTTCCGGGTTCCCGGCAGTATGCTTTTTACATGGAAAATGGCACAACAGATTCAAATGAGTTCAGATTTCTATGAATTCAACCTGCTATTTGCTCAGCAGACCAGCTTTTTCTGAGTCACGCAGATTCTGTGGGCTTGCGGTCCAATTTTTCACTTTTGTGGAGGGGGATTTGCACCAATTCATACTAGTACTAATGTGCATTAACTAATGAACACTTGTGCAAGTGTGCTAATGTGAATTAGTGCTAATGTGAATTAGCACAAGTAGAACGAAATTCTGGTTAAAATAATCCAATTCTGTCAGAGCAGATGATGGAATGAAAGACACATGACAGTCTGCAAAACACAGGCGCAACAGAGCTAACAAAATCCATATGTTTCTTGGTGCAAGAGCAGGAGCACTTTAAGGGTATTTACAAGGATGCAATGAAGTGTTACCTGCCCAAAGATGAAGGTGACAAAGAGGAGGTTTGGCCAAAAAGAAGGATATGTTTTAATATGGTTTGGACAATTTGCTTTAAGTATGGAAACTGAGCACATTCTACCCTTATATAATTCATGTTACATGCCATCACTTACCTTGCCCGTTGTTTAAGTTCTTAATAAACACATATACATAGCACGTCTATTTCCCCCCCATTTTTCCAACTGCTCATCTATCAGCTTTCGAACTGCACATTTTTCCCCAACTGCACATTTTGTGTCCAACTGCATGCTAAAAAAATAAATAAAAAATAAACCCTGATAGTATTGCACCTACTTCCATAATTACTACTTTCCCCCTTAGATTTACAATTTGATTATTCTATGCTCCTGTTGTGGTAAGTTTTAAGTACTTCCTCTAGAAAGCTGTTGCAAAGAGCAGAACGGCCATATGTCACATTCTTCCAAGACAATTCCTCAAAGAAGCAGGCTTTGTTTATTTGCCTTCCATAAATCCACTGAGGTTTCACTTGATATGCTGAAGAATGAGATCCCTTTGTTTTGTTTTGTTTTTAATAATACTCCAGGATGAAAATTTCCATAAGCAGGGAAGCCAATAAAAGTATGCCAGGAGCATGATGCAGGGTGATGTTTGCTCACAGATGGAATGTGAACATTTCACATAGAGCTTTTGTGTTGGTATTTGTTTTAGCTCAGCCAGATTTACCCCATGGGCAGACTTCCCTACCACAATGCCCAAGACTTATTACGGAAAGCTTACTATTATTCTAGACTGGCGTTTTTTCTTTTGGCTTCCAAGTAAACTGAATGTTAAAGAGTTGTCGTAGAAGCTTTCATTAATATATGACATCCACATAATATGCAAACCACAGGACAGCTTTCTATTTCCTAATAAATGAATAAAAAATATAGTTCCTGGAGGTCTTGATCTTTACTGACCAGGCCGGCAGGCAGAAACTAGTAATTCCACATTGCAACAAATGCTAAAACACAATCTTTAATACTATGTACCTTCCCCTTCCCCTTCTAATTTTCTGATATTATTTTTTCAAAGGAACTTTTACTAAGATACTACTTACCAGTTTTGTCACACTTTTTAAAATTTGATTTTTTTAATCAGTGTTTTCTTTTTTAATACAGCAAAATAACACCATTCGAGAGGGGGGGAAAGGGGGCATTTCAGTGGGTGGAGAGGGGAGGAGACTGGAGGGGCCAGGATAGAAGCTATCTGGAGGCCTTTCCAGCCTCCTTCCCTCCCCTCTGAAGCAAAAAACAACAACAACACCATCTTGCAAAAAATACAGGGCAGGAGGACAGGGAGGCAAAGATCACCTGCGTTGCTCCTCCCACCCTGCATTGGATGATTGGAAACCTCGTTCAGGGACTTCCGATCATCGAGGGCACAATCAATAGGTCTGTGCCCTAACAGATAGAGATCCTTTCCCCACTTCACTGCTTCTTACTCACCTCCAGTATCTTTAGGTGAAACTTTAGCGGCTTCACCACTTTAGGGGCTTCTCCCCTTCCAGGGCTCATTATCTCTAGTCTCTGGCCAATTAAGCTCCAAAAAAAAAGATACAGGGAGGTTATAATATCGATAAACTTTGTATATTGGAACACTCTTTAATATTTACTGATGCATATGTTCTTTTAAATTATCTACCAGCTTCCTGGAAGTTAATGCACGGTCAACGAAAATGGATTTTCCATCATGCCCTTTTGACAGCTAAAAGACTAATATTGCAACATTGGAAGGATAAATGCTCACCTCTTATAATGCAACGGATTATATGCTTTCAGCATTTGAATGGATGTCATATAGGCACCACTTTCAAATGGATACATACATGGATATTTGGTCTGCCTTTGTTGAAGCTTATGTATGATTGATATATTTAAATCTCTCTCTCTCTCTCTCTCTTTCTCTCTCTCTCTCTCTCTCTGTGTTCCTTTTTTCTTTTTCATGGTTTTGTTTCTTTGAAACTTACAGTAAAAATAAAAAAAATGTAAAAGGCACAGGGGCAAGCTCCTCATAACACACAATCTCCCTGGTTTCTGCTGATGCGAGAAACGAAAGGGTGTCGGATAATAAAGTCAGATGGGCCAGTAAATAGCAGGCATAGGCAACCAACCAAATGAGCATATGGAAGCAGAGCTGGATGGAACAAAAGGCATCCTGAGCCATATGAGAAGCTGGCAGTAAGCATATGTAGCCATCATTATTCAACCTCCAAACTCAATGGCTCCAAACTCCAAGGGCCGAATTCAGTTTTGGAGAAGCTCTTGGGGGCTACATTCCAGTGGTGGGTGGGGCCAAAGGTAAAAGAGGTGGAGTCAAAGATGCCAGCATGTTTTAGCTTAAAGCTCTTACTGCCAGTAACTAAGCCTTAGGAGAGGCATTTCAACCTTTTAGAAGGGGGGGGGGGACTGCAAAAACTGGGGAACCACCAAACAATCGGCAGTGGGCCCAGGGGACATGGTCACCTGGGACCTGGTCCTGTCTTTTTTTGGGGGGGGGGGGTCAAACCTAGGACCTTCTGTATGCAATCCCCATGTTATTCCACAGAGCTAGGACTCCAGTTGTCCTTGTTCATATGACTCTGTGTGCTGGTGGGTACCAACTGTCCCATGGTGTATTACCCTTCTCCTTTCTGCTCCTGTAGCTGTGCATGCTTCATCCTGCTTGCTCCTCCTCTTTTTGCCTCGGGCTTGAATGCTGCCAGCCAGGCAAGCAAAAGCAGACTTTTCACGCTACTGCAACACCCTCATGGAAGGTGTGATGTTATGTTATTTGGGCTTAAATTTAAAGTGTATAGGTGGTAAGTATAATGTGTTTTTGTATAGAGCATATGATTAATAGATTTCATAGATCATAGAGTTGGAAGGAGCCTACAAGGCTATCGAGTCCAACCCCCTTCTCAATGCAGGAAACTAGAGGAGGGGTGGTCTTCCATCCAAGTAATAACCAGGCTTGACCCTGCTTAGCTTTCCACGCGCAGACAAGCTGAGCCAGCGTGAGCCACAGGCCTGTATATCGAAGCATGTATTCCTGCTGTAACTGTGTGTTATGTTAGGTGAGTGACAGGATGGGCAGGGAGCAGGGCCGGTGCTACCATTAGGCCAACTAGGCAGCTGCCTAGGGCGCAGGGCTAAAGGGGGCGCCAGAAACGCCTTGGGGAAAAAAATACAGTGCTCTCAAGTGGGAAGGGGGGCGCTAAATATCTGATCTTGCCTAGGGCACCAAACTGCCTTGCACCGGTGCTGGCAGGGAGAATGGTATATGTACATAGGGGATATGATTGGCTGAGAGATCGTGAAGTGGGGTAGAGTCTGTGTGATATAAACAGTGGGTGGTGCTGTTCAGGCAGGAGTGTGAGGGTTTTTAGAAGAGAAGGTTTTTGAGGGTTTAGAGGTTTGAGGGTTTTGTGAAGAAAGCACAGAAGAGAGAGAGGAGTGTGTGGAGTGCTGGAACGCTCTTTGGGAGTTTGTGAAGCTGACTGGAGAGACATGAGCAATTATATTAGAATTATTAATAGTTTAGCTAGTGAGTGCAGGGATTGATATTAGGAACAGTTGTTGAGGGAGGATTGGTACAAGAGTACATTACTTAGGATTGAGTGAAACTTACACATGAAACTTATTTCCAGAACTTGTTGTATTTTAAAATAAACTTCTCTTTGTTATTTGAAACAGCCTGTGTGGGAAGCTGTGCTTATTGTGCTGGTCAAAGAGGTATATAAGGTAGGGATTAGACATCCCAAAGTCAGTGGGAGAGGTGGAAGGGGAAGGGTTAGAGGAAAAGAAACCCCCAACCTTACATAAGCACACCCAGAGATCTCATTAAGGAGGGCAAGCTTGAGGCCCTATTGAGGGGTGTGGTATGACAGAAGGCAATCCTTCTCTCACCTGCACTCTTGTTCCAGTAAGAGTGCAACTGTGGTTTCTGTTGTTGCTTGACGTAGCTCCTCCATTCCACCACCACCCTCTCTGTGGCAAAAAGTTTGTTCTTGTCATTGGTATTGTTTCCCCAATAGAGCGGTATTGGATTCTAGTTCAAACACTACTTTTGTGAAGATAGTCACTTCATAAACAAAAGTTTTATGTATGGATTAAACATTACAATATAAGTACATTCCTCTTTTCCTGTTTCCCAGGTCAACCTTGTGACACTGACTGATGAACATATTCCTGTCTGGTGCCTACGCTGACTGGGGCATGCTGCGAGTTGTAGGCCAAAAACATCCGGGGACCCAAGGTTGGAGAACACTGCTATAGGATCTTCTTTTCCCAGGGCTAGTAGCTTCAGGTGAAGATGAGCTGTGTTGGCGCCATGGCAGGAGAGGAAAGAGTTAACCCCCAGCCCATGTACAATGGTCCTCCTGATCCTGTTTTCCCTCTCTTCCTTCCAGTGGCTTCTTTTTTAAAAAAGGACATGTAAATTGCCTATACACAACTAACATCATGTCTAGTCTGGTCCAGAGTGCAACTTACTTCATAGCATTATACTGCAAGTCTGCAGTATGGTTTTGCCCAAATACTGTCCCTTCCCCAATGATCAAAGCGCCCAGACTAACCATTAGCTAAGCTAATCTTATTATCCACTTGCTCTGGAATTGCTCCTCTGATTTTAGTCTGATCACTTTCAAGAAAATTATCTCTTGATTTCAATGTAAGTAGTTTCAGGATTCCAGTTGTAGTGTTTGTGTTCACTGTAAGACATAGAGTTGGATCCAGACTCACTTCAGATCCATGGATTTCAATGGGACAAAAGCATCGGGCTTAGGGCTTCTCTACATGAGACATTTAACTTAGGACTGCAAAAACTGGGGAACCACCAAACAATCGGCAGTGGGGCCAGGGGACCAACTGTCCCATGGTGTATTACCCTTCTCCTTTCTGCTCCTGTAGCTGTGCGTGCTTCATCCTGCTTGCTCCTCCTCTTTTTGCCTCGGGCTTGAATGCTGCCAGCCAGGCAAGCAAAAGCAGACTTTTCACGCTACCGCAACACGCTCATGGAAGGTGTGATGTTATGTTATTTGGGCTTAAATGTAAAGTGTATAGGGCTGTCCCCAGGAACGGTGCAGGGCTGTTTGGCTACCCTAGGCCAAATTATATTTAGCGCCCCCCCTCATGCCGTGGGGGGGGCTCCGGAGCAAAGCAGCCCTGCTCTGCAACCCACCCCCCGCGCCACCTGCCGCTACCACCACCACCTACCTTCCCCCCGCCCCCGCTGCTAGCTGCTGGCTGCTGCTGCTGCCGCCGCCTCCTCCTCCGAAGCGATGGGACCCCCGCGCTTTACGACGGGAAGGTAGGTAGGTGGTTGGCGGGCGGGCGCGCACGCGGGGGGGGAGGTGCAGCGGCGGCGGCGGCAGCAGCCCGGCAAGCGGGCGGGGAGGCACAGCGGAGGCGGCAGGCAGGGCAGGAGCACGCCGGAGGCGAGGAAGGGGCGCAGAAACTCTGTGCCCTCTTCCGCCAGGCGCCCTAGGCAGCCGCCTGGGTCTGCCTAGCGGTAGCGCCGGCCCTGGCTGTCCCATGGTGTATAGGGACACTTAGGGCTTCTCTACATGAGACATTTAAGCCGGAAGTTAAATGGAAGAAGCGCTTTACCAAGGCTGCTTCTTCCATTTCCTTTGTGGGAGGAAGAGTGTCCAGGCGTTTCCCCTCTGCCTTTCTATATGTTCCGATATGTTCCATTGCACAACACAAGGTGGCGCTGTGGTATAGAGCGGAACTGTGAATTTACACTAGACTTCTGTAGTGAATCACGGCAGTATCCAGGAGATACCGCACCAAAAATAAGCTGCGAAAATGGCTGGAAAACATGGGAGAGGCACAAGTGCACCATAAATGCCCTATCTGGATTCAACCCATATGAAGCCACTTTAACCTTGTGGAAAAATGTGCCATGGTCTGTCTAAAACAATAGACAAATTAATCTTGGAAGCATATACTTAGATGATAACAAAAATCCTGTTACAGATGGCTTACTAACAAAAACAGATATTTAATATCATTTTAATAGCAACACCTGTAGGCCATCACACATTAAGCACAAAGGAAGTATCCATTTCTTGTCATCCCACTGGGGATATTTGTCTGAATTTTGTACGCAAAGGAAAGAAGTCAGAAATGTAGGAAGATAATGCCTTTGGCCATGTTTACATAGCAATGGAATGAATATCTGATCAACTCTTTGTGTCTTAGATCATTTCATCTTTTGTCTATTTTTAATTATTTTTATTTGTTTGTTTACCACAGCTGCCAGCTGAATTAGTTATTCATATAACATGTTGCTATTTGTTGCCTTGGGGAATGCAGTCCTAAATGTACTTATTATCTGTTGGTTTCAGTGAAGTTTTACTCAGGAGTAAAGATTTTAGTATTTAAGAGCCTTCCGTGGTGATTGGGAAATTAGGAAAAGCTGTTTTCTAATAAAAGAACCTCAGGAAGTTGTAAAACCTTCCATCACCATTGGATATTTTTAGGAATCTACACAGGCCTGATAAAGGAATCTACACAGGCTGATAAAGGAACTTCTTTGGGTAAAAGAGACTTGAGGCTTTAAACCAACTATACTTTTGCTCACTTACGACAATAACCAGAAACACACATTATTTGTTATTAAGGGTGCAATCCTATGCGCTTTGAAGGAGTGCTCTGATATCGGAGCACTCCAAATACTCAATGCTCTGCTAGCAGACACCCGGTAGAGTAGAAGGAGCAATGGAGGCAATTTTTGCCTCTTCATCCTCCTCGTTATTTCCTCTAAACAGGCATCTGAGCTAGTCTAGAGAGGTCGTGCTGCCGGAGGCAGGACCAGGGCTGGAGAGGCCACAGGATACTCTAGATCAGTGATGGCAAACCTATGGCACGGGTGCCACAGCTGGCACGCAGGGACCTCTCTGTGGGCACTCGAGCCATTGGTCACCAGATCGCAAAAAGACCGTCCCCTTCTGCAAAACACTAATGATCTTGTTCTTTCTCACAGTGTGGAACAGAATGATTTTATTCTAGAATTCCTGTTACAGAATTCTTTTCTACATTGCTATGACACATTTAAAAGATTTTGAAGAATGATGCACAGAGCATGGCTTGGATGTAAAGCCCTAACAGTTGACCTGAGTGCTGCATGTGTTGCTCTCAAACTGAGTATGAGCCAAGGTTTAACAAATTATCAGCATGCATGCAATAGCAAAAATCACATTAATTGTGCAAAAGCATGCCCAATGCAAACTTTTACCTAATGCAGTGTTTGCAGTCCAAGACACAAAGTGTTTAAAATGTGTTAAGCACGTTTAGTTTTCTTGTTTATCTTGCTCATCCTAGTACAGGTTGACTTTTACTTTTACTAATCCGACACCTGTAGAAGCAGGGAAAGGACCCGGAGTAAAGCTTGCCCCATACAATTTCAGTCTGGCATATAATCATATTACAAGTTGAGAATCCCTTATCCAAAAATACATGTGCCTAATTATTTAAAAAGTTTGTATGAATTCCCTTCAGGCTATGTGTACAATGTAGTACTATAATAATTTTTTGAGTTGATTTTTTTTTCAACAAAAAACTTTGTATCATTGAAAGCTCTATTATTGTGTTTTTCTTTTAAGACAAAAGATGTTAATTAGTTCGGACAACTGTATGAGTTGTTTTTCTAAAACTAAGTTTAATTGCAGTGTTTAATTGCAGTGTTGGCACTTTGAAATAAGTAAGTTGGTTTTGTGTTGCAGTTTGGGCACTCGGGCTCAAAAAGGTTCACCATCACTGCTCTAGATCCTGGCCTCTCCTCTTTCCTCCCCATCCACCAGAAAGCTCCCCTCTTTTCCTCCCTGAAGTTGCTTTTGCCATGACTGCAAAGGGGTGGGAGAGGGTGTGGGGGGAGGTACTGGAACTCAGAGTCCTCTTCTGAGGTTGTAGGGGTATCTAGGGCCTCAGGAGGGGAAATCTGAGAAACCTTCCCAGGGACCATAGGGTTGCTCTCTTAAGGCATAATCCTATGCTACTTTAGTCAGGAAAAAAGGCCTAGAGCTCCCAGCATGCCTCAACCAGCATAGGTAGCTGGGGCATGCTGGGAGTTGTAGGCCTTTTTTCTGTCTAAACTTGCATAGGATTGTCGCCTTAATCATCTTAAAATTCCACACCTCGTGTGAGTGACCATTTGTGAAAATGAGAATTATCAGTAAGAATAACCATGGTCTATCCTCACATTGGAAAAGCTTATTTGAGAGAGGGCAAATCACTCTTCACCTACAAGTAATTTGTATTTATTATTTACTTATTGACCCTTCTCACTGGCTCCATACCAAAGTCTTGAGATGGGTAACAATAAACAAAGAAATATATACAGAAAATAACCCAAAGAAATCAGATAAAGGTGTGCTGTATTGATGGAGAGCTACACAACATTTCTGTGGTGGGCACAGAAGTTCTGATTCTTACACAGAAGCTCCCTGTTCAACTGGGAGGTTAACTGGGAAATACCACCTTATCAGCAGCTCTGCTTGCACTCAAATGGATCAAAGATTGTAAGTTTGGCATTCAAAGAGTTTCAATTAGTGGATACTTGACTAAATCACTCTTCCTGTGATGAGTAAGTTAGATGGTCAAATGATTGGGGACAAGTCAAAACACTTGCAATATCTAGTTTGACATGTTTATGGGATTCCCTAATCTATACCCATGAGGACTCTATTAGTCTTAATTACTGCAACAGCAAATTGAGCAGTCATACAATATTCATTGAGCTACCTGTCGTGACCCTTGGATCCTTTTCCTAAGATCTGGTAATTCTTAATGGTATTGGAAACAGATAAAATATCCATTCTTCTAAATGGAGAGGAGAGCAGAATTAAACCATGACCAATCTTAGAAAGACTTTGGGATCTGTATATTGGATGGTCTGGCACTAAAATTTAAAAATCTAATCTCTTCATATCCTTTATGCAGAAATTAATGTCCCTTTTTCATGATCCAGGTAATTGTAAGCAAGGATTTATTCCAAAGCTCAAATCTTTTGATTTCTGCTACAGAATGCTATCTTTCCTTCATTTTTCTGTATCTCCTGATGTTTTCATATTCTGTGTGAATGGTGTGTGTGTGTGTGAGAGAGAGAGAGAGAGGGGGGGGTGGGGCGGGGCGGGGGGGGCATGCATGCCAGTAGTGGCTCCAACCAGTTTGGGCAGTGTCCCCACCCAGTGCTGGCACACTGCCCCTGACATCGCAGACCAGGGTCAATTCAGCTCTCAGGATGAAAATTGTTTCCCACCCTTGGTCTATACTCTTGGTATAATGCAAAACACAAAGCCCATTTTACTTCTTACAATAATGAGACAACCGGTATGTTTAATGAGAGTTCTGTCATTTATTAACAGACAATGGCTGCAAAGCAAAGGGATGCATACATCCCCTTCCCCCCCCAAAAAAAGTCCCCTTTGAATTTGAGAAGCCGTTTGGAAATTTGATGTGAAGGAAGTCTACAACCATTAGTACACATCAGTGGTGCTTTCCACATTTGAGAAAATGTGGATCAAGCAGACAGTCATGTTGGCTTAGTATGTTGATTGTCTAAGCAATCCTAGGATACCACGATATATTAGAGATACAAGAGCCTGGTGGAGGGCTGGTTAAATATGCAGGCCAGGTCTTAGTAATAAAGAAACTGAAAGGCGAGTACAGGATGATTGAATTTGGGAAGCAGTGCAACAATGAGCTAATGGAATGATTCAAAAGCAGCAAAATTAGGGTAATATAATCTGGATGAAATAATGAAGCATAGTTGTTGGTAATACATGATGAGCAGGTAATGGCAAATATCTTGATATCAAAGAAGATCTTGTGTTTGTGGATGCCACCGTTATTGTTTTTAACTATACATACTATACATGTCTAATTTGAAGTAAGTCCATTGAATCAGTTCAGTAGGGCTTACTTCCTGGTAGGATTGCAGCCTTAGAGATAGTTCAGAGGTTTTGTTGCTGTTGTTGTTGTGGGTCCCATGTATTAGTAATATACCAATGGAGAACAGGAGTGGGCAACTTGTGGCTCTCCAGATGTTTTGGCCTACAACTCCCATCAGCCCTAGCCAGCATAGGTACTGGTGAGGCATAATGGGAGTTGTAGGCCTAAACATCTGGAGAGTCATAAGTTGTCAATCCCTGCTGTAGAAAAAATACATACAGTGGAAAATACACATGTGGACAATCACAGCAACATCTTCTATGAGAAGGACTTGAGAGAAATAAGAAATGCCATTTCATGGAAGAAGCTTCTGCGATCTTCTACGAGAACATTCTCCAACTCTGCACTGTTCACTGAAGTAGTAGACCCCTTGTACAATAAGGGCACAATCCTATGCATGTTTAGGCAGAAAAAAATACCTACAACTCCCAGTATGCCGCACCAGCCATGCTGGCTGGGGCATACTGGGAGTTGTAGCTATTTTTTCTGACTGGAAACTTGCTCTTAGTCAGGAATGCAATTCTTCATTTTATCAAAGCAGCAAAGTTTATCCAGTCAGAGTACAGAATATTTCATACGCTGAATGACTTAGATATATGTGTGAAGCAATTCTGGCCCTCTCAAAAACCCTGTTTCACTATCAATTCAAGTATGTTCTTCAACTGATCATAAGCGCAGATCTCTGGATGTTTGTCCTCATCTGAAATGTGTATTAGGACATTTAAAACTATATAGAGAACATGCTTGCTTGTTTGATCCATGATTACTTTATGAAATTCATGTGCCTTGGGTGGTAATAGACAAATCACAAGAAAATAGCTATAAAATCCTTTTTGGTATACAGTATGACAACCAACCAAGCGTGGTTTATAAACCACTCATATGTTAATCAGAAAAGACATTATTTCTTCATAAATGGGGATAATAATATCAGTTCATTGTCAGCAGTGATATTTATTTATTGATTTATTAAATTTTTAAATCGCCCATCTGGCCGGTCACCCGGCCAGATATAAAGGAATATATCTAGCAGCTGATATCAATAGGTGATGGACTTCTATGGCTATGTTGTTTATTAAGGGCTCCTACACATAATCAAAATAACTGGATCCTCCAGTCAAATACACAAGAAAGAGGTGAAATGAAAAGAATTCATTTTAGATAAACCTGCAACTGTAAGAGATTCCTAGAAGTAGAAGTGGAGAATGTAGATAATTTTATGAACAGAATTCATTACTGTTATTGAAAGTCAGGGTGCCCCCTTCAGCAATGAACAGTTATTAGTTTGACAAACGTCAAGCACTTATCTCAAACTAATAGGATTTAATTTTATGAATTGTTTTCATAAATATTCCAGTGTGTCTTCAGAGAGATATTTATATATGTGTACATTTCTATTTTTGAAGAGGCAGGAAAGTGTGTTGGAGAACAAGATGAATAATTCATTGTGATAATGTTATTTACATACTGAAATGATATTTGATTTGTTTAGCATAACTTGAAACACAAGTATCCAGAACTGTCTGTCACAATTATAACAAAAATTTGTGAACACGAGGGAGACAACTTTAGAAAGAGCCATCAGAATACTATCCCACAATACACCTCTGCCCTCCGAAATAATAGGCACATCTGATCCACTGGCATTATTTCAATTTTCCCCCAACACTCTACCTAGGAGCTTCATTTCAAAAAAAGACAGATGCTTGCCTGTTTTCAAACCTCTCTGTAGCCACAGCCAAGGGAAGCTGGCAGGAATCCAAACCCATGAGAAACTCTATCCCAACCTTGGAAGCAGAAGCTGCTTCCAAGGAGAATGATGGCATCGGGCAGGCCTATATGAATATTTGTCCAAGCAAACCCTCTCTTCACTTCCCACAGCCAAAGGAAAAACAAATAGGAAAAACCTATACTGATTATTTTAAGTTCAATCTAATTTTTAATTGCCCTAGTGAATTTTACTCCATTAGCTTCTATAGATAATTGCTTTTAACTCCTTGCTTTTAATAATAGGTTTTTCCTATTTACTGGCTCTTCATCCTCATAGCCAGTAAAAATGTTACAACCACTGGCTCATTTGTGAAAATAATTTTTCATGCAAGTGCATCTTTTGTTTGTTGCTTTAAAAAAAACACACACACTAAATATAAAAACAATTCCAGAATTTGGCTTCAGTCCAGAGCTCACTTGTGCACATTTAACTCTGTACTGGATTGTAGGTATTTAAGAAAATAAGAGTGAATTTCCAACAGACCAGCTTGTCCCAACCTTGTGCCTTCCAGATGTTTGGGACTACAATCCCCATTCTGGCTGTGGGTGATGGGAGTTGTAGTCCAACACATCTGGAAAGCACTAGGTTGGGGAAGGCTGCCACAAATTGTGGCTTGGCTTACACTGTGGCATTAAAAATATACATCTAAATTAAGCACATGCAGTATTGATGGTGCTAATATTTGGAGAGAGAGAGAAAGAGAGAGAGAGTTAGAAACAAATCTCCCAGTTGGGGAGCCATTACAAACGGAACCCAAATCTCTCTGATGTTTTAGCCTGACTCTAACAAGCTCACCAAGCACCCTACACTGCCAGCCTAACTCAAACCTTCCCTTGCAAAGTAAGGAGGAAGCAGCAAGCATGAGAGCTGGTAGCAGTAGTGGTAGAGTAGTATGGCCACGTGTCCTACTTTGCAGAAGAAAGTCCTCTATTTAAAGAGCCATCAGAAGGCAGTCTTCTATTTGAAGGCATTCTCTAATTAAAGGGTTGTCCACTCTTTGTCCAGTTGAAGGTAAATGACTAAAAGAAAGGAGAGTAGGGGCCACAAAGTTGCCCATCAACAGTGAGCACCTGGACAGCACACTGACCAGTCACACAGATCAGTCTTCCCCACTAGGGTGAGATGTATTGTGTATCTCTATTTAAATAATAGTCATTATTTCTAAATTTCACCTACACACACATTAGAACATGCAAATATACTGTCCTCTTCTTTTCCTGGGTGATGTGCAATGCCTAAGTGGCCAAGTCTGATAATCCGGATGTGCACATTCACTTCCCCCTTTGAGGTAGGACTTGCTGCAAGATGCTCTTTGGGTTAATTACTCCTGGATATTGCTGTCGCCACACTTGTTTAATATCTTCAATAATTCAGACTTACGATATGTAGTTATAGAGAAGGACAGATCTTTTTTTACAAAGGTCTTTTAACTCTATAAAATCTCTCTCTCTCTCTCTCTCTGAGTGTGTGTGTGTGTGTGTGTGTGTGTATGTCTGTGTGTGTCTGTGTGTGTGTGTGTGTAGAGTCCAAAATGATTGAGTAAGGCAAGACCGGTGGCTATGCAAAAGAACTTAATCAATTCCAGATCTCCATTTATTTTTTTAAATTGAAAGGACAAGACAGAAGGTTCTCCCCATGATTTAGAAACCTGGAAAATCAGGGTTTTGAATCCCAGGGGGAGCCTCCATGGATAAAGGAGGCGTTCCCCTTCAGAAAATAGCCCTGCATGTGTAGAAGGCAAGGCTAGCACAATTGTCCCTGCTCCCCTTCCTCGCACTTTTATTTTCTTCACATTTTGAATGCTTCAATAGGGCTACAGAGAGGCACAGAAATGAGATACTGCTTTTAAAAAACAAACAAATATAATTGTTTAATTAGCAGTTACTTTGCAAGAATCCTAAAATGTATAATAACTCACATACTGGGAGATATTTTAGACAAAGCCTTGGTTCTGTGGGCAGGGGGAAGGGATACAGCAAACACAAAGACAAAGGAAAATTCTCACATTGTGCTATTTTATTTGTGACTCCCAGAGAAGATGGGTGGAAACAAAGATCCATTCAGAAATAGACATACCAGGCTTTTTCCAGGTGCACCTATTTAACTTGTAAGTTGCTAGGGAGGAAGGTGCTTGTCTTGTGTACTGGTGCAAACATTGGTGCCTATGGTGATGTGGCATGGAAGAGAAGGGTGTGGCTGACTTGTTGCCATGCTACCCTATGGCAGAGACCTCATCTTTACAGCCCAGATGTTTGTGTGGAGTATAGCTTTATGCTGAAAACAGTGGTGCAGCTCAGGCTAGACCTTGGGGCTAAAGTCCAGGCCCCCACAACTCAGGGGTGGGGGAGAGGAATGACCACCCACAGAGAAACAGGTGCAGAAACAAATTCGATTGTATTCCTGTAGTCATTGTGGTGCTATTATTTAAGTGAGTTTAAAATGAAAAACTGCACGTGCTCAGGGTGTTGTTGTTGTTGGGTTTTTTTTTTTGTTTTTTTTTAAACAAAAAATCAGGATTGGCAAACACATTTGTTGTTGCTCTAACATATCAGGAATTTAGAAGCCGTTTTAAAACATGAAAGGGCAGTGAGAAAGGGGAAGAGAAATGTGAGTTGTGTGCTTCACAACTGAAGTAATATACCTGGTTGGGTTGGGTTGGGTTGGGTTGGAAGATGCCTGTGCGTGAAGCTGTTTTCTGTGGGGAGATCGGTGCACAACGAATCACCACACAAACTTGACAGAGGACGGCAATGATCCAATGGCACGGTTACCCTGACGATTGGAAAACCATTCTCTGCTGCAGCCTTCATCCGCCTTCACAGCCATTGTAATTTAGGTTTAAATTATCTTCCGCCTGTTCTGCCGTTGAGGACTTTTTGTTTTGGATCGTTCCTTGAAAGATTTCATCAGCGTTGCCTCCGGAAAATCCTGCAAATTACTTGGGAAGATAGGCGAACAAATGTCAGTGTACTGGAAGAAGCAAAGACTACTAGCATTGAAAAAATGATCCTTCAACGCCAACTTCAGTGGACTGGTCATGTTGTTCGAATGCCTGACTGCCGTCTCTCAAAGCAGTTACTTTATTCCCAACTCAAGGATGGAAAGCGGAATACTGGTGGTCAATATAAGAGGTTTAAAGATGTTCTTAAGGCTAATCTAAAAAAATGCAATATAAACATCAAAAACTGGGAAGCTCTGGCCCATGAACGATCTAACTGGAGGTTGGCCTTTCACAAAGGTTCTATGGACTTTGAAGAAGCTCGAGTGCAAGGTGAAAGGGAGAAACGTTATGGAACTCCCTCCCTAGTGACCTTCGCCATGCCCCCTCCGTGATGAGCTTCCGCCGTGCATTAAAAACATGGCTGTTCAGGCGGGAATATGGGGTGGGTTAGGTTTTTAATGAGAATTTTTATATTGTTTTAATTATTATATTTTATTGTGTTTTACTGTATTTTAATTGTACATCGCCCAGGGTGGCCGGGCAACCGGCCAGATGGGCGATTGATAAATATAATAAATAAATAAATAAACGTGCTAAGCGAAAAGCACGTCAAATGAATCCTTTACAAGACCATCTTCCATCTGGTAACCTGTGTCCTCACTGTGGGAAGCTGTGTGGATCTAGAATTGGCCTCCATAGTCACTTACGGACCCATCGCTAGAGTCTACACAATTTTCTTTAGAATTTTCCACCTTTTAAAATCTCCTTTTTGTAAATTTTCTTTTCTTTTTTTTTTATCCTGGAAGACAATCTTACTCGGTCACGAATGATTGCCTGACTGACTGACTGAATATACCTGTCCATCTAAAAGGGCCCTCATAGGGAAACAGATTAGTCCAGGGTCTAAAAAATTAGCTAGCAGCAACACTGGCTGAATAGCATGGGGAATGTAATTTGCTGTTCCTCCCAGCTCAATCCACTGAGTCAAGACATTCTCAAACTATATTCTCAATGCTCGGTGTCTGTTGCCTTACATATGAGGTAGCAGTGGTGATTCCAAGGTTTAAAGATGAGGCTTCTGTAGCCGCTGTGTGTCCTGCTGAATGAGACCAGATGCCAAGTGGGACAGACAGACCCATGGTTGCCATGCAGGCCATGAGCCTCTCTTTAGCCTGCGCAAAGCATGTGCTTTACTATGGACATATGGTCTAACAGCAAGAAAAAGTTTAAAGACTTATCTTCAAATAAAATCTAGCACTTTTCAGACCACTACTTAAATGACTTTTTAATTAAACGTTGTGTGGCTTTTTAAAAAGTGTTCCTCAGTCCCCATTTAGTTTTTGAAAAGAGTTATAGCAATTGGGCATCCAATTCATTACCTGACTCATCTTGCATTATTCTTATCTCATTTAGCGCTTGAATCCTTCTCTATAGTTCTAAGTTTATCATCAGTATGTGTGTGATGGGGGGGGGGGGATTCTGTCCCCTTTCCTGAAATTCTTTATAATAGATGTTTCCCTTTTGGCACTTGATCTTGGAAAAAGGTTCCATAAAAATATTATTTGGACTCTGTGAGGTTATATTTTCTCAGAGCAAATTTCTGGATGGCAAGTCCACAACGTTGCTTCCCAATATTGCTTTAAATTATGCATTCTTCTATATCAGGAAACAGCTTGAACAAATATTTTTACTATTAGCCCAGACAGAGCCTGGTCCTACGCAGCTTGGCCTACTGGAGAGCAGCAAATGCATTCATGACAATGTAGGAGATGCGAAAAGAAAATACATGAAGCAGCAAAAGTTAATGATGTGTTAACAAAAAATTAAAGCATATTTTTAAATGGGAAAGTAAAGAAAAATGTCATTAAACATTCAAGATGCTGAGTGCTTCAGAGGCAGAATATGCTACTCTGCACTATTGCACATTATAGCCTGAGGATGATGGAGTAGGTGGTGGCACCATGGCAGGAAGCAGAAGGAAGGGCCCCCGCACTCCTACCAGGTACAGGACAGGCAGAAATTCAGTCAGTGCAACTTTACCTAGTATATGGGTGGGGCAGTTTCAGATTTCACCTATCTATCAGCTCTATCAGCTCTGACAGAAGTCATTCTCAGCTGTTTCCAAGGCTAAATTGTAACTATATGAACTGTAAGTATTAGGGATATCCCCGTGTTAACCCCAGTGGTGGCTATGGAAGACTTTCCAGAAAATGCACGACATTTGGAAGGTATATTTAGAGAAAAACAGGTTATCAAATTGTTGGATTGGGTGGAAAAAATGGAGACTAGACAACAAATAATTGATATGGTTGGATCAAGAAGAATTTCGTGGTTAAATTTAATGCAATTAGATCAGTGAACAAAGATGCCTTTGGTGATGCCATCTATCCAGCTTGGCGGGGCAATACTGGAAAATGTCGATCATTTTCTCTATCTTGGCAGCTATCTTTCTGTTACAGCTAACATTGACAGTGAAATCCAGCATCCAGAGCTCCGCAACTGCCGCATTTTCTCAAGTGAAACATAGAGTGTTCGAGGATCGGGATATCTGTAAGAAGACCAAAACGCTGTTTTATGAAGCCATTGTATTACCAACTTTATTGTATGCCTGCGAAACATGGACTATCTATAAACGTCATTTCCACTTCCTTGAAAGATTTCATCAACGTTGCCTCCGGAAAATCCTGCGAATTACCGGTACTTGGGAAGATAGGCGAACAAATGTCAGTGTACTGGAAGAAGCAAAGACTACTCACGTTGAAAAAATGATCCTTCAACGCCAACTTCAGTGGCCCGGTCATGTTGTTTGAATGTCTGACTGCCGTCTCCCAAAGCAGTTACTTTATTCCCAACTCAAGGATGGAAAGTGGAATATCGGTGGTCAGTATAAAAGGTTTAAAGATGTTCTTAAGACTAATCTAAAAAAATGCAATATAAACATCGAAAACTGGGAATCTCTGGCCCATGAACGATCTAACTGGAGGTTGGCCTTTCACAAAGGCTCTATGGACTTTGAAGAAGCCCAAGTGCAAGGTGAAAGGGAGAAATGTGCTAAGCGAAAAGCACGTCAAACGAATCGTTTACAGGATCATCTTCCATCTGGTAACCTGTGTCCTCACTGTGGGAAGCTGTGTGGAATCTAGAATTGGCCTCCACAGTCACTTACGGACCCATCGCTAGAGTCTACACAATTTTTTTAGAATTTCCTCCTTTTATAATTTTCTTTTTGTAATTTTATCCTGAAAGACTTGGTCACGAGTGATTGCCTACTAATACTATACAAAGAAATGGAAGAGGAGAAATGATTATGAAAGGGAATTCACTGGATTTGAAAAGATGGTTATGTCTAGAGAACTTGTAGAAGGGAATGTTCCACTGAGAGGTATAACAAAGGAGATATATAAAATGTTTCAAAAAGTTGAAGAGCAAAAAGATAATCTTAAGATAGTTTGGGAGATGGAATTTGAGGAGGAGATTTCAAATCAAGGGTGGAAGAATATCCTTTACATAAACAGGTTCTTTAAACTGATTATTAACCTCTTCCTGTTGGTGATCACAAATCCACAATTATAAGGTTTTTTTATGCTTGCTACACCTTGTGGCTTGGTTTGTTCGGGTTTAGGACTACCTGATTTAGCTGGTGTTACCACTTGTAACTTGGGGCAGCTACTCTTGATGTGGCCTGTCTGACCACACGAATAGCAGGCACGGTCTCTGGGGTGAGAAGGATCAAAAGGAGGTTTTTTGATCTCCTTTTTACTTGGGGCTTCCCATTTCCCCCCCTTCTTCTCAGACTCAATCCTGGGGCCTAACCCTTCCCGGTTTTCAATCAGTTTGTCAGCCATTTCTGCAGCTTGGTTTACAGTTTCAGGATCTTTATCCTTAACCTTCAGTTTTATTTCTCTGGGCAACCGAAAATAAAACTGATCCAGAGCCATAAGCTCTAACACCTTTTCCCTGTTGTCAGCTTTTGCTTCATCCACCCATTTTAATAGCAGGTTTTTTAATTTTGTTGCAAACTCTACCATAGATTTACCTGGTTGAGGTGTTAACCCTCTGAACTTCTTCCTAAAGTGCTCAGGGCCTAACCTGAACCTTTTAAACACGGTTTCTTTGAACTGAGCATAGGAAACAGCCTCCCCCTCTGGCATGCTATTATAAATCTCTGCCAGCTCCCCTTTAATTAAATTAGGCACAAACTTCATGTAATCACCCTCCTGCAATCCCCACTTCTGTGCTGCCCTTTCAAAAGTGGTCAGGAACACTTGTGGGTCTTCTCCTGGGGTGTATGCTGTGAAGTCCTTCGGGGTAACTCTGACAGGCTGCTCCTCTTTGATTTTCATCATCCTTTCCTCGTGTCTGCGTTGCTCTTCCTGGGCCTGAAGTTGCTCTTTCTGGGCCTGAAGTTTCTCCTGGTGCAGCTTTTCCTCATGTCTGCGTTGTTCCTCCTGCAGCTTTTCCTCGTGTCTGCGTTGTTCCTCTTGGGCTTTCAGTTGCTCCTTCTGGGCTTTCAGCTGTTCCTGCTGCAGACGAAGTCTTTCCCATTCTAACTTGGTTTCTTCTTCCTTCTGCTTTGCCACTAGCCGCAGTTCCTGTTCACGGAGCTCCCATTCTTTTGTTTGGGGTCCAGCTACACTAGGGCCAGAGGGTGCAGCTCCTTCTATTGCCGCCTGGGAGATCAGCATAACTTTTAGTTCTTCTGCTGTTTTCTCCTCCCATGGCAAATTGTCCTTTTTACAATGCTCTATCAGGGCAGTTTTATTCATGGAGAGATACTGGCTCATCCTACTTGCCTCACTGGGTCCCTATTCTGCAGTCCTGAAGTTAAAACACACACACTGCTTTTGCCAGAACTATTAGTAAAACCCTCTTTTACTGTTTGGAGTGCATAATCTCCCTGTTCAGGATCGCTCCGCTGCCACCATCTGTCAAGGTTCCACTACTGCAAGGACCCCTTGATCTGCCCTTTGGGAGATCTCTGCCTCTTCCCAAAGACCCAGTCCTTTGCCTGCTTCCTCCAGTAACGTGGGTGTAGGCTGTAGGCGTGGTGAATAAGTCACTCCAAACTCCAGGGTACACAACAAACTTTACTTATAGTATTAGGGAAATTACTTAATAGAGTGGTTTTAAATCAAAAGCATGTATGATAAAATAAAACAAACAAACAAACAAACAATGTTCTCTAGTTTCACTTCAGTCTACCTAATTCCTGTGCAGTCAGCCAGCCAGTTTCTCTTTCTCTCTCTCTCTGCTTCTCTCTCTGCTGTTTCTCTCTGCTGCTCAGCACACACTCTAACTCCTAGCTGACCACACCCCACATATATAGTCTTCCCAGGAATGGAAGGTTATAACCATGTGACCTTGAATAAGATATCTAATTCTTAACTTCTATTGGGTAACTTAAACTCTCAAACTCCCCCTCCCATCGTGGAGTGTTTGGGCCTTCAGGCTTCAACAAACTGAAGCCTGTGTAGGCCTCAACAAACCCAATCCTGTGTAGGCCTCAATCCCTCACAAGGATAAAGGAGAATTTTTATAAACTTATTTGGAGATGGTACCTGACTCTGGTGAGATTAAATAAAATAGATAATAATTGCTCCGCATTGTGCTGGAAGGGGTGTCAGTCAGGAGCTAGGTACTTATGCTTATATGTGGTGGAGTTGCAAAAGCGTATTGGATTTTGGGGGGAATTTTTTTGTAGAAATATCAGAAATTATTGGTATTAATTTAGAGATCTGACCAAAATTAGCACCCTGGAGGCATTCAAGGTGCAGCTGGACAGCCATCTGTCAGGGATGCTTTGACATGGATTCCTGCATTGAGCAGGGGGTTGGACTCGATGGCCTTATAGGCCCCTTCCAACTCTACTTTATGATTCTATTATTCTATATTGATGACACCTCAGCTTATACCTCCGGATAGCCTCCCCCAGCAGTTTCATGTTGAACAGCATGGGAGATAAAACAGAGCCCTGTGGAACCCCATAGCATAGCAGCCAGGGCAGAGAGCAATAATCCCCCAGCACCACCTTCTGGAATTGGCCATTCAAGTAGGAGCAGAACCACTGGAGTGCAGTGCCTCCAACTTTTAACCCAGACAGCCTATACCCTTTCTATCTCAAAATCAGCCTGGGCCATCCACATACTACCTCTCGTAAACCGCCAAGTTTCAGATCAATCTGTTCAGCTGTTTCGTGAGTATAAGCTGTAGAGTCTCCTCCAGCTCCTTTCTGGTTATAATGGCAGAATGCAATTAATCTGAATCACCCTTAACACAGGGTTGCAATTTGCACAGTGTTGGGTGGTGGTGGTGGTGGTGGTGGTTTTGTGTGTGTGTGTGTGTGTGTGTGTGCTGGAAATGAGGGAGATTTTGATATATTAAATGGGCAGCCATTTTGTCATTATCATTTCCAAAATATTCTCATATATCCTGAGTTTTTGTGAAGCAGACTGTACGGTCTGCCTATGTTATATATGTGCAATAAAAACATTGTTTTTTAAAATGTTTAGTGTAAATTTTTCGATGTTTTATTGTTTGTAATTTTTTATTGTTTTATTTTATTGTAAAATTGTATTTTATAATTGTATTTTATTGTAAAATTTTATAATTGTTGTAAACCGCCCAGAGAGCTTTGGCTATTGGGTGGTATAGAAATGGAAATGGAAATGGAAATGGAAATAATAATAATAATAATTATTATTATTATTATTATTATTATTATTATGCATTGTGTTGTTATGTGAGACTTTTCTCATAAGTCTTTTTGTTGCATAAAACCTATTTACTTGGAAGGTGTTAACTTTATAGAGACTTAAATGGTTGAGTACTCTTGTTCCTGTAGATATTACTTCTGTCTATCATAGATGCAAGCTGTCCAATGGAATTTCTTGTCTGTCACACAGATGCAAGCCAAAGCTTATCCAGGATACACTGGTTATCTGACTCACAGTAAAAGGGTGAATGATTACATTGGGAAATGATTTGTGTAGATGGTTAGGTTTTAATGATGAATGTGAAAAACTGTGCACCTCAAGGAGCATTGCAAGCCATACAAAAAAAGTCAAGAGTTTAATACAATCTCCTTAGAAAGCAATTTGTATTGAAA
This sequence comes from Shinisaurus crocodilurus, assembly GCA_021292165.1. NCBI lineage: Eukaryota > Metazoa > Chordata > Lepidosauria > Squamata > Shinisauridae > Shinisaurus > Shinisaurus crocodilurus. The sequence goes on along the minus strand of CM037878.1, from coordinate 92,524,961 downwards.
TTGCATAATGCCACTAGGTAGGTCACAAGATGTAGTGGATTTCAGAGATTTAACATACAGTATGAACTTAAAAGATAGCATGCAGTATGGCAAATAGCAGAATACATAATGTGAAATCTGTTTTGCTTTATTGGTTTTTTTGCAATGACTTCCTGCATATTCATGCAAAAAAAAAAATGTGTTAAGTCTCTGAGAAATTGTATGAAATAATTAAAAACAAATATATATTACTTCAGGAGTTGCATCTTTTATTGTCATAAATTTTGTGGCCTGGAGATGATGATGATGATGATGATGATGATGATGATGATGACGATGATGGAGAAGAAGGAGAAGAATACAATTAGTCCCCAGATTTTGTGGGGAAACCAAGTTTGCAGTGCTAAAAATTGGACTTCCCAAGAAAACAAAGAGTACAGTTCAATCCTACTCAGAAGTAAGCCCCACTGTGTTCAGCAGTACTTAAACCCATGTAAATGAGTACAGAATTGCAGCCTTAAGAGCAGACATAGGAAGATCAATCCTGGCAAACTCTAGATGAAAGGAAAAAAACCCAGTGGTCTGCTAAACTATACTAGGGCTTTTCTGAAATCAGAAAGGCACTGGGCACCTAGGAAAACCATTGGCCTCCTTTTCTGCAGTTCTGTAGCCTGAAGAAATATGCAGAGCTGTAAAATCACAAAACCCATGACGCAATAAGACTGTGGCTCAATTCAGATCTCAGCATGTGCAATCAGACTTCACATGGTGCAGGGAAAGTACAGGTGTTCCATCCCTCCACCAAGCACATAAAGAGACCATGTAAACTAGATTGTTAATTAAACAATCTAGTTTAATTAAACCATGGGTTGTTTAATTGAGGGTTGTTATTACATCTAAATCTGAGACTATGGGTTAACTGTGGGTTGTTAATCACAAACAACCCTAAGAGAACCCATGGCTTGTCAACTGTGGGTTTTTCAAGCCATGGGCTGTCATTACGTCTGAACCCAGAATCATGGGTTGCTTTGTCTGGCTACAGAGGTGGCTGTTCCTGGGATACAGGCTGGAAGCCAGTGAGGGAGCAGAACAAAACAAACCACAAATTGGAATAACAACCCATGATGTGCTTGTTCATTTGGCAGCCATACCATTGGGTTAAGTCAACAAGCCATGGCTTAACCCATGGGTTGTCATTACATGCAAACAGGGTCAATGCTGTTGGCACTCCACACAGAGGCTCACACACAAAGTCACCCCATGTATGTAACATTTCTTCTCCATAGCACCACCTTTTGGGGGAGTAAGAATTAGTTGGTAGGGTATAGCCATCTGTGTAGGCCTCCATGTGGAGCACCCCTAATTGGTATGTACTTTGTGTGCAGGGTGGTAGAGACAACTTGTGTTCCATCTCATCATGCAAGGCCCACCAATTGAATTGGGTCTGCATATAAAGAAAACTAAGCCTGTGATCAGGGCCAGCGCTACCGCTAGGCAAACTAGGCGGTTGCCTAGGGCGCGTGGCTGGAGAGGGCGCAGAAACGCTGCGCCCCTCCCGCAGCCGCCGGACCCCCCCGCCACCTACCTTCTCCGCGCTGCTGCCGGAGCCCTGCCCGCGCTCTGTTTTGGCAGGAGGAACCAGGGCAACAGGGCTTAAACAGCCCTGCTGCCCTGGTTTCCCCGGCCAAAAACAGAGCGCGGGGGTCCTGTTGCATCACTTCCTCCACGCTGGAAGGACACGACGGAACCAGCGGACGGGGAGGCAGGCTCGGAGGAGGAGGAGGAGGAGGCGGCCAGGGTGGGGGCGGGAAGGTAGGTGGCGGGGGGTCCGGTGGCTGCGGGGGGTGGCGGGGGGTGGCAGGGGGTCCGGCAGCTGCGGGGGGTGTCCAGCGGCTGTGGGGGGGGGTCCGGCGGCTGCGGGGGTGGTGGTTTGCAAAGCAGGACTGCTTTGCTCCGGAGCCCCCCCAGCACGAGAGGGGGGGCACTAAATATAATTTTGCCTAGGGCGCCAAACTGCCCTGCTCCGGTCCTGCCTGTGATTCTAAACATGTTTACAGGAAGAAAATCTCATTGAACTTACTGGATGGGATCAGGATTCAAGTGTTTATTAATGTTAAGGCAACTAAACCCATAACAGCGCCAGTGCAAGCAAAGGTATGCCTGAGGCTTCTAAGACTACAAGACTTATGAAAACACACATATATTTTATAAAAGCAGTCAGATGATGAGCAAAACAAGGACAACTACATTTGCTGGTGTGAACTGCCCTTGTACTGTCAATCCTATTTTTAATTGCACTCATAAAAAAAGAAAGAGAAACCTTGACCTATTCATCTGTTCAGTGGTGGTGGTGGTGGTGAGATTCTGAACTGTAATCTCATTCCATAAAGAATGTTGGCATTTAGAACTTCAATTAGAGTTGAACAACTATAATGTTTGCGTTGGTGAAACATATAAAGTGATTTTAGAATTAGAATTAAAGCAACACATTTCTTCTGTGGCTTTATGTCTCTTTTTCACAGTCTGTTCACGCCAACACCACATGCTTCTATAGATATTGTCCATCATTGCTGGTTATGATCAGATTTCTGGAGCTTGACAAACAAGAGAGAAAAAATACTAATGTGCAAATATAGATCAGTTTATCTAAAGACCCATGACATATGTCAAGTGCTGCATACCAAAGGGTCATTTTTGTTTTCCAGAAAGGCAACACAATTCAAGTTGAAGACAAGACATTTGTGGGATACAAAAATTGCAAGAATATTAGCCCTCTTCAGGTCTTCTTAATGTGTTGAAAGAATGTTTGAGGAGAGGAGCGCTCCAACCCTGCCCTCCTCTGTCTGTGGTCACATCTGTCGCCCTGTACACGTATGAACAGGAGAACCTCCTGTATCCATGATTTCCCCAGGCTTTTAATCATGTGGAGAGAGCTTCCACAGATAAAGGAGGCACTCCTTCTCAGACCATTGCCCTACATGTGTACAGGGTGGGGGATGTGACAACAAAGGGGGTGGGGCAACAGCACTCCTCTCATCATGCATTCGTTCAACATAGTAAGAAGAATTCCTGAAGAGGGCTATTATGTCTTGATTATTGTAATTTATTTATTTATTTATTTCATTTTTATGCCGCCCAATAGCTGAAGCTCTCTGGGCGGTTTACAGCAATTAACAAGACAGTCCCTGCCTACAGGCTTACAATCTAAAAAGACACGACACACAAGGAAAAAGGAATGGGGAGGGAAGAAGGGGGAAAAATAATTCATCCTTCTGGCCGGGCTGGTGGAATGGCCCTACGCTCCCTCTCCTCTCCCTCTGCACAGCCTGCTGGAATGGCTGGTGGTGGTGACAGTTGAGGGGGGAGGAGCCTTCAGGAGGGCGGCCTTTGCTTTCAGCAGGGCTGGTGGAATGGCCCTGCGCTCCAGGCCAACTGAAGGTTTCTTCTGGAGCTGCTGGTACAATCTCCCTGGCCTGGGCTTCTCTTCTGCCTTCCCTCAGGGCACACAGGTCCCAAATAGCCCCAGGGAAGCCCTCTCAGGCTGGTGATGGTCATAATCAGGTTGTTTACTGTGGTTTTGCAGCTAATAGTAGATTAGGAACTCAACAAAAGAACATGATGTTTCTTAAGATGCCTGAATCTTTCTCCAGAGTTTGTGGGAGGTGAAAGAGAAAGAACTAGAAGCAGTTTAAATTTAGAGAGAGTCAGGGATGTTGAAGAGTCCTTGGCCTCGAGTCACGAGTCGAGTCACGAGTCTTTGGACCCGAGTCTCGAGTCGAGTCTCGAGTCCAAGGTCCAAAATGGTGACTCGAGTCGAGTCACGAGTCCCGAGTCACTCCCAAAGCGGTGGCCCATGGAGGGAGCGGGAGGGTCTCCGCAAGAGGAAGAAGAGCTGCCCTTCCTCCCGCGGAGACCCTCCCGCTCCCTCCATGGGCCACCGCCGCCGCCGCCCCCACTTACCATAGGCGGGTCCTTCCCTCGTCCCTGCTCCTGCCGCCGCCGCTGCCACACCAGGGACGCATTACGAGCCCTCCCTGGGTTTGTAGTTCTCCACGACGGCGGCGCGGCCCAATCTCACTCTTCTGAGCGGCGCGGAGTGTTCTCCGTGCCGCTCGAGTTGCCGCCGCCGCCGCCGCCTCCCGCTCACCGCCATCTCCCTCGCCGCCACCATCGCACGCAGCCGCCCGCGCCCGCGGCGGAAGTGACGCGCCGGGACCCTGCTCCAGCGTGCTTGGCTGCCGCCGCTCTGTTTAAAGCGGCGGTGGCCAAGCGTGCCGGAGCAGGGTCCCGGCGCGGCGGAAGTGACGCGCCGGGACCCTGCTCCGGCGCGCTTGGCTGCCGCTGCTCTGTTTAAAGCGGCGGCAGCCAAGCGCGCCAGAGCAGGGGCCCGGCGCGTCACTTCCGCCGCGCCGGAAGTGATGACGGGACCGGCGCGGGCGGCTGCGTGTGGTGGCGGCGGCGGCGTGATGGCGGCATGGCGTGCGATGGCGGCGGCGGTAGCTGCGAGCGGGTGGCGGCGAGGGAGACAGCGACGGCGGTGACGTGAGTGGCGGTGGTGGCAGCGGTGGCGGAGTCATTGGGCTCGAGTCCCGAGTCGAGTCTCGAGTCCCATTGAAAAAATTGGGACTCGAGTGGGACTCGAGTCAAAGGGGGGACTCAGTCGGACTCGCGAGTCGAGTCGTCGAGTCCGAGTCCCCATCCCTGGAGAGAGTCAGACAGAGCATTCTGAATTTAGATGGACTGGTAGCTGCCTTGGGCCTCTGGGAGGGAGTCTGAAGTGTTGTTTTGCAAACCCAATGCAGGATTAGCAGTTGTGCTGCCTGATTTAGTAGTCTGCTTGCTTCCAATATGCTCTGCTTGCATATTTCTAAAAGAGATATCATAAAGATACTGAACATTTCTGGTGCTCTCTCTTCCAAAAGAAACTACCGGTAATCCCTAAAACACCAGCCCTGGGCTACTCACTTTCAGATAGATAGGGAGCACATAAGGGTACATATGTGACACATATGCCAATATTGCTATTTTCCCTTTTTTTAAATTTCCCCATCAAAGTGGGTTGAGATGAAAAAAAATGTTGTTATTGGGGTGTTAAATTGTAACCAATTCTGTACAAGTAAGAAAATTAACTTAATCACCTGACAGGATTTCTCATTTGGTACTTTTGGGAATCAAAGGCTCCTTGATCTTTGAATGTCCTTGTGTCTTGAGAGAAAAACTGCAGCTTGAGAGAAAAACAAGATTATGGATTGGATCCATAGTTAGTCATACTAAAGTAGACCCATTAAAATCAATGGAGCTTGACATGCATTTATTTCAGTGGGTCTACTCTAAGCATTACTAACTCTAACCCTATGACTATTATTTCAATGGAGAGTCTACAACTTATTAACACCTGGTTATTTCAACTGTGGTCTGGAATACTGTTTCTGTTGCATGTAATTGTGATTGAACAGGAACGGTTGGCACTTTTTGGGATGCTTCCTAATGTCTGAGTCCCTTGTACTGATGCTCAGGTACTGTTTTTTGAATTGGTGCTGGTTTCTGACTAATTTCTGATTGCCTAACAGTTCAGTTTTTACATTAGTTTCACTTATATGCTGTTTTTCCACAGTAGACTGTGTTCAAAGCAGCTCCCAATAAGCATCAACATCAAAATACCTCATACTTGGGGGGGGGGGGGAAGAATTTTACAAAATATATTAAGAAATGCAAATAAGACCGAAGCAATTCAACAAAAGTGGGATAAATTCAATATTGCAATTAAATAATCAAAATGGCATAGCAAAATACAAAGCAAAATAAAAATTAACAAACCAAACAAAGGAAACCACTAACCCTCACTGCTACCAGTAGTCTTGCTGTACTCCAAGGCTCACAGCAGCCTGACTCAAATGCAGTCCAGAAGGGACAGGATCTTCTCACCAGGCTAGAGGTTTCGCAAGTAGTGCCTACATCTCTCCTCCAGAGAAGCAAAAAGCAGATTCTGGGGGTTTGTTACTAAGGATGGCAATGGTGGAAGTCCTCTTCCCTAGCCTTCCGGATGTTCTGGCCAATAGTGCTAGTTCTACGACCAGGACCAGTGCAAGACAGTTTGGCGCCCTAGGCAAAATCAGATATTTAGCGCGCCCCCTTCCCACTTGAGCCCTCCCTCCCTCCAGCTCCCTCGGAGCTTACTTTGGAGTAAACCTGTATGGTTAAGCACAACTGGAACTGCTGGAGGCAAAGCGAGGCACCCCGGCTGATCCGGAGCCGTTTTGAAGCATGGGTGAAGGAGGGCTGGCGAAAGGAAGGAAGGAAGAGGGGGGAGGCGGCGAAAGAAGGGAGGAAAGGAAGAGGAAAGCGGCACGCGAAAGAGAAAGGAAACCACAGAAAGATTATTTTTAAAAAAGATTAAGGGGGGGAAGAGGGGGGGAGACTTATGAAAAAGGAAAGAAAGAAAGACAGAAAGAAAGAGGAACACAAAATGAACTGAAGTAGACTATTGGAGAAGGGGAAAAGACAAAACAGATTAAGAGGAAGGAAGAAAAATTAGACTGGCTGGCTGGAAGGGGAGATTTTGCCCACCAGCCTCCCATCATTGGCCCCTGCCCGGGAAGGCGAAGGAGGTGTTTGCAGGTGCATCCTTCCCTTCGCTCACCAGCCTCCCATCATTGGCCCCTGCCCGCCTCTGCCTCCTCCAGCCTGTCGCCTTCTCTGCCTCTTTTGATGCTGATTGTGAGGAGGAGCCTGCCTGAAGCTTCAGCAGGAGCCTGCCTGAAGCTTCAGCAGGAGCCTGCCTGAAGCTTCAGCGGCGCCAGCTTGGAGACGGAGCCCTGAGGTGGAGGAGAGAGAGGGAGGGGCGCGCTTCTTTCGCCTCCCCTTCCCCGCGTTTCTGGCGCCCCCATTTAGCCTGGCGCTCTAGGCAGCAGCCTAGTTCGCCTAATGGTAGCACCGGCCCTGTCTACGACCCTAATTGGGACTGCTTGAGTTCATGCACTGAAGTTCCAATCACCTAGTCATCCTTAGTAACAAACCACTTTACTGGCTGGCAATGAATGATATTGGCTACATGTAGGTTTTATTTTCTTGAATGGTGCATATGTAAATATTTGGGAAATCTGAATGCATTATGACTTGGATCCAACAGATTTTTGGGGCACATGGGGGGGCGCAGTGGGGAGGGGAAATTCGTTCTGCCAGCACTTTCCTTTCTGCTTGCAGAACATCGTCATTGCACCCATGTCTGTGTTCTAACCAGTGTTTCTCAAGTGCAGCCATTTGTAGTAGTAACTTAAGACCACAAGTTGTGCTTCTGTGTGGGCCGCCTGTCTTTTTTGTCAGATGATGGACCCATTGGCAAGGCCAGGCACTTCATAATCTAGTTAATATAACTTCTGTTCAAACATCAACTTCATCATGTTGCTATTGCCATGCAACACTGTCACTCTTTATTTTATTTTATTTTGATTTGAATACCAATGCCAGAAGTACAATTCAGTATTACTCTAAGCTGACACTTCCAGCATTTTCATCTAGTAAAAGGTGGAGGTTGCACAGCTGAGACAAACTCTAGAAATTGTAACTGACACATTGATTAGGAAGAATAAAAAACTACAGTTCCCAGAGTTCCCATTAGCAATGCAGGCTATAAGCATGTTCAGAAGCCTTCAGTGCAGGGGGAGTCAGAAACCATGGGAGAACCCATAAGAACATAAGAAGAGCTATGCTGGATCAGACCTAGGATCCATCTAGTCCAGCATTCTGTTCACACAGTGGCCAATCAGCTGCCCATGGGAAACCCACAAGTAGGACATGAATGCAACAGCACCCTCCTGCCCATGCTCCCCAGCAACTGGTGTACTACATAGGCAAGGGAGGCTGGTGACTCCAATGTCAGTGGGGCTTCTTATCCATTACAGCTTTTTATTCTGAGCTTTATAGGAGCTATCCATGGTACTCCGTGGTGGTGAACCTATTTTGGGGATGGATAGCTCGTATAAAGCTCAGAATAAAAGCTGCAATGGATAAGGAGCCCTACTGACACAGGAGTCACCAGCCTCCCCTGCCTCTGATACTGGAGGTAGCATATAACCATCAGGACTAGTAACCATTGATAGCCTTATCCTCCATGAATTTTCCAATTCCCTTTTAAAGCCATCCAAATTGGTTGCCATCACTATATCTTGTGGAAGTGAATTCCATAGTTTAACTATGTGCTGGGTGAAGAAGTACTTCCTTTTATCTGTCTTGTAGCTCCCATCAATCAGCTTTATGGGATGATCCCAGGTTCTAGTACAGTGTTCTCCAACCTTGGGTCCCCAGATGTTTTTGGCCTAAAACTGCCAGCATGCTGGGAGTTGTAGGCAGGGATGGGGACTCGGACTCGAGGACTCGACTCGTGAGTCGGACTGAGTCCCCCTTCTGACTCGAGTCTGACTCGAGTCCCAATATTTTTAATGGGACTCGAGACTCGACTCGGGACTCGACACCAAGGATTCAACATCCCTGGACTGTGCCAGAAGGAGTGGAGAGAAGTGCAATCGCCAGCGAAGATTTTATTTTTAAAAATCATTTTCCTAAAATGCAACCTTTCAGACATTTTGGGTTTGGCTGCCTCTGTCTGCCTGCTTTGGGGTTCCCTGCCTCCTCTGCCTGCCTGGTTATTTTGGGTTTGTCTGCCTGGTCTGTTCTTGTCAAAATCAGTTGCAGAGTTTTGAAATAAAAAGGCACACTTGTGCCTAGAATTTATTTAAGCCACACATCTGATGTAGCCTTATTTTGTTGCGGGGAAACCCCATTTTAAAAGGGACTCGTGGAGTCAGCTTTGGGAGTGACTCGGGACTCAGGACTCGTGAGTCACCATTTTGGACCAAGGACTCGGACTCAGACTTGAGACTCGGGTCCAAAGACTCGTGACTCGACTCGTGACTCGAGAGCAAGGACTCTTCAACATCCCTGGTTGTAGGCCAAAAACATCTGGGGACCAAAGGTTGGAGAACACTTTTCTAGTATTATGAGAGAAGGAGAATTTTTTTTCCCCTATCCACTTTCTCCACACCATGCATATTCTGTACACCTCTATAAATGTCTATCCTTACTCACCTTTTTTCTAAGCTAAGCAGTCCCAGCTGTTGTAACCTTTCATCACAGGGGAGTTGCTCCAGCCCCTTGATCATTTTAGTTGCCCTTTTCTGCACTTTTCCTAACTCTACAATATCTTTTTTTAGGTGTGGTGACCAGAACTGCACCCAGTATTCCAAGTGCAGTCACATCATAGACTCCCACAGCTTCTGCAAGTCTTCTCAGCTACTTTTTTACCTTCTCTTGCCCAACTCACAACCTGGAAATTGGGAAAATGTGGAGGAAAGCAGAGGGTGAAGAAGGAACTGGTGGATAAGAGAAGTAGGGCTTCTCTGCATTAGCCTTTTAACCCTCCACTTTACTGAGGCTTCTGCTTCCACATTCTTTGCAGGATTAAGGTCAGCTCCTTTACACATGTTTTGTTTTTGTTTTTCCCCAGGGTTTTTCTTTCTCTGCCTTTCTATATGTTCCGTTACACAACCACAAGGTGGCACTGTGATATAGCAGAATTGCAAAAATACACACCCATTTTGTAGTGCTTCATAGTGTGATAGCCCTATAATAGCTCATTGTCCTCGTTCTTTAAAAAAGCCGCAGTAATGCTTGGAAAGAGGAGGATGTCATGTAAAGCACCCGCAAACTGTTGTGGGTAAGGAATCACGAGTGCACAATAAATGGCTCATGTAGAGAAGCCCCTAGTCCAGTGATGGCGAACCTATGGCACGGGTGCCACAGCTGGCACGCAGGGACCTCTCTGTGGGCACTCGAGCCATTGGTCACCAGATCGCAAAAAGACTGTCCCCTTCTGCAAAACACTAATGATCTTGTTCTTTCTCACAGTGTGGAACAGAATGATTTTATTCCAGAATTCCTGTTACAGAATTCTTTTCTACACTGTTATCACATTTAAAAGATTTTGAAGAATGATGCACAGAGCATGGCTTGGATGTAAAGCCCTAACAGTTGACCTGAGTGCTGCATGGGTTGCTCTCAAACTAACAGAGTATGAGCCAAGGTTTGACAAATTATCAGCATGCATGCATGCATTAGCAAAAATCACATCAATTGTGCAAAAGCATGCCCAATGCAAACTTTTTCCTAATGCAGTGTTTGCAGTCCAAGACATAAAGTGTTTAAAATGTGTTAAGCACGTTTAGTTTTCTTGTTTGTCTTGCTCATCCTAGTATAGGTTGACTTTTACTTTGACTAATCCGACACCTGTAGAAGCAAGGAAAGGACCTGGGGTAAAGCTTGCCCCATACAATTTCAGTCTGGCATATAATCATATTACAAGTTGAGAATTCCTTATCCAAAAATACATGTGCCTAATTATTTAAAAAGTTTGTATAAATTCCCTTCAGGCTATGTGTACAATGTAGTACTATAATAATTTTTTGAGCTGATTTTTTTTTCAACAAAAAACTGTTTGTATCATTGAAAGCTCTGTTATTATGTTTTTCTTTAAAGACAAAAGATGTTAATTAGTTCGGACAACTGTATGAGTTGTTTTTCTAAATCGAAAACCTCGGTATTCAGGTTTAATTGCAGTGTTGGCACTTTGAAATAAATAAGTTGGTTTTGTGTTGCAGTTTGGGCACTTGGGCTCAAAAAGGTTCGCCATCACTGCCCTAGTCCCAGGCTGGTTCTTCCTGACCTTTATTGAATTCTTATGAAAAGACCAGGATTTTTATGAAAACTCTTCAAAATGCTTTTTTTTAAAAAAAAAAAAATATTTTATTAAATTTTAAAACAATACAAAGAAAATAACATACACACATAACTAATATTGTGCTCCCATCACCATGGGACCAAACAGTCCAATAACTCTATAATTGTTCATTATTCCAAAAATACAACATATCTTGACAGGGTAAACTCCCTTTCCCCCTTTTAAACACATATTCCAAAAATAAACCCCAAATATCCTTAAAATTATTTTTCTTTAATTGACCCCTTTTGCATTTAATATTACAAGTCAACATATCATTCAAAGCCATATCCCATACTTCCTTATACCATTCAGTAATAGTGAAAACTTGCTGGATTTTCCATTTCCTTGCTATCATTAGTCTACCTGCCGTTAACAAATTTATGATTAATTCTTTAACATTTTGAGAACCGATCACCTTTTCCGTTATTGTTAGCAAAGCTAGTTTAGGGCATACCTCTAAATCAACTCCAACAATTTCTGATATTTCCTCAAAAATCATTTTCCAAAAATCCATTACATTTTTACAACTCCACCACATATGAGCATATGTACCCAATTCCTGACATCCTCGCCAACACATTGGAGAACATTTATTATCTATTCTATTTAATCTCACTGGAGTCAAATACCATCTCCAAATTAGCTTATAAAAATTCTCTTTAATTCTTATAGACATATTTTTCAATATTCGCCTATCCCAAATCTTATTCCACTCATCCTTTGATATTTCCTCTTCAAACTCTGTATCCCAAACTATTTTAAGATTTTCTGCTTGCTCTTCTGATTTCTGCAACATTTTATATAACATCTTTGTAAGACCCCTAGCTGATGCATTTCCTTCTACAAGTTCTCTAGACATAACCACCTGCTCAAATGCAGTGAAATCCCTTTCATGCTCATGTCTCCTCTTCCATTTCTTACCCCATTGTACTAATTGAATTAAATTTAACCAAGAAATTCTTCCTGCCCCAACCCTATCAATTATTTGCTGTCTTGTCTCCATTTTTTCCAGCCAATCCATTAAAGTTATCACCTTTTTCTCTCTAAAAATTCGTTCTAAATGTCTAACATTCTCAGGAAAATCTTCCATAACCACCACTGGAGTAAGTGGGGATATACCTGGTAAAAATATTTCCTTATTTCTACCCCAAATTTCTAACATATTTTTTAAAAAGGGATTTTCTAATCTTTTTGTCATAATATGTCCTTGTTTTGTAAATAAGAATTTATCCACCCTATTACCCAATTCAAATGCTTCTATTTCCCACCACATAAAATCTTTTCTAACAATAATATCCATGATATATCTAAGTTGATTAGCTATATAATACCATTTTAAATTAGGGAGACCAAGTCCCCCTATTTTTTGAGCTTTATACCATCTATTCTTAGTAATCCTTGATTTTCCCCCCCATTACAATAGCTATTTAACATTACTTGCCACTCTTTAATTTCTTTCTCTGATATCTTATATGGTATCATTCTAAATAAAAAATTAAACTTCGGTAAAATCTTCATTTTAATCAAAGCTATCCTACCAAACCACGATAATCCCAATTTTTTATAATCCTCTATTTGATTTTTAACTTCATCTTTTAGTTTTTTAAAATTACATTCCCCTATTTTATCCATATCTTTTAATATATCAATACCTAAATATTTAATTATATTTTTTATCTTTATATCCACTCTCCTTTGTTTAAATCCCCTTTCCTCCAGTTTACTATAATTAAATGTCATTATCTCCGATTTATCCCAATTAACTTTTAACCCTGTTACTTCTCTAAATTCATCTAAATGTTTCTCTATCCAATCCCAATTTTCTATAGGCCATTCTAATGTTAACAAGATATCATCTGCAAAAAGGTTTATCTTACATTTGGTCTCTATTCCTATCCCCAGTAATTTCTTCTCCTGTCTTATCGAATTCGCTAACAATTCCATAACTAACACAAATAATACTGGGGAAAGGGGACAACCCTGTCTAGTTCCCCGGCCTAGGCTAATAGTTTCTGTTATTCCATCATTTACAATTACCGACGTGACATTATGAGTATATAATTGGTTAGTAATACCTATAAATTTTTCTCCAAACCCCAGTTTTTATTAACATCTTTAATGCAGGCCATTCCACACAATCAAAGGCTTTAAAAATATCCAATGCAAGAACCCCCGCTTTCAAATTATTTTTCTTTATTAAATAAATTATATTCAGAACCCTTCTTGTTAAATCTGCCATTTGTCTTCCTTGAATGAACCCACATTGATCTATCCCTATATACTTATTTAGAAAACTATTCATTCTTCTAGCTAAAATTGCTGTCAATAGTTTAGCATCTTGATTAATTAATGATATTGGTCTATAAGAACCTGGTTCTGCTAAATCCTTCCTTGGTTTCGGGATTAAAATAGTCAAGGACTGTTTCCATGACGGGGGGATCTCTCCCCCCTGTAAAATATCATTAAACAACCGTTTTAACTTCGGAATTAACATTTTTTTAAAGACTTTATAATATTCCGCCCCCAGACCATCCAGTCCTGGCGTTTTCCCCTGTTTTAATTTATTTATAGCACTTTCTATTTCAATTTCTGTGAATGGTTGCTCCATTTTCTCTCTATCTTCATCCTGGATTTTTATTTTTAAATTTTTCTCGATATATTTTCTACTCTCAGCTTCCGACCATTTTCCTGCCTTATATAACTCCGTATAATATTCATGAAAAATTTTCAATTTATCCTTTAGTAGATTATATTCTTTACCCCTCTTATCTTTAATCATCCCCACTAAGCTTTTTTCTTTTTTTTTTTGTGCTAATCTAGCCAACATTTTAGAATTTTTATTACTATTCTCAAAATACTCCCTTTTTGTGTAAATCAAATTCCTTTGTACCCTGTCCAGTTCTTTATTCTCCAATTCTTTCCTTTTACCCTGTAATTCTGCAAAAATCTTTTTGTCCCTCTTCTCTAAATACTTCTTTTCCAAATCCCTAATCTCCCCCTCTAGCTTTTGATAAAAAACTTCTTGTTGTTTCCTCAAATTTATTGCCTCTCTCAATCCTATTCCTCTCATTACACTCTTCATTGTATCCCATATTATCGCTTCAGTACATTCTTCTGTTTGATTAAATTCCCAAATTTCCCTCAATTCCTTCTCTATTTTCTCTGTTAAATGTTTATAACGAAAAATATTACAATTCAATCTCCATCTTTTCGCTTCTCTATAATCCTTATGTATCTTCAAATCCATGTTAACCAAAGCATGATCTGTAACTTTTATCACTCCTATCTCTGTGCCCAGGACCCTTGAAAACAGTGTCCTGGACACAAAAATAAAATCTATCCTAGAATAATTCTTATTTGCTGATGAGTAAAATGTATATCTTTCCTCATTCCCCTTGACCCCTCTCCAAACATCTAGCAACCCTTCCTTACTAATTAACTTATTCAAGATCGTTAGATTATTTCTCTGATCTTCTCTCGTCGGATTGGATTTGTCTTTTCTTCTATCCAATACCATGTTAAAGTCCCCAGCCATAATAACCCTTTGATTTTGAAAATTACCCATTTCTTTAAACACATGTTGATAAAATTCTCCTTGATTTTGATTGGGAGCATAAACATTAACAATAACATATTCTTCCCCTCCCAAGGTCCCATACATTATAATATATCTACCTGTATCATCCTTTTTCACCTTTAAAACATTAAAACCACAATTCTTTGAAATTATAATTGCTACTCCTCGTGATTTAGATGATCCACATGCTATCTCATATATTCTAGACCACCTCAATTTCAATTCATTGACTCCTTTCCTTGCCTGGTGCGTTTCTTGCAAGAATATAATATCTGCCTTATCCTTCTTAAGAAGTGCTTCTATTCGCCTCCTCTTAGTAACTGAACCTAGCCCCTTAACATTTAAAGTTGAAATTCTTAACTTATAATCCATCTATTAACATCATTTTTTCTTTTTTGGTCCCCAAAAGTGAAAATAATACACAATAACATACCCCTTAACCCACCCCCACATTCATCTAAACTATCCCCCCTGCTAAGCCAGGGCAACTTGCCCCACCCTAAACCTACCCACCTATCCCAGGGGGGGGGAAAAGGACCCATCACCAGCCCGAACAGCAGCCCCTCATTCCCTCCCGGATAACTTCTTTATAAAACATTTTCTATTTCTTTTTTCTTCTCGTGTTGAAACGACCTCTTATACAATTCCTCCGCTGGCTCCTTCTTCTTCCAGTTGACCCATCAATTCTGGACCCTCCGCATCATCATGAAGCCCCAACTCTCCCAGCAGGCCCATGCCTTGATCACATGATGAGATCTTGTATCTCTTACTGTTCCACACAAAAGTAAGAAAAACTGGATAACCCCAATTGTATTGTAATCCCTTTCTGATCAAGACTGCTGTACACGGTTTAACACTTCGCCTCCACTTAATTGTTTGCTGACAAAGATCATTGTAGATTTGCAAAGTAGCCCCCTTAAAAGCTACTTGACCTTTCTTTCTAATCTCTTTCATGAAGACATCCTTCTTGTATAAATTTGCAAATTTCAGTACAACATCTCTGGATGTCATACCACGCCTTAATGCTCCCACTCTATGCACAATCTCAATGTCCATATCATCCCAAAGAATTGTTTCTCCAGAGACAGCTTCATTCATCCATTCCAAAATACTGCCTCTTAACTTATATCCAGTCTCCCCCATCTCCATGGGGAAGCCTCTGATCCGAATGTTGGAACGACGTTGCCTGTCTTGCATGTTGATCATCTGTATTTCCATCTCATTAAATTTCATTTCATACTTTTCAAAACTTTTTTCATCCTTCACCTGGAGTTTTTCCACCTTATCCACTCTAACTTGCAGCTCTTTAACTTGAACCCCTAAATGATCTATGGTCTCTCGCATGTGCTTCATATCCTCTTGATGCAGTTTTTGAAATTTCTCAATTGCTTCTATATGTTTCTGCTGGCCTGCTTCCATAGAGCTTTGAAACTGTAATAAAATTTTCTCCCAATCTGGTGCTGCCCCTTTAAGCTTAGCTGGAGATGTTGACTTTGGCTTGGCACCAGCAGGGAATTTGCCAGCTGAATCCGCCATTTTTCCGCCCTTCCCCCTCGCTGTCTCGGAACTTTCACTACCTCGTAGCTTCTTATCAGGACCCAGTTGCTCAGTTTGATAAGAAAATTCAATATCTTTAGTGTCAAGGATCCTAATTAGCCTTTTCAAACTGTTATCCGAGGGATGCGCCCGATCGCGTTTCCAAAGAGGGGGTAGGGACTTTTTCACCCGTCTGGAGCTCATAAACAATCCAGAGCAAAGCACATCAAAAGAAAGCTATTCTTTTTATTTCTTTATTAGCTCTACATCTGCATACCTTCCAGAAAGTAAACAGCAAAGGAGTTTAAACTCACGATTTGTCTTTCCTGTGTATTTGCAGATGTTTTCAAATCATTCCGGGAGCTCGGCAGAAAAGCTACTGCTCCATAGCCAGCGAAGGCTCCTCCCCCCTCTTCAAAATGCTTTGAAAGATATACTGGGATATCAGTATTGTGAATATGTACAACCTATACATTTGATGTATTGTTGGGTATTTGAGACTGATAATTTATTGGTTTCAATCTGAGTGAAATATTGACATGTAGATTACCATTTTGTTGTTATATATTAGGATATATATTTTTTTTCCTTAAACTTTTTTTTGTGTCTGTAGAAAAGGAAAATCTGACATTAGAATGTTTGAACTGAAACATATGTTGGCAGAATCTCACCTGGTAACCGCTCATCCATTTGCAGATGGAAGTTACTCACATCAAAGCACATGGCAGCTGCTCACATCAGCAGCTATTTGCACCAATGCTCATCATGGCAAGCAGCTCACAGCACTACACCAACACATTGATGTGTGCATGTGGCAGTGCAAGTGCTCTGTGAGATGGCACAATCAGCTGTTGTGTAGATATGGCACAAATTGGCGTGCTGTTTGCTTCTGCCTTTGTTCATCTTGATTTTGTTATGGGCTTTTATCATTTTTTAAGGATTTTGTTGTATTAATAACGTCATGTTGTAAAACTGCATTGAAAACGTTTATTGGAAGGTGATCCATAAATGGATAGAGAACTTCCTTCTAACCAGGACTTGGACTAGATCAGGAGTGGGCAACTTCTGGAGATCAAGGGGATGTGTTGCCCTCCCCCAGAACCCACCAGGGGCTGCACACTTCCCCTGGCACTGCCAGAATTACCCCCATTCTACTGAATTTTCTGCAACGGTAACAACCTACCCTGTAATTTTAGAAGGAAGAACAAGAGTACAAGGAGGCACGTTTATGCTTCAAACAAACTGCATGCTCCCAACTTGCCTTTTTTCTTCCAGAATTGCTGCTCTTTGTTGCCACTGCCATGATAGTAGCAGAAAATTCAGCAGCAGTGCTGCAGAAATGGCGAGGGGGGCATAGGCCATGTTTTGCCACCACCACCTCCCCGCCACAGACTAGATGAACTACAAGACCCCTCCAAAATCTACAAAAGTATGAACGCACACAGTGGATTTGTTAAAAGCGATTTTAAAAAAATAATTTGACAGAATGGTAAAACATTGATCCAGATCCTGTTATTGACAAAATTTGATGGCTAGCTGGTCAACATTTTCAAAGTGCAGCCATTGTCAGCTAAACTCTTTATAGGAGCATTTGGGATTACATTAATTGCTTGTGCTATCATTTCAATTGCTGTCATACTAAAATCTGGGCAATACTGAAACATTTTTAAGATCATGAGCACAGAGCATCTTGTTTCAATCTGATGTGTAACTAGATATTTCTGTTTCTTCCAGTTTAAACTTTAACAATCCTCTCATTCAGTCCTAAGATTTAGGATGCAGTCCTATGCACACTAATTTTGGAAGAAACTCCTTTGAAATCAGTTTGAGTTACTTCTGAGTAAACATTCATATAACTTTCTTGCTGTATGTTGAAAGCTAGATTTACTACTCTCTCGTGCACCAGTCTTGTAAATTTAGGTAAGAATTGTATGCCAGAGAGTTAATTTTGATATCATTCACATGATATACTTCCATAAATTGCAATACATTTTCTCCATGGTCAGAAAAGGAGACTGAAAATAATGCACTTGATAAAGTCCATTCTCAGCATGTTTTGAGAATGCAGGCTAATTGGCACAGTCACTTACAAATCTACAGTGAGGTTATTATTGAAGCCGCACTCAGATGATTTGCCATATGGCTGGTCTTCATGGCTGCTCTCGTGTTCTAAAAGTTTCTTTAGAGAGCTGTCAAACTACTGCTAAGTTTAAGAGCAGAGAAAAACAAGGAAAAAATGGAAGGTGAACCCTAGAATTTAAAAATATTCCTAAACTCTTCCCCCCACCCTCACCAGTTGATCTCTATTGTTCCCTTCTCTGGGTACTTCCGCCAAATAAGGTGAGGTGGGTAGCTACTAAGGAGAGGACCTTTTTGGTGCTGGCACCCTGGTTGTGGAATGACTTCCCCAGAGAGGCTTGCCCGGCGCCTACATTGTGGTGTTTTTGGTGCTAGGTGAAGAACTTTTTGTTTTCCTAGGCTTTTTAGCCCTTCAGTTTTAAAAATTGCATTAGTTTGTCTTCAATCTTTTCACTGCTACTGGCTTTTACTTTGGTTACTAATTTGCTTTTATTCTGTTTTAAACATATGATTTTTACATTATATTTTATTATGTTGTTGTATTTTATGGTTTTAAGCTTTGACTTATAAACTGCCCAGAGAACTTTGGCTAATGGGCAGTAATAGTATAGATATGTAATAAATAAATCTCTTTTGTTGAGAATGAATGATGAGAAGCTGACTAGCTGACTGACAATAGGAAATCTCCACATATATAAATTTGTGTAGCAGAACCTTTTTGGCAAGGTTCAAGTCAACATGGTTGCAGAAAGAAATGTATGAAAGATGGAAGGCAGTGTATGTTGAAAATACACTGGCTGGCCAGAGGAGAAATTCTCCATAGCATCCTACCTTGCACATATGGCTGCATATCTCTCTCTCTCTCTCTCTCTCTCATACACACACACACACACACACACACCTCAGTATCCCATGAGTCCTATTGATTTTACCACTTCAAGTCCATGAAAGGAAATGGTAACTGTCAAGAGTTCTTAGGAGTCACGTCAGAACTTTGGTCACGTCAGAACTTTGGTCTGCTGAGTGCTGATTTCCTTGGTGAGCAGAGCAGCTTCTAATGCTCCTTTATGAGGCTCCTTCTTTCTTTGGTGGCTTATACAATCCTGCTATAAGAAAGTGACATCAACATGTCATGTTCCCTTACTGCAGTCCCAGAGATAGTTAAGCTTTCTTGCTCTAACTTCTACCCTACAAGGGTATGCCAGCTCAATTTGTCAGAGCAACATGAATATTGGTGTACACATTTCCTAACTAACCTGCTAAACCTGCAAATGATCAAACCATCTTACTTTTATCTGCCCTTTGTTCCTGAGTGTATACTTAACAACTCTTACTTCTGCAACAACTTTACTCTGAATTCCCTCTGAGTCCTACCATCCAATCCATCCTTGTGGGTGGCCTAACTCTGCTTATATAGTCTTCTTTCCAACTATGTTGCTGTGGCCAGAAAACAGTTCCAATAATCCCTGGTTAGGAGCCGCAAGTCCTGGGCAGCCTAACCAAAGACTATAGAAGCCAGTGTAATGGCACCCAGCTCCAGAATACGCCAACTAAGGCTTGCAGAACCTATCCATTAAAACTATTCTGTTGAATAACTTGGTATGTTGCTGGAAGTAGAACACCTGTGGGGCTGGACAGTCTCTGTGCCTCATTCAGAATTTGCAGGGACTTTGAGTCTCTACAAAGTGTGCTATATAGCTGCACATGTGAACTCATGTGGTCATGGCATGCCTCTCTATGCTGCATACTCTATGTCTCTCCTATGACATATCTCTTTCAGGTTATGATCAATTTTAAAATAAAGATTGGGCCCATACTTAGTAATAGGCATCCAAACCATTCCTCCAAGTGCTTCTGAAAGTATCAATCTTATGGATGTTGTTCCTGCTACAGTTAGTCCTTCCCACATTGGAAGGATGAAGGCAGGAGAGGATGGCCTGTGTATATGTTTTGCATGTGAACTCATGTGGTCATGGCATGCCTCTCTATGCTCCATACTCTATGTCTCTCCTATGACATGTCTCTTTCAGGTTATGATCAATTTTAAAATAAAGATGTGGAGGGGGAAGGCAAAATCACATCCAATGCATAAAGTAAGATAAATACCAGATATCCTTTTTCAGAGTAAGTCAACCCAAATTCAATAATTCTTGTTGAATATTTTAAAGTGGTACCATTCTGTTCCAATATCTCATCATTAGTTGATTAGATTACAATGAATGGGATTGATTGCTTCAGGAATGTCTCACTTAGGTTTTTTCCCATCCAAAGATATTCAAAATAAGTTATCTTACATATTAATACAGTGTTCCAGTTACTGGATGGCAACTGGTCTTGTTTCCAATATTTAGTTATTAATAATCTAAATGTAGTTTTTAGATTGTTAGATCTGCAACCATGTTCATATTTAACCTAGGGTTTCAAATACCCCCAGAAGACAATTATTTTGTGCCCTATAATATCTTTAATACATAGAAAAATATTTTTCCCCCAATATCTCTGTGTAATCCCACCAGATATGGGACTTTATCTGGCTAGATAACTTTCTGAAATAGCACCAGTTCTGGGATCTTTCCCCCCGCCAGCACTGGGAACTGCTACCATCAAACACACCCTTTCAGGCTTGTGGCTTTGAAAAGATGGAATTGAGGGAAGATACCAGATTGAAGCCAGGGTGGAATTGCCCATAGATAAGGGACAGGATCTTAGAGCTGCTATGTCTTCTCCTGAACAGGTTAACGGTCCACCACTTTAAAGAAATTTCAGAGCTTGGTTGAGTTTAACATCCTACAGACACTCAATAAAGTTGTCTGGTTTAAATCCAGATATTTATTTATATTTATGTATGTATGTATTTAGTACATTTATGGCCTGCCTTTCTGCCATCATGGAACTCAAGATGGTATACCTGGGGTTCATAGGTGGACTCCTGACCAGGCACTGAACAGACCCAAACCTGCTTAGCTGCATCACTGCTCCCAGACCAGGCCCTATTATCTCCTGTCTTTATTCCAAGAGGTGGGGTGGGGTAGTTATCTGGTGCTGCCATATACTATACATCTCTACTACCCAGAAGGAAATCCTATAGAGTTCAGTGGTGCTTATTCCCATGCAAGTGTATATAGCATTGCAGCCCAAGAAACACAGGAGTGAATGAGATAAGCCATCTGTTAACTGAAACTGAAATTTATTTATG
Organism: Shinisaurus crocodilurus; assembly: GCA_021292165.1. NCBI lineage: Eukaryota > Metazoa > Chordata > Lepidosauria > Squamata > Shinisauridae > Shinisaurus > Shinisaurus crocodilurus. The sequence goes on along the minus strand of CM037878.1, from coordinate 92,503,820 downwards.
CCATTCTGTTTACAGTGAGTATTTGCTACTTTTATCCCAGGTATTTGCTACTTTTATCCTTTTATCCCAGGTACATATATAATTGACTTGATCTTAAATGACAGAATATATCATTGATTAATGAGTGGCTTGGTGTGTAAGACTTTCAGTATGAACAATGAATTTTATGAGCTTAAAGCTGAAATAAACAAGGTACCACCAAGCCATTTCAAAAAGAGATAATTAGGAGTCCATTAAATAATTGGGGAGATTAACTGCATAAACTGGTTCCAGCTTTAACTGTAACTCTGTGAAAAACTAATAAAAAGCTCTGGGATATTTATTTTTATGGTGTCAGCATACTGCTAACTAATGACTTTCAGAGTAGGTCAACTGAAAAGTGTTTTCTTTCATATTTATATGTTACTCGCAAAGGTATTCCCTTTGTCAGCTGTTATTGCAAAACTTTAGCAGTTGTGGACATGACTTTTGATTTATTCACCAGGATCATTAACCTTTATTTACCACGCATAGCGGAACAAATTTTGAATATCTGATTTTACTTATAAGTATGCATGTACCACACCCTATTAGGAGGCATTGTTCACCCTGACAACTTTTATTATAACTTATAATAAACTCAAATATATCTAGAAAGTTGTTTATAAGAAGTATCTATGTATTAATCTATCTAATCAGTTTGCTTACTTCTGTATCACATCCCCTCTTTTAGGCTCTGAAGAAACCACACTTTTAAAGTATTAACAATGTGAAGACATTAAAATGCAAATCAAGCATTCTTTAAAATATTATGAAGAGAGTATTTCAATGTTTCAGAAACGCCCTATGATTGAACCTTGGGGACCTCCAAAATGAGGAAATTCCAAAGCTAGGGAGCAGCCACCAAGAATTCCCTTCCCCCGGCCACGTGCAACTGTGGGCGGGGAGAATTTTGCGTGCGGAGGAAAGGAGAGTGAGACCACTATGGGGTGATCTCACCCTCCAATAGGATACAAGGGTGGAGCGTGCAGGACCGTTATTAGGCCCGCATGCCCACACTCTGGGCTCTTTCTTTTGCAGCTGCAGAGAAAGAAGGATCATCAAGCAGTTACACATTCAGAAGCTCCTAAGGACGAGTGACTGGTTTGATTACAAGGGGGTGTGGGCACCTTTTCCTGCTGCTTTCCCTGGGGGATTATTCAGCCTCTACAGGCCCTGTATTTCCCCTGCAATAGCCCATTAGCTGTGGCCCTGTAGCACGGCTGTGCCTGGGCTCGCTTACCATCGGGGATCCTTCGGCCTCTACAGGCCTGTGTAAAGGGTGCTTACCTTGGCAGCAGCCCTTCTGGTAACATTACCAGCGGCTTCTAGCCGCTCACTGTGCGTTGTGGGCGAGACCAGCTCCCGCCCGAGGCCCGTTGTGTCTCCTGGGGTGGGTTACTTCCCACCCCAGAATACAGATCCTTGGGCAGTCTCATGGGTGTCCTTGCGTGCCAGGACATGTGTTTGGGTGTTGCCATACACCCCCCTTCCTTTTCTCTGTAAAGGATCGAAGCTTATCATCCACCAGGCCTTTTTTCCAATACGTTTTCGTTGGTTCTGCCTGTTGATTGCATGCCCCCCCCCCCATTTATGTTGTTTGGGCCTCATGGCCTGCCTTAACAGGCACAGCCTTTTTACTCTGTGCGTGGGGCTAGTTGGCCCAGGCCTCCTGTCAGGGATAGGCCTGTGTCCAGCCAGGCTGTGTTCCTCCTGGCAGGTGCGGCCTGGTGTTATTACTGGGGCCTTGTGTGCTGCTCAGGCCTTGCAGCCTGCCTTCTCTGAGTGGCATTTCTGCTGTATCGGCCTGATTTGCCCAGGCCTCCTCTGTTATTTGCCCCCCTGTTGTGAAATAGGGCATCTCACAACAACAACAAAAACCCTAGGTTGGGTTGGTGAGGCCTCCTTCTCTTGCACTGGAGGTAATTTAAATATTAAAAGAAGACTTTTCTTAAGGCCTTGCCTCTTTGTTAATTGTTAAAGTTATATTCCAGACCCTTATTGGTTCTGGTGGTAGACTTGCTTCGCTTGCAGGGACTTTTGCCTTGTTCTACACCTAAGGGTTAATTTACTCCCCCCCCCCTGTTTTATACTGCACAGGGTTGTTGTGTGGATAATGGTTAGGGAGGACTACGTGAGCTGCCTCAGGTCCCTTGCAGGAAAACAGGCAGGATACAAATACAGTACATACATTAGGCCTTCATTCTGACATATGTGGATTACCATGCTGGTCAGCCTAACAGGGTTGTTGTGTGTTAATGTAGGTGAAGCGCTTACTCAAAGTACTGATACAAGCCTGTCCCTGACTCTCAGCCTACCCTACAGGGTTGTTGTGAGGATTACATGTAAGGGGAATTGTGTAAACCACCTCGGGTTCCTTGCAGGAAGGCAGGAAGGATACCAGTACAATACTACATAATGCCTTCCTTTTGTAATAGGGGTTTGTCTGCTGGTCTACCTCACAGGGTCAGTGTGTGACAAACTATGTGAAACACTTTGATTGCTTGAGTACCGAAGCAAGTGAATTAAAGAATTATCTGGATTCTAGTTGATTGCCATTGCTCAGTAGGTAGATGCAGTTCCTACATTAGGCCTTCATTCTGACATACAGAGTTTACACCCTGGTCAACCTGACAGGGTTGTTGTGTGTTAATGTAGGGGAAGTGCTTTGTTTACTTTAGGTATGAATACAACCCAGTTCTTGACTCTCGGCCTACCCTGCCTTGCAGGGTTGTTGTGAGGATGATATGTAAGGGGAATTGTGTGTACCGCCTCATGTTCCTTGCAAGAAAGCAGGTGGGATACCAGGACAATACTATATAATACCTTCCTTCGAAGAGGGGGTTTGCAAGCTGGTCTACCTCGCAGGGTCAGTGTGTGATAAAGTATATGAAACATTTTGATTGCTTCAGTACTGAAACAAATGAATTCAAAAATTATCCGGTTTCTAGTTAATTGCCATTGCTCAGTAGGTAGAGCACCTGCTTTGCCGGCGTGCTCTTGTTCAATCCTCAGCATCTCTAGGAGGGTTTTGGAAACAATTCTGTCTACAATTATGGAGAGCCGTTGCCAGCTGGTAATACTGAGCAGAGTGGGCTGATGTGCTGGTGCCCATAATTTTCTGTAAGCTTTCTCATTTTTATTATTTAGGAATTGGTTGCCTCCCAAAGGGACATGATGGCAGGAAAAAAGATGGGGTGTGCCCCCAAGCAGTTGGTTGTGGCTCTATGGTTAAATACTGGCTTGTATGCCGGGGGTCCCTGGATAAGTTCCCAGCATTTCATGGGGGGGGCTCCTGCCTGGGAACCCGGAGGGCCATTGCCACTCAGTGTCAGTGGTAGTGGGCTGGACGGCCCATTGGTCTGACTCAGTTTATCCGGCCAGAGGTGTGCTGGTGTGTTCATTTCAATGGAACTTATGTCTGCCTTCTTAGTTTTTAAATGGCCTTATGTATTAGTTAGAATGCGGTGACATACGCCCACCTGAATCCTGCTATTGCTATTGCTTCACTTATGTTTTTTGTTTTGTTTTTTTGTTTTTTTATAATGGCCGACCCATTATTCACTTTACTTATTTCACTGCTTCCTGCATAGTCAACCAAGTCAATGTTCTGTGCTGGCACGAACAATTTTATCATGCCGAGCCATGCTGGGAGTTCTGTGGGCAGTTTTATTTGCAAGTCGGTTGACCCTGATCCATACGCCCTGCTAGTTAGTACCTGATGGCTGAGTGCAGCCCTTCCTTTTACCTGTTCCCTTGGCTGTCTGTGCCTTACGATGTCTCTGTCCATTTCGGGGTTTTGTTTTGTTCCCTACCATGCCATCTAATACCATGTGTTTTCTTTTGGCTGTTTTCCCCAGTGCTCACAAGCTGTGGGTCTTCCAGGTAGTTTGTGTTTGTCTGATCTCGAGACAACATCCGGATCTGCAGTGGTGTTCCTGTTGGTCCGTTTGCTGAACTATTTTCATCATCTATTTCTTCCCGCAGCGAACAGTCATGAGTCCCAATGCTCTTAAGCCATGTGATTTATCAGGTAGCCGAAGCTTCTTTCATCATTTCATGACAATTTCAGACTGGTAAGTGTGGGTGGTCTTGCCTTGTGTGTTTTGGTTCTGTCCTGGGACGTCCAGAACTTATATCCATTTTTAGTAGGTTTTAAGGGCTCAACTTAACAAGGGAGACTTATAGCTGCCTTTCATTGCAATGGGGCTTATGAATGCATTCTGTGCATTAAGCTGGAGGTGCATTCTTAGAAAATATGTGCAGCAGGTCGTTAATCTAGTCCAGGTTTATTTGCATGATACATTATATTTATTTCGTCTGCCACATTCTACTCACTATGGAGTTTGGGTTTACTCTTGGGCCTCGCTTATCAGCGCTGTCAGTTTTATCTAATCCTCTGGCCTGTATATGGTGTTGGTAATGTTCTTTATTGCCTACTCGGCTGGCAGCGGGTGGGCTGTCCGGTGTGGTTACGGTATGGCTGGCCTAGGAGGCATGGGTGGCAACCCATGCCCTAGGCCTGCCACTGGCCCATACTTTATTTTGGCCATCGAAGCATATAACTCTGAAGGGGTTAATTCCATTCCTGCAGCTCTGTTAGCCCATATAGTTCTGGGATTTGATAATGACTTGTGTTCAGCCTCATTGTTATTTAATTTGATTTTGGTTCCCATGCCTTGCTTGAATTTTGGGTAGCAAGCAGTGTTGTCGATGGAAAGTAACCAGGTGGACTTTACTTCAAGCATCCTCTCTCGGCTACATGCCTCCTACAGATGGGGGATGGGGTCCTGTTTTATGTTACTTAATGCTTCTCATAGAGCGACCCATGTCCCAGTATAATTGGCTTTGCCCTCCAATTTTCTGGCACAGGCTGCCTCGGGGTGCCAGCTATAGGTGGGTGAGGCTCATATTCCTGTTAATGTGGGAAGGGCCCAATTTTGTATTTGCCTTCCTGGGAGACTGCTCAGGGTATCAGCACGTTGGTATTCCTGAGCTGTGGGCGGTAATCCCTTGCCTCTACAGCATCATTTGGGGTCTCTGTTGCCATAAGCACGTTCTCTTTTAAGCCTCCTTTAGGTGGCCCTAGGCAGTGCCTTACCCTGCTTTCCTCTAAGGAAGCAGGAATTTTCTTGAGAAGGCTTCAACTGTTTTGGCAGTGCAAGGATTGTTTGCAACTGCATAAGTATAAGCCGACCTATGTGCTTCCGCACACTGTTTGGCCCAGATTGCTGCTTGCGTCTGTCTGTGGCAGTTTTTTGCATGGGCTTTGTAGTCATAGCTGGGCATTGCTTTATGCACGCTCGGTTGTCACAGTGCGGCACATTATAATTTCTATCTGCCGGCCGTGAAATCCAAGCCACATGTTGGGGTCTTTTACAGTCCCTGTCTATGGGGCTCCTCCTGTAGCTCCCTAGCCCAATAGAAGGATCATGTCTGGGGGGCCCTTGCAGGCTCGGGAATTGTGTCGAGCTTTTGCTTTATCCGCTCTCTTTTAGGGAGATGTGGTCTACATTAAAGGAACTCTTACCAGACATTGGTATGGTTCAGGCCTGGGACCTGGAGCCTTTTATGGACACCTTCTTTCCAAGGCTTCCGTTTCCATAATTATTCAGCGGGCTCCCAATTCGTTTTTCCATGAGGCCACTGGAGTGGTGGGCAGCTGCCATGTGTGCCCACAGCAACGGCTTTGGCCAATTTGAAATCTGGGCCCAGTCAGGGAGCACCGTGTATTCCCTACACCGTAATTGCGATTGCACATGACAGCAACATCATTTTCTTCAAATAGACTGGACTGGAGTGGCTGCATTGCAGAAGCAAAATATGAACTGAGTGCTGCCCGCATTTTGCGATTATCCTGATCGACAATATTGTGTGTGTCTGTGGCCGTTGCAGACTTGATAGGCAAGGCCAAGATTTTACCTTATGCACACTCTTCAGAGGTGCAGTTTTGATTAAGAAACTCCTGTCAGCCATTCAGTGCTGTATAAGGCGAGTGCCTAGAGCATTCTACAGTCATCAGTATCTTCTAGACGGTTGCTGCTCTGAATTTTTCTCGCAGACAGTGTCCAGGGCGGTGTGTCGCTGGCGCTCTTAAGCATATCGATTGTATGTACACGAATTACCATGACTGGTGCTGCTGTTTTCATTTCTGTCTTTTCAGATTCCCGGAGTGGAAGGAGGTCGGCTTGTGTCCTTGTGTTCTGGCACTGTATGATATTTGGACAGCGTGGAGAACTGATAAGTCAGGTCTCGGATCTCAGCTTGGGATCGGTCTACTGGCTGCACCCAGTGCTTGGGTCAGCGTGCAAAGCAGCAGCAGAACCTCCTATCCACGTTATTCCGGTCTGGCCTGGTTGGCCTGCCCCCACAAGTGCTGGTAGTGCATTTGGGGGAAAGCGATTAGGCGTGCTTACGGGCATGGCCTTGATTTTGCAAGTGTCTGCGGACCTTGCTGTGATTCGTCAGAGATGGCCTGGTGTCCAGATTCTCTGGTTCCACATCTTGCCACGATGCTGTTGGAGGGATACTGTCAATCCCAGTGGCCTGAACAAGGCTTGCCGGAAGGCGAATAGAGCAATCTGTAGGAGCCTTGGAGGGAGAGGCGTTGCGATTCCTTATCCCGAGATATCCTTGGCTCGGAGGGAGCTGTACCGACCGGACGGGGTGCATTTGTCCGAGGTCGGCAATTTTATTTTTCTTCAGGATCTGCGAAGGGCCCTCCTGGAGTTAGTTTCCGCCAGGTGGGGGAGAAGAGACTTAGCTTAAGCACGTCTCTCTCTGTGGCTAGTAAGTGCGGGAATAGGCAGTGGGGTTAGGGTTTTGGTGATCATCCAATGGCACTGTTCAGGTGGCTGGCGAGACCTGTATCTCAGCGCTTGCTGAGTTTCGTGGCTCAGTGGGGGGAAATACGGATCGCCAGTGAGGATGGCTTACATCACACGGATCGGTGTTCTGTGGCACCGTGAGGTGGGGACTGTGAGAAAGCCTCCCAGCACCCAAGAGGGTGTAAAACTGGGGGGGTGGCGAAGTGCTGCGCCACCCCCCGGGTTTGGATGTATCTGCCCGGGATACCTCACTGGCCAATGGCGAGTTTTAGTTAGTACCCGCACTTTCACCCTTCGCAGATCTTGATTAATAAAATGTGGCCCTTTATTTACACCATATACTTGTGTCTCGCCTCTTCTTTTCCCCTTTTACGCGCGCAATACCTTTCTTTATACCTTTGCTGTTGTTATTGGATGTCTGAAAGGCACTACCAAGAGGAAACCTTCAGTTGACTGTAGTTAACATGATAAAAACAGGGCTGGCAACTTGTGGCCCTCGTGACGTTCTTGGACTGCAATTCCCATCATCCCTCACCATTGACTATGCTGGCTAGATCTGATGGGAGTTATAGTCCAACAATATCTGGATGGCCACAAGTTGTCCAGCCCTGCGATAAAACATAAAGAAGCATTCTCAAAGGTATGGTTGGTCCAAGCCACTTAAGGCTTTATAGATAAAATTCACCGCTTGAATTGGGCCCAGAATACCATAAGGGGCGGGGGGGGGGGGGGAGAAGCACATGTTTATTTTATTTAATTATTTCCAATTATCTTTAGGTCAGTTTTAAGAATAGGGTGTGTGTCTCCTGCTAGCACATGGAAAGAGATAAAAATTACCTGACCAAAACTACAAAGAAAGAGGATGATGCATTTGCTTCAGTGAATGAATAGTTCAGCAATGTATAGCCTACCTGTAAAACAAGGGTGGGGAACATGTGGCCCACTAGATGTTGTTGGACTCCAACTCCCAACAGCCCTAGCCACCATGGCTAATGGTGAAGGATGATGGGAGTTGTAGTCCAACAACATCTGGAGGTCCACAGGGCCTCCACCCCTGCTCTAAACAAATCACAATACCAAAACAAAGGCAAGCTCATTTTGTGCAATCACATCCAATCATCCAAAGATTGGAAACTGTTGAAAATTGTTGACATTAGCAGACATAATTGATCCTCTTTTTTTCTTCTCCTATTTCACTGGATTTCTGAAGTTTTAGCCACTTTAATGGTCAGTTTCAGAGCAACAATTTGCCATAAGCCTGCTGTGTTAACAAATAGCTGATTGGATTAAATAAATCCAACCAGCTATTTGGGGGTGGGGGAACCAGCTGTAAACTACCATGCCTCTGTTGCCTTAAAAATATATAGCAGCAACTCAAAATGGCTGAACTTCTACCAATCAAGCTAAAATTGCTAGCAATGGTACTTAAGTTAGTTGCAACTAACCTGATCCACTAATTTCACTGAGGCAAACAAAAATAAAGGCCAAACAATCCAGGATGGTGGCTGTTCTGTGGGTTCAAATACAGGACTGCTCCAATCATGTAAAAATAAAATGGTCCCATTTTAAAAGAAAAGGAATGCATTGGTGAATGGTGAGGAGTGCAGAACACACACATGCACACACAAACAAAGATGCACACTGCTTACTCCTCCTCTATAGCCTCTCTCTCCAAGTTCCCCCCCCCGATCATAGAATCATAGAATCATAGAAAAGTAGAGTTGGAAGGGGCCTACAAGGCCATCGAGTCCAACCCCCTGCTCAATGCAGGAATCCAGGTCAAAGCATCCCTGACAGATGGCTGTCCAGCTTCACCTTGAATGCCTCCAGTTTGGGAGAGCCCACCACCTCCCTAGGTAGTTGATTCCATTGTCTTATTGCTCTGACAGTCAGGAAATTTTTCTTGATGTTTAGGTGGAATCTAGGTTCCTGTAACTTGAGCCCATTATTCTGTGTCCTGCAAACTGGGATGATCGAGAAGAGATCCTGGCCTTCCTCTGTGTGACAACCCTTCAAATACTGGAAGAGTGCGATCATATCTCCCCTCAGTCTCCTCTTCTGAAGGCTAAACATGCCCAGTTATTTCAGTCTCTCTACATAGGGCCTTGTTTCCAGTCCCTTTATCATCCTTGTTGCCCTCCTCTGAACCCTCTCCAGTTTGTCTACGTACTTCTTAAAGTATGGTGCCCGGAACTGGACGCAGGACTCAAGATGAGGCCTAACCAGTGCCGAGTAAAGGGGAATTATCACTTCACGCGATTTGGAAGCTATACTTCTATTAATGCAGCCCAAAATAGCATTTGCCTTCTTTGCAGCCACATCGCATTGCTGGCTCATATTCAGTTTGTGATCTATCACAATTCCAAGATCCTTCTCACTTGTAGTATTGTTGAGCCAAGTGTCCCCCATTCTGTAACTCTGCATTTGGTTTCCTTTCCCTAGGTGCAGCACTTGGCATTTATCCCTATTAAATTTCATTCTGTTGTTTTTAGCCCAGCGCTCCAGTCTATCGAGGTCGCTTTGAATTTTGTTTCTGTCTTCCAGAGTATTCCAGAGTATTAGCTGTTCCACCCATCTATCTATAGTAGATCTATATTATAATATAGTAGATCTATACTACTTTCTATACTATAGTATAGTAGATCTATACTACTTTCTATGTGCAGCCCCATTCTCTCTCTATATTTGGGGCAGTTTCATATTGAAGCTCATGGAACTGCTGGTTTCATGTATAGTTGCCTCTAACATTAACTGTATTGGTGCTAATTTGCTAATTTGCATGGATGTCATTTTCAAGAGCCATACAGAAATCCTATTTTTTTCTTGGATATTTCTTATTAAGAGTAGGCCTAAGTGAAAAGCATTTAATAGCTTCACATGCTATACTCTGGCATAATATCTAGGACACATCACATCTTGCTCCCATGAGCTAACGATATTGCAAACAGTTGTTTATACATTTTTCTGCCATTATACTATCATCCCATTGTGAACAGCATCAGCATGCTCCAAAAAAGCAATCAAATTTGAAAATGAAGGCATGGATTATCATTGTTATTAATTATCCTTTTAAAAAAAATCAACTCAGAAAGCTTTGAATATTAATTTATGTTTATCACATATGTTTTGAAGAGAAATCTACTTTGAACCATATATAAATGACTTCCTCAACCTGGAAATCCATCAGCTAGCTGATCTGGGCAGGGTGGGATGGGAATTTATTCACAACTTCAAAATATAGCAGCAAAGTCTGAAAGCGAAAGCCATCCGCTGGGTACTCCCCAGAGAAAATGGTCTTGTAACATGATACCACCTCAGCCTATCTTTAGGTATAGCATCTTCTGATGCTTCAGAAGTTGGAGGATAACAAGAATGTGTATGGGAGAGAGGTCTCTCCTGATCAGTTTGCTGCTGTTTGCTACTGTTAGAGTAGCCAGAATAAAAACATTAAAGTACCAGAATAATAATAATAATAAATCTTTACATTATCTTGAAAAGTCTTCAGTAAGTTTTAAATGAATGTATGTAACACTTTAATTCAGGTGCTGAACACATATTTTGAAGCACAGATGTCCTGATCCTCAACTCCTTGTGAACTCCAGTGTGCACACAGAACACATGGAGCACCTGAACATGTGAGCTAACCCATTCCTTTCCGTGGAGAGTGCAGCTTCACTTGCACGAGGGGATGTGCACACGGAGAAGTGCCTGCTCCACTGAAATGGCCCACAGCAAATAAAATAAAATAGCCACGTATAAGGACAAGTAGCTTGCTAAGTACACAGCGCAGTGGAAAGCAGAGAGTTAACTATCACATCAAGTGACTGACTGAGGAGGACTATAGTACTCTTTTAGTTTCCCAGCCATTAATTCTGTAATCAGATCCTCACTATCTCATGAATATTAGACCAATATGACAGTGATAGATATTGCAGTTGAAAGAATATTAATTGAGGTTCATTTCACATCCCATAGTTCCCTGTAATACAATCAGAATATGAGACATTATTATACCATGAAAGGAAGACAAGCTTCATGGTGCACTGTGTTAGCTTTCTCAGCTGATCCAAAGTTATTAATTTAAACACAGAGGATGTGTAGAACAGTTGGAAAATGAGCAGTCTTCATTGTTTCAGATGTTAGGCAAAGCTGTTTCTCACACAGCCCACCTTAGACATGTTTTTAGTAGATTAATCTTTCCAGGCAAGATAAGCTCTGGCTTCTACATGATTATAATTTTCCTCTTACCAAATAAATGCAAAGTGTAAGCAGTATAAATTTTGCAGGGAACAACCAGTGTATATGAATTGATGACAAGCACCCCATCTAATTTATTATTTTGCTGATTCTCTGACACTCTGCATTTCAAGGGATCTTTAGTTATGCCGAGTGCGTATGTACAATGGTATGTAAATTACAGCAATGGTATGTGAAATTCGGCATTCTGAAGAAAGTATTTCAATTGAATTTCTTTTTGATACTATACATATTGTCAATATCAATACTTTATGGAGAAGGAAATCAGAATCTATTATGGATTGTAAAAGCAAATGTGTGCATTTCCATTCTGATCCCATTTGTGTTCTAGGTTAAATCAATGTGACATAAATTAATGGCATAGTCCTATGAGCTGCTAAACCAGTACATCAGCTCATAGATTTGAATACAAGCAGCAAAAGGCTACTAGAGTTCAAGGCAAGCCAAGGCGCACGCAGAATTCTCCATAGCAGTTGCTTGGGACAAGGTGGGGGGAATTCTCCTGACAAGATGCAGAACCTATCAGCTGTTCTGTGATGCTCTTCTAAAGAACATATGGAACATTATGGGAATCAGTCCATTACAGGAGACATGATAGGATATGGAATCTCCCCTTCCCACACATGTTCTAATGAAATTCTGTAGTGTTAAATTTTGCAGATGTTCTTCATGACTGTCCCCATGGACATGCTCCTAAGGAGAGTCCAAAATTGCAGGCAGCTGTGTTGGTCCATAACAACAAACCAGTTCTAGCCATTTTCATCTCCACCAGGAGGAGGTCTTTTGCTAAGTTAGTGAGTCTCAATTGCCCATTCAAGTCCAAGTCAACCCAAAAAACTTTGCATTGCATTTCATATCTCTTTGCATTACACAATTCATTTGCATCAACTTTGCATTACACAATTCATTTCCCCACAGCTACTGTGAGATGCATGTGTATCATCGTAAGTTATAAGATAACAGTTATGCTCAGTGGGAGCCATAGCACCTTATTTGAAAGATGAGGTTATTTGTTACTACAGCAGTTCAAAGCAATGTGATTTAACAATGGGCCTGTTTGCACATCATGACAAGCCACCATCGGTTAATTAACCCTCATGGTACACTGCGCAAGCCAGCCACCATTTTGAATCTGTGCAAGTCCCGGCCAGCGGTTGCGGTGGCTTATCATGTCATGTGAACCTGGGTGGCAGGGGCTGTGTGAGAGTTAAACAACCCTCACATAACTCTAGAACAGACCATGCATTATACAAGGGTTGTGTAACCCTTGCAAAACCCTCACCATCTCAGTTCACATGCTATGACAAGCCACAGCAACTGCCAGCTGGGGCTTGCATATTCAAAATGGCAACTGGCATGCACCACAGCAGCCCCAAGGGTTAATTAAGCCATGGTGGCTTGTTGTGCTGTGCAAACACAGTCACTGACTGGGTTCAGACAACATGATGACAACATGGGTTGTCATTGAACCATGGGTTGTTGTTGAAACATGGGTTACTGTGTTGTCTGAACCCAGCCAAGATAACAAACCATGGAGAACAACCCACAGTTCACAACCCAACAACAAACCATGTTATGGAAGTAACTCGAACCTGTTGGTGGCTTGCGGCTCGCCCTGTGCTTGATCTTCTGAGCGGCGCGAAGCGTTCTCCACGCCGCTCGAGCTGCCACCACCGGTCGAGCCGGTCAGTCCTCCGGCGCGTCACTTCCGGCGCGGCCGGCGCGCTGGACCCCCGCGCTATGTTTTTGGCGGGGGGAATCAGGGCAACGGATTAAACAGCCCTGTTGCCCTGGTTTCCCCCGCCAAAAACATAGCGCGGGGGTCCAGCGCACTGGAGCAGCAGGGTCCCGTCGTGTCACTTCCGCCACACTGGAAGTGACGCAACGGGACCAGCACAGCCGGTGCAGGCGGAGAGCCGCGGAGAGCCAAGCCGGCGAGCAGCCGCCCGGCCTCAGGTAGGCTCGCGCCCGCGCGAGCCAAGAGTAACATCCCTACATGGGTTCTCTTCATGGATTGTTCATCATTAACAAGCCATGGCGTTAGCGCAGCTGGGTTCAGACAACACAATAATCCACGTTTCAACAACAACCCACAGTTCAATAACAACCCACACTCAACCCATACTCAACCCTTGAGTGTGGGTTATCATGTTGTCTGAACCCAGTCATTGTGTTCAGTCTTTGCTTTTCCAAAGGGGGGGAGGTACAGCTGGGGGGGAAAACAGCTAGGACTTTTGTGTATGTACATCCCGATGATGGCTTTCTCTTGATCTCACACATCAGGGCTTCCATATCTTCTTCTAGGTTCCTAATCTATGTTTCAAGTTCTCATCTTCCTGTTTCAAATTGCAAACCAGGAAGCTTTTCATGAGAACCTCACCTCACTAATATTTTATAAGTTAATTCTAATATTTTGGAAGCAAACCATAGATTTTTCACTCAACTAGGAAACATTGTGCATGCTGTAAAATAATGACAATCTATCGTGTATGATAAATAAATAATGCCTGCTGATCACACTCCCTCATAAATAGGGGATGCAGAAATCTGTCAAACTGAAGCTCATTCAGGTTCTCAATTTTCCACCACTAGGCTTGTTCCATTCTGCTTCTGTGTGAACCTTTTTGTTTCCTCCACAGAAATTCATAGATATTTTTGTGCACATTTTTCAAAATGTGCACATTTTTTAAATGTACATTTTTGTACACATGCACCCATTGACTGAAGTGGGTTTGTGTACGTTTTAGAAACATATGCATTTTTCATATGTTTGCATATTTTTCAAATGCGTGCATCTTGTTGAATGTATTTATGTGTATGTGCGAAACTCATCGCAAACACGTAAATATATGAATTTCTGACTACAAATTGTGTTCGAGGCGACATTCAGTACTGGGAGGTGTGAACTGGGCAATCTTGCCTTAAAATTTGAACCCAACAAATTTCTCACCTATCCCTATTCATGGATTTCTAATACCTATTATAATTCTGTGTATTCTATCAAAGATTTGTGTGATAGTACAAAGCCTTCCCACAGTAGTAGGAGCATCCATCCAATCCAACTGCTGGAATTGCATGTCAGCTTGTGATCCTATCAAAAAACAAGAGGTAATTATGACACTTTAACAATGACTTGAGGCCCCATTTACCCATTCTTACTTGCTTTCCTGGACAATAAATTACTAACAGTAAGAAGCAATTAGCCTTTAGACTACATTTAGAACCCATTTGTTCCTCCCAGAATGTTTCATTGTCAGGGAATTCTAAGTATCTGAACAGTGTAGCATCTTCGGTATTTTTTTTAAAAAGGCTTTGTTTGTTTCCTTTTTGTGTAGATAACACTAAATATTTTAAAGTTGCCGATATTGCATGCATTTCTCATCACTCCATTAAAAGCCTATTGTGCTGTCACAATTTAAAGGTTTTCAGTTTGTTATTGAGTAACTGTTGTATTGGTGGCTGATAATGAGTAGAGAGAAATGTCTGTTGCACAGAATCCAAGAGTCACCTGTAATTTCATGCAGCTTATTTCCTTGGAATGATCGAGAATTAACAGCTATTACGAACTGAATAAATGAGATCTGACATGCTTTCCTATGGATGAATGGCAAAGTCTGACATATCATTATCATCTGAATTTTAATGTCATACAAGTGACTGACTGCTGAGCTGACAGAGTTGAGCTAGTGTGTCTGATTATTTACTCTATTTTTCTACATTAATCACTCCCTTTTTGGTAATGTGGGTGACCTACATGCAGACATGCTGGGCACCATTTTGGGTTTAGACAGAGAGCAAGAACAAGAATTGGTCCCTGCTGATAATAGGGTAGTCACTTGTGAATTTATTTATTTATTTATTTTATTATATTTATACCCCACCTTTTTTCCTGCAAGGAACCCAAGGCGGCTTACACAATCCTCCTCCTCTCCATTTTATACACACAACAACAACCTGTGAGGTAGGTTAGGCTGAGAGTCAGTGACTGGCCCCAAAGTCACCCAGTGAGTTTCATGGCCGAGCGGGGACTAGAACCCGGATCTCCCAAGTCCCAGTCCAACACTCTAACCACTATGCCACACTGGCTCCATAAATATAAATATAAATAAATAAAAATAAAATATAAATTTAAATAAATAAAATTTATTTATTTATTATATTTATATCCCGCCTTTTTCCTGCAAGGAACCCAAGGCGGCTTACACAATCCTGCTCCTCTCCATTTTATACACACAACAACAACCCTGTGAGGTAGGTTAGGCTGAGAGTCAGTGACTGGCCCCAAAGTCACCCAGTGAGTTTCATGGCCGAACCCAGATCTCCCGAGTCCCAGTCCAACACTCTAACCACTATGCCACACTGGCTCCATAAATATAAATATAAATAAATAAAAATAAAATATAAATTTAAATAAATAAAATTTATTTATTTATTATATTTATATCCCGCCTTTTTTCCTGCAAGGAAAAATTATATTTATATCCCGCCTTTTTTCACCACTACGCCACAAATGAGGACGCACATAACCAAAACAGAAGACAAAAGAAGATACTGATTTGCACAAAAATGGCATATTCTGATTCATATGTATACATGCAAATTTATTTAGAAATATAATAGATCCCACCATAGTGTGGAAGACTGTAACCAGGTGGCCTGTGTGCCTTGCTCAGTCTGTTGTCCAGGTGCTGTTGATGGGCAATGTAAAGGCCCAGCTCTTTCTTCTGATGGTTCTTTGATCTTTAAACCAGACTTAGACTGGGCAGCAGCTTCAAGTAGAACATGACTTCATAATACAGGACCATCATCTGGCAGCCCTCCAAATAGAGGACTGCCCTCTATAAAAGAGGACATGTAGCCACCCTAGCTGATAGTGGGGACCCTGGAGGTTTTCAGGAAATTCTTGGGAGGTGTTTCCCCACCACCACCATCAAGTTCCACATTGCTCCTATCTGCTATTCTGGATCTCTTGATTCTGTATAATTTGTTCTTTTTCTCCAGCTGCATCAGTTTTGCTTCATTTTACATTTATATTTATCTGTAACTTTGTTATGGCCCATGGCTAAAAACAAATGAAATTAGATAGAATTGGATTGGACTGGGCAATTAATAATAGTCAGGAAAATAAACAGTAGGAATTTAAAAAAGAAATGAAATATCTGAATGTGAATGTAGACCTAGAAAACTGGGGATGGGGGTGGAGGAAGGCTGTCGACAGCAGTGTAAATCTTCCAGATGAGAAAAGTAACAATTTAGAAAGTTCATACAATATAGTTAGTTAAAAGGGGGAAATAATGTATACAAAAGATCAGGAGAAATCAGTGCATAGTTACAGAAATCCTGCGAGGAAACAAGTGTTAACAGCCGTGCATACATTCCACAAATAAATAGCTAGCAATTTACAACTTTAATAGAATAAATGTGGTAAGAGGAAGGATTATATAAATAAGGAATTGATAGAAAACCAGAAGCAGTTAAAACAACAAGTATAAATGGATCTTCACATATCTAAGCCACCAAGTTCAGAATGACAAAAGCGAGAGGAACATAATGTGTGTGTGTGTGTGTGTGTGTGTGTGTGTAGGGGGCAGGGGAAAAGACATCTGAAGGGGAAATAATGTTTCTAAAATACATTAAGGGCACAATGCTATGCACGTTTAGGCATTAAAAAAGTCCTACAACTCCCAGCAATCCCCAGCCAGCCATGCTAGCTGGGGAAAGCTGGGAGTTGTAGGACTTATTTCTGTCTAAACTTGCATTGGCTTGCACCCTAAGGCTGCAATCCTGTACTCACTTACCCGGGAGTAAGCCCCAATGAGCTCAGTGGAGCTTTCTTCTGAGTAGACATGCGTCAGATTGTGCTGAACGGCTGGACTCCTATGCATGCTTACCAAGGAGTATGTGCCATCGAAAACTGTGTAACTTACTTCCAATTAAATATGCATCAAATTATGCTGTTCAGAAATGTTTGTAAAGGAAAACATTAGTTTATATATAGCACCATCTATGTACATGGTGCTTGGCAAGAAAAGGTTTGACAGGTTCTTACACTATGTGGGGTGCCCCTGTAACCCTCCGAACCCAGAGGATTACCGGCATCCAGTTGAGGGCGGGAGGATCACGGCAGATAGGATTGCCACTGTGCTCCCCTCACCCTCAAAAACATCTAGACCGCCGATTTCGGCCATCTAAGTGTTTTACACCTCCTCCCGAGGAGGAGAAGTGGAGGCGCTGCCTGGATTCAGTGGAAGCCGGCAGTGCCTCACTCCTTCCCCTCCTGCCCCCTAGAACACCCTTCCTGTGACAGAACCGAAGCTGATCTTCCAGCTTCGGTTCCCAGGCAGCGTGGAAAGAACCGTGCCGGCTACAAGATCTGAGGGAGGGCTCTCCATGCTCGGATGCCACACTCGGAGGAATTTCTGAGGTCGCAGTGGGGAGTCTGACCAATCCTATGGCTCCACAGGCAAAGCAAGAGGGCCATAGGATTGCGCCCTAAGGGGCTTATGCAATTCACACACAACAAGGCAGAGGGAAGCAACTGAGGAAGGAGATAGAAATGGAGGCAGAGATAAAGAGGGGAAGAATGTGCAGTTATTTCAATGACAACAAGTCCTTGTACTTAGTTAAAAAATTACAATAGAGCATTGTGACTCTAGGGGATTGTTCCAAAGACTTCCCAGAAAAGGTGAATTTTGATCATATGTTCTCAGATAAAAAGTAAAGACATACAACAATAGAGAAGGTTTGTACTATAGACCAGGTGTAACAGAAGGATCTGAGATAGCTAAGATCCACATAGCACAACTATTTCAAAAGATGGGGAAATGCCAAAAGCAAGGAAGGCTGGGCCTACACATGTAACAGAATGGATTGCACCACTTTGAAGTACAGGTGAGGGATACTACTTCTGAACATTCCCCCCGTCCCATGTAACATAAATAAATCCCAGCAAAATTTTTAAAAAGCAAAAACTAGTATATCAGGAAGAATGTGTCTGGCCTAGTTTCTTTGCCTGCCATTGCTGGTTTTCTATTTGTGTAGAGATTGGGGAGTGTCTGAAAACATAATCTCTCCCCACCTGCAGTCCATTGTGGTACAATCCATTCTACTACCTCAGTATAAATTGTGTATATGTACAGACATCAATAGGCAGAGCAAACAGTACGTAGCCTTGTAAAAGAAATCAGTTTTATTGTAGCAAAGAAAATAGGAAGGGAAAACTCTGCAGAATGAACACCTTCTCATTGAGCAGAAACAATGAAGAAAAATGTATAAAACTGCAGCATGAAAGAATTTATTAAGGGTGTAGCTGAAGCACACAGTATGCCTTTACATGTTAAAAAAAAAAAAAAGCTAGATGCTAAACACACCACACATTTTAATATAGGCAATTTAATACATATGTGTCAGGACTTTTCAGATGTAGTAGAACACCTGGCCATACTAGGCACAGTAGTCAAGCAAAATAAGATTTTTTTTTAAAAAAAACTAGGATACAAGATAACTACTAATTCATATATTAATTTATTATTAATCATAAGAGAGCCAGTGTGGTGTAGTGGTTAGAGTGTTGCGCTGGGACTTGGGAGATCCGGGTTCTAGTCCCCACTTGGCCATGAAGCTCACTGGGTGACTTTGGGCCAGTCACTGATTCTCACCCTAACCTACCTCACAGGGTTGTTGTGAGGATAAAATGGAGAGGAGGAGGAGGAGGATTATGTAAGCCACCTTAGGTTCCTTGCAAGAGGAAAATAGGTGGGATATAAATGTAATTATTATTATTATTATTATTATTATTATTATTATTATTTATTACTCTGTATTAGAAAAGTTATAGTAAAGATATATGTTTGGAATAATAACATATTATATCCAATGTATATCCTTACTATATTATGTTTGTTTAAACCTGCGTAACACTCTTGTGACATTTTAATGCAAATATTATATTTGCATAATTAAAACAAATGCATAAAAAGAAAAGGAAACACCTGTATCCTAGATGTGTAAATCAGTTTCTGTCATGTCTTGGAAATCTTGACATAAAATAGACTAGCTAATTCCCTTTAAATCCCAAAGCAAAATTTCCCAGCCACTAAGGAAGATTCTTAAATCTTCATGGACTTAAATTCACCTTTCATTAATGGTTACTTTTTAGATATTACTGTACATAGCCTATCTCTACGGGAAGATAGTTTCTAGTACATTAAAAAAAAAGTGCAAGATGAAGGTGCAGAAGCACTTGGTAGCAAGGAAGGGATTCTTGTTGCACAGTGGTCAGAGAATGTAAAAAATGATTTTGTCAAGACTTTTGCAGGTAGTGAGCAAAGCACCAGACGAGCCCTCTTCTGCACTTTGAGAACTTTTTTTCAAATCAGTTCAAGTGATAACTGATTTGAAAAAAGAGCCAAGGCTCAGTCTTAAAACAGGTAATACTGTAGAAAAATGAGTGCCACTGAAAAATTGTGGTGGGCAAACTTATCCCAACAGAAACTGTAATTTGCTCCTCAGGTTCCAAATTCCTCTGTTTAATCTCGCATCATGAAAGTTCTCCATTATTCCGAGTAGTCGTTTTGAATATAAGAACTACAACAAATGCACAGATCTCCTCTTTGCCCACCAGCCAGCAAGCCCAGCCTGACCTCCTCTTCCCCGAAATGCCGTGTGTGTGTGTGTGTGTGTGTGTGTGTGTGTGTGTGTGTGTGCTCCTGGCAAGCGTAGCTGCCTTCACAGATTGCATTTCAGTGGTCAGCCAATTCCTGGAATGCACAAGTGATGTGCCTTGGCATGGTCATATGACTATTCCAAGAAGTGCCTGCCAAGCTTAAACACAATGTGTGAAGATAGCCGCACTTGCATGAAAGGAAGGAGGTTTTCTAAGGTAGTAAGAGATTTAGAAAAGCTCCTTTTGTGCTTGAAGCAGTGTGGTTGTATTCAGAGAGAGCGTTTCATCCTGGCAGGCACTTCCTGGAATGGCCATGTGACCATGCCAGGGTGCATCACATGGGCATTCCAGGAAGTTTAGGTGCTCATAATCAATCTCAATTTGAATGCCAAAGTTTGTCAGATAGTCATCCAAGCTCGGTAAAAATGCAAGCATTACAAACACTACAGATTCAACTTACAAGCAGCCTAATTCCGAGTTTTGCCAGCATCACCACTGAAAACATACATAGCGGCAAACCAACCAAAGCAGGGCCACATATTTGACATTAGAACATAAGGGCTTAAACAATACACTACACAGAATTCTCTGTTTTTATTTTCCCTCTGCATTTTTAAAGCCAGAATCAGCCAGGGCTGGCTGTCAGCTGGGGAATATAAAGGGCAGGTGGGAAAAGGTTTCTTATCCTCTTTCCCCCTGGTTATTTTACCACTCAGAAACAACCCTGCCAAACCTGCCTCCCTTGGGGTTTTCCAGTGCTGCTGCCTGCTGAGTGCCTGAAAGCTGAGCAAGGCTTTTGTTGTTGTTGTTGTTGTTGTTAAAATAACTTTTAACAACAATGACTCCTCACTCAGCTTTCAGACACCGGGTAGCAGCACTGGAAAGCCCCAAGGGAGGAAGTCCTGGTTAAGTTCTCTAGGGGCCTTTGCAGAAAGTTCAAGCAGCTGGGGAGGCTGCAAAGCACAGGAGAATGGGGTAAAACTAAGTGGTAAACGAAAGAGTGCACACAGACCCTTCATCCACCACCTTACAGTAAGGTAAGTAAGCACTGAAGCCCTGCACACTGAGAAATTTCTCAGAAATTTTCACCCCTTCCCACAATTTTTGGATGTGATTTCTTTTCGCCTCTCCCCCCACCCAAGAATGGTTGAAAATGAATTGATAGAAAAATACAGCACAGTACAGTAAAACAAATTCAGCTAGGTAAAACAGGGATGAGCACTTGATGTGAGGTGGGGGTCACCTCTCATTTTTCCATTGCTTAAAAAATACAACAACAATAATAATAATAATAATAATAATAATAATAATAATAATAATAATAATAAAATAAATTGTTGCTTGAAGCTGCTGTTATAGTGGTGGTTGTCTCCGCTCTCTCTCTCTCTCTTTCTTTCCAAAACAGTTTAAACACTTAGAACCAGGTGCCAGCCTGGCTGTTCTAGCATCATCCAGGGGCATTCTCAAGGGAAACACAGCAGAAGCCAGAGCTCTGCTCCCATCACTGACCCCAGCACAGCCAGGCTGGCCTTGGGGTTTTAACTTTTAAACTGTTTTGAAAAGGGTAGAAAGTTCTGTTGTCACCACAGGCACAACAGCAGCAAGTGCCATTTTCAAGTGTACTATGAAAATAAAAATGTGAAAAGGTGACCCCACTCTACCTCCTCAGTAAGTATTCCAATCCCCCACCCCCAAACAATGAACCATTTAATCCCCCCAACCTCCAAAAAACTTCAAAATGGTCTCCCCAAATTGCAGTGAATTGGCGGAGGAGTACCAAGCCTAACGACTGCTTCTAAATGAGCCTTGGTCCACGGGAGCTCTCTGTGGTCCTGACCCTCAGTTGCCTGACCTGCACCTTGCCACACCTGGCCAGAATACTCCCACAGGTTATGGCCTGGAGAACAGGCAATCATGTTAACTTTTGCTAACGGAAGGCAGAACAGTGGATTAGGTCTTATTTCTACCCATAGAAAAATAAGTCCACACACAGAGAAACCACATTACAATGGCTCCTGACAGTGGGGCCACAAGCTAACAATACAGCTGTGATCACATTGAGGTACTGATTGTATGACTGAATGAACCAACACCTCCATCTGTGGGGACCTATGTAGTGACTCAAGAGCAGAGGTGCTATAATTTGTATAAGCACATGTCTAATCTCTGTGTGCCTCCACCTAATTTCATCTGTTTCGTGAGTTCACTCTCATCAGGGGCAATGGCTACTAGTCATGATGGATGTATATTATCTCCAGTATTATAGGCAGTATGCCTCTCAATGCCAATTGCTGGGGAACATGAGTGGGAGGGTCTATTGTGTTCCTGTCCAGCTTGTGGGCTTCCCATGGGCATCTGGTTGGACACTGTGTGAATTGAATGGTGGACTAGATAGACCTTTAGTTTGATCCAGCAGGGCTCTTTTTGTTTTCTTAATAGTGTGGGAGCTACTAGCTGTATGAACTGCATTCTAAGGCTAAGTTCATTCTATCTTCCATAGCTATCATTTATTACTTTCAGTAAAAGTTCTCCTTAGATGGAAACATTAATCTATCTAGTTCCTTGTCCAAGGAATACTCTTCTTCCACAAGAAAGCTGGCATTACAGAATAATTAATCTCTGCTATATTCCTGTTTTTATTGCAGTTCTCGGTTTCACAAAAGGAAACCAATCATACTGACATTTTCATCCATTAGATTACAATACTTTTAATTCTTCTTCTTCTTGAGACTGTGATTAAGTCTTCTTGACTTTCTATCTTGCTTACCCACACATTTTATCCCTTCAATCAATTATCACTTGCACTGTGTTGGGTCATCAATATTCTATCATCATCTAAGACAAACCATCTGTTGTATATAACTTTAAATCCAACATGCTAATTAAGTTTGTGAAACTAGAGACATTCCCCAACGATCTGTCAAGAAAAATACCAATTCACACACTCATGCAGGAGTGAAATAATTATTGCTTTTTATAATGGCCAGTCTATAATAGGAATGTCCATTAAAAGAAGAAAAAAGAATAAAGCTATAATAATTCAAATTAAGTCTGATAAAAGAAACTCACTGAAAATTGCTTTACCTATACCTGCCTAATTTAAAGATACATGAAATCTAGAAGTATAAAATGGAGACACTATGAAAGTTAATAATAACTGTTTTGTCTTTTGTTCGGTAATGTTGGTAATGTGCAGTTTCTTCATGAAAATAATATAGAAGCCAAGGGCAAGAAATAGAGGAGATAATAGCAGACAATGTTTGATAGATAAGACGTTGAAAACGAATTAACACGCCATGCCAAGATGACCACATTAAGGGCCCTCTCTTAGCCCATGGCTTCATTCAGGGGAGGCTGGTGATTTTTATTTTGGTGGGACTTCTTCTCCATTACAGGTTTTGCAGCTTTTATTTGGAGGTTCACAGGAGCTATCCATGGTGCTGAACCTATTTTGGGGGTGGAGTTCAGCACCACAGATAACTCCGATGTGTTCCCTTCCCCCCCCCCCTCATGTCCAGGCTATGAGTGCCTTTGCTTATGTAGCCAAAATGGTCTCAACCACACACTCTAGGGAGGAATCTGGTGGTTTGGGGGAACCCCACACTTTGCAGAAATTGTGTGGGTGTGGGTGTATGGGAAAATCTTAAAGAGAGGTAACCCAAAAAAACCCCAATGAGGACTGAGCATGCTCTGCTCAGTGGGCACAGAATGTCACTGAGTTCAGGAGGAAATGGAAAACTGGACTAGGGAGAGAGAATAGAATGGTGTGTCAGTATCCTGAACAGCAGCACTCCATACTGCAAAATGCTAGAGTGGTTCACAGCATACACACATTGAAAGAACCTCTGAGAGGGTCACGGGGCCACCTGGCCTACTACCCCACCTCACACCGTGGCTAGGCCCCACTCACTGCTACCTGATCCAGAGATGCTTCCCCACTGTCTGCGCATTTATCCAACATGGAAAAGGACTCTCCACACTTTCTGATTGGTCCAGAATCACCCCTTGCATGAAGAAGCTCTGTGTGCATATTTCAGATGTGTCTGAACATGAGGACAGTGGGGAAGTGTTTACATCATGGGCGATGGTGGCTGATGGCGTGGCCAGGGCCAGCATAAAGGTTAGGTATGGTGGGGCTCCTGCCAAGGGCCCACACCCCAGCAGGGGCCCAGTGACAAGGGCCCCCTGGAGTTGCTCCTCCTCTTCACCATTGCAACCTGCTTGTTCACCTGCCCCTCCCTCTGGCCCAGATAATGGTGGTGGTGAAAAGGAGAGTAGTAGATTAGGCAGAAGGATGGCGATGAGGAGCAATAGCAATGAGAAAGTAGACTCACTGAGGGAGGGGGCCCAGTGAGATGTCTTGCTGAAGGCCCCCCAAAAACCTGGAGCTGGCATTGGGCGTGGCTATGGCACATGGCCACAGGGATGGGGTAGCCTATGCATTCCCACAACCCTCCTCATGCATTTTTTTTCAATGCATGTGGAGGTCATGTGACCCTCCCTACAGTTGCAGGTTCCACTTATGGTTATTGATAATTATGCATTCCTTGTACCACCTTCCTTCACCACTTGAGGGGGGGGAATGCCATTATTGTCTGCAGTTAATTAACTATACTCCTTCTGTGAAAATGTTTAACACAGCTTTGTAAATAAGTTTCCAGAGAGGAGATACAAAGATTACGAAGGACTGTTGCTTCAGACAAAAGAGTAAAGGGCAACTAAGCATTCAGCTTGGACCAATGAACTAAAATAACATGATGAGCCCCTGAGATTTAAAGGACTCATTATGGTCAGTGTTGCTTCGATTTTCCTTTTCATTATGCTTGACGCTTTTGAAACGGAACCCTCGTACAGACTTATTAGCTGGCAGCAGTGAAGCGGGCAGATGAAACCTCAGAGATACACTTACAAATAACATACATACAAAGGATTGAAATGTTAGAGTTCCAAAGTTAGATTGCAGGGGTGAGCAACTTGTAGCCCGCCAGATGCTTGGTCTACAACTCCCATCATCCCTCGCTGTTGGCTATGCTGACTAGGGCTGATGGCTGGGGTTGATGTGACTTGTAAGCCAAAACATCTGGAGGGCTACAAGTTGTCCACCCCTGTTGTTTCAGAAGCTTTTTGTACAAATAAAATTAGTTAGCTTCTAGGCTGACTGCACTGTATAGGATTTCAAGTGGTTTTGTTGTGATGCAGTTGAATGAAGTTAGCACAATTTGTGTTCCAGACCATCACTGAGTTGAGCTTTCCTGTCTTTTCTAAAGCCTTTATTTCTGTTTCTTCGGTACTTTTATCTGTGGAATACATACTGACTTCAGAGAATCACTGCAACTAGTTGTAAATGATGTATGAAATGGGGAAAAAATCCTGTTCACTCACTGTAGAGAAACACTGAAGATTGGGGCTTTTCTCGGACATTTTAGATATGCGAAATTTTCCGTAAGATCAACTGTAGTTGTACTGAGAAAAGGCAACTCTATGTGTGTGTATGTGTGTGCATGTGTGTGTGATTGTGTGTGTGTGTGTGTGTGTGGTGGGAAATGCACCTATATAGAAATTCATAATCAACTTCTGACTAGTGAAAATGTTTCAAATATGTTTCTCTGTAAGGAACCCTCATGCAAACTGCACTGGTATAAAATGTGCATAATTTTAATATAAGTATATATGATGTCATATAAGTATATACTCCTCAAATAACGAGTTCCTCCAGACTCGTACATTCAGTGTTATTGAGACTAATCTGGTGGAAGTAGCATGAGTATCACAGGGTCAGCCAATTGTCAATATAATCCATATGCCCAAATCCAGCTTGAAGCAAACAAGCTGGAAGCAAACTGTAAAGCGGGCTTTGGGAAAAATGGAATCCTGACCATCAACTGTTTAGAATGGGAGAGCAGGGGCAAAATTTAGTTGACCTTTCTTACCAATCAGCTGATCACTTGCATTCTAGCTTGTTTTTTTTTTTTTTAAGAGCTATGTGCATGCTATCTTGACTTCATCTGCATGCTGTGCTGAATCAAATACATATATTTTATTGTGTATGTGTATATTATATACAGGCTTCCAGAATCCAGTCATGTATATCTGCAACAGTAAGGGTCCCACTGATGTTCTTCTTCTATGAATGCTCTCTGAAGATGAAGACCTGGTCTCTGTTCCTAGTAGGCTTAGAATAATATGCCTACTTGCAGAAATCATGTACTTAAAATACCACCTCTTTTTTCTTCGCTAGAAAGTTGCTACAAAGTCCATCAACTTTTTATCAGGCAAATATCTTTGTGTTCTAAGAACACACACAAACAGACCTCTCCCTCCCCCTGCTCCATTAACATTCTGTAATTGCCTTGGAGATCTGAAAATGGCTGAGTATGAAAAAGAATGGTGAAGTTTTACCTCCAGTTTACAATTTTCCACTACTAGGGCCAGTACCAATAGTTGTTAAGAAACACCGCCCATATTTGTATTGTGCAAAATCTATCTAGTGTTGCAACTATCTAGTTGCAACTATCTAGTGTTCTTGGGAAATATATAATTTCAGTAACCCTTTAGTATTATTCCCAAATTACAAATGGATAGCTGAGCATCTAGTGAATGCATAGATAAACTGAGATAGACTTCTGGTTCATAGGGCATGCTCTTAATTACTGCACAACATCAACTAAAGAATCCATGGGACTGTGAAATATGCTCAACTTTGGCCAGCGCTCTTGTCATCCCTGCTGTTCATTTTTCCTGAGTTCCCCTTTTTCTTGAGTTTCCAGGTCTTCCTTTCCTGAAACCCTGTGACGTTCTGGTCAGTCCTTTTTTTCCTTCAACTTCCTATCATCACCATTAGGGGTGCTTAAGGAAATTCATTCTTTGCAAATTCCATAATGACCTGATCTGGACCTCCTGGACCAATTTGCAATTTGGAATACAGTGATCCTTCAGATTTTACACGTCTCCAAATTTTGCAATGCAGTTCTTGGCTCAGGAAACATTGCAAAATGTGTTTAAATGCATACTTTTTGATAAAATACATTTAGAAATAGGTATCTTGAGAGACTAAACAATATGTATTTAAATGTGATTTTTCACACAAGTTTTTTTTTTTTTTAATTGTAGACTAATGGGGAAATGGGACAGAAAGGCAGGCATCAAGTATCAGCATGGTTGGGCAGTAGCTGAGGGCCCACATCCCAGCAGGAGGCCCACTGGCAGGAGGCCTCTTCACCACTGCAACCTGCTTGTTCACCTGGCTCTCATTCTGACCCTGACAGCAGTGGTGGTGAAAAGGAAGAGCAGGAGATGCCCCGGCCTACTTGCTCACTGGCTCTCTGCCTGGCAAGCCAGCAGGTGATCGCAATGATAGGGAAAAGGAGGAGGAGGAGGAGGAGGAGGAGGGAACAATGGCAGTGAAAAGGTAGACTCACCAGGGGAGGGCCCCCACTAAAGGTGTCTTTCCAAAGGACCCCTAAAAACCTGAAGCTGGCATTGCAGAATGGAGTTATGAATTAAATCATGTAAAAGTGACATGGACCGGAAATAGATTGAGCCATGTCGTCTTTTCCTCAGACATAGGTAGATGCCATTTGTTTGACTTCTGCAATCCTTCATCCTCCTAAAAGGGGTGGAAGGCTCATGGAAATTAGGTGACATGGTTCTCACACTGAGTATGTGTTCCATTAGGCCAGGACCCAGCATGAGTAGCAGCTTACTGTTGGAAATTGTAATATTGCCTGCTTAAAATCAACACGGTAATGTAACCACTAATTAGAGTGGGAGGAAAGGGTTAAGTGAAGATTCCCAGGATGCATGTCTTTGTAACCCCTCTTCCCTATTTCTGGCCACTCTGGCCAGTGCTCTCTGCTCTCTCCCTCTCTTCAACCAAGATGGATGCACAGTCTGAGCTGGCTTCCAGCCAGCGACCTCCAATGAATAAAATGGACTGTAAGTAAAACTAATAAACGTCTTTCTTAGTTTTAAACCTGGTATAGACAATCCGATTCCTTTTAAAAGCCTTTTATAAAGGGTTTAGCAACCCACATGGTGCTAACCAGTTTCAATAAGCAGGCTGCGCATAAGGGGGGAAACTCTGCTTTGTCCTAACCAGTATAGGACTGACTCCTTTAACCATATCCTCCAACACTTACCACAGAGTGAAATGTTTGAATCAGCCCTGAAAATGAAGCATTTAATCTTGGCAACTTGTCTTGAATAAGTTTATTCTGCATAAACAGCTTATTTGTTTGTTGCTTTTTAACTGAGAGAGCCAGTTCCATTCTGAAGACAGGTAACGATGTCATAACTTAAGATGAAAACATGTATAAAATACCTATTTAAAATCAAACTAATGCATGAAACATGGAAATACTTTCCATTTACATTGTGCATGGAAGACTATGCTACAAATATGGTATATTCAGTACTATGGTATACCACAGAGGTATTGACCCTCCAGCCCACAGGCCAAATCCTGCCTTCCTGGGTCCCCCCACCCCAATCTGGCTTTCCACGGTTTCCCAGATAGCCTTGCCCCATTCCTTGGCTCTGCTCCCTTTCCCTCGACAACCAGTCATTTGATGGTTCCCAGGCTTTTGTACAGTTTTCCCCCACCCCCATTCTCTCCTATGGCATGTCGACTGGCAGTAAGAGCTTTAAACTAAAACATTTTGATATTTTTTATTTTGGACCCGCCCCTTTTGCCTTGTCCCTGCCCACCACTGGAATGCGGCCCCTAAGAGCTTCTGTGGAATTGAATTTGGCAGTTGGGCTGAAAGAGGTTTGACACCCCTGGTATACCATTTGTCAAGTAGGACTTCCCAAAGCAACCTTGGGAAATGTTCTCCTGGACATCATTGAGACCTAAACTTTCAGGCACAGTGTTGGGTCCAAGAAGGCAAGGCTAAACCATATCAATCGAAGGGTTATTTTCTTTCCTAAGAAAACATTACCTGTCAGCCCTCATTGCTTGAGTCTTGTGAGGATTCAGTTCAGTTGGATCAGTTTCATCCAGTCCTTGAGGACATCCTGCAAGTAAATTCTAATATCTTAGCTTATTTCAACTTCAGTAAACTTCACAGTGAATCCTCTGCAATTAAAAAAAAATCCAAAAGATAAATTATTGTTTTCAATATTACCTGCTCATGTTCTGAGTTCTCATTTTATCCTCCCAAGTGATAAACCTTAATTTTTCTCCTTCCCTATAAAAGACAGGTGGCAAACAATTAATAATGTTGCAACTGCTATAGTCTTTAATTTCCTCCTGTCTTTCTGCATCTATAATTAATTTCATATGAGAACCATTTCATAATTCATCAGTTAGGTGTATATAAAGACCTGAAACAAATATCTTGGGTGCTAATTCATTTTTAAAGTGTGTATTGTAAATATATGAGGTATTTAATGCTTTCATTAAATAAATATTTTAAAAATCTTTATTCATATAAACACTTTATGATATTATCTAATTTAAAAGCAAGATTGTCTTGCAAATGTTTCCCATTTCATGTAATATGGTTCCTAGAATTCCTATGAAAATTAATTCAGGTGCATCCTTGAGGAGATGTAAAGTGGAATTGTCTGTTGTTACTCCCTGACAGGTAGAATTAAGACACAGACCCAAAATTTTGCATTTAATAAAAGGCCACACTTTTCATGAAACTTCAGTCAAGATGAGAGCCTGCAGGCAGATCCAGTTGTATCACCTTGTTAAAA
The DNA here is from genome assembly GCA_021292165.1 of Shinisaurus crocodilurus. Taxonomy (NCBI): domain Eukaryota; kingdom Metazoa; phylum Chordata; class Lepidosauria; order Squamata; family Shinisauridae; genus Shinisaurus; species Shinisaurus crocodilurus. The sequence goes on along the minus strand of CM037878.1, from coordinate 92,474,351 downwards.
ATGAGTTAGGTTTATTCATTTCTGATAAAGTTTTCCTATCTAATATTCTCGCACTTTCTGATCTAAGTACTCCCAATCCGAGCAAGTTTTCCCTGTTGCATCTTTCCTGCGGAGTCAGGGCCAAACTGAACATTCTCCTAAATAATCATGCATAGTGGAACTATGCGTGATTATTTTCCCTACTCTCCGGCAAGTGCTTGTGGCCCCAATTTTAATTGGTACTATAGTGATTCAGGAGAGGTGAGTTTAAGCTTTCCTTACCCATTTTTGTCCCCAAATTCCAAGCTCCCATGGGTTAAAAAAAAAAAGAGTCTCCATTGCCTCTGAATTTTCCATTGAAATTTGGCACATGGCAGTGCAGCACCAAACATTCAAACCACACCTTTTTTGCTATCTTGCTGCCACACTGTTGCACTCCTTAATTTTGGTGGCAAACTGTGGCTTGTTTTCTTGAATTGAAGGGAAGATCCACCCCTTTTTTTTCTTTTTTGTGTGTGTGCCAGCTGCACACAAAAAAAATTATAGCAGAAAATTTGGCAACGCTGGTAGGCCGGTGGTAGGGGCCGCAAGAAAGGTGTTGTGTGCGGCCCACAGGTCTTGTGTTGCCCACTCCGCTGTAAAGCAACAAATCATGTACATAGTAATAAGTCTAGGCTAGTTAATATCCACCCTATCTGTATATTCCAGTTTAATTCAAATAGGCTAGGGGGCACACTCTCACTCTACCAAGTGCCATGGGGGCAATCTGTCCTTGCACACAGAGAAACAGTGCAGCTCCCTAACCATCACAGGCACCTAATCTCAGTCCTATTTAAGGATGCAGCTCTATATGGTGATACCAAACAAACAAGAAATATTTTTGTGTGTACTAATCTCTCTTTATCTTTCATTTTCACATTGGATTTCTTAGGTACAATCACATTTCAAAGCCAAATGCTTCACAAATGGCATTTCTCCTTTAGTAAAGGTATTCCTTTTATTATGCCATGAGTCTGTTATCCCATAATACAGGAAAGCTTTAATCTGTACATCTTCTGACATTTGTTCAGTTGGAACGCTATTGTGATATGGAAATCTAATGCACGTAGGAAAGATCAGAAATGATTGGTGAAGAGTTAACAGATAACAGTTCAACAAAACAAAGATTCTCTTCTTCCTCCCACGTTCACTTCAGTTCAAAGGAATCACAGTATAGGGGACTGCATCCCTGTGCAGCAATTAATATCTTAGTTTAATAAGACATTGGGATGAAGAGGGTAGGAGTGAAGAAAGCTTAAAAAAAAAAAAAGCTTTAAAAACCACCATTATCCAGCAAGGCATTAACAAACTGGTTCTAATCTATGGATAATTTTAAAGTCAAATCCTAACAATTTCACCTTACAGATCAGCTTTAGTTCCAGCATATATAGTGCTTCATAGCTCAGATGCTTCATAAGGCAAGATAGGACCAGGACGATGTGGGGGAATCTTTACTAATCCCAGGCACTCCATCCTTCCCATCTGAATTTGGCCCTGAATGACCAAGGAAAAGTGTGTGTGCATGGAGGGTAAATTGTAAGTAAGCACCATTTCTGACATTGTACAGCATCATTACTGATCACAAGACATGTCAGTTGTTAGTTGTTTAAGGCTTCTCGTGGTGAAGTTCATGTTTCTTCTGAAATCATTGCCCTGTATTTTAGGATTACATAAAATCAATCACACTCCTGCTGTTCAGTTAATTCTGCAACACACTGTGAAGTATGGCAAATGGTTTGGTCCAAGCCTACAGAGGTTGCAAAATGTAGAATTGGTGAGGAGGGTTCATATATGGTACAAAATAGCAGTTGGCTATACACTGAATGTTACCCTCAGTTTACAAAGAGGATACAAATTCTCATTTACTTGATGTTTCTATATTGGCTGTATGGGTCAGTCCCGAGACCCATCAAGCCAAATATAGTCCATTCACCTATTGATGGAACCTTTTGTCCCATGCAAGCAGCAACAACAGGTGGGTGGGCCCCTGTCGACTTCTATGCATGACTGCTGCTGGGCACCATTCAGTTTGGTAAGTCATAGGTTGTAGTTATACACGCCTGACATAGATTCTTCGATCATGTGATGGACTTGTGGGTTTTCCACTGAGCACCATCAAAAAGAGAGCCAGTGTGGCATAGTGGTTAGAGTGTTAGACTGGGACTCGGGATATCCGGGTTCTAGTCCCCACTTGGCCATGAAGCTCACTGGGTGACTTTGGGCCAGTCGCTGACTCTGAGCCTAACCTACCTCACAGGGTTGTTGTGAGGATCAAATGGAGAGGAGGAGAAGGATTATGTAAGCCGCCTTGGGTTCCTTGCAGGAAAAAAGGTGGGGTATAAATATAATAAATAAATAAATAAAAAAGTTCTTCCATTGATTAAGAACTACAGAACAAATGGTCATTTAAAAACTATCTAGATTTGTTTATTTCAGTGGAGCTTATGGTACACTGTTGGATTTCACCCAATGTTTTTGAAGACATCCAGCATACCATGTTTGGGGCGTCATTGGTAAAGAGCCCAGCATCACACTCAAGCTAAAGTTAAGCCTTTTTAAGTCCCATGTATTTCTTTTGAAGAGTTAAGCACATCTTTCTATTGAACTCTTTGTATTTAACTTTGGCCAGTTCATTGTCCATGTGATTTAAATAGTCCTTTTAGAATAGTCCTTCCTATTTTGTATGTATACAAAACCAAAACACACATTCTGCTAAATTATTAGGACTAACCAAGTTAGGCAATAAATCACATGTGTTGTTTTAAAACAAGTTTCAAGGTTCATGTAAATTATGCAAAGGTAATTAATTGTTAATTATTCCTTAATAGATCTGAGAATAGAGATAAGCTGATTTGCAGGACATAGCTTAATTTATGCTCTTGCTCCATAGAATCATAGAGCTCCATCTTAAACATAATAACACTCGGTTATTAAATGTAAATAATTACACTTAATAGGTAAAAGGGGGGGAATCCAACCACCAGGAAAATAATGAAGCTTATAATACCTTAAAAGACCTGAAATTAAACACATTGGTGGAATCCCTGCACTATATGATTAATGCCCTAATACAATGCTCACAATCAATAACTTCCAAGCACCAATGCAGAGAGGGAAAATGAAGCAATTAGCACAGTATTTCTGCTGCAAGCATAGCTCTGTGAGTCATAATGTTAATCCCTGGCATTCTCATGGTGCCATGTACAGAATTTCTTCCACATGTTCTCCCATGATCTAATCCAGGGCTCTCCAGCCTTGGGTCCCCAGATGTTGCTGGACTACAGCTCCTAGAATCCCTTGCCATTAGCCATGCTGGCTGGGTATGCTGGGAGCAGTAGGCCAGCAACATCTGGGGACCCAAGGTTGGAGAGCCCTGATCTAATGTGTATGTCATAATGACTCTGGCCAAATACACTCACTACACTAGTAGTATTTTCATTGGTTTCAAGGGAGCCCCATAAGAGAAACAAACAGTGTGTTGCACAGGTGCCCTTGTGCTGGTTCATTGTAACCTGTGTAACCATGACTTCTTTGGTCATCCATGACTACCTTTCTGAAGGAGATGCTCTGTGCTTGGAAGAATGTGTTTGAACTGAGGACCATCCTAACCTGCCCTTGAAGAATGAGTGCAGTGAAGGCTGCAGTGGAAGCATTTGTGGTTACACTGGAGAAAGCTTTGCAGCCCCAGCCCAAACACTCAACCACAGTGGAGACATCCCCTTGGAAGGGTCATTAAAAAAGTAATCATGGGAGGAAATACTGCCATCAGTGGTGAGTCAGCAGCAATTGTATAATTGATATTTAAGTCATGCTGTTTTCTTAGCAGTGTAAGTGTCTGATCCATATCTCAGGTTGTGTAGCATTCACTCAAACTTACCAAATGACATTTCAGTTTGATTGGAAATTAACAGCCCAACCATAAATATGTTCACTTGAATATAGGCTCAATTGATTTCAAGGTGACTTACTCCCAAGAACATATGTTTGGAATTGCTTTTCAGAATTGCACATCAGTTCATACATTCATTAACTAGGCTGGATAGTTCCTTACACTTGACCTCCTCTAAATCTGTGAAGTTTGTCAAATTCAGGATTGCAAAGGTTGATTTGACTCATTATTTTTCACTGCATTTCTATGCTAAACTCCTATGCTGTGCACAGCTCAACAAACTAGAATAGATCATCTATATTCCCATCATTACATGATCTGTTTTCATTTTATCATTCTTTTCAAGAGAATAGCATACAATTTAATCCAACTGAATAAATAAAGAACACATGAGCCTCTATTGTCCACAAAAAGAACTGTTACTATTAGTATGTATGTATGTATCTACATACCTGAAGGCTTTTTACTGCACTTTTCAGCCAAAAATGTTCCCATATTGGCTTACAAAGTTCTATAATACAACAGTCCCTGCCCTCAGGCTTACAATCTAAAAGACATAACACAAAAGGAAAAATGATCAGAAGGGTGGAGGATAAAAGAAAATTAAGGCCCTAGAGAACATGACTTCAAAACCACAACAAAACCAGGAACAGAAATGAGAGCCACGGGATTAATGATATAGGGGAACTTGATTCCAGGAATGTCAAAAGTAAAGAGCTAGGCTACGTGCTATAGTTGCCATGACGATACTAATCCCTGTCATGAGTTTCACACACACACACACACACACACACCATATAGCAGCACTGACCATGTGAGTTTACCCATCCCTGCTTCATAGCAGTGGAGGCTCTGACTTCAGAGCTGGGGATCCGTGCCCCGATCCCCCTCCACTCCTCTCACAGCTGGTGCGGAAAGAACCACACTGGCTGCCTCTCTCTGAGGTTGGGAAATTGACCTTGGAGAGGGGGTAAAGGGGAAGTTCCAGGGGGTGGGGATGGGAGTAGACTGGGGCCACCAGGATATGAGCTATCCTGATGGTGCTCCAGCTTCCTTCCCGCGCCTTCCCAAGCACCTCAGCTAGACAGCAAAAAATGGCCATCTAGGTAAAATGCAGAGCAGGAGGAGCGGGGAGGCGGAGATAGTCTCCACCGGTCCTCCCACTCTGCATTGGATGCTCATAAGCCTCCAACTTTGGGGGCTTACCAGCACTGAGGCCGCAACCCATGCATCCTAAATAAGAGGATCCTTCTCTGTCTGCCAGCTCAAATAGCCACAGAATTTGTTTAATTGGGTTGTGGTTTGGGCTTCATGTAAGAAAGATAGGCACAATGCCTTGCAGAAGTATTCACCCCCCTTTGACTTTTCCACATTTTGTTGTGTTATAGCCTGGAATTGAAATTGATTTAATTCCTGTTGTTACCACTTGATGTACACAAGATTACACATTGTGAAGGTGTAAAATATTTTTATTGTGGCACATAAGTTAAGTAAACAAAAACAAACTGGCACTTGTTCGTTGTGTAAGTATTCACCCCCTGTGCTGTGACATGTCTAAATAAGCTTTGGTACAACCCACTGCCTCCAGAAGTCAGATATTGTAGCTATATGGAGTCCACCTGTGTGCAATTCCAGAGCCACATGATCTCAGATTAAATACATCTGTTTCTGGAAGGCCTCAGAGTTTGTCAGAGAACATATCTAAACAAACAGCATCATGAAGACCAAGGAGCTATCAAAACAACTCTGGGACAATGTTGTGCAGAAGCACCAATCAGGGTTGGGTTATAAAAAAAAAAACCCCAATCGATGAACATCCCCCAGGGCACCGTTAAATCCATTATTACAAAATGGAAAGAAAAGGAGAGCCAGTGTGGCGTAGTGGTTAGAGTGTTGGACTGGGACTCAGGAGATCCAGGTTCTAGTCCCCGCTTGGCCATGAAACTCACTGGGTGACTTTGGGCCAGTCACTGACTCTCAGCCTAACCTACCTCACAGGGTTGTTGTGAGGATAAAATGGAGAGGAGGAGGAAGAGGATTATGTAAGCCGCCTTGGGTTCCTTGCAGGAAAAAAGGCGGGGTATAAATATAATAAATAAATAAATAAATAAATGGCTCAACTGCGACTCTGCCTAGAGAAGGCCATCCACCAAAACTCAGTGACTGGATAAGGAGGGCATTAGTCAAAGAAGCAACCAAGAAGCAATAGTAACTCTGAAGGAGCTAGAGAGATCCGCTGCTGAGATGGGAGAAGCCATCCATGGGACAACTATCACCCTATGGGACAACTATTACCATAAAGCTGGACTTTATGGAAGAGTGGCGAGAAGAAAGCCATTGCTGAAACAAACCCATATCAAAGCCGGTTTGGAGTTTGCAAAAAGGCATGTGGGAGACACAGCAAACATGCGTGAAAGGGTTCTTTGATCTGATGAGACTAAAACTGAAATTTTTGGCCTTGCCACAAAATGTGGCGCAAAGCGAACAGTGCTCATTTCCCTGAGAACACCATCCCCACAGTGAAGCATGGTGGTGGCAGCATCATACTGTGGGGATGCTTTTCCTCAGCAGGGACTGGAAAACTGGTCAGGATTGAGGGCAAGATGGATGGAGCCGAATACAGGACAATTCTAGAGGAAAACCTTTTCAGTCTGCAAGGGACCTGGGCCTGGAGCAGAGGTTCACCTTCCAGCAGGACAATGACCCTAAACACACAGCCAAAGTGACACTGGAGTGGTTGAAAAACATGAACCTGAAAGAGAATGGCCCAGTCAAAGCCCAGACCTCAATCTGATTGAGAATCCGTGGCAAGACTTGAAAGTTGCTGTTCACCAACGGTCCCCATCCAACCTGACAGAGCTGGAGCAATTTTGCCAGGAAGAATGGACAAACATGGCAGGATCCAGATGCACAATGTTGGTAGAGATTCGCCCAAGAAGACTTGCAGGTGTAATTGCTGCCAAAGGTGCTTCTACCAAGTATTGACTCAGGGGGGTGAATACTTAAGCAACCAACAAGTGCCAGTTTGTTTTTGTTCACTTAACTTTTGTGCCACAATAAAAAATATTTTGCACCTTCACAGGGTTGAGTACCTTGTGTACATCAAGTGGTAACAACGCCAATTGAATCCATTTCAATTCCAGGTTGTAACACAACAAAATGTGGAAAAGTCAAAGGGGGGTGAATACTTCTGCAAGGCACTGTATGCAAGAATGTTGGGTAACTACTAAAGCAGTCTACAAGATGCCTCCATGTCTATAACTTATTTTTTAAATCTGTTGGGAGGAAAAAGAGGAAGAACGAAAAAGAAAGAGACAAAAGGAGCATTCTGAAAGAACATACCGTATATAAACTCTTCTATATAGTGAATCTGAACCCAGCGTGCATTTCTCTAACATTTGCTGCCTGTCTGCTTCTATTCTAAATTCTCCTAAACTGACCATGTACAATTGCAAAGCAAATATTAAATTCAACTTTATAACAAGCTGTCTTTCCCTCCCACCCCAAACCACAGGAATTCTGTAACACTTCCTAGCTGTTAAACTTGACAGTTCAATGCAAGTGCTAAATTGCATTTCAGATAAAAAGCAGCTGATGTAATTCCGTGTTCTTCCAGTCTACTACTTTGCCCACGATCCCCAAGATACTGTTTATTCTGAAATATATCCTCAGAAGCCTTCTTTAAAGTTTAATAGGGCTTGTTTCATCTTCCTACACACAAATCTAGGACTTATTCCCTGGCTTCTTTCTTAAGCAGTCCTTCTATTGCCGTTGACAGTGGCTAGCCATCCACCACTTCTCTAAATTTTGGTCCCTGACAGAAGTACCATTTCTTTCCAGGACTTTGAAATGGATTTGCCACTTACATGTGGTTACTTGAGTATTCTGTTCACACAGTTCTACCTCTTCCGATATCTTTATTCTCTATATTTATCATCCCACTCACTGTCTTGCAGCCCAATTCTCCAGTTGGGAACTAACCTGGAAGTTTCCCACCCTCAATCTTTCCCACCCTCAGAGCCCTTCACTATTTTAATGCATCACTGCATCCCTTCCCATCTCTGATGCCATGTAAATGGCACTGGCTGTGGTGTGGGTGGATTGTGCCATTTAGTTTGTGCTATTTAGTTAACACTATCTACACCCACCCCCCCACCCAAGAAAAAATACTTTCTTTTTTTTTAACAGAAATAGAAATAGTCCGCATTTTAATGTTAATATATCTCCTTGACTCTTGTGTGTAATGCTATGGCTATGCGTATGTACATATTCTCCATCACTGCCATACAGGTATCACATTTATTAGAGACTATCTATGAAGAGATGAGTTAATGTGGTAAAATACACATCTGAGCCCTTCATCACTGCCCAGAGGATAGAAGGGCTTTCAAGAAGACCGAATTTGGCCATTTCTGACTAACAGCATATGTCCTAGTTTTCTTACAAACAAATCTGCAATGTATCTTGTACCACAGTATACTGGTTTGGGAGGGGCTACTCTGGCTGCAAATTCTATCCCCTTCTGACAAACAGAACAGAAGTCATAGCCATTTAAAAATAAATAAATAAATAAATAATATCCCATGATAGTCAATGGAAGGCACAAAGCCTCAGATTTCCAAATCACTACTTAGGTCTGGTACCCGAGTCAAAGCAGATCACCTCTGAATCAGTCCAAGCAGAACTGGGCCATTTTCCAAACCTTTGAATCGGAGTCTGAGTCCAATCTTGTGGTCAGTGCAAACCTCTGAAATCATCATCATCATCATCATCATCATCATCATCATCATCATCAGGCGATCACTCGTGACCGAGTAAGATTGTCTTCCAGGATAAAAATTTACAAAAAGGAGATTTTAAAAGGAGGAAATTCTAAAGAAAATTATGTAGACTCTAGCGATGGGTCTGTAAGTGACTGTGGAGGCCAATTCTAGATCCACACAGCTTCCCACAGTGAGGACACAGGTTACCAGATGGAAGATGGTCCTGTAAAGGATTCATTTGACGTGCTTTTCGCTTAGCACGTTTCTCCCTTTCACCTTGCACTCGGGCTTCTTCAAAGTCCATAGAACCTTTGTGAAAGGCCAACCTCCAGTTAGATCGTTCATGGGCCAGAGCTTCCCAGTTTTCGATGTTTATATTGCATTTTTTTAGATTAGCCTTATGAACATCTTTAAACCTCTTATATTGACCACCGATATTCCGCTTTCCATCCTTGAGTTGGGAATAAAGTAACTGCTTTGGGAGATGGCGGTCAGGCATTCGAACAACATGACCGGTCCACTGAAGTTCGCGTTGAAGGATCATTTTTTCAACACTAGTAGTCTTTGCTCCTTCCAGTACACTGACATTTGTTCGCCTATCTTCCCAAGTAATCCGCAGGATTTTCCGGAGGCAACGTTGATGAAATCTTTCAAGGAGGTGGAAGTGACGTTTATAAATAGTTCATGTTTCGCAGGCATACAATAAAGTTGGTAATACAATGGCTTCATAAACCAGTGTTTTGGTCTTCGTTCTTATAAATATTCCGATCCTCGAACACTCTATGTTTCATTCGAGAAAACGCAGCACTTGCGCAGCTCAAACGATGCTGGATTTCACTGTCGATGTTAGCTGTAACAGAAAGATAGCTGCCAAGATAGAGAAAATTATCAACATTTTCCAGTATTGTCCTGCCAAGCTGGATAGATGGCATCACCAAAGGGTTAGATTACACTTGCTGATGAAGCACTTTGGGTTTTTTGATGTTAAGTGAGAGACCAAGTTTTCCGTATGCTTCTGCAAAAGCATTTTGGATAGTTTCGAGATCATCCTCTGAATGTGCAGAGACCACATTATCATCAGCATACTGGAGTTCCACAATGGAGGTTGTAATTACCTTACTTGTTGCTTTCAGCCTGCTGAGATTAAAAAGCTTTCCATCTGTTCGATATATGATTCCCACACCAGTGGGAAGTTTCCCCTCGACAAGATGTAAAATCATGGCGATGAAAATAGCAAATAATGTTGGGGCAATAACACATCCCTGTTTAACACCTGATCCCACTTTAAATGGAGCGTGTGGCTCACGCTGGCTCAGCTTGTCTGAGCGTGGAAAGCTAAGTAGGATCAGGCCTGGTTATTACTTGGATGGGAGACCCCTCCTCTAGTTTCCTGCATTGAGCAGGGGGTTGGACTCGATAGCCTTGTAGGCCCCTTCCAACTCTATGATCTATGAAATCTATGAAATCTATTAAACTTATCACCCCCCACTCTGTCCACTTGTAATATTCTTCGGATCTACCCTGGAATTTACATAAAGAAGTAGGTAGAACAAGTTCTTTATGAATGTCCTGATAGAAGGAACAATATAAAAGAACGTGACCCACAGTTTCAACTACCCCATTATTACAGGGACAGAGACGGTCTTGAAAAGATATTCCTTGATATCTCCCCTCCAAAAACATGGAAGGCAAGACATTAAATCGGGCTCAAGTAAATGCTTTTCTGAACTTGGGAAAAGTTAAATTGGCTAGATAAGAAGAGAGGTCAAAAATCTTATTACCTAGAGCACTAAATTTGGACAATGAACTTAAATGTTCTTGTAATTCTATGTCCCAGATTCTCTGCTTAACAGCTGCTTTGGCTTTGGAATAACCCAGCGCTGTTAAGGTGTTGGGAGAAAGTCCCACTAATAATAGTTCTTTAAGCAGGTGCCTTTTCCATTTTGATTGAAAGGAGTCCAATAAAGTCAGTGGTGCACGTCCTACTGGTGAGAAAACAAGTTTTCGCCAGTAGTTTATAATATATACCTTGGCACAAGCTTCAATGGGGCTTAGACTGGCATCTAGTCGCAAAGCTACATTAGGGACACATTGAGGTACTACTGAAAATATGGCTCTTAGGAACTTAGTCTGAATAATTTCTAAGGGACGAAAGTTGTAATGATTACACAGTTGGGAACCATACAACATTTGTGCAATAATTTTGGCCACAAATACTTGGATCACAGAGGGGATGTATTGCCCGCCTTTGGTATAGAAAAATCTTTATCAGTGCTGCAGCACTCCTCTGCGCATTAGCTGCAGCATTGTTTATTTGGGAAAACCAGGATCCATATGATAAGCAATAAAGCTGAATTTAAACGTGTATGTATATCACCCAGTGTCTCATTACTTGATGACTTATTACAAAAGCTCTGTGCAAACAACACATCCATATACATTGTATTCATTCTCTCTTCCATGCATTGGTTGAATGCTGATCTGTTGCCTGAACAGGACTTCAGCGAGCTGCAACTGAATCTGTGAATTGTTAAAAAAAAATACAGGGAACTGTTTTATCTGTGATGGCTGTTGCACACAAGAGAATGCACATATGAACTCACCCTTAACTACCTCCCTGTTGGCTTTAAGAATAGTTCTATGTAACTCACATGCTTGCCCATCACATCACACTGGTGAAAGATGAAATAACAACCACCTTTGCTTTGCATAACTTGGTGAAGCACTACAAAACCTTGCAAAAGCTGTTCAGCTGTGATGGTAGCAGAGAGACAGTGGGGGGGGGGATGCATTTTCACACCAGGGACAATGATGCCACCTCAAGCTCTCTTTAAAAATGATTAACGATCTCCAGCCTTACTGAAGGCTGAAATTAGGAATGGATGAATCTGTCACTTTTGCTTTCTCCCATATTTGCATTTTTAAGACCTCAAGTTCTTTCTCTCCCAAACATAAAAAACGTTGTGAATTTTTGGTATTTATTTATTTTTATATAAAAAATGAACTGAAATGAAATTCTCCCCTATACCAGTCAAATTCAGTTGGTACAGCTATTCCCAGCATTGGAGAGGACCGTGTTGTTCCTGCCTGTCATATTGCTGTTGAAGATGAGAAACGTACAGGACAAAAAGAGGTGCAACTCTAAATTTTAGCACCAACGTGGTTAAATACACAGGGATTCGAATCCAGTCTTTTAAGAGCAAAACACTCAAAGCCCTGGGCCTGGATGGACAAATCTGTCAGTAAGTTTCACTTTCTCCCACGTTAGATTTTTTTTAAAAAATAAAAATCTCAAGTTCTTTATGTCCCAAATCTGGAGAACTTTGCAAATTTTGGTAAATTCTGATCAAAACTGAACTGGAATGAAATTCTACCCATCCATAGCTGAAATCCAGGACTTACTAATATGCCATAATGTACTTGATTTTCCACACATTAGTTTTTGTAATATGTGAGTTGTTAGAAATCCACATCTGATGGGTCAACTTCAAGCATTGCCAGATTGATGACCATTAACCATGACAGCTTAGTTGAATGTCTGTGTTCAGAGGCAGAATTACTGGTGCTGGGAGCAGACAACCGGGGGGGGGGGATTGCTATCACAATCATGCTCTGCCTGTAAGCCTGCCAGAAACATCTGGCCGGCCTCTGTTTAAAATAGGATGCTGGCCTAAGATGGAACCTAGGTCTGATCCAGCAAGGCTCGTCTTGTGTTCTTCATGCACTGGAGCCCCGTGTCATTATTTCAACATGATGCAGTTTTTGCTTTCAGCTATTTTTTCCCCTGTCTTTCCATATGTTTGATTTAAAGCTTTTATGTGCTTTGAAAACCACTAGAAAATGTGAATAAATTATCTGGATGTATGGACTATTGCAGGTATAGTACTTTGTGTTAGTGAAATAGTGTCATACTCTCTCAACCCTTTGGCTACTACTACCAATTGGAGAAGAAATTGATTGAAAGAACTCATCTCCCCCAATGCTAGCCACAGACAACTTGCACGGTGGGAGGAAAATAATAATAGTAATAAACGGGAGCCTCTTACCAAATTGTATTGATTCTGATGTATAGCATGTTGTCTAGGAGGCATATTCACTTTTGTATTGGGATGATGTATCTGAGAATAATAGGAAGTCCTAGTGGGAATAATAAGATTTCTTGGTGGGAGCAAGAGTAGGGATAGGTTTTCTGCAGTTCAGCTATAACTGAGGTGCTGAAGGAACTGGGCAGTTGTTGTTGTTTTGTGTTTTCACTGAAGAAAAAGAAAGAAATTAAAGGTAAACTACATTTTAACCCGATAGATCATCTCTTCCCTGAGGTGTGATTGGTGCAAATGCCTGAGGGACACGTGATGTCTCATGATCCATGTAAACACAATGAATTAGAGAGATTCATGCCGCTATTCAAATGTTACAAAGAAAAGGTTTTATTCTGACATGGAGATTAATCTTTGCGGTTGAGAGCAGGACCCAAAGGAACCCCAAACACAGGGGCTTTACCTCTTCCCTCTTACACTGGTAGCCCCACGTCTGTCCTGAAGAGCCACCTCAAAATGTCAAGGGATCTTTCAGAGTGGTAATTTATGAGCTGCCAGCAGGAAGAAAAATTAGCAACTCACTCCCCACCACTGGTGCATGTAGAACCTCTTTGAATATGGGCCTCTTTGGATCCTGTCTATTATTATTTTTTAAGCATGTGAAATGGTCCTATGATGTCACTGTTACAGAGGGGTCCCCAAACATTTTGGGTCAGTGGGCACATAAAATGGCTACCATGGTGAGCATGGCTGGTCAAAACTCATTTCTCAGAATGCAAACTGGTGAGACTATAAGGAAAGTTACATGCCTAAGAATGTGAGCACAAGGCAGAAGTGGGATCTGAAACATAACAAAACATAAACCACTCTTTTGAAACCAAATAAAGATGGTGCTGTCAAGGAGCCCTGCACATTGCAGCATGCCAGCCTCCCAGTTAAAACAAATTAATTAAAAGAAACTTAAGAAATAAAATTAAAATCAGGAGATGCTGAGAGCCTGGCAGTGCCCATGGGCATCATGTTGGAGACTCCAGATGTGCCAGTTGCCTAAAGCTACTACCTACTCACCTGTCTGCCTCTAAGCTTTTACTCAAGCAACCTTGTGCAATAAGAGCATTCTGTATGCAGGCACAGGTTTTCCCACATCTGTTCTATCAGTGTGCAACAGTCTGCTACATGGGGTGGGGGTGGGAACCCCCTGGTACAGGAATTTTCAATGAAAAATATCTCCCCACCAGAGCAGATTGACACTGAGAGTGGTTTAAGAGTCCACATACCTCTTTCATTCAGAAATATCTCACAGCACCAATCTGATTGGGCCACTGAAATGTCACCTTCCCAGTTCTTTGGAGAGCAGATCAAGTCTGAGATAGCCAACTGCTGCCTTGGCCCAATCACCTTTAGGGACTGCAAAGAACTTAGGCAGCCAGCAAGCAACCTTATCTTCAGCTTCCAACCAGGGGCAACCACTTCAGTCAAACATATCCCAAATATATTTTAATATCATCATTCCAAAGTAATGGGACTTCAAAAAAAATGTGTGCAGATGGTTATGCCGTTCTTTATCATATAGAATTCTGTGCTCCCATTGACACACATTTCAGCTTATTTGCATTTTATAATACATTAATTGAAATGTCAATTAAAAAGAAAAACCTTAGGGCCTGATTCCTTTCTCATTCCCACTGGCTGTGCAGATAACGGGATGGATTTTGTATCCAAAGTAAATTCTGGCAGAGGAACAGCATACTTAGTAATTATAACCTAAACAGATTTGCAAAGATATACAAGGGGGATAGGCCCTTCTTGCTATGTTCCATGCTAAACTCTGAGTTCTGTAAAGTACAGCAGTCCTCTCCGTATCTACCCAGTTTAGGTGGGTGAGAGGGGTTTTCCATGCCCCCCCTTTCAGAAGAACAGCATGACAGTTAGTGGAGAGGCTGGTATGAGGCAAGGGGCCTTGTGCTAAAGGTCAGATAGTGCAAGGCACATGATCGGCAGCTGTGGCATCCCACTCTCCCATTGAATCTAAAGCAACATGGGCTCAGTTGACTGCCATTGGCTGAGTAGGAACTTGGGAGTCCCCCACCCTGATCAGCCTTGCAAGCAAGGTCTTCTTTCACCTACTCCGCACTGCCAAGAGTGGGGTCTCGGAGTAATTCAGTCCATCCAGTCAAGATGGGAGGTCCTAATGGTTAGGACCAAATTGAATATCACAATTTGGCATGCACACTGCAGGTTGGGTGGAGAGACAAAGAGCATGCAACAGGCTGTCCTCTGCACACCAGTAAGATTGTGTGAGCAATGAAAAGACAGAGACCATCCAGATGCTGGCCTTGCTCTTCAGAGCCAGGGTGAAGCTGTTCTAGTCTGGAAGGCAGCAGGGAGCATCATTTCCCAAAAACTTTGTCTTAGCAATGGGAACTAGCACTGGAAATCTGAATAGAGGCATGATGTACAGATCAGTTTTTCACTACCTTTATGAACCAGTTTAACCCATAATAACCTGGTGTCTCCCTTCATCTTTGAGGTGTCGGGGCAAAGCATGCTTCTGAATAAGATGATCTAAGTGGCAGGCACGGAGGCATGGTGAATAGACAGAAGGTCCAAGTGGTTGTCCCACAATTTTGAAACTGCCTTTTGGTTATAATTAGTGATGCCACCATATTCCGTAATTAGTCGGCTCATTGGTCAAAACTCGTCCATTCATAATGCTCACCTTTGGATCGATGTATTATAAATTTGCTATTAAGTTCAGAATTGATTGTAGCTTTGGAGCATGTGTAGTAAGGTAGTACACAGCTCCCTCCCCCTAAATTTTCAGTTGCCCTACCACCTAGAACCCCTCCAAAACTTACTTGAAACAGTCGCCATAGCTGTTTCCCTCATCACAATCGCAGCTCTGACTCTGCGTGGAAAAGGAGGACTCTGCCGGGTCTATCTTCATACCGGCGATTGGCAACAGTGAGTAAACATCACAGGACATCATCAAGTAGGCGGGCCATGTGAAAAAAAATCAGGAAGGGGGCATTACATGGTAAGGCCACATTACATCATGCCACACTACACGATTCCAAACTACAGCTCCCAAGATGCACCTTGATATTGCACTTGTGCAAAAAGTTGTATACATAGAATGAGATTTTGTATTAAAGGAGAATGCTTGTCTGAGCTCACAAGGACAAATTCTTTACTTTCTGAGTAAATAACAAATCTACTTGGGATATGCTTATGCATCACTAGTTGTGACTCACCAGAGCCCTAGAATCTTTTAGAAACGTGGACTTGGATCCAGGATCTGCCCTTCTATTGATAAAAGGATTCTGCTCACAAAGGAGCTTCCACCCAGTTTGGGGGATCCCCCTTCCCTCATGTCACCCCATTCAGCCAGATTTCCAGACCCTCTGTGTAGCAATTTCAGGGAGCTGGAGGGGTTGCCATGGGAGGAAGGGTGGAGAAGTCTGCTTCCAGCAGCCCAGTTTCCTGCACCTACATCTGGACCCAATCCATGTACTTTTTTTTTTTTACTGAGCTGGATTTTGACAATGATGTTAAGCTGGCATAAGTCTGAGGCTTTCCACCTGCTATGTTTACAGCTGTTAAACTGAATTCAGATGTAATTGTTAGTGAGGTATTTTATATAACTTCTTAACATTTTGTCATTATCTGTCGTAGGCAATTCAGATGGAGCAACATATAAATCAGGTTGGGAATCCCTTTCAACCAGAGGCCAAATTCGATTTTGGAGAAGCTCTCTGAGGGCCGCATGCCAGTGGTGGGTAGGGCTGAAGGCAAAGTGGCTTGGGACCAGGGATGTATGGATTTTGTTAAATCCATTCTGTCTGTGTTCCACAGATTGTCAGGCTTCTTTCATTCCATCGTCCGCTCATTAACGAAATTGGATTTTATGTACCTTAATTTCATTCCTGTTTGCAAATGTGCATTAGGACTATTTGTGCACTGCATTTGTGCAAATGTGCATTTGTGCAAATCCTCCCCAAAAGGTGTTTTTTTTTTTTAATGGTTTGCAAGTCCATGGAAACCATGCGACTCGGAAAAAGCTGGTTCGCTCTGGAATATGCAGGTCAGATTCACGGAAATCCAAACTCATCAAAAATACCAGCATATTTTAGCTTAAATCTCTTATTGACAGTAACTAAGCCTCAGGAGAGGCATTTCAGCCTTTTAGAATTGGGGGGGGGGGTAATGTGCAAAAGCTAGGAAAGCACCAAACAATTGGTGGGTGGGGGGAAGGGGGTGGTGCCAGGGGATGGGCACATGGTCACCTGGGGGACCCCAGAAAGCCAGGTTTGGCCCCTGGGCCTGAGGTTCCCCATCCCTGCTATGCATTGTAATACATTAAATAGTTAGGGTGTGCTATTAGGAGGTTAGGGTGTACCTCCTAGTGGCCCTGAGGCTGAAGCTCATGCTCCCTGGCGCAAGCACAGCTGTGCATACATGGAGGAATCATCATTGCCCAGGGGATGGTTCTTGTTCTCCTGCATAAGGGTGCATGGACTTGAAGGACAATCTGGGAGGAAAGTGCTGGCTCCCCACCCTGGCCAATGGCTGACACAATGCGGTGTGTGCATGTCTGTATGTGTGCTGACCAAGGGAAGGGAGGAGAGTGATCCTTCCCAGCTGCACATGGACTGGAGGGCTCATGACCTTAATTATGAAGCTGTGCATGAGCACTGCAGGTCCTCTCTCCCCACTTCCTATCATCCACCGGCTTTACTGCAAAATTCCTGGTTTGCATTAAGCCAGAATTCTCTGTTATATCTGAACTAGAGAAATTTGGCTTAAGGTTGGTTAACAAACCAGGATAATAAGCCGGGAGGAGAGGAGGGGAGAGGTGAGGGAGGAGTATGCGGCACCATGTTTTATGAAGCCGTGGACAAATAATCCAAAAGCAATCCTTATCAGGAGCACTGGCTGTGGGCCCAAAAGAATCTTCATGCACTTCGGAGGCAATCATGTGCAACCATAATGGCAGTTGTGGATCCAGCCATGCATCTTTCCAAGATGTCCACCTCAGATGTAGATAGAACTTCCTATGCCCAACCAGTACTTAAGAGTATATGTATATGTTTTTATTCCAAGTGAAAAGGGTTGAGTAATCTGAATAGACTCTTAATAGAATTGCTGTGCTTTTTCTCCAAGTATTTTAGTGGATGAAACGTGCAGTAAAAATTACTTTTACAGTCCTACATATAAATTGCATTAAAAAAAAAAAAAAAGGAAGCCAGCACTTTCAAAGAGATCCAAAAACCCGCATCTACAAAAATAGGGGGAAAATGTGTAGCAGTCTCTCTGCAGGAAGAGTCTTGCTGCTCCAGCCCAGGCACAGCTGCACTGAGCCAGAGACTGGCAGATCTGGGCATAGTCTTCAGGCACTTTCTCCAAATGCTAAGCTACCTCCTAGTGGCCCTGAGGCTGAAGCTCATGCTGAGACCCGTTCAGCTCTTGTTCATGTTTGCCTAGAGCCTTTTGTATTTTGCAAGCTGCCAAAAATATAAAATAAAAAGATTTCTCACACCAAATTTAGTTTCTAAATCTATTTGATATAACTAGGTGTTATAAACTACTTCTATGAGTTGATTTGATCATGCAGTTTCCCAACAAGGGCTTAATCTTGTCACAAAAATGTTACTAATGTATATTATGTGCTTTTTGATGCACATGTTACTGTGCAAGTCCAGCATACCTCTAAAGCTGGGGGAGGCAATATGCAGCCCTACAGCACAGACCCCGTCCCCTCGATTCACAGCGTGTCCGGGGGGGGGGGGTTAACCTTATTTGTTTGTTTATTTTAGCTGGTGGGGAATGGCATCAGTAGCAATACAGAGTGACAAAAGTGTCAATTTTAGCTTGTTTGCTATGAATAGCTACGTTTTCACACAGCACCTTGTTCATTTACGTGTGAGCCGTAGATTCCCACATTTGCGAGAGTAGCCATGTCTATCTCCTTGGCCCCCTACATTCAGTTGCCAGGCTGTGCCATTCCTCCCTCTACAACATTACAAAACTCTGTCTGTGTCTCTGCCCTTCAGCTAAAACTCTGGTTCAGCCTCTCTCTGGTCACCTCCTGCCAACAACTGCAACCTTCTTGCCTTCTGTTTTCACACCTCAGTCCTCTCATCTCTATCCAAAATGCCACTGGCAAAAATGATTAGGTCTCTCCCACTGCATGATTGCCATTCCCATCCTCAGATCACTTTCCTGGCTTCTCATCCCCTCCTGTATCCAGCACAAACTTGACTTTTAAAGCCACTCATGCCCTTGCTTCCAGCCTATCATTTGGCTGCAGCTTTTTGTTTTTGTGCTTGGCTGTTTACTCTACCACGCTTAGTGATAGCAACTCTCCTCTCCTGCTACCTTAAATTACTCTGTCAGTTGTCTCTTGCTGCCTCCCAGGCACAGAATTGCTTCCCTGAATGCATGCATTGTCCCACCTTTCTTCCTTCCTGCCAGTCCCTCTGGAAAATAGCTTTTTCTGTATGGCCTTTGGCTTATACTCTTAATCCTCATCCTGATGTCTTTCTTTTCCTCCTCTGTTCTTTCTCCACTGTCTATTTTACATTGTAACCTCCTTGGGAAAGTCCAGTTACATTGCCGTTTAACTCTGTAAAGCTCCATGCGTCAGTTAATTACCCTGCTCTGTGTGTCAGGAGTATGTTGAGGTGATTCATACATTATGAAATAGCCCCAGTTTATGACAACAACATAAGAGGTCTACTGACACAGACTGTGTAATTTTCAAGACCCAACTTTGACTGGACCCTGAACTAGGGGTGGACAATTCTGTCAGTTTTGCTTTCTCCCACATTCATTTAAAAATAAAAATAAAAAAACTCACGTTCTTTCAATCCTGTTTATGAAGAAATCTGCAAATTTTTGGTAAGTTCTGATTAAAAACAAAACAAAAAACACACCAAAAAAATTCTCGCCTCTCTGCACTGGACAAATTCAATGGGTAAAGCTATTCCGAGCAATGAGAGGACAATGTTGTACCTGCCCTAAGTAAGACAGTACAACCCTGAAGAAAAGCTGAGGGGACAGGAGGAGATGGCCAATGGAATCTGGGTTCCCAATTACCCCTGAAAGAAACACGAAGTAGAAGTCCCAGGGAGGTCAGGATAACTGAAAGAATGGAGCTAGCCCAAAAGTTGGGGAGACATTACTTCCTGACTGGAGAC
Organism: Shinisaurus crocodilurus; assembly: GCA_021292165.1. NCBI lineage: Eukaryota > Metazoa > Chordata > Lepidosauria > Squamata > Shinisauridae > Shinisaurus > Shinisaurus crocodilurus. The sequence continues at coordinate 92,454,445 of CM037878.1, read as the reverse complement.
TGAATTCTTATTCTACATCTACACAGTGACATAACTGGTGGAGAAAACTAGAATAAAAGATATAGATTCACTTATAGATTCACTTATCTGGTGGTCTGTGTAGTTATGGAAGTTATGGGAGTCATGGAAGAGGGCAAGTTCGATGTCCCTTACAGTGTGTGTGTGTGTGTGTGTGTGTGCGTGTGCGTGTGCGTGTGCGCGTGTGTAACACAGTCACAGAACAAAGAGGCCTGTGGCTCACGCTGGCTCAGCTTGTCTGAGCGTGGAAAGCTAAGTAGGATCAGGCCTGGTTATTACTTGGATGGGAGACCCCTCCTCTAGTTTCCTGCATTGAGCAGGGGGTTGGACTCGATAGCCTTGTAGGCTCCTTCCAACTCTATGATCTATGAAAACACAACAAACTGACCACAAAAGGGAGGAAGGAAATCCGTTTTTATCCTACCCGATAACTTAACATTAAGGGCACCTAGCCAAAAAATCCCCGAAACTATCCTTCTGAAAAGTTGCAGGCTTTATCTCTAGGGGCACCTCTTTGATGTAGTCTATTGTCATACAAATTGCCCCCAAAAAAATCAGAGAGGGAGGGTAAGTAAATCTTTTTTAAAACCCCATAAACTATAAAGGGTGCTCTTGCACAACCCCCCTTGCACCTCTCTCTCTCTCTCTGAATTTTGGAAGGTTTCATCCTCTTGGAGGAGGGTACGAGACCTGCAGATCTCATTCATTTCTGCCAAGCTATTTAAAATATATTGGCAGGTTCCCTTTAAAAAAAAATAAATCAAAATTTAAAGGCTAGTTGCACAAAAAGCCTGAATCTATGTGTCTGAACTTTGGCAGGCTTAATCCACTCAGAAGGGGCTATGCTATTGCATCTGTAAAAATACAAAAAGGTTATAACTGTTTGTTGATGTCCCAGTGATGATCAATGGGGACTCACAAAGCTTCAGATTTCCTGAAACGAGGTTTTGATTCCGGCCAAGCTGACCTGGGCAGCCTTCAGTGCTCTCCAAGCTGAATTGGACAGTTTCCAAATTTCCAAACAGGCATCTAGACTGCATCTTGTTGGTGGTGTGCACCCCAGTTTAAAATCTGTTGCCTTACTAAGAAGAAAATTTGACAGATTTAAGAATGCTCAAACCATAGATGTATTTTTTCTAATATACATCTGTGGAGAAAGCCAACCTAAACCCCCTGCCTGACACACACACACTCACCAAGGAGGGGGGAAGGAGGGGGAGACAACCAGTCTCCACAGATGCCAAAGGGGACAAACAACATCTACATAGAATCACCCCAGGGGGGAAGGCAGGAAGCATCACCAGGTTTGTCAATGCTCTTGCATATCAGCCCCATCTACATAAGACTTGAATACCTCTCCAGGGCAGACGCTTCAGCACCCCTAAGAAATGGCCACTCAACACCATAGGATGGGACCATTAAGCAAGTGGCTTCAAAGGGACCCCATCCCATGGGGGGAAGGTGTCACCCCACCTGACCCAAAAGGCCGCCCCTCAGGGAGGGTGTCAACCCACCTGATCACGGAGGGAGGGGCTACCTGAAACACCAAGGTATAAAACACCCTGCACAAGGGAACTTTTCTCTGGACCTGATCAGCAATCTTGCCCATGCCTGGGGTAAGGGGACAAAGGATCAGCAACCCCGGGAAACCAAGCTGAAATCACTGGCCGCTTGGGTTGACCGGACCCCAGGAAACCAAGCTGAAATCACTGGCCGCTTGGGTTGACCGGACCCCCGGGAAACCAAGCTGAAATCACTCACAAGCCACTTGGGTAGACCGGGCCCCGCCGGGAACCCAGCTAGCCGCTTGGGTAGACCGGGCCCCGCCGGGAACCCAGCTAGCCGCTTGGGTAGACCGGGCCTCCGCCGGGAACTTGATTCCGGCCAAGCTGAACTGGACAGTTTCCAAATTTCCAAACAGGCATCTAGACTGCATCTTGTTGGTGGTGTGCACCCCAGTTTAAAATCTGTTGCCTTACTAAGAAGAAAATTTGACAGATTTAAGAATGCTCAAACCATAGATATATTTTTTCTAATATACATCTGACTCACTGTGGATAAAATTGCAAAATACTTTCTTCGAAATATATAGAAAAGAAAAGGAGTGATTGGGGGGGGGAAACAGTCTCAAATGATGAATGAAGAACAAGAAGTTAATAGCAAAATAGGACATTATTTCATTTCCACAGACCTTAACTTCTGTCACCGTTGACTATGAGTCCTTGCATATATGTTTGTTTTTAAAAAATGAAGAATGCTGCAATTACTGTAAATCTCAGCAAAATATTTTTTTTAGAATCAAATGAAACTTTTCTATAACTGACACAAATTCAAATTTTTCATTGAGAGCCAGTGTGGCGTAGTGGTGAGAGTGTTGGACTGGGACTCGGGAGATCCGGGTTCGAGTCCCCGCTCGGCCATGAAACCCACTGGGTGACTTTGGGCCAGTCACTGACTCTCAGCCTAACCTACCTCACAGGGTTGTTGTGAGGATGAAGTGGAGAGGAGGAGGAGGATTATGTAAGTCGCCTTGGGTTCCTCACAGGAAAAAAGGTGGGGTATAAATATAATAAAATAAATAAATAAATCTTCTTTATATTTTCTATGAGAGGACAATATTTACCCCCACCCCCTAATTACTGGCAGACAACAATGAATTAATCAGAATTATGTAAGAATAAGAGAACAACCAGAAAATCAGTTTTATTCTGTAGCAAGATAGAAGTACTATGACATTTACCAAATAAGCTATATGGGATAGCATTAGCTGAAACATACCAGTGGCTGATGAACATGGGAACAGGTATCCAATTTTCAAACTACTTCGGCCTTAATCGAGAGAACTATGCCCTGAGAACAAATGCATGAAAGAGCTTGTTGCTTGTTTTCCTTTCCTTTCCTTTGATGCATAAATAGTCGTCGTCCCCCCCTAAATGTACAGGCCTGATAGGTAGGAATGTTACAGAGGCTGTTCAGTCCAAGTCCGGTATAGAAATAATATTTTTTTAAAAAAACATCAGAAGCTGGGCTGGGCCTTGAAGTTGCCCATCAACAGCACCTGGACAGCAGACTGAGCAAGGCACACAGCAGGTCACCTGGTCACAGTCTTCCACACTATGGTGGGATGTACTGTATTTCTATTTAAATTATTATAATTATTTCTGATTTGCATTTATTACCATTTACAAATTTAATTCAAATTGGTGTCCTCTTTTTTGGTGACACATTCCCTCAGTTTTGGAGATGCATAAGTGGTCACCCTAGTCCTGTAGAACAGTGTTCTCCAATCCTTGGGTCCCCAGTTGTAGGTCAAAAACATCTGGGGACCCAAGGTTGGAGAACACTGCTGTAGAACATATTTTAAAAAGGAGATTTCTCACTCTGTGTCTGTAATTTAATTATTTATGCACAGACGACACTTTCATGAAAAAGAAACCTTGAGTGGGGGGAGGCTACAGTTGCCACAGCAACAACCAACACACTGCCTATCAAGAGAGTGGTTGTTGTTTTTTAAAAAATAAACTGTAGGTATCAGGAATACATACCAAGAACATAACAAGTTACCAGTAGTTTTCTGGACAATTAAAGGTGTTGGTTTTAACTTTTAAAGTGTGAATCAGCTTAGGTTCTGGCTATCTCAGGGACCACCTAATCTCGGTATGAACTTGCTAAGTTATTGCTAATTAGAAAATACTTGCTCAGGACCAGCAGGAGAGGCACTTTTGAAGACACCCTCACCTGCAAGGGTCCACTTGTCAGAATCAGAAAAGACATTCAGGGAGGCTGGTGACTCCTCTGTCAGTGGGGCTCCTCATCCATTGCAGCTTTTATTCTGAGCTTTATAGGAATTATCCATGGTACTATACTCCATCCCCAAAATAGGTTCGCTACCATAGAGTGACATGGATAGCTCCTACAAAGCTCAGAATAAAAGCTGCAATGGATAAGGAGTCCCACTGACATAGGAGTCACCAGCCTCCCCTTGACATTCCCCTGTGTTGCTCCCAAATCCGAGAACTCTCCCAAACCCTTTGGAGTTCTGACGGGTCCCCACTCTCTCTGCATTCAGGAAGGGCATCAAGACATCATTTTAACTTGGCTTTTTAAACTGTTGATATGGTTTTGAATGCTGTTGTGTGTTTTTTACTATTTTAGAATGGTTTTTTTTAATGTTCTGAACCTTTTGTATGCCATGTTAATGGAAAGGAGGATTATATGTGGAAGCCTATTACTAATTTAATCAACTGCAAGGCTGTTCACTGCATGGTCTCTTAGGGCCCGGAAGACTCTTTACAATTAAAGCAACACAGACTAGCTATATCAACAAAAGGGTTTTATTGTACAAACGGTATATCAACAAAAGGGTTTTATTCTCCTCACAAACAAGCTGTTGGTCTTGCATACTTGGTTAGTGCATGCTGGTACTGCTCAGAATCCATTAAAGTCCACTGGAGTCAGCATGGCTGGAGGAGAGCCAGCCACACATGTCTTTCCTCAAGGAAGGTCAGGGAAAAGAGAGAGATCTTACCTCCAATGTAAGATTCACCGGGATGCAGGAAGAAGTAGGCGTGGTTAGTTAAGCATGCAGGGTCAGTCCCTGATAGTCCCATTAACCCATTCATAGATTTCATAGGTCATAGAGTTGGAAGGAGCCTACAAGGCCATCGAGTCCAACCCCCCTGCTCAATGCAGGCCAGGAAACTAGAGGAGGGGTCTCCCATCCAAGTAATAACCAGGCCTGACCCTGCTTAGCTTTCCACGCTCAGACAAGCTGAGCCAGCGTAGGCCACAGGCCTGTATCTATCTTCCCCTAGTAACTCTATGCAGGCAATGTTACCCAAATATCTAACATATGTTTAGTCTCAGAAGGGCACTATAGAAATACAATAAATAAATAAGCTACTGCATCCTTGTTAGCATTCAGGATTCTTTAATTTATTGAGATTTATATTAAGAAGAAAACAGTGACTGGACATTATTCTTTTCAGCAGCTAGGCTCTTACCACCATTTATTGTTTGAAAGAAATATAAACAGTTTTAATAAATACGTATTATTCATATATGGTGGGAAGCAATATTTTAATCTTACTGTCGCTATATTTGCAGTATCTCCATCTTCTTTTGCATGTAATTTTAAGTGCAAAAGTACATTTGCTTTCCTCTTCGCTTCTCATTCCTTTCCCCCTTTGTATCATGCTCACTAGATTGTGAGCCAACAGGCAAGGAATGTCTTGTGTTTTTCTGAAATCTCTACAGAATGCATAGGGGGAAAAATGATACTTTATAACTGAATAATAATCTGATAGCATGCCCTACTGGCTGAAAGGGGGCCATTGGAGAGAGCAAAAAAATGTGCATGCAACTCCCGCATTTATCATAAGTTGCAATAGTCAGCAGTACCTTAGGCTACACAAGAATGAAGGAGATTCTGGGGAGGGAAAGGGGTCTGGCGAAACCCTCTCCTTCCTGCCTGGAATTGGAAAACACTGTGGGTTCAATCCAGCTGTAGTCATACTTGGAGCAGATCCATTGTAATCAATGGCACTTGCATCCATCATGAATAACTTAAGTCCCATTAATGTGAATGGGTCTACTGTAAGTAGGGATGTGTGTGGATCTTGATAGGGGGCGGAAGCACTCGACCCCCCCCAAGCCCCACAGCACTTACCTTTTCCCCGGCTCGGCACATCTCCCTGGAGAGGAGCCAGGGAGAGGTACTTCCGGGTTCCTAGTGCTTCAGTTTTAACGTAAGTACCATAGGAAACCACCTTAAATGGCTGTGATTTGCTATTCACGGCCGTTTTAAGGTGTTTTTCTATGGTATTTACATTAAAAACACAGCGACGGGTCCCGTCCCGTCAGTTCCTGGCACAGTGCCGGGACCTGTCGCGTCATTTCTGGTCCCTGGAAAGTCCGCCGGGAGCCTCACTGTCACTGCAGGAGAAATCAAGCGGTGGGGGTGCTCACCGAGCATAAGGTGAGCATCCCAACAGGTACACGTACATCACTAAGAGAGTGGATCCAACCAGTGAGTGCTGTCATAGGTCCAAGGTGCCTAGTCACCTGTAGTGTTGGTGTTGAGCCTCTTTCAGCCCAAAGGCCGAATTCCATTTCAGAGAAGTTCTCGAGAGTCACATTCCAGTGGTGGGCGGGGCCAGAGGCAAAAGGGGTGGGGCCAAAAATACAAGCATATGTAATCTTAAAACTCTTACTGCCAATAGCCAAGCCTTAGGAGAGGCATATCAACCTTTTAGAATGGGGGGGGGGGGGACTGTACAAAAAGTGAGAAGCCACCCAACCATCAGTGGTCAGGGGAAAGGCGTGTGGCCAGGAGATGGGGCTGTGGTTATCTGGGGAACCCTGAAGGTCAGATTAGGACCCCAGGAGGGCCAGATTTAACCCCTGGGTCTGAGGTTCTACACACCAGGCCCAGAGAGTAGGGCAGTGGTTCCCAACCTTGGGTCCCAAGATGTTGCTGGACTACAGCTCCCAGCATACCCTGCCAGCATGGCTAATGACAAGGGATGCTGGGAGCGGTAGTCCAGCAACATCGTGGGACCCAAGGTTGGGAACCACTGGCGTAGGGTGACCACCTGCAACCTGGACACCAAATGTATACTTTTAGATGATGGAGTCACAGGTAAGACCACTGTGGCTCTTGTTGCTGCCTGTTTGTGTTGTCTGGCTCTCTCTCATCATCCCTGGAGTTCTGTGAAACATCCCATGAGTTCTGCTTGCCAAGCAGGCAAGGAGGGGATGAACAACAGGATGAGGTAGGACAGATGCCTTGTCTCCTGCTGAACCATGTCTTGGTTGCAAAGTTACAACTTTAACATAGGGATGGGAGCCTGATGAAATCAAGGGCAGTGGTGGTGGTGGTGGTGGTGGTCAATTCTGACTTGGCTGAGAGACTAATAAGTGAAGGTTGGTTAATTCCAGAAGTTTCTTCATGTTCCTATCAAATGCAACCTCTTCAAAGGCATAGGCACATGATGGCACCCAACCACAACTTTCACCCTAAAATGGTTTTACAACAATCCTACAGCTGAAGCATCTACAGGGCAGAGCTGTTGGGAAAGCATTGGAGGGCTAGATGGAGCCTGCAAGACCTACGGTGCCTTCCCCAGTTCTAAAATTTAAATATACATCCCATTTATATTACTTCAGTCCTTTGCCTCAATGAAACTGCTACCACGCTTTCTTTGGGGCATGGCATAGCTCTACATGTCTGAACCTGTTTCTGTGTTTCAGGTTCAGTTCCCCCAGGAATAATGATGAATGATAGGGAAAAATTAATCTGATGCTTTGGGAACCTCTTTACTCTGTAGCCCTGGCTTGATTCCTGCTGAAGAACAGGCTGCTTTCAGTTTAGTAGAGCTGGCCCAGAAACTAGCAGATTAACAGGAGCACAGGTAACAGACAGATGTTGGTCTAGATAGTGGAGTGTGCCCATAAGTTTCCCAGCAAGGGAAAACAGAGCTGAACCTTTGGGATGCAACCCAGAAAGGAGTTTTATTAAAAGGCCGTAACATACAAACTTACAGTTGTGTTGCTAAAGGCTATTCCAGAAGGCCAGGGCCAAGGACCAAGGGCAAAGGAATGAGAGTGGTGAAGCAGCTTGTGGCTGTGCCTAGAGATCCTAGACAGAGAGAGGTAGATGGTAGAGACTGAGTGAGGGGAAAATGAGAGCCAGTGAACTCGAAGATAAGGAAAGGAAGTTGGAGACAGGGAAGCAGAGGGTTACCCATCATCAGTCTGCTGAGAGGAAAAGATAAGGGAAAGGGAATCCTCAGCAGGGAAATTAGGCATTCCCAGACCATGACAGAGTGTCTGCTAGGCAGGAGTGCAAAGAGTCCAAAAATGCATGTCAGGCGATACAATTCCTAGGAGTTGTATCGGATAGAAACATGGGTGGCGGGCTGGAATGCAAAGGCAGGCATGCGGCAAGGAGCTTTGAAAGAGATCCATGGGTACCATAGATACCAACAAGACTAGTCTCCAAAATGCACACTTAGGCAAGGGGTCCAAAAGCAATTATATTATTTGAAAACAGAAACAAGTGTGTCTGCTGAACGGGCTTTTTGGGTTTTTTTTTCCACAGAGGAATGAAAGGGGTGGAGATGCCTGGGCTACCTTCTGAAAAGAGATATTGTAGGTGCAGGATGGAAATCTAGGTAGATCACAAAAGCCCTTGCTATTGTCATTTAATGAGTGGCAGAGTATTGCCCCACTTGCATTAGTGTGCAGGGAAATTGGCTTTAACACACTCTAGAGTTCCATAGCACTTAGAAATTAGAATTCTCCCTTTTCTATTTCAATAGAAGGTGGAGGCTGGGAATATGAGATAATGATGCAATTCTGTGCATAGTTATGTACACATTAATCCTATATGTTACTGAAGCTGCAATGGTGCAACGTTGAAGCCCATAAAACTAGTTCGTAGCCTTTATTTAGCCACTCTTTATCAAGAAAGTACCATTGTAAGAGGGCACAGTCAGCTCATAAGTCAGCTCCTAAGTTAGCTCCTAAGCTATCCCTACTGAAATGACTGAAAATGTTCTTGCACAGGGCCGATTCATTTCAAGAGCAACCTCCTGGTGGATTATACCCAAATAGTTTTGCATTATGTATGCCATTATTAATTTTTTTTAGAAACAAAGAAAACACATTCACGGAGGACCAATATCAAAGCACAGAAGTAGCACTGAGATGTTCTTTCTTCCTCTTACCCCAGCTGTTGCATAGCATTGCAACTTTTATACAGATACCAGAAGAACAGCTCAGCATGGCTCAGCTTCCCACAATCTGCTGCCATTTTCATATTCTCATCCTGCGGCTGCCCTGTGGATTTGTAAAGTTTAGCTTTTTTAAAAATCATGCATTTCGGAAGTCAACATTTCCTTCTGATTTGATCTCTGATTTTGAAAAATTTGGAGACTCATACGTTATAGCAGTTTCAACTATTAAACTGAAGTTTTTGGTTCATTTGTTTCATGTTATTGTCATTTTAAACTGTGCTTTTAAATTCGGTTCTAAACTTTTTAACTACATTGTATGTTTTTATTGTTGGTTTTTATGTGGATTTTATTGTATGAATTGTTGTGAACCGGCGAGAGAGCTTCGGCTGTGGGGTGGTATAGAAATGAAATAAATAATAATAATAATTTTCTCATACATTTTCTTATCTTTTTGCCCCCAGGCATATAGGCCATTGTGATGGAATCACACAACCATGTTACCTCCAGGCTTCAGACTCAGGGCCAGCAAATGATTACTTCACTTCCACCCTAGCCTTTTTCTCTGGAATTGCTATCCTTTGTTCACTCACTTTTTTTGAAAAATCATTGCCAAATAGTTGCATTTTTTTTAATGTTGTCCTCCCATGTTTTTTTCTGTGGCATTTATTTACTTATTTACTAGTGGATGGACTTGGCTTCTGATGAGTTGGAATAAACCTTCAAACTTATGCAACTGTCAGAGTTGGACACATTGCACCTGACCCATCTGAGTGAAGGCATGCCCATAGACACCCCTAGACATAGCCCCTGCCATGGTGCACCCCTATAGACTCCCTAAGGGAGGGGTCTGTCCACTCCATTCCCCTGAGGGGGAGATTCCCCACAGCACAGTAGAGAGGGAAGAACTCTGTCCCTTGACCTACTAATCTCCTGTGGCTTCCAACTGTATAGACTGCAAAGTTATGTGAAGGTTAGGGAAGTCTGCTCCTAGTGGCTGAAGATATCACTGCAGGGTTCAACCACATGGCCACATTAAAATTGATCAAAATACTTTCATGTTAAATTAAACACAAAATAAGCCTGAGATGCATGCCCCTAGGGTCCCCTTAGTATGCATGCCAAGTTTCAGGTGTCTAGGTTTCATGCTCTTGGTGTCATGGTACCTATAGATGGACAGACATCCTCTTTTATTATTATGGATCAATAAAATTCAACTGCAGCACCAATCTATCCAATGTGAACAGGCAAAACACTATGGAGGGCTCCTGAGCCTTTATTTAAAAGCTTCCTGTTTGGTTCAGGCCTTTTATTGCTTCCTATGTAATGTGTCTGGGAGATTAACTAGTCAGCTTCTGTTCTCTGGGGGTGGGAGGAGAGATATTTAATTACTGGTTTCCTTGTTTCCCTTTCCTCCCCTTTCCTTTCTTTTGGAAACAAATAATACCATCATTTTTCTACAAAAGAAAGAACATGAAACCAATAATTAAATACACACAAACCCTCAAGGGAACAGAAACAAACTACTTAAAAGTCAACTAAGGGCCAATTATCACCAATCTCCCCAACTGCACTAAACTGGAAGCAATAAAAGGGGCAGAAACTGTAATAGCAAGCTACTAATTAACATTGTATGGTGTCTTTGCTGAGTAGGATTTACTTGTGAGTAAACATAAGAGAAGGATCTTGGCCATGAAAAAATTCATTGCTTGATAATATAACCCTATATTATCTGCTGCATGGATCCCATGTTTTAATTCTATTCCAGCTAACTGAAATACCTCAGCAGTGCTTAAGGGCTGTAGTGTGGAAGAAACCAAGAATACTTCATGCATCATAACTCCTTCTTCAACTTGCTTATGGGTTTATATACAAAGGAAAGGAAATAGTCTGCAGTGTGACAATAGTTGTACCACCATCTCAACCTGTGCTACAGCTGACAGTTATGGAGGAATTCTGAAAGAACAGCTATCACTTGAGTATGTTACCCATCCACTGAGCCCTGACCATGGCCTGCCCTACCATTAGGCAGCACTCTGTCTCAGGCAGCAATTGGTGGGAGGCAGCACTGGCAGCCCCCTCCCCAAACCATTCTTCTGGAGCCTCTTGGTCTTTCCCACCTCTTGGATCTCTGTGTGTCACACAGTCTGTCCTGTACCCCACCCCCCAAATAGTCTGCTACCCTCAGGTGAGGTGGAGGACCCTATCCCATTGTCAGTGTTAGATTCAGCTGTCAGTCCAGTCACTTTCTATCTGTGCAATGGATGGTGGCACCATCTTGTTCTCCACTTCAGGCAGCAAAATGTCTTGGGCTGGCCCTGACTGACTGGCCAAAAGAAGGAAGATCCATGATGAAATTTGGGCTCATCCCTCCATAAAGTGTGCTGCTTGAACCCAAACACACTACATCCTGGATAGTACATCCTACCACTACAGGAAAATTTAGCTCCTGAACAGCAGAGGCTCATCCCACTTCTGATCATGGGCAATCAAGACAGCCCATCTTCCCCTTACAGAGATCTGATTATTCCCTCCTCCCAGGGGAGGATCGTGACTCCTATGTCAGTTATCCATTTCAGCTTTTATTCTGAGCTTTATAGGAGCTATTCAGGGTTCTCCACAGTGGTGAACCTATTTTGGGGGTGGAATTCAGCACCATGGACAGCTCCTATAAAGCTCAGAATAAAAGCTGAAATGTCTACAGAGCCCCACTGACATAGGCATTCCCAGCCTCCCCTTCCCCAGTTTCCTTTACTCAACTTTCCCCTAAGGAAGGACTCCCATCATAAGGACCCTAACTTCACACACACTGTACACACACACACACACACACACACACACCTGTCACACACACCCTCTCCCAAGCGTGTGTGTGTGTGTGTGTGTGTGTGTGTGTGTGTCTTGAGGCTCCAAATGTCTCCCCACTCCTTCAGCCTCCTGGGCCATAGTAGCATTGCCCCTGAAGAAAGGGAGATTGCATTTTCCCTAGCAACAAAATAATGCAGTTTGAGTGCTGGGAAAATGTGATGGAAAACCAGAAGGTGCTATATTTAGGAAAATATCTCTCTGGTTCCTTCACACAGTTGGATAGCAACAACTCTGTATTTCTTGCGTGGAAACAAAATCCTCCAGAAAAGTCCTTATAATCCAGGATCCCTTTCCTTGGATGCTTCCAGACAGCTGCTAGCACTTCCAATTAGAAGTCATTGTGCAGCTATTCTATCTTTTTCCTCTTAGTGGATTTTCTGCATGAAGAAAAAAAGTGGTGGGGAAACCCAGGAGGCTTCTGAGTGGAAACCAGCATCAACTGGATCCTGGGTAAAAATCCATGAATGAGGCAGAGTGATTGCATGATAATAATAATAATTTAAAAAGCCTTTTTCTGGAAGAACTTCTTTTTATCTTACCTAGAATCGTTACATTTGTCTCATAATAAATTTCCATCTCCCTGTATTTCAGAGGCTCAGATGTATACAGCATTTAGTAGGCGCTCAGGGCAGTTCTTAGGAGCTAGGAAAGGAAAGCCAGCAAATAGGAGATTAATCACAGCTGTAAGCGACCATTAATTTGCTTTGTTTTTCAGATCAGCCCACAATGATTGCCTTTGGGAGGTCTAGTGGTGATGATGTGACATGTTTAATCAGCAAGTAAATGACTAGCAGTATGATGAGAATTCAAACGCAATCCATCTCCAATACCTAGGTAAAATAAACCACCTTCCAGTTACAGTTTTCAGTGCACCGCATTGTACATAAAGTGGTTTCCTCCCTGACATTTAAGATTCAGCATACCTTGGCATTTTCTTGCTCCACTAAGCAACGCAGGCTGATCTTCTGTAGCATAATGTGATTCCAGGAAATCACCAGTCCACAGGAGCTTTTTAATCTCAAACTCAGAACTGCGGATATTGTTCACTTTTTGAAGTGCTTAACTGGCCTTTGGAAAGAGAGAGGGAACTTGTATAACAAAGCTGATGGTGCAGGGAACGTGCATAATAATAGAAGCTCAGCTAGAATGTATACCACAGGTTAGAAAAGGTAGCACCAAGTCCAAGAGGTCACTAGCCCTGCCAGAAGAATTAATTAATCCCCCCCTTCTTCCCTCTCCATTCCTTTTTCCTTGTGTGTCATGTCTTTCTAGATTGTATGCCTGCGGGCAGGGACTGTCTTCTTTAATTGATTATATGTAAGCCACTCTGGGAGCCTTTTTGGCTGAAGAGAGGCATAAACATATTTCAAATAAATAAACGGTTAACAAGCAATGTCAAAAAAGCTATTAGAGAAAAGAAGCCTTCCTTTAGAAAATGGAAGTCTTGCCGAAATGAGGAAAACAAAAGGGAACACAAAGGCAATGCAAGCAGACAATAAGAGGTACAAAACAGCATTTTGAGGAGCATATCACTAACAACATCAAGGCCAACAATAAAGAATTATTTAAATAGATTAGAAGCAGGTAACCAGCTAGGGAGGCAGTTGGACCATTGGACAACAATGGAGTTAAATGAGTACTAAAGGAGGATAAGGAGATTGTGGAGAAGCTGAATGAATTGCGCATGTAAGAGGAGGAAATGAAGAGTAAAGACACAGAAATATGGTATCAAATCAGGGCCACATTTCAATATCAAAGATCTGCAAAGGGAGGAGTGTGGGTATTAACTAAAACCAGCCAGCGGTCAGTGGAGCATATCTGGGTGAAAACATCCAAACCAGAGTGGTGGCGCTGTGTGACTCACCACCACCCCAAGTTCTACACCACTTGGTGCTGGAGGGCCTTCCCAGTGTCACCTTCACATGGTGCCGCAACTGACAACTGATGAGGATGAGAAGGGTCGACCCCAAAGGCCACACAACCAAGCCCACAGACCACAGACCAAGCCACACAACTCAGCAACGGGGAGCCTTGGGTTGTCGCCAGTCACCTAAAAGGTGACATTGGATGTTCACCGAAACCCTAACCCCACTGCCTATTCCCGCACTTTCTGCAAATGTGACCGAATGAAATAAATAACCCAAAATAAAAAAACCCTACCCTGACTCACAGTGTAGAGTAGGTGAAACACGCCCATTGCTCCTGGCCAATCAAGGCAATGGAAAAAAAGGAGAGAACTAGGTTCTCAGGATGCAAAAATCTTTATTAAAGGAGCCCGACGCATTTCGGCCTGTGTATTTTTCAAGGCCTTCCTCAAGGGGCTGTGAATATTCAAAATACATACATTAAATTAAATTAACATGGTGAGGACAACACATAATAAAAATACTTTCTCATTGTGTATAGAATTTCTTTACATTCTTAATAGAAATCATTTCAAAACATTTTCTTAAAAATGAGAAACAAGTACTGCTTTTTTAAAAAAAGGAATACATTTTCTTTATATAAATTATAACTTACTTGTAAAAGAGTCTGCAGATTTCTTAAACAACTAATGTCTTTCACTGTTTCAGTGGCGACTGAAAAAATAGATCTTTTTGAACGTGATTATATTATGGTACAGTTTTTTTCTTTTTTCTCGATGTTATCTCGTTGGCAAAATGTCAAGGACACCCAGTCAGGACACAGCTTGTTGTAAAGCACTACAGTGATTTTGCAGTCACATTAATGGGAACAGTTCCAAATCCTCATTAAGACCTATTGGTTTTAAAGGATTTAATTTAATAATCCTGAGAGGACTCTCTGCTGTGCTGGGGAAGAGGTTTGTGCTCCTGCTGGGGTTTGGCCCTCTGCTCCCTGCTCCCTCCTCCCACCAAGCAGGCCTGACTGAACTGCTCTTCACCATCCTCAGCTGTATAAAGGAAGGCCTGCCTGAGAGGACTCTTTGTGCACTGGGGAAGAGGTTTGTGCTCCTGCTGGGGTTTGGCCCTCTGCTCCCTCCTCCCACCAAGCAGGCCTGACTGAACTGCTCTTCACCATCCTCAGCTGAATAAAGGAAGGCCTGCCTGGGAGGACTCTCTGCTGCGCTGGAGAAGATTCCCCCCCCCTTTTCTTTTTCGGGTATTCTAGTTCTATAACTTACAGGAGTTACACTTTTAGCTGATTTTAGGTTTTATATCCAATTTTATTTTAAGGTAGAGTTGTGCTTATATATTTCAATCCCCATGTAAATTGTATCAAATTAAGCACTTGGCTGTTTCTTAATTTCTTTATTACTATTTCTTATTTTATGATTGTCTTGATAAGGAACTAATAGGAGATTGTCTTAATTCTGGTTTTTGAGTACTTTTATTTAATTCTAACTTTACCTCTAATACTAATCTGAAATGGTTCTCACTAGACAGGGCTATAGGAATTTTGGTATTTCCCCTCTGGTAGAGGAGGTCATACCCCCCAAAAAGAAAAGACAAACAAAAATTCCATCATATTTTCCTTCGGTGGTACATGCTAAGACAGCTGAGATAGAATCCTCTTCAAGTCCTGTTCTTGACTGGTCCTTGGATCTTAAGTGGACCCTGTCTGAAGTCCAAACAGAGGGAGCCATTGACTTAGCATCAGAAATTGCCTTTGCCGAAAGTGTTAATTGGCTGGCAGATTGGGAAAATCAGAACATACTGGATGAGCTAATGAACAAAGAGATTGATGAATTTGTACAGCGCCGAAAAACTGTTAGCCCTGACTCTAAGAAAATACAGGGAGCATATAGAGTAAAAGAGGAAGAGAAATTAATAGATCATTATAATACCATAATTAAGGAACTGGATTTGGTTAAGGCTTTTCTCTCTGAATGTAATGAGCTATTAACTGTGATTGCCAAATTTTTAGGGAAGACAGAGTCCATGTTCGATAGGAAAACAACTACTAAAAATCGATCTCCATCTCACGCTACAATATAGAACCTAATAAGACCCAGAAGTCACGTAAAAAAAAGGTCAATGGGCCTAGGAAAGTAAAAATATTAAGAATGTAAAGAAAGATCAGAACCCATCACAGAAATATAAGAAGATGAACTTTCAGAAATTGTTTAAATTATTAGATGAGAAACCAGAGAAAGCTGTTAAACCAGATAAAGATAGGTTATATTCTGAAAGGCAGAAGCTGCTATCTAATCATTCTACTTTATCCTCAGATGGAGAAATTGGGAAGACAGATACTCAGGCCCCTTGGGGAAATGCTCTGAATAAAGATTCTGGCCCCTCCTGTAAGAAGCCAAACCTGACTGTAAATCTAGACCCTTCGACCAGTCAGGATCATTCTAGACTATATGGTAAAGGTTGGAAGCTGGTATTGATGAACCATAAATTGGTCTTTAATAATTACCCAAAGCCAGAAGGTATGCTAGCTCAGCCAGAGCGTAAGCACCACCTGATGTGTACCCTAGGCACAGCTACCCATGGGGTTTTTGCTGTAGCTGATATTGTGCATATAGAATATCTTTTCTTTAATTACACGCATGCACGAGCGGTTGTTTCTTTCAGAGATTCGCAGATAGCTAAGAAAGTTTATTCTATAAGGAATAAATGTTTTAGTATGGGATTAGTAGTCTCTCGGTTTTTCAGAAACACAGCCTTTCCAATGCCATTGGTTAAAAAGCCCCCTAGATTAGATCTAGTGAATGTCAAAGATCTAATTGATAAAGGGACTAGCAATCTGATTGACCTGGATGATCACAATATCTCTCTAGCCCATATATCTCAGAATGAACAAACTTTTTCTATAAAGAACTCTAATATAGCACAATTGGGTATAGCATCTAAAACCAGAATCTTTACACTTGAGGAGGAGACCCTTTTGAAGACCTTCTCAATTCTCCCCCTTGAGGTGCAACTTGAAATAACAGACAGATTAACAACTTTGAGAGAAACTTTGCTCGGCCTCCAGGAAGGGAAAGGTCTGATCGTGGAGAAAACTCTAGGGTTGGACCAACATTTGGCAGCTAATGTGGCCATAGATGGTAGAAAAACTAATGAGATGAGGTCAGAGCTAAGGAATAATAACAATGATAGAATAGTAAATAATGGGAGGACTGGGGATTATTATTCCCCCATGAAAGAATATAATTTTACTTCATTTGTAGCTGATCCTATGATGGATGGGGAGTGGCTGCAAAGAAGGTTTTTAGAACCAAGTGAACTAGATGAGAACAATCACATATTAATAAGACAATCAACAGACGATGCCAGTAAAATTAGGCAACCACCCTTGAGAAATGGAGCAGTGTTTGTTGATAAAGAAGGAGAATTAGATCAGATCCATTTAGCTGATTGACAATCTAAAATTCAAGGAGAGCATGACAGGGTTCTTAAACTGTCTAGATCTCACCTTGCTGCTTTAGCCTCTAATAAACTAGAATCCCAGCCCCTGAATAACCATCAATTCAAAATTCTTTCATGGAATATAGCTGGCTGGAATTGTAAATCTAGGGATCCTGATGTAATTGACTTCGTTAGGACATTTGATGTGGTTTTGCTACAAGAGACATGGTGTACAGCAAAATTAGATCTTAACGGTTATTTTATCCATGATTTAACCGCGGTTGCCCCAATTGGAAAAGGAAGACCTAGGGCAGGGTTAGCCATGCTGATTTCTACTTCTCTTCAAGCTACAATCAAATGTCTTCCGCACTGTGGCCATATTGCAGAAGCCTGCTTACTTGACTTCGGGTCATTGAGCTTCCTATTTGTTAATGTTTATATCCCTCCTATTCCTACAATAAACCGGATTAAGCAAGAATGGGAGAATCTAGAAAACTACATAGTAGATCTAGAGTCTAAATTTCCCTTGGCTTATGTAGTTATGATGGGGGATTTTAATGCACGTATTGGGCCCAATAATGATATCCTGTTTTCATCTCGGTTTTGGGGCTTGCTTGAATTCGAGGATTATATATTTAACAATGATAGGTGTTCCAAGGACTCCAGGGTCAACTTTGCTGGTACGTGCTTAGTTCAGATGGCTGGTCGACTTGCTCTTAGAATTCTTAACGGGAATCCACTTTTTGAGAAATGTGGAGAATATACATACATCTCAGGGAAGGGAAGCAGTACAGTCGACTATGCTATGGTTTCTGATGCTCTTTTTGTCCTTATTAGCAGCTTCTCTGTGACTGATAGGCTTGAAAGTGATCATTTGCCTCTTTCCCTCTCTTTCACAATTCCTCTTAGAACTGAGGTACAGGTTAATTACCAGCTGGCTGAGTCAGCCTTGATATTTAGGCACAGGAGACTTTTTTGGTCTGAAGGTATAAATACTAAGACTATTACCTTCTTAAATTCTTCAGAGGGTATTAGATTTAAAAATGCTATTATAGAAGCTGATAATGCACAGATAGCTCTAGATAACTATACCCAACTACTTTCGGGTTTGGACGTGATACTGAGGGCGACCCAAGTAAAATCTAGAAACTTTAAACATAAGGATATGTCAACATGGTTTGATAAGGAATGTTATGAAGCAAAAAAACATCTAAGGGCAGTATATTGCCAGTATAGAATAGATAATTGTAGCGTATTACCTCAAATGTATTACCATCTTAAAAGGCATTATAAATCTCTGATAGCCCGGAAAAAGAAAGAAGCTATGCAAAGGCAATGGAGAATCCTGATACATTCTTCTCTGGAAAACAATACTAAATGCTTTTGGTCAATAGTTACAGGTGCATTAGGCAATCTTTCAGGCTCAGTAGCATGTAAAATTCCTGCCCAGGTTTGGGAAACATATTTTTCTGCAGTTTTCAGGGAACCCAGAGAGCGGGGTTTACCTGACTTCCCTCCCCTTTCTCTCGATATTTCTGATCTCCCAGAATGGGCTCCAGTGACCCAAAATGAAATAAAAATATTGATTTCCCAAATAAAATCTGGAAAGGCCCCAGGACCAGATTTAGTCATGCCTGAACTTCTGAAAATTAATGTTACATGGTGGGCACCTCTACTAGCAGCCCTATTTACTCAAATTAATAGGACTGCTCAACTGCCTGATGAATGGTCTCAGGCTATTATAATCCCCATCTATAAGAAAGGAGATATAAATGATCCTTCTAATTATCGACCCATTAGCCTACTTTCAGTAGTTGGTAAATTATATGCCCGCTACCTTAATAATAAACTTGTCACCTGGATTGAAGATGGAAATATTATAGGAGATGAGCAGGCTGGCTTTAGAAGAGGTAGGTCAACATTTGACCATTGCCTAGTCTTAAGCCATTTATCAGAGAAATATATAAGATCTCCTGCTAAGGCTTTATATGCTGCATTCATAGATCTAAAATCTGCTTTTGATTCGATTCCAAGAGACAAGTTATGGGTTAAGCTCTATTCTTTTTCTATGGATAAAAGATTACTCCATCTAATTATGTGTCTATATCACAACACTACTGTACAGGTGAGATGTGGGTTGGAGGGCACCCTGACTAATTCAATCCCTGTTACCAGGGGAGTACGGCAGGGTTGTATACTTGCACCCACACTATTTAATCTGTACCTCAGTGATCTATCTAAGATTTATTCTTCATTGGATTTTCATGCCCCAAAATTAACTACAGTTAGCATCCCTATACTTTTATATGCAGATGATGCTGTTCTCCTTTCTTTCACTAAAGTTGGTTTGAAACGAATGTTGAGAGCATTTATAGGCTATTGCAAAGAAAATGTGCTAACTATCAACTTTAGCAAAACCAAGATTATGGTTTTTACTAAGAGCCTCTCCCTGAATAAATGGGTTATAGATGGTCAGCCCATAGAGCAAGTTAGACAATACAGGTACCTGGGGATTGTTTTTCAATCTTCTGGTTCCTGGGTGGCCCATCGGACTTCCGCTATACAATCAGCATATAATAGTGCCAAAGCTGTAGTTCGCTACTTTTATACTAGGGGTGGACAGTTTATTCCTGCTGCACTCCGAGTATTTAAGGCTAAGGTGTTGCCACAATTGCTGTATGGAATTCCAGTGTGGATTTTGGGGTTCTCTTTCGCTTTGGAACAAATACTCTCATCTTTTCTGCGCAAACTCTTTGGTGTACCCAACTGTGTGCCATCAGCTGTTTTACCACTTGAAACGGGGTTGTCATCGGTGGAATGTGTCGCATGGTGCTGGGCATTTAGATACTGGTTAAAACTTGCTTATGCAGCTTCTGAATTAGGTTATGTGTCCCTTCTTCAGAAAGACAATTACACCAGTCAGTGGTCTAAAGCTATCACAGATAAATTACAGATACTGGGTCTTTCTAATGCCTTTCTTTCTACCCAAAATATTTTGCAAGCAAAATCTATTCTTGCACTTCGAATTAAAGACATTGATACCCAGTATTCCCTATCTGCTGCCCACACCACTTGTTCCCCAATTCACTTGGGTCTGATATTTGATATTAAGAGTTGTGCAAAATATCTTGAAAATCTGACTGTTCCTAAATATCGGATAGTTTTCTCGAAAGCTAGGTTTAATGCAATTCCATCTGCTGTATTGGATGGTCGCTTCCAGGGAATTCCCTATGCAAATAGTCTCTGCCCATGTGGAGATGAAGTGGTAGAGTCTCTATCCCATGTACTTCTTTTTTGCAACTTCTATAGAGATGAGCGACTGAGACGTATTGCACCTATTCTAAATAAATTCCCTGGAAGATCCTCTAACTGGTATGTGATCCATTTATTGTCAGGTGCTAATAAATATATAACAGAGATTGTTGCAAAGTTTTTATATTCAGCTACTAAAATTCGTAAGACCATCCATCAGTCTCATGAGGTAACAACTACCTGACAATATTCTACCATACTGTATATGTTTAGGTTTTAAATATTTTTAATGGTAGTATGCTTTTGATTTATGTATTTTATTTTAAAGATCATCCTGTGTTTTAAATAGTTTGTGAATATATAATAAAATGATGAGGATGATATTATTTTATTACAGAATACCCAAATTGTTTTGCTGTTATAATTTATAATTACTGTTTTAATAACTCTTTTAACAATAACTGTTCTAAAAACTGTTTTTTAATGTATTAGTCATTGTTTTAATACCAATTTTTATTTTATTTTTTTAACAATTGTTTAAATACTTGTTTTTATGTATTAAGGGTCTGTGGACTAAATAAACTTATTTGATTGATTGATTAATGGGAACAGTTCCAAATCCTCATTAAGACCTATTGGTTTTAAAGGATTTAATTTAATAATCCATTGTATTTCCCTTCTTAATAATTGTTTTTCATTGTTAGTGTTAATTTTGTCCAGAGCCCAAAAAGTAAGGTCTGTAGGGGAATGTTGCTGTTCTGTAAAATGTTGACATTTTGCCAACGAGATAACATCGAGAAAAAAGAAAAAAACTGTACCATAATATAATCACGTTCAAAAAGATCTATTTTTTCAGTCGCCACTGAAACAATGAAAGACATTAGTTGTTTAAGAAATCTGCAGACTCTTTTACAAGTAAGTTATAATTTATATAAAGAAAATGTATTCCTTTTTTTAAAAAAGCAGTACTTGTTTCTCATTTTTAAGAAAATGTTTTGAAATGATTTCTATTAAAAATGTAAAGAAATTCTGTACACAATGAGAAAGTATTTTTATTATGTGTTGTCCTCACCATGTTAATTTAATTTAATTTAATGTATGTATGTATTTTGAATATTCACAGCCCCTTGAGGAAAAATACACAGGCCGAAACGCGTCGGGCTCCTTTAATAAAGATTTTTGCATCCTGAGAACCTAGTTCTCTCCTTTTTTTCCGTTGCATTTGGATGCTTATCTCCTCCTGTTTCTGTCTTCAATCAAGGCAATGGGCCAAAATTCCTACTTGGCCTCTGAACAGGCAACCTGAGGAGCCTACACTGCTAACAGGGATGGAGGGAGCCGCAAACAAAAGAGTCTGAGGGCGGAGGCAACTGGGTCTAAGTAACGACCCTAGTGCTCCACCCCCTTAAGCCTCATTGGAGGATGAGATCACCTGGATAGTGGTCTCACTCCCCATCCCTCCCCTACATGCAAAATTCTCCCCACCCACAGCTAAGCGTGGTTGGGGGAAGAGAACTCTTTTCATCTGTCTTCACTGCAGAAGACAGAGGACAGATACCTGTGCCTGAACTGATGTTTTCAGGAAGGAAGTCTGAAGAATTGAGGCAAATAGGGGTGACAAAAGATGAAGTTCTCAACCTCATTGACAAATAGAACGTTAATAAATCACTGGGCCCAGATGGTATCCATCCTAGAGTTCTTAAAGAACTCAAATATGAAATTGTTGATCTTTAACAAAAATATGTAAGATGTCCCTAAGATCAGCCTCTGTATGAGAGGGCTTAAGAATGGCCAATGTAACGCCAATTTTTAAAAAGGGATTGGTGGGGGGGACAGACCAGGAAATTACAGGGCAGGTTATCTTAATGTCTGTTCCACATGAATTGGTTGAAAGCATTATTAGAGATAAAATTAGTAAGCATATAGAAGGACAAACCCTTCTGATAAAGAATAGGCTTCTGTAAAGTTAAGTCCTGTCTCAGTAATATTTTAGAGTTCTTTGAGAGTGTCAATGAACATGTGGACAAGGGTAATCCAGTAGACATTGTTTACTTGAACTTCCAAAAAGCTTTTGACAAAGTCCCTCCCCAAAGACTCCTGAGCAAACTTGGAATTTGGAATAAGAGGAGAGGTCCTCTTATGGATCAGTAACTGTTTAATGAACAGAAAGCAGGGACTAATGAATGCTAAATTCTCCAAATGGAGGGATGTAAACAGCGGGGTCCCACGGGGATCTGTATTGGGACCAATGCTTTTCAAGTTATTCATAAATGATCTGGAATTAGGAGTGAACAGTGAAGTGGTCAAGTTTGCTGATGACACCAAATTATTTAGGGTGGTTAAAACAAAAAGGGATTGCAAGGAGCTCCAAGTCGAAAAAGGATCTCTCCAAACTGGGGAAATGGGCATCAAAATGGAAAATGTGGTTCAATGTAAGCAAGTGTAAAGTGATGCATGTTGGGGCAAAAAATCCCAGCTTCAAGTATAAGCTGATGGGATCTGTGCTAGTGGTCACTGACCAAGACGTGGGGTTGTGGTGGACACTGGACAGCTCCATGAAAAAGTCAACAACCAGTGTGCAGCAGCTGTGAAAAAGGCAAATTCCACGTTGAACATAATTAAGAAAGGAATTGAAAATAAAACTGCCAAGATAATACTCCCCTTATATAAAACTATGGTGTGCAACATCCAGGATGACTGCACTAAGAATACCGTGTACAGTTCTGGTCACTGCACCTAAAGAAGGATATAGTAGAGTTGGAAAAAGTACAGAAAAGGGCAACTCAAATGATCAAGGGGATGGAGCAACTCTCCTATGAGGAAAGTTTACAACATCCAGGATTGTTTAGCTTAGAAAAAAGGTGAGTATGGGGAGACATGATAGAGGTGTACAAAATTATGCATGGTACGGACAAAGTGGATAGGGAGACATTTTCCCTCCTCTCTCTTAATACCAGAAATTGGGGTCATCCCATGAAGCTGACTGGTGGGAGATTCAGGACAGATAAAAGGAAGTACTTCTTCACACAGTGTATAGTTAAACTATGGAATTCACTTCCACAAGATATAGTGATGGCCACCAACCTTTGTAGCTTCAAAAGGGGACTGGAGAAATTCATGGCGGATAAGGCTATCAATGGCTACTAGTCCTGATGACTTTATGCCACCTCCACAATCAGAGGCAGTATTTATTTATTTTATTTATTTACCATATTTTTCGCTCCATAAGACGCACTTCCCCCCCCCCCAAAATAGGGGGGAATGTCTGTGCGTCTTATGGAGTGAATATTGTTAAAAAATATATATTATTTTTTACTTACCTCTGCGTGCCTCCAACTGGTCCGGGGAAGAGCGGAGGGCTCCTGGGTGGGGCGGAGCAAGCCCCCACCTCTCAGCTGATTCCCCGCGGAACAGCTGATTTAAAAAAATATATATTATTTTTTACTTCTTTTTTTTTTTTACTTTCTTTTGCTGGTCCGGGGAAGAGCAGAGGGCTCCTGGGTGGGGCGGGGCAAGCCTCCGCCTCTCAGCTGATTCCTCGCGGAACAGCTGATTAAAAAAATATATATTATTTTTTAACGTGCCATACAGTAAGTGCGTGTTATGGTCCAGTGCGGCTTATGTGGCGAAAAATACGGTATTATATTTATACCCCGCCTTTTTTCCTGCAAGGAACCCAAGGCGGCTTACATAGTCCTCCTCCTCTCCATGTTATCCTCACAACAACCCTGTGAGGTAGGTTAGGCTGAGAGGCAGTGACTGGCCCAAAGTCACCCAGTGAGTTTCATGGCCAAGCGGGGACTAGAACCCGGATCTCCTGAGTCCCAGTCTAACACTCTAACAACCACTACGCTACACCAGTTGCTGAGAAATGGGTGGGAGGCTTGCACTGAAATCCTGCTTATGGGTTTCCCATGGGCAACTGGTTGGCCACTGTGTGAACAGAATGCTGGACTAGATGGACCCTTGGTCCAATCCAGTATGGCTCTCCTTATGTTCTTAGAACTTCTTACGATTTTTCCATAATTTAAGCTGTGAGCTCAGTGGTCTGTACTATCTATCTAAATTTATTTCTAGGCTGCCTATGTGCTGGGATGACTCAGTGTTTGCATATAATAAATGGATACCAGGTATCAACAAAAATGTCTCATTTTATTGCTCCTTTAACCACATTTAGCTTATGTTAGCTTTTCATGCAGTACAGTCCATCCATCCTCTTATGGATAGCCCAGTTGAGTCCTTCTAGGCTTTGGCTATTTCAATACGTGCTGCTGCCAAAAGCATTTGGATTAAGTTTTTGTGCAATAAGAATTCATTATCTCTTATAAATAGTGACACTGTGCTTCATAATCTCAGTACTTTAAAAGGAAAAAATCCTGAAAGGCAAATAGTCCTATGTTCTTTTTTTTCTTGGACAGTGCTATGTTCTGAATGAGACAGAAAACATGCGCAAAGGGTAGCAAGGAGTGCACAAGCCTGAGCTCTGAACCGGATCAATGTGTACATGCTAGCATTAAGTAGCTAGCAAGTGATGGGTAAGGGCTGAATCACACAGGACAGACGTTCAAAACCTGCCTATGTGCAGAGGATAGCTGCTATCTGCACAGGCAAGAGTCTTCACAGCAAGCCACAGATGTGTAGGCTCAAGGAATTATGGGATCTTTCATCCATATATGCTTGCAAGGCTAATCTGGATCATACACAGTTGGTCACTGTTTTTGTTTTTTGATACCATACTATGAGCTCTACAAGACAGAGATATAACAATTCTGCTATTATTTCCATGAGCCCCCAATCTCAGTCGGTCTTGCTCCAGTTTCCTTTTGTGAACTGTTTTTCTTTCTTTTTTCGAATGGGAGAAGTGCTCACTGAAATGTGCAGGTTTTGCCCATTGACTACAGTATAAAAATCCATATATTTTGGAAAATGTGCATTTTAAAGTGCACATTTAAAAAAAAAATATTCATTTTTCAAACGCAATTGCAAGTTCAGAATGTGTGTGCCTATTCCAAAAAGAAAAGGCACTTGTGTTCACAATTGGGGTTGTGAACAGGGCAAATTCTGATCAGTGTGACATAGTGGTGAGAGTGTTGGACTGGGACTCAAGAGATCTGGGTTCTAGTCCCCACTCGGCCATGAAACTCACTGGGTGACTTTGGCCCAGTCACTGACTCTTAGCCTAACCTACCTCACTGGGTTGTTGTGAGGATAAAATGGAGAGGAGGATGAGGAGGAGGATTATATAAGACGCCTTGGGTTCCTTGCAGGAAAAAAGGCGGGGTATAAATCTGAATAAATAAATAAATAAATAAAATGAAATAAACAAATCACAATGAAATTCTTGGACATCCGTACGTCCTTCACTTCAACTTCCAATTCATTTCTTTAAAACATAAACCAATTAGAAGCTGAGGGGAGTTCTATGACCAGGATTACAAATCTATAAAGAGGCCCCCAAAAGTAAAACTGAAGAATATAGGTCAAGTTCTGGCCAAAGCAATTTCTTATTTGAGAGAATTTGTGATCATGGAAGGGACAGTGGCCTTCGAAGTGTATTTGCTCCACCAGGAGTCTAAGGGGAGGGGGGTTTCTGTTCCACAGAATGTGTTTCGGGCTGCATTATAAAAATTGACTATTGAAACCTGCAGTCTCCTAGACTAACATCGTCTAGAAACATAAATTATTCAGGATTTGAGAATATTAATATAGGTCAGTCAAAAAAAGTTTATGTGCACAAAGGCTGGACTATTCTAAAAAGCAAAAAATAAAATAAAAAATCCCTTGGGTATATTTTACCTCAAAAGAACATGTCAGAGTTCTTTTGGCAGACACAGGAAATTTATAGCTATGACTGTCTCTTGCTTATAAGGCCGAAATGCTTGTCTGTCACATGCATGGCAGATTTTTCCCTCACTTGTCAGCATCCTTAGACATAGGCTCCCAGTTCTATTACTGCCTTAAAGTTTTAGCAGGGGCGGGGGGGAAACCAGGTTATTTCAGGCTGCTTTTGAATCTTAAACATCATTAGGGTACAGACATGAAGAGTTATAGCTGATGGGTCCTATTCCCAGGGCCGGATTAAGATAGGGGCTATTGGAGCAGCAGCTCCAGGCCCCTCCCCAAAAATAGGCCCACCAATAGGGATGCGCGGCGCCGGGGGAAATGAGGGTCACCTCGCTCAGAGCGAGGTGACGTCGTCCAGTCGCTCACCTGTCCTGCCTGCGGGGCGTTGCCGGAGCGAGGCGAGCACGCCGAGCGGTTGCCATTTCCCACGCTCACGCTGAGGCTCTGTCTGAGCTAACTGGGCTGCTGCAAAACGCTTGCCTACCCCTGGTGTACTGTATACCGTCCTGAGCTCCTTGGAAGAAGGGTAGGATAAACTTTTTTCTTTCTTTCAAATAATTGGAGGTTATTATTGTGTTCTGCACCTTTAAATAAGACGGGATCGCGTTCTCTCCCTGTCCAAGTCTGCCTTTCATTTGGTCCAGATCCAGCAAAACCATAAAGCAAATGCTTAATTGTGACCGCAAATTGGAGAGGAATCTCATCTGCTTTCAATTAATTGTTGCATCCCTAGATGCAATTTACAAGGGTTACGACTCCGGCTGTCTCCTCCCTCCTTTCTTCTCAAAGCCTTTTTCACGAGCTGGAGCGCCTCGAGCGAGGTGCGTGTGCCACGCCCTCCTCCTCCTCCTCCTCCTCTTCCTCCGCTTGGACGCGGGGGGGGGCGGGGACCTGAGCATGCTCCCCAGAGCCGCCTCGCCCCGGAGCCTTTCTCGCCGCCGCCCTCCAAGTTTATCCATTTACGTCTCCCTCTCTTTTTGCCTCAGTTTCCCTCAGTGTTTGTCCAGTTTCCCTGAGGGAAACCGAGGCAAAAAGGAAAGCAAGGCTGGCACAAAATGCCCCCCCTCACACGCAGACACTTCCGTTCTCTTTCTCCTGTTTCAGCTTCCCCCAAAGCACCTTCCTTCCTGCCTCAGTTTCCCTCAAAGTTTGCATACAGTTTCCCTCAAAGTTCGAGGGAAACAAGCAAAAAAGAAAGGCAGGCAGGCACAAAGTTTTTTTACTTGATCCATTCGTTCTTTTTTTTTAAAAAAAACTATAGTCCGGTCCCCCAACAGTCTGAGAGACAATGAACTGGCCCCCTGTTTAAAAAGTTTGAGGACCCCTGTTGTAATCCTTACATCAACCCTGTAAGGCAGGTCAATAGCATTCTCTCCATACAGCACGTGGGGGGGGGGGGGCAGCTGAGTAAGAGCTCGGTTCGTGTACATTGTTGCCTAACAGTCTGCATAATTCCCGAAGGGGTGGGCTGTGTTAGTCTATTGCAGCAAGAACAACAAGAGAGTCTTGTGGTACCCTAAAGACCAACACATTCATCCTGACATAAGCTTTCACGGACACTGCCCACTTCCATCAGGTTTTATTGAGTTAACAAGTTTATTGTTTACAAAAAAAGAAATATTTTCAATATGTTTCTGTTTTGGCACTTTAATGGTAATTAAAATATTTAATTTGTTTTAATATAAAATTGCGTCTTCATTTTATTTATTTCCATAAAAAGGCCCACCAAAATCCTCAGCACCAGGCCCATAATGCTCTTAATCCGGCCCTGCCTATTCCAAGTGTATATACATTCAGCAGTCTGGCCTGGTAGTCTGGAAAGGACTTCTCTGAGTCTAAATCAGACCCACTTTGGGTGGCCACTTATGAACCACCAAAAAAAGAGAAAATGCATCACCAAAAAAGAGGACAAAAGAAGACATCAATTTGAATAACATTAGCATATGCTCATTTATATGCTCACAGATGCAAATTTAGAAATTATGAGTATAACTAGAAATAGAATATAACTCACCATAGTGTGGAAGACTGTGACTAGATGGCCTGTGTGCCTATGAAGTCTGAAAATCCTGGCACTATCGATGGGCAATTTCAAGGCCCGGCTCTTCTTTGGTTCTTTATCTTTAAACAGGACTTTGATTGGATAGTCCTTCAAACAGAGGGCACCTTCAGTATAGAGGACAGGCCTCTAGCAGCCTTTCAAACAGAGCATTGTCCTCTGTAAGAGAGGACACATGGCCACCCTAGACTCACTCAGTTAAGGAGGTTAAAGGTACAGCAGAACATTTTAACTGGAATGCTGCTTACATTTGTGAGTGTTACTTGTAGCCACAAGCTGATGTGAGAAATCAGAAAATAGCAACAGCAGCAACAATAATGGGACTCCTTAAGGCAGTGTTCTCCAACCTTGGGTCCCCGGGTGTTTTTGGCCTACAACTCCCAGCATGCCCCAGCCAGCTGGCTGGGGCATGCTGGGAGTTGTAGGCCAAAAACACCTGGGGACCCAAGGTTGGAGAACACTGCCTTAAGGCCTAGTGATACATGCCTTAGTTATGCCATGTCCAGATCACTGCAACATGCCCTACACAGGGCTGCCTTTGAAGACTACTCATACAATTGTTCCAGAATGTGGCAGCCAAGTTGTTAACAGGGGGTGCATTTAGAGAGAATGGGATTCCCTTATTTAAACATTGTCACTGGATTCTGATTGGTTTCCAGGCACAATTCAAAGTGCTGGTGATAGGGTGCTCACTGAATGTATTGCCAAAAAAAAGAGGACAAAAGGGGACACCAATTTTCATAACTTTTGTGTATGAAATTTCATATGTGTAGACACAAATTTATATGTATAGATGCAAATGTATATAGCTGAAAAAAGTATAGGTGAAAATTTAGAAATAATAACTGTTAATAAGGGTGCAATCCTATGCATGTTTAGATGGAGAAATGTCCTATAACTCCTGGGGCATAGCTCCTGTTATAGGACAGGAATCCTATAACTCCTGCCTAAACGTGCATAGGATTGCACCCTTAAGTAGAAATACAAGACATCTCACCATAGTGAAGGAGACTGACTAGGTGACCTGTGTGCCCTGCTCAGTCTGCAGTTCAGGTGCTAACTGTTGATGGGCAACTTCAAGGCCCCTGCTCTCCCCTCATTATGGTTCTTTGACTTTAAACCAGACTTTGACTGGATGGCCCATCAAACAGAGGATTGTCCTCTGACAGCTCTCCAAAATAGAGAACTGTCCTCAATACAGTAGGCCAACTGGCCACCCTAGCTGCTGATGGCCATTAAAGTCCATTATGGTTTAGGAACATAAAACCATATGCTCCTAAAGGACAGGCTTTAGGACCAGCCTTTTCCCATGTGAGCCTGCCTGCCTATTGAGGTTGTTGTTGGAGACCCTCTTGGGTGCCTCAACATCCACAGAAATAAGGGGCCAGGGAAAGCACCTAGGCTTTGAAACTCCATCCCAAGGGAGGCTCATCTCATCCCCTATTTAACAGCCTTTCATAAGTTGGTAAATCTAAAAAACTGTTTGTTTCTAAGGCAGGTGTTTGGGTTGTAAACAGTTGGTTTATTGAACTGGTTTTAACAGTCTCAGATTAAATAATAATAATAATAATAATATATTATTATTATTATTATTATTATTATTATTATTATTATTATTATTATTGCAATGCTTTCTATTGCTTCTGTATTATGTCACATCTTAGTGCTGTTTTAGCCTTTTGGCGTAAGATTGTAACTGATGTTTTAAATGGTTAATATGTGGCTTTATTTCTGTTGCTAGCCACCTTGAGCACTCTTGAAGAAAGGAAGGATATAAATGGTTTAAATAAAGAAATGAATGAAACACATTTGCTCATCCAAGAACAGCCTCAAACAAACTACTGCAGACAGCAAACTTTTCCACAGACGTCCTTCACATTAGCCCCCAATATTAATTATTGGTATTGTTCTTTATGAATTATTCTCACATTTCCAGCACTATAGCTGCAAAAGTTTATTTAAAGGATTAGTGGCTCTGTATTGAGAACAATTTATTAATTAAGTGCTTGCATCTGTATGGTTAGCTAGATAGTTATTATGAGTAAGTACCACATTAAGTAAACATTAATTATATTAACTTTAAAATAATTAAGGGATATTCTGTAACTGCCAAAAAAACATGCAAAAGATTAGCTCTTATTTAAGCATATCTTAATTACAACTTTTCCTCCATATACTTCAACCAGATACTATTCACAAAACCAGTATACAGCTAAAGGTACATTACAGGGGAAATAGTGTATTCTCAAGAGAGAGAAGTTGCTGCAGTCCATTGTACTAAAACAGACCTATGAACATACACTCAGTGGAGAAAGCCCATTTCAGTTTTATTTATTTATTTATTTACAAACATGCTTGCAGATGCAAAACTGCATCAAGCAATTTTCTGTTTTGTCTAGGGAATTCAGTTTTGACTGTTCAGTTATCTGTCTTCCAACATGTTATTTATTTATGTCTAATAGTATTCATAAAAATCCAGTTTCTGGCTTCTGTTGTTTGGTCTTATTATACACCCCAATCTCCCAATCACTGGGCTTATGCTTAATGACATGCATAGGCACACATTGGGTTGGATCCAAAGGCTGTGCAAGCAGAAGTTTGCTCGCAAACTCTTCCCCATGTCTTTCTTTCCCCTGCAGCTCCCTGTGCACCCCAAACTCTCTAGAACAGTGATGGCGAACCTATGGCACGGGTGCCACAGGTGGCACGCAGGGACCTCTCTGTGGGCACTCGAGCCATTGGTCACCAGATCGCGAAAAGACTGTCCCCTTCTGCAAAACACTAATGATCTTGTTCTTTCTCACAGTGTGGAACAGAATGATTTTATTCTAGAATTCCTGTTACAGAATTCTTTTCTACATTGTTATCACATTTAAAAGATTTTGAAGAATGATGCACAGAGCATGGCTTGGATGTAAAGTCCTAACAGTTGACCTGAGTGCTGCATGTGTTGCTCTCAAACTAACGAAGTATGAGCCAAGGTTTGACAAATTATCAGCATGCATGCAATAGCAAAAATCACATTCATTGTGCAAAAGCATGCCCAATGCAAACTTTTACCTAATGCAGTGTTTGCAGTCCAAGACATAACGTGTTTAAAAATATGTTCAGCACGTTTAGTTTTCTTGTTTATCTTGCTCATCCTAGTACAGGTTGACTTTGACTTTTACTAATCCGACACCTGTAGAAGCAGGGAAAGGACCCGGGGTAAAGCTTGCCCCATACAATTTCAGTCTGGCATATAATCATATTACAAGTTGAGAATCCCTTATCCAAAAATACATGTGCCTAATTATTTTAAAAGTTTGTATAACTTCCCTTCAGGCTATGTGTACAATGTAGTACTATAATAATTTTTTGAGTTGATTTTTTTCCAACAAAAAACTGTTTGTATAATTGAAAACTCTGTTATTGTGTTTTTCTTTAAAGACAAAAGATGTTAATTAGTTCGGACAACTGTATGAGTTGTTTTTCTAAAACTAAAACCTCGGTATTCAGGTTTAATTGCAGTGTTGGCACTTTGAAATAAATTGGTTTTGTGTTGCAGTCTGGGCACTCGGGCTCAAAAAGTTTCACCATCACTGCTCTAGAAGGTCATGAGCAGGGCTTTTTTTCTGGTGGAACTCACCGGAACTGAGTTCCAGCACCTTTTCTTCTATTAATTGCATTACAATTTAATCGCCATCTACTCCCGAGGAAATGTAATCCAAGAGTTCCGGTACCTTTTTCTCCAGAAAAAAAGCACTGGTCATGAGTCATGGGAAGCTGGAGTGAGAGGGAGAAGTCACCCAGACATTGAGCAAGGAAAACCTGGACAAGTCTACTCATGTAACTTTCCTCCACCTGATTTTTGGCCATTCTCTTTCCCACTCCCACCCCTCACAACACCAAAGCTGTTCTGTAGGGTCTCCCAACCTTCCAGAGAGCCCTTTAGGGGAAAGGGCAGAACAGAGGGAAGAAGAGGGGAAAGTTCCTTACATGAACAGCCTTCTAGCCAGGCAACCTTTGGACCTAATCCCTTGCCTTCACACTTCCAGAAGTCCTGTCAGAAGCTACTACTACTGTGAAGTGAATGGGAGGCCTCACTTCACCCCTGTTTACCCTGTAGTGGCAGTAATAAAAGAGTTCTGGCAGGAATCTTGGAGGAGGGAAAGGTGAATAGATCTGTTCTTTGCATTTAGGAACACAGGAAGTCAGATGACCATTAATCCATCCAGCTCAGTATTGTCTTCACATTCTGGTAGTGGCTCTCCATGGGTTCAGACAGGTGTCTTTCCTACCCCTACCTGGAGATGCTGTGGATTGAATCTGGGGTCTTTGGCATGCAAAGCATGTCCTCTACCACTGAGCTATGGCCCTTTACAGTGCTATTGCTACTACTGCCTCAGGGCAAGTGAATGGGTAGATAGATACACCCATTTCTTTCTCCTGTTGATCAGTTGTGGCAGCATTGTTGCTTCTTACAGGGATCTTGGATGGTAGTAAAGATTCACATTCAGGGTTGTTGCCATTTCCCCCCAGAATGAGAAAGCATCAAGTCTGGTTACAAATTGTTAGACAAGTTGTAGTATGGATTGCAATACAATGCTGAAATTTGATATATTGGAAGCAACATTCCATGTGCAGATATAAAATCATGAGGTTTCAGTGCTGAACAGCCATCAAGGAAATCCCATTGGTAAGGTGGGTAGGATAAAGCAACAAAACACAGTTATGAAAGTGCAAATTTGGATACACATTTTGTTAAGGTATTATTTTATTTGGGATTTTGTTTGTTTGTTTTGTTATTTTACAGCCTCTAAATTAATATGAAGATGCATATAAGATAGCTTGGAAGACATGCTAAATATATATATATTAAAAACTTGTCCAAAATAAATATTCTGAGTTTATTCCAAATCCATTATGATCTTCAGTGTGTTACTGTCAAAGTTAAAACACCACAGCATCCAGTCTGAATTTATCTTGGGGGGGGGGGGACAGCTAACCATACTTAGGATTTCATAATAAGCCTAATTGGTTGAGACCTAATTATTTTCAAACAGTTTACCTGATATCTATGGTAATTAAGGTAGTGTGACAGTATGCTTAATTATCATATTACTGCTAATATATCACACAACAGCACATATTAGTAATGCAGTGAAGGTATTGGAATGCAAAATAAAGGGGAATTACTTATTAATGACAAAAAATAATAAAATGCTAGTAAAATACTGGATTCCAACCAAATCATTTAGCTGAAGATAAATAATATCCATGCACAAATGCTGATTTACAATAGCATTGTTTTAATGGGGGGAGGGGTTGTTAAGGGAATGTATCCATAAGAAATGCGCCAAAAACTCAACCATTATGGGCAGTATCCAACAAAGTGCAACCACTAATGTAAATTACATTGCGCTACCACAATGCCAATAGCAGTAGCTGGCACACTGATTTCCACAGGAAATGGAAATGGTGTTGCTAATCTAGGGATGTAGTTTAGAGCAACACAATTTATTTGCAATTGTGCCCCATTATATACTACCTATTGTGGGTTTTTTAAAATTAAAAGCTAGTGACTGGTGAACTCCCTGCAGCTCAGTTCAACTATTATGAGATTTCTTGGCAAATGCCTGCAATTTTTTTGTCACTTTTCTGAGGATTCTCTCCCATTTCACCATCTCTGTGCATGTGCCTCATCATATGCCTGCTAGGAATTATAGTTCCCAGTAGCAGCCATGCTAGAAAGCCACTTGGAAATTCAACCATCTCCCTCCCAAAATGAACACAACAGGAAAAAAGAGAGTTGAAATCTGGAAGGGGAGCATCAATCACCGTCTGCCCAATCTACTAATTCTCCCAAAATTTAAGCAATGGTTTGAACTACAGTCCATTCTATCATCTCTGAATTCTTCTACCTCATTCATAGAATCATAGAGTTGGAAGGGGCCTATAAGGCCATCGAGTCCAACCCCCTGCTCAATGCCGGAGAACAGATGTGGGCAACCCAGGCAGTCACCCATTCAAGCACTGACCCAGCTCATACCTGCTTAGCTTCAGCATTTGTGAAAACAAAGGAGAATCACGGCAATTACTTACTGGTTAAAGAAAGCCTAGGCCACCATGATCAAAATTATTCCAAAATTTTTATAACTTTACAAAATTCTTATATTAATTACAAATAAACAATGAATACAATGTATATATATCTTATATTTTTCAATATTTTTCAAAAGTCCTGGCCATCCAGGATAAAGTCCTTCCTGTATCCACCGTTTTTTTTTCTTTCAGATGGTTAACAGACCAACAAATTATATTTAGTTGATATCAACTTGATACTGTAGTCCTTTCTGCATCCACCGTTGTTTTTTCTTTCAGATGGTTAACAGAATGACCAACCAAGTTATGTGTAGTTATTTTCAACTTAATACTGTTATTTTCACTCGTAGTCCAACAGGAAACCGGTTTGTATTCCTGTTTCGTTATCTTCCTCAAGGCTACTTTAAACAAAATTAATTCTTCCAATGTCCTGGACTGCATACAGTTTCATATTTTGTTATTCTTTGTCAGCGTTCTGCTGCTTTACAATCAAAGTATTCATCCTGTCTTCCATGCATGCATAGAGTTACAAGGGAAAATGTGCAGGGAAAATGTACTTCTGATGTTCTGGCCAAAGAGTAAAAAGGCAGTGCTCCCTGCCCTCCATTGTATATACTTACCAATGAAGGAGAAGGAGAGAGTTTCTGTTCCTCCCCTCTTTATTAGTTACAGAAGTAATTTTGCACCACTGTAAGGCATCTGGGGGTGTCTGGAACTGGAGCGGTCACAGTCAAGGCCCAGCACCATACACTTCCTGTGTCACCAATGCTCTGCCTCCCTGCAAACCCAGCTGGCTAAGCACAGCAGGGCAAGGGCACCACCCATCCTTCAGAGTTATACGGTCAGCTGATACCACAGCCCAATCAGGACCACCAGCCCTGTAAAGCCCTAATATTTGAGTCAGTCCCTAATGTACGATTGTGAGAAACTGCTGAACAGACTTACCTTGACTTGATGTTGTTTTAATAAGATATTGTTCCGCCCCCTACAATCAGGATTAAAATGTTCTATATGGTTGAGTGTTGTGTCCTGTCCCTTTAATGGGCAAACCAGAAGGCCCAGCATGTGCAGGCCATGTGAATGAACTAGAAGAAACAGATTGTCTTTAGTGAAAATCCCAGATGTTGTCCAACACATCTGGAGGGCACCAGGTTGGGGAAGGCTACTCTAGATATAGGACCTTGAAAGAACACATGACCAGATGAGGATGTAAGACTCTATGCCCCCCAAAGTGTTTTTGTTTGTTGGTATACTGAAAATCATTGGACATTTTACAACAATGAAATATTCATTTGGAAGGTACCAGCTTAGCTCTCATCTTAGACTCACTGTTGTCATTATGCTTTCATTCTCTGTTGCTGCTCCTCCATCATCTGACCCTTTCAAAAATGTACTGTAATTAGGAGCGGGAGAATCAGCGATGTTTGAGCTCACCGAGATTCTCCAAGCTCCACCTTGAAGCTCAGATTGCTTTGCTCCCATTTCAATTGCAATCTATTTTTCTTTTCATTCAAATGGAAATGTGTGTATTTTGGTATGAATTTTTTGAAAGTGCACAGCCAAATGTGCACACACACCCTTTCTTTAAAAATGCACATTTTTTCTCAAGTACAGATTTTGGGAACCTGAACTCAAGCTCAGGAATGTGTGACCTTTCTCTGAAAACTGTGCTCCTGTTCATAATTGGGGTTGTGAACGGGGCAAATTTGAGTTAAAAACAAATTTTAAAATCCCTAATTGTACATCCCTAAAATACACCAGGGAACAACCCTTGAATGGAAACTATGAACTTATTTCTTTTGAACATTTCCATCCTTCTGAGTTCCTTAAGCTCAAGACAGGTAACAAAACTATTAAATTCAACTTCCTTGAGCCCACTCCTAGTCTTCTCTGTATCATTGAAGATACATCTACCCTTCCCAATGCAACAAACTCCCCTCAGAGTTTGCCTCTTTCCTTTTGCCTCTTTCCCTTTCCATCATAGCAAATATGTTTAGCATCTCAACTGATTCTGGTCACACTGCACTGTGCATTCTGTAGAGCAATAATACTGCTACTATTTTTTTTTTAATGACCATACCACCTTTCTCAATAATGGTATCACTTCTGCTTATTTATATTGCTTTTCTCTTTTTGTTACATCCCAATATGGCTTCATATTTTACAGTAGCAATACCCACAGTTGCTAATGGCTTCAAGATTTTTATTTTTTTTACCAAATAACCCCAAAAACAAATCCCTGTCAGCAAACTACATGGCTCCTCTATTCAATACCCTCTAGTCCAGTTCATTGCTTCTATACTTATTTTTTACAGGTATCTGCATAGAACTGTATTTTCCATTCACTGCTTCACAGTCACCCACAGGATAGAAATAATTTTCTTTTTATCTTGTCTAATACTGTTTGAAGTGGAATTTCAACACTTTTCTTCTTCTTCTTTTGGTAAAAACAACAAGTACATAAAGCTGAATATACCTGCTATTGAATAGATTCCATGTTTCCCGTTAGTCCATATCAATTAAAGGAGGTGCATCATGATTTTGCCAAAACATCCACATATTTTAAACTATAGCCCATCACCCTGGTCCAGATTCTCATATTGCATTCTGAGGGCCAAAATAGGCATTATTTTAAATCTGTATGTAGCAGTTACATCTTTCTTTCATTTTTATTCTAGAGTAGGTGCATGTCATGCCCCTGCCCATGGGCAAAGCGTTATAGCAGTAAGTATGTGAGGGGAGAAGCGAGTGTGAGAGGAGTGTGGAATGTTGAGATGTCTGCTGATTGGCTGAGAGAGTGAGAAGGGGGTGAAGCCTGTGTTATATAAACAGTGGGCGGTGCTGTTCCTCAGGGGAGAGAGGGAAGTCTGGAGAAGAGAGAGAGAGAGAGAGAGAGAGGGCGTGTTCGCACGACACGGGAACCACGGGGGAGCAGAAGTCCCACGCGGTTCCCATGTCATGCGAATGCCGACCAGGGGTGCCCCCGCGGGATGGACACACGCGGGACGCACGCAAAGTGACCATGGTCGGTAGAGGGGTAAGCCCCTACCGTGTGTGGCCACACTGCCGTGCGAACAGCGGGCGGGCAGCAGCCCAGAGCGGCCAGAGCTGCCGCCGCTCCATCCTGTATGGGCAAACAGCCCCTCTGGGCATCCTGGGCCCCGCCCCCTAGCGCTGGGAGGCCTGCACTGTGGTGCGGGGACTGCTGGCTCCACCGGGGTCCGCCCACGCACACAGGGCACTGTTTAAACATACATAAGATTGTGCCCTTAATCACATATATAACTTTAGAAGTATTCTTCTACTACTAGAAAGGAAAAGGAGTCAGTACAAAGTACTAGGACTTCAATCTATTTATGCTGTACTGTGTCCAAAATATATTCCAGGTGTAGGTGATCTACAGAGTTGTTAGGACATCATACTTTCTCTCTGCAATGTATCTATTAGACACCATCTTTCTTTGGAATTTTTTTTCCATACAGTCCAAGGACATTTGTGGAAAGAATAAACCAACACATTGAATTTCTGTATAGGAGCTGTGCTTCCTGTGGTGAGCCAACTCACCCTTAATTGCTCTTGTGCAGGGTTTAGAATATACTGCATTGCACAGCTAAGACACTAGCTGCATGCTCAGGAGAGTAATAAAAGAGACACAGGCCCTGCCATCAGACTTACAACTTTCAGTCGGGACTAGGCAGCTCAGTGATTGGTATGGACCAACAGGGGAAGATAAATGCTCTGCATGGAAGATAAATACTCTGCAGTAGAAAGAGAACTTTCTGTTAAGAATCATAGAAGCAATTGTACCAAAGGAACCCTCACTGGCGAGACAGAAAGTCACCCTAGAACTAGACCACAGCTAAGAGCAGGATAACTCAGATGGGCCAACCATCATTAGCCACCTTTTCAGGGAGTGGTTGCCCATAGTAGGAAGAATGGCCCCATTAGGATGGCCAGGTGTCTTTTACACAGGACAGTCCTCTATTTGAAGGGCTACCAGAGGACTGTTCTCTATTTTGAAAGCATTCTCTATTTTGAAGGACTGTCCAGTCCAAGTCCAGTTTAAAGATAAAGAAACATCAGAAAGAAGAGCTGGG
Organism: Shinisaurus crocodilurus; assembly: GCA_021292165.1. Classification (NCBI taxonomy): domain Eukaryota; kingdom Metazoa; phylum Chordata; class Lepidosauria; order Squamata; family Shinisauridae; genus Shinisaurus; species Shinisaurus crocodilurus. Next base: position 92,416,173 of record CM037878.1, on the reverse strand, counting down.
TCTTGAGGTTACCCATCATCAGCACCTAGACAGTAGAGTGAGCAAGGCACAGAGGTCACCTGATCACAGCCTTCTACAATAGGGTGAGTTGTACTGTATTGTATTTCTATTTAAATGATAATAATTATTTCTAACTTTGCATCTATAAATATCAATTAACATATGCAAACTTTATGCAAATACATGTCCTCTTTTGTCCTCTTTTTTGGTGATTCACAAGTGCCTACCCTAGCCCGATCCATTGCCCAAGGTATTAGAAGCTACTGAGAAATCCTCACATAGTCAGTCACTACCAATTCCCTGTACTAGAACACTGCTGGCAGTCACTAACCCCCAGCAACAATTGGGTGTCACTGCACTAGTAAAGTCACTACTTCACATGCACCAAAAATGAGCTATAGTACAGGAAACAGGCTGCAGTGTTAAGCCCTGGTTCAAATTCAGGCCCTGTTTATGCAACAATTGGGTGTCACTGCACTAGTAAAGTCACTACTTCACATGCACCAAAAATGAGCTATAGTACAGGAAACAGGCTGCAGTGTTAAGCCCTGGTTCAAATTCAGGCCCTGTTTATGCCTTATGTAGAATAGAAACAAATAAATGCACAGTTACAGAAGGGGGGGGGGATACTTGGCTCAACAATACTACTAGCGAGAAGGATCTTGGAATTGTTGATCACAAGCTGAATATAAGCCAGCAATGTGATATGGCTGCAAAAAAGGCAAATGCTATTTTGGGCTGCATTCACAGAAGTACAGCTTCCAAATTGCATGAAGTACTAGTTCCCCTCTACTCAGCAATGGTTAGGCCTCATCTTGAGTACTGCGTCCAGTTCTGGGCACCACACTTTAAGAAGGATGTGGACAAACTGGAAAAGGTTCAGAGGAGGGCAACAAAGATGATCAGAGGACTGGAAGTGGAAACAAAGCCCTATGAGGAGAGACTGAAGGGACTGGGCATGTTTAGCCTTGAGAAGACTGAGGGGAGATATAATAGCGCTCTTCAAGAGTACTTGAAAGGTTGTCACACAGAGGAGGGCCAGGATCTCTTCTCGACCATCCCAGAGTGCAGGACATGGAATAATGGGCTCAAGTTACAGGAAGCCAGATTCCAGCTGAACATCAGGAAAAACTTCCTGACTGTTAGAGCAATATGACAATGGAACCAATTATCTAGCGAGGTAGTGGGTTCTCCCACACTGGAGGCATTCAAGATGTGGCTGGACAGCCATCTGTCAGGGATGCTTTAACTTGGATTCCTGCATTGAGCAGAGGGTTGGACTCGATGGACTCGATGAATTATGTAGAAAGGGGGATTATTTATTAATTAAATTTATATCCCATCTTTCTGCCAAAAAATTATGTAATCTGATCTTTCAAATGAATCATCCCATCAAATCCAAACACATTGCAGCTTGAGGAACAGATGAAATCTTGTCCAGATTCCATTGTACCGCCTGTCTGCATCCTACAAAAAACAAGTGCTTCCTTCCTATTTTAATTCAAGTGGAAGCTTGTTTTTTTTTAAATGCACAAGAAAAATTTTGAGATGTGGAGAACAGATGTGGTACAGCTAGTCTTCATGAAACCGTCCTCCTTTAGCCATTTATCAGCTGCAAGAACACCTGTATGGCCCATAGATTTGAATTTTATGCAATATTTTCTGCATGTCCAAATTGTTTGCACATCTACTAAAATATGTAATATTATCTTTTTTTTCTGCTGGGCATTCATAAATCATGTCAAATATGAAGCATTGTGTGGCTGATGTTCTGTTTGCTGATTGCTTTTCCGGATATTAAGGGGTATATTTGTTTCTGTGTAAAAGAAGCAATAAATGTTTATATATGGCCTGTTTTTGGCAATGTGTATTGGAAGACTTGATCTAACTTTCAAGTTAATTCTATCACTGCTTCTCAATATGTATATTTGTTGCTGAAGAATTACTTTGCATGGTGTTACTGTATCAGAAACACATCAGCACATTTTCCAAAAAGCTAAGGGGGAAACTTCTTCAACCTAAACAGAGAAAGTTAAGATTGACACCTCTGTTAGATGAAATGTTATTTAAACATGTAACCATTTGCAATTTGCATTTTTCTGTGTAGTGGTTCCTGCCATCATTTGCCGATCAAATATACTTAAGTATTTGATAGGAAAATTACTGCTTCATCATACATTTTGAAAAAAACAATTTAAAAAATTCAAAGCAAAATTCCTCTCTTCTTTGACCTAGGTCCAATTACCATAAAACATTATGTTGCAATATCCACTAGTTCCACATGAGATAGATGCTTTTATGTCATTTACACTTGCTGACCTCTAACCTCATTCAATCATCAGAAACAATCCTGCTAGTATGTGAAGCATGGGAACTCTGGAACCTGCAAATGTCGCTCTGATTGCTGAGTCACTATTCTAATCAAGCTACCCAGGGTAGATCCAGAAAAAACCAAAACAACACTGTATTCATGAAATGCTACCAGCAATTTAAAGTAACTTTAAACAGTATCAACCTCTACCATGGAAAGGTGATGTTGGCACAGTCTGTCTCCATTGGCCACCTTGCCCACAATGCTTCATTCTGTGAAAGGACACCTCAGACCAAGGTACTGTGTGAGGATGCTGCAGAGAGCCCCGCCAGCCACTTTCCTCCTGCTGTAGCAAATGCTGTGGTAGTAGAACTCTGCAGTGCATAAACAGCCAGGAAGGGTGGAAGCAGGTAGCCTTTCAGGTAATGGATGGGGGGGGGGGGCACATGAACTACCATTGTTCCTAATGGAACAATGTCTAAGCCACATGGCTTACTGTCTAAGCCACATGGCTTACTGTGGCTCATGGGAGTGCTGGCTTTGGGTCTGGTCTCCTTCCCCAGTGTTCTTTCTCTATATCCATGTTTTTTCTTTTACTATCAGTCTAGTTAGGGCTCCTAGGGAATACACAGCCCCATGCTCCTCCTAAGCTTTCCAACAAAAAGCCTTAGAAGTTAGAACATGAAAACAAGAAGCGCACTGGCCCCCAGTTCCCCATAACAGAATCACAGGACATCTCCTCAACTTGGAACTGAGGCCTTCAGCATTCGAAACCTCTTCTTTGTACCTCCTCCTCCTCGGGAATAGGTCAATATCTGCACTCTAACCCCCCCCCTCTCTCTCCTTCTCTCTCTCATACTTTCCAATTTTTATTTATCATCTCCTGCTCTAGCCCTTGGATTGCCAAACCTCATGTCATTTAAATTTCAAGTTTGTATCATTGTATCTAGGCCTCCAACACCACCTTTATTATTCACCTGCTTCTCTCCACAACCAGTCATGATCATCTACTTGTCCAACAGCCAGTGCAGTGGTAGGGGCACTTTAAACCTTCCCCCCCAACAACATTATAGGCCCAATCCAGATGGGGGAGGGGCCTGCCATTTAAATGGAAAAATAGTAAATGGATCACCATTTGGCAAACTAAACTACGCATGTGGAGAACCTGAACAGGATTGGTTTCCAGAGTTGAGAAAGGGTTAAAGCCCTGCTGCTTCCCACAGTAGGATCCCAATCCATATGGAGAGCTTACACAAGAGTTGGGAAAGGGTTAAAGCCCTGTGCTTACACAAGAGTAAAAATGGAAAAATGGTTTAGCTGCTAGCTACATCTTTAAGCAATGTCTGCCCAGAAAAATTGCTTGAGAAACAACCATATACTCCTAGCAGGAGGCAGAAAATAATATCAAAGTAGGATACCAGATAGTACCCCTTTTGGTTGTGGGGGTTCCATCCAATCCTATACTCCTTCATCCAGTGGATTTTCAGTACAGGATTGTACCCAAAGATGCAGTCCTATACCCACTTATCTGGGAGTAAGACCCCATTGAACTAAATGGAATTTACCTTTGAGTAGACATGTAGAGATTGCACTGTGAAAGATCCAAAAGACCCAGGCAAATAAAAATGTTCTGTATATTCTGCAGAGTCGCAATGATGATTAGCTCAAGTGATCCTTTCACTTAGCTTGGTTTCATCAGTGTCAACTTGTGCATGCAGGCTCAAGTGGTTTATGGGCTGTAATATTTAAATTAGTCGCATTGAATTGGATAAACTCATGGGGGGGAGAGGGAGGAGAGAGAGAGAGAGAGAGAGAGAGAGAGAGAGAGAGAGAGATGAGGCAAGGTGAGGAAAATATTTGTATCAGCCTTATAACTAGGAAGTTTTCAAATTACCAATCAATATAAATAGTCTCTTTGAGCCACTGTCAACTCAGTGGGATTTCCCAGCAGTAAAACAATTCAAATCTCTTAAACCCTTTCTCTTTACATTTTAGGATCAATAGATTAGAGAAGGGAAACAATGCATGTATGGCTCCTTCCAACAAACATGGAGAATATGCTTTGAAGCCTTATGAGCTGTCAAAGTGTTCTGTCTCTGCAAACACACCACCACCACCTCATAATCTTGGCATTTGCTGGGATTTCAAAGAGTGCAAAAGTTGCTTAGCTGGAAATGCAGTGCTACCACTTCACTAACTAGTCAATAGATAAAACTCATTCTATTTGGCTACTAACAAAGACTGTGCTTTTTATAGTCAAGGTATATATACATGCAGGATGTCCTGGGGAGGGGTGTCAAATGAGAAATCATAGTATGCTCCCTAGCACAATGGTATTCTAGTAAGTGTTGACTAATCTCTTGTAGACTGCTCTTTGTAAAACAGAACAAGTCTTGGTAATTCTGAAGTCAAATGTATAAAGTTTTTTTAAAAAAAGAAAGAAAAGTATGCTGATAAGTAATACTGAGTGAGAATGGCTCATTATACACGTATTTCTCAAGTCTTGGGAACAGTTCAACCTTTGTCCAATTTTCAAGTCATCAGTCACATCTTGGTTCATCATACTTTTGAAAAGTCCTGTCCCTCACCCAGTAAAATAAGAGTCATGATCCAGACACACGACATGAGATTGCAAACCTTGGGTTGTGTCCAATGTGGTTATACTGCTAAGCTTCTACCACTTACAGAAACCTGTTTTCATTCTTGCACTAGTGTAAAATTCAATATTTGAATTCCATTTGTGTAGGGCATAGCACAAAGCATTCCACAATGTGTTGCACAAGCCATTGTAGAAGGCATTCTGCATGTCATTCCACAAGTTGTTTTGCAAGGTGTTCTACAAACCATTGCACAAGGCATTGCACAATTGATGACTTTATTAGAATAGGTGCAGCTGGTTGTGCTTATTGTTCTGCTACCAGTTGTTCAACCACTGGCAGAACAACACCAGCTCTTATTTTTTCTGTTAGCAGGGAACGGAGAAATCGGCAATGGATGCAAAGGAGTTCGAATTTCTATAAATCCAAGTTGAGGATTCCGCAATAGACTGGCTTTTTCTGAGTCATATTAATTTTGCAGACTTACAGACATTAGCACTAATGCACACTTGCACAAATTTGCTAATGCAAATTAGCCCAAGTAGAACAAAAAAAAAAATCAGATTCCCTAGATGAGTGGATGGCAGAATGAAAGATGCCTGACATCCATGAAACACAGACAGAACAGATGTTGCTTACATTAGTACACTTGCTTCTGGTGGTAAGAGCTCCCTGGAAAAGGGAAGAGGCGGTTGAATTCCTCTAACATTTACATTTACATGAATGGCCATTATAATGGTAGCTACTTAATGGTGACACACACACCCCACAGTGAATGGCAAGGGAAGCGGCCATTTTGAATTTCCCAGGATACAAAAATCACCTCAGAACAGGGCGTTCTAGGAAAAACAAAATGACAGCCACTCTGATTCTCTCTCCCCCTAAAGATTTTGCCAAACCCACACAATATAACTGAAGCAAAACAGCTGAATTAGAGGTGGGTGAAACAGCTGAGAATTTGACTTTGTTCAATTTGGTACAGCCAAACTGGGAACCGGGATACAAGGCCCAATTTAATAACATGGGGATTGATGTGCTGATTCATATTTCTGAAGAGGAATGCTGGGAGTTGTAGGACTTTTTTCTGTTTAAACATGCATAGGATTGCACCCATACAGACATCCTTTTTGGTTCACTCATATCATTACCCGTAGCACCACCTTTGAAATCCAGACCCACACTTCTGGGATATCTCTTTTCTCAGATCATTATTCCATTTTGAATGGGCACTGATAGCTACAGTTGTAGCTGCTGTTGCTTACCCTGATTTAGCCACTAATATTGTACATTTTCTTACAACTGGATATATGACTCATTGTTTTGTGATGACGGAGAAGCAGTTGTAAAGGACCCCAGGACAAGAATCAGAATGATAATTCTGAAATACAACAGAAATTATACTGTGTCTGACACCTTGCTCTACAGCTTACTTTTTTAGCATAATGATTAATCTGGCCCCATAAGCATGTGAAAATCATATGTCAGAATAATTCTGATATATGAAATCCAATGAGAAACAATCTTTCATCATTTGCATAAAATAAAATACACCTCAAGAGCTTCAGTGCTTACCCTATTGGATTGACCTAATTAGTTTAATGTTGCAGCTTTTCCTTGGCTTATTTATTGTCTTGCCCTTAATAAACTCTAGAGAAGCAACTGGAGTCATGCATTCTATTTCATTGCATAGAATTCTTTCCAGGCTGATAAGCAGTAGCAGTAGTCCAATTTTTACTGTGTCCTAAAGTTTATATTTTAAAATTTTAAACAACCGAACATAGAATTGAATTTTACATTTAGAGAGATACAATTCCCATAACTGGTAGTTGAAGCCTACTGAGGTTTGAGGGAATTGCTTTAAAAAACCGAAAGACAATTATTGGCAACAGTCATTTTCTGTGCAGTGTTCCCTTGTTATAGAAACCTGTATTATATGAGAGTCATAGGGGGTTTTGTTGTGTATGTGTGTGTGTGTGTGTTTTCTATTTACTTTCGCCTCACTTATCTCAGTGTAGGCTCTGCTGAAATGCTCAATGGCCACAGATCTTGTGGCATGCCATTTCATATGGCATTAAAACCATGAACAAATCTATGCCACTAAGGTGACTTCAGTACATCATCCTCTTCTTTCCTTCCTTTTTAATCGGTATGTTTGTAAGGTAACTTTGTATGATATAACTAGGGCAGTGTTCTCCAACCTTGGGTCCCCAGATGTTTTTGGCCTACAACTCCCATGCTGGGGACCCAAGGATGGAGAACACTGACCTAGAATGTTCACATTAATCTCTCTATGAAGATGAAAATTTGCATATTTCCTGATCAAGATACATACTCTCCAAGAGGCATTAAAACCATGAACAAATCTATGCCACTAAGGTGACTTCAGGTACATCATCCTCTTCTTTCCTTCCTTTTTAATCGGTATGTTTGTAAGTAACTTTGTATGATATAGGGCAGTGTTCTCCAACCTTGGGTCCCCAGATGTTTTTGGCCTACAACTCCCAGCATGCTGGGAGTTGTAGGCCAAAAACATCTGGGGACCCAAGGTTGGAGAACACTGAACTAGGGTAACCGAAGAATCCTGGTGCTTGGGTCTTTTTCAGAGATGCTACATTTAAACTGTGGTACTTGTCAGCAGGGATGTTGAAGAGTCCTTGGTCTCGAGTCACGAGTCGAGTCACGAGTCTTTGGACCCGAGTCTCGAGTTCAAGTCCGAGTCCTTGGTCCAAAATGGTGACTCACGAGTCACGAGTCATGAGTCACTCCCAAAGCTGACTCCACGAGTCCCTATTAAAATCAATGCGGTTTTTTCCCAACAAAATAAGGCTACTTCACACTCAGAGCAGCCACACAGAGTAATCTCAGGTCCTTCTTCTGCCTCTCCCAAGTACGCAACACATCAATCAAAATAAATCTTGACACACTGTTGGGGCTGCACTCCTGGTAGCCGTACATAGTGGCCGAGCAGCAGCACACCTCGCTTCTATGTGCTCTTCACCGGCAATCACGCTCCTCTCCACTCCTTCTGGCACAGCCCAGGGATGTTGACGAGTCCTTGGTCTCGAGTCCCGAGTCGAGTCTCGAGTCCCATTAAAAATATTGGGACTCGAGTCCGAGTCGAGTCAGAGGGGGGACTCAGTCCGACTCACGAGTCGAGTCCTCGAGTCCAAGTCCCCATCCCTGCTTGTCAGTGCTTACAGATGTGCGTAGAGCTCAGCTGGGGGATGGAAGTCTGGTGAACTCCCCAGGCTCAACCCCACCCCCCAGAGCTCCGCTTTTCCCCGGCTCAACTCATGTCCTCACAAGCCAAGCTGAGTAAAGCAACTTCCGGGTTCTGACGCTACGTTGTTTATGTAGAAAACGGCCTAATTTGTGCAAATTATGGCCTAATTTTTTGCCAGTCTAGCTGGGGCATTTAGGAGTGGGAGGGAAGGAAGCTGGAGAGGCCTCAGGATAGCTCCTATGCTGGCCTCTCCAGTCTCCTCCCCTCCCTGCCCATCGAAACACCCCCCCTTTCCCCTTCTCCGAAGTCGCTTTCCTGACCTTGGAGAGGCAGCCGACACAGTTCTTTTCATGCCAGCTGTGAGGGGGAGAGTAAGGGGGATTGGATCTCTGATTCCCAGCTCCAAGGTTGGAGTCTCTGACCTCGGATCGGGGAATTGAAAGCATCCCATGGCCCTTCAGATGCTGTCTAGGGGCCATAGGATTGCTCCCTAAGTATGGGGGTGGCCACTGAATTGATTTCATTAGTTCTAAAAAAAAACAACAGTTGGTCTTCTTTGGAGGGAATTTAACTCCTGAAAAATTAAGCCTGAAACTTTTAAAAGAAACTTTCTTTTAAGCTATGGATCACAGGTGGTTTAGCACAACAAATTTCTGCATGTCAAGAACAGAGAGCAAATAATGAATTTGAGATCTAGATGTGGCCAGGTATTTATTTTGCTGTTGGGTCAACATTTTAATGTGAAAACTAACTCCCCACTACTAAGAGCAAGGGAAAGTGCCACAATATGGTCTGATGAGATGACACATTCTTAGCTTGGATCCAAAAGGAGGATAAAACTCAAAATAATCCTATTACATGAATTTAAAAAAAAACACACATATTTTTCTCACCCCAGAGGTGAGGCAACCTGGAGCCCTCCTGATATGTTGGACTACAACTCCAATAACCCCTGACTGTTGGCCATGCTGGCTGGGGTTTATGAGAACTGTAGTCCAAAACACCTGGAGTGCTCCAGGTTGCTGCCTACCCCTGCGTTATATATGTCCACAACTTTATATGATCTGATGAAAATCATACTTAATATGAAGTTTTCTTTGGCAAAGAAAGATCACTGAGGCACAGTTCTGGGCACCACACTTTAAGAAGGATGTGGACAAACTGGAAAAGGTTCAGAGGAGGGCAACAAAGATGATCAGAGGACTGGAAGTGGAAACAAAGCCCTATGAGGAGAGACTGAAGGGACTGGGCATGTTTAGCCTTCAGAAGAGAAGACTGAGGGGAGATCTGATAGCGCTCTTCTAGTACTTGAAAGGTTGTCACACAGAGGAGGGTCAGGATCTCTTCTCGACCATCCCAGAGTGCAGGATACAGAATAATGGGCTCAAGCTACAGGAAGCCAGATTCCAGCTGAACATCAGGAAAAACTTCCTGACTGTTAGAGCAATAGACAATGGAACTAATTACCTAAGGAGGTAGTGGGCTCTCCCACACTGGAGGCATTCTAGGTGCAGCTGGACAGCCATCTGTCAGGGATCTTCGACTTGGATTCCTGCATTGAGCAGGGGGTTGGACTCGATGGCCTTATAGGCCCCTTCCAACTCTACTATTCTATGATTCTATAAAAAGAAAACACACAGGTCATCAAGTTATTTATAATTTCACTTCTGTATAGAGTGGGTGAGGAAAGAGAGGCAGGTAGTTATTAATGAAGGCCATGTTCCACAGTGGTATACACCCACACACTTTTTAAAAATGAGGTTTCTTATAGAAGATACTCTTACAGGCTGCGCAAATTACTCTAACACGAGGGGATAAAATGAGATAAAGGTATGCTATAGCCTGCCCTGAAGTACTTGGAATAAGGAAGGAGGGAAAGTTAAATAGAATTCAAATTTCAGAATTTTATTATCGAGACCATAGGTCTTAATAACCTACAAAAGAAACAGACATCATTAAACAGCTGCATAAAACAGGGAAAATTGCTATAGAACAGCCAACATCATTAATCATCATTAAAACACTTTCTGATCTAAAAAACTGACACAGTTCCAGTGCAGCTGAAGCAAATACAGCTACCTTTTTTAGTAATATCTCTGTGTGTGTGTGTGTGTGTGTGTGTGCTTGGGAGTAATTACTTAATTTTCTAATAATCGGGCTACATACTGGACCTAGCTAAAATGTAGGGGTTTGGCCCTTAAGTCATTATCCAAAGATCAATCCAGCAGGAAGTGGAGTAGATCTTTCTCAGTCACTTTCTTACAGATATATAACATGAGTTAGTAAGGTATTTTTCCTATACTACCCCTTTAAGACAGCTGTAGGCATTAGTTGGCACATGTGAGAGTAATAAAAGCTCTTCTTGCAGGATACATATTTGAAATCTGAGAGGTAATGTTCAGAGCCCTGGTAAGAAGATCACTTCCTCTAATAGCAGTCTCAGGTGGTAAGTGCTGACAGGAATGGAGCTAAAACAGGGCTACCAAGAGAAGCAAGCAAGAGGGTGATATCAGTATGCTCAATGAGGACTAAGCATGTTCAGCAGTCATGGATTGCTGAGTGTCAGCTGGCAAAAAGGATAGGTGAAATGGAATATATTGTGGAGGGCATGGTTGGCTGGCAGGCAGTCTGGACAGGAACACTCCTCTTAGGAGCTGAGGATGCACTTCAATATTTGGTTGTATGCCCCATCCACTTGTTTATTACATCCACAAAGGGTGCAGTCTGCAATCTTTTAACACTATACTAATGCAAGCACCAGACATACTATGGAACCAGAAATACAACATGGCCTATATAGACCTGCAACAAATACTCTCACTGCAGTGACTGGCTAGGGCATTCCCAATGGCTTGCACACAGCAGCTGTAAATCCACAATGCACTGTTCCTCCCATGACCAATCATGCACTTGGCTTACAACTAGATTGCTTTGACCAGGGTTACAGCAGGGTTTGTTGCAGGCTACTGATCTAACTGGGATTTTCTGGGACTTGGCTGACTTTACTTGTGCTGGAGTATTGAGCAGGTGAGCAGAGAGTCATGCTAAAACCTATACAGTGTGGAATTAAGCAAAAGCCACTTTGAAATAATGGATAGTCCTTCATATTAAGAAGCATTTTAGAAAATGCACAATTTCCCTTAACATGCACAGTACTTTCCTGATAGACTGTACAGGCAATGCAATTATTACAATGGTGGGTGGGTAATTTTAAATGGTATTTTTTCCTTTTAATATACTCTTAAGGAGTACTATTGAAATTAATTTAAGCTCAGCCTTAGCAGAATCAATGTTTAGCAGGTTTTGGAACTTGTTCAGATTTGCTTACACAAGCTAATATTTCCTTTCCCACTGTATTTAAAATTGCGAGAGAAGAAGTCCAGTGAGTTTTAGATTACTTAAGGGTGGGTCCTGCTTTTTGAAAATTGAATCACTGCTTAGGGCTGTCTTTGCTGCAGGCTGGTCTTTGAAGGTTTGATGCAGCTCTCTCTTACACATCTACGTGTGCCTTCTGCCAGGGGAGGCTGGTGACTCTTGTGTCAGTGGGGCTCCTTATCCATTGCAGCTTTTATTCTGAGTTTTATAGGAGCTACTCATGGTCCTTCATGGTGGTGAACCTACAGTAATACCTTGGATTGCAAGCATAATTCGTTCCGGAACCGTGTTTGTAATCCAAAACACTCTTATATCAAAGCGAGTCTCTGGCGGGCGTGAGCGGGGCCGATTTCGGCCCACTCGAGGCGAGCGGTTACATCCCTACGACTACTTGTATTGCAAGACGTCGCTTGTTTATATCAAGTCAAAATTTATTTTTTAAAAATTGCTTGTCTTGCAAAATGCTCTCAGACCAGGTTACTTGCAATCCAAGGTATTACTGTATTTTGGGGATGGAGTACAGCACCATGGATAGCTCCTATAAAGCTCAGAATAAAAGCTGCAATGGATGAGGAGCCCCACTGACACAGGAGTCGCCAGCCTCCCCTGCCTTCTGCTAAAATTATTAAGGGTTTCAGTCTTTCCTTCCTTGCTCAGCAACTTAATGAAAGAGAGAGAGGCTGTAAAGGTGAGGGATATGTGATCATCTAATGCAAAGGTCAATGAAATTAGGGATAGCCTAAAATTAAAGCATACATTGACCTGGTTCACACGAGACTACAACTCACCATGACTGGTTAGAAATCCCATATTACAAGCTTGGACAAAAGTTCTGCATCATTTTGAGATCCGGTGTTATATACAAATTTTTGTGAATGAGAATAAAGATGTGTGCCTCACCCCTTCCTACCTCTTCTTCCATTCAACCATTCAGTCACTCACCCCACTGCCCTCCTTTCTGCAGACTGTGCATTGATGTTGAACACAGAGACCTTTCCTTTACAATATCCCTCCCAGTGCCACTTCTATTAAAAAAAAAAAAAAAAAAGTTTTCTGTGCAATAATCTCTGCAGGCAGGATTGGGCGCGGCCATGGGCTGGCTTAGGCCCACAGGTTGCAGGTTGTGCTCACAGCATTATAACAACTAGCAACAGAACATATGCAAAATGGTGGAACTAGATGTCTAGTCATGCATACTGCACAGGACAGAAAATATAAATTAACTTGTAATCAAACTCATTTTGTATTAAAGTTCATTGGACCAGGTTCTGAGCTTGAAACATATTTGGGAAATACGAACTGAATAGATCTGACCCATGAACCAACTAATTACAAGCTTTGGCCACATCCCTATCTACAACACTTGATTGACTATAAATGGACTAAATTTTGTCCCAATGTAAGCTCTAAGTAGAACTGCACCAATGTGACTTTTAGCATTGCCAACTGCTTCCGTCTATTGAAATGAGTAATCATAGGTGCATGTTTTATTGCAAAAGCTTTATGTCATTTCAGCAGTTAGCGATTGCATAGCTCTTAACGGTTTATCTTTAATTTTATTCTGTGACAAGTATGTCCCTACATATGGTGTTTATTTCCAAATGTTATGACAGAGCAGCTTGGAAGGAGAAAAAGTATTTGACTCTTTTACATTTTTGTTTTTCAGTGTTGTTATGATCTGGTTAGGCAAAGTGATAATTTAATTTGAATGAAAACTTCGAAGGAAATAATTGGGTTGTCAGTGCCATTGCCCTTGGATTCACTTCCAATTGCAGATTTCCAATTGACGTACTTTTCATTTAATTATGCCAGTGTATGTCATGGTTTAATCTTGGAATAAATCAACAAAATTGAGGAATTTTGCTTTGCGTTGCCTTTCTCATGGGCTTTCATTGTGCTGTTGTTATCCATGGTCTTGATTGCTCTGCCTCGCATCTGTCCTATATTTCATTGCTGGTGCTAAAAGTAAAGCACGGTAAAAAAAACAAATAGCAATGAATGATTTTTGACCTACTTCGAGATCATGAGGCTATGCTTTGCTAAGCACTGTGTGAGCAGGATAAGATAAGCTGGATTGCACTTAAGTCTTCTTAAGTTTGCACTCACCATGTAAACAGGAAACCAGGTGGCACCAATGCAAGATATCCATAATGCATAGTTCTCCTAGAACAAGAGCTAAAATGATGCCACACACACAGCAGTTTACCTGTACAAATCCCCTTCTGTACCCCCAGTCCAGTAGCAGCCTCTCAAGGGCTTGCTCTTCTTCTCCACATACCACAGGGCTGTTGGGCCTCTATCAGCCCAAGGGCTGAATTCCATTTTGGAGAACTCTTGGGGGCTGTATCCCAGTGGCGGATCAAAATTAAAGGGGTAGGGGCCAAAATATGAGCATATTCTAGCTTAAGGTTCTTACTGACAGTAACTAAGTCTTAGGGGAGGCATTTCAACTGTTTAGAATGGGGGGAGACCTGCATAAAGGCCGGAAGCCACAACATGATTGATGGTTGGGGTATATGGGGTGGGGCCAGGGGAAGGGAGCTTGGCCATCTGGGGAGCCGGATTAGGACTCCGGGGGGGGGGCAGATTTGGTCCCTGGGCCTGGAGTTCTGCACCCCTGACATAGCAGCATTGGGCACAGAAGTTCCAGCATGGCACAAACTTCAGAAGGGGAAGTGGGCGAAGCACTGGAGATGATTGCCAAGCACCTCCAATGTGTCCCAAGTACCCAGTGATCTCTGCAAATGCTTCCAATGGCTATGGACATGGTGGCAATGATTTCAGAGGGCTTCCGATGTTCCACAGAGATTCCTGAGCACTTCCTAGAGCCCTTCCTAGTGCTAAGAGGAGCAGCAGGGCATTTTTTAATTTTTTGCTGGTTTTAGTGCATTTCATAAAAGGCGGTCACAGGAGCAGTGAAGGCATGGCACATTTTACAAAATTAAAAGCATAAACCATTACACTTTTACTAAAGAATAAAATTCTAATTATTAATGTTATAAATAAAATTATATTTTAAAATCCTATAAACATTCAGTACTAGCAATAAAGCAGCAGTAACCATTAAGTTCCTTCAACTGCAGACAGGCATCAGTGAAAATCAGTTTCAATTCAAAGCAGATTCAAACAACCAGGTCTTAAGACCCCATTTAAAAGCAGTCAGTGAGGGAGCCAAGCACATTTCCGGGAGAGAATGAGTTCCATCGAGATGCGGCAATGTGTTAACTCACTATTTTATCCAAATCATAGTACCATAGACACCCCTCGCCCCCAAATTAGGCAGGACAGAGGACAGAATTGTGACTAGATCACTAGTCAATCAATCAGCACCAGAAATGCTTAAGCCTCAGTTTGGTGTAGAAACTTGAACTGAATAAGTGCTCTGTGATATTTGGAAACAATTGTGTCCTTTGAGAGTACAAGATTCCCAGCAGCATTTTTAACAGTAAAAAAAGAAAAAAAGCAGACTCTCAAGCATTCTCCAGACCTTCATTCTCCAGCCTGAACAAGTTTTAGCTTTTCATAGCATTACAATTACCTGGTTTTGATGTTAAAAAAAATAATTCATCTATTGCCTGTTTTGCAGAACCACCACCAACACACACACCCTACAACTCTGTGCCGTGTGTGTGTGTGTGTGTGTGTGTGTGTGTGTGTTTATATAAACTTTTGCTCATCTAAATGCCATGGGATATGCTAGGGATTTTATTACTGTTAATATTGATGTCTTAGAAGTATCTGCAAACAGCTAAATAGTGATGTAGGCATATTGTGAAATTGCTATGTTATTAATATAGCATTTGGAACCATAGCCCACTGCACTGCAGTTTTATTACCAAAAGCTTTATTCAGCAATTTTCAGTGTGAGAGTAAAGCAAGCTTATAATTCAGTTAGATAAATATTATGAGGGAAATAATGTTGGTTTAATCATCACATAGACATATAAAGATTTCAGAACAAAGTGGATTAGTGAATCTGCTTTAGACCTGAGAGCAAAGTTATTCCACAGATAAAAAAAATATCCCAATTCCATTTTCCTTCTGCAAAGGACACATCTTAAAGCTAGGAACTGCACAACTGAGAGCTTTTAAATGTTCAGAAAAAAACACACTGTACAGTTCTCTTGGAACTGTACCATTTCAAAATATAGGTAGAGAATTACATGTTTGAATGTTAGGGTTCTTCTAGATTAATCTGAGTCTTCTCCCTAATGTGCTTTTTCACGAGCATAAACTTTTATATGTGAGAGATGTCAAATGTGATTCTTCACCTACATTCAAAAATGTTAGTGCCTCGGCAGATCTGTGCATGACATAATGTCGTCCGTCCCCCCCGGAATGGTTCAATTGTTAGGGAGTGTTCCAACATTCTACAATGTGGTGTCTTCTTTTTCCCATAGATGGTATTTCATGCAATCTCTGCATGATGCAGATCACATGGAAGACTGGCTGTAAAGTATCAAGATTGAGTCATTGTGGCATAGTGGTTAGAGTGTGGGCCAGTCACTGACTCTCAGCCTAATCTACCTGGTTAGGGTTGTTGTGAGGATAAAATGGAGAGGAGGAGGACTATGTAGTAAGCCACCTTGGGTTCCTTGCAAGAGCAAAAAAGGCAGGATATAAATGTAGTAGTAGTAATAATAATTATGATGATTATGTTACGTTGTGCTTGAGCATGTGAATGATGATTTTATAAAAAGTAGCCATTTGATTTCAGTTGAGGGAATTGGATCTCATCTTCATGTGCAGACACTGAATGGTGGGGACATCTAACTTAAAATTTGAAGGTAACTGAAGACATTTGGACTGTTCTCCCTGACAACTTTATCATCACAGAGCTCTGCTCTAACTTTTGTGAGATTTTTTATAGCCTAACATAAGATTATATAAACGTGGATATAAAGGTTACTCGCATAAAATACAGTATTTCAGTTCACTATTGTGCTTTGTTTTCAATTTACATTGTGCCTTTCAGATGCTACAGTAATTACAATTGCAAACAAGATGATATAATTGGCATAAATGTCTGCCTTGTTCACAATTTGCCAAACACTGCAGTTCATCAGCTAGCCAAATTAAATATAGGGCATTTGGCAAATCGCTACATAACAGCCGTTCCATTCAGTTTTATTGAGTGTCAGTATCGCAGTGTATTGCAAACATTCCTACTTATTTCTGCTCTAATTAAACTGCTAGAATTAGGCATTAACCAGATGATCAGTGACTACGTGTCCCAGCAAGCTCACTCGAGCCTATGGAGGAGCGGCAAGCTGAGGCAGTTCCACGTAGCATGTGGTGGAGCTGTCTTGCTTTTCCTCTCGCTTGCCTGTACCAGGATCACAGCTCTCCAAACCTGGCATGAGTAGAGAAAGGACCAAATGAAAGGAAAGTCAGCTTTGTGCCCTCCTCCTCCCAACCCCATATTGAACACACAGAACTACCCTACATAGGCAGGGAAACAGAATAGCTGGGGAAGATGAAACAGCTGTAGGGATGAATGGATCGTTCTGTTTCCAGTCCATTTCAATTTTGCATTTATTCATTCATGACTCCATTCCATCCCATTCCCACATTAATCTGATTTTTTAAAAATAAATCTGTATGAAAATCCACATTTAAACATGCAATTAAATTGCCAGTATTCAATATGTAACTACCAGAGCCAGTGTGGCGTAGTGATTAGAGTGCTGGACTGGGACTCGGGAGATCTAGGTTCTAGTCACCACTTCACCATGAAGCTCACTGGGTGACTTTGGACCAGTCTGACTCTCAGCCTAATGTACCTCACAGGCAAGCCAGGGAGCCATTCCCAGGTGTTCAGTGTACATGACTACACAAGCAACTCTAATATGAACCAGCCAGGTACACCTAGTGGTGGGCAGCCTGCCAGGGACCCGACCTGCCTCTGGCGAGCTTCCGGGTTCCAGGTGGGCCACTTTTTACATTGAAAATGGCATAAGGTACATTAAAAGCAGCCGTAATTTGCACAACTTGCACAAATTGCAGCCGGTTTGGGCGTATCTTATGGTATTTTCTATGTAAAAAGCGGCCTGCCAGGAACCCGCACGTTGCTTCCCCAGCTCAGCTCGGGAGAACACGAGTCAAGCTGGGGAAGCAGGCAGGTGGGGTGGAGTTCTGGGGGGTCGATCCTGGCGAGTTCGCCGGACTTCTACCCCTCGAACGAGATCCTCACACATCCCTAGCGTACACCATCACATCAAAAAAGAACAAGTGCCACTTATCCTACAATGTGGGGTTACTCCGTGAAGCTGATTGGTGGGAGGTTCAGGACAGATGAAAGGAAGTCTTCATACAGTGCATAGTTAAACTATGGAGTTCACTACCATAAGATGTAGTGAATTGGCCACCAATTTGGAGGGCTTTAAAAGGGGATTGGACAAATTCATGGAGGAGAAGGCTATCAATGGCTACTAGTCATAATGGCTATATGTTAAGTTCAGTATCAGAGGCAGTATGCCTATGTGCACCACTAGCTGGGGAACATGGGAAGGAGGGTGCTATTGCACCAGGTGTCCTACTTTACAGAGGACCGTCCTCTATTTAGGAGAGCTGGCAGAGGAGAGTTCTCTATTTGATGGGCTGTCCAAGTCTGGTTTAAAGTCGAAGAACCATAATGAAGGAGAACAGAAGTCTCTTGAATTTGCCCATCGACACTGAGCCCCTGGATGGCAGACTGAGCAGGCACACAGGTCACCTGGCCAGTCTCTCCACTATGGTGAGATGTCTTGTATTTCTATTTAAATAATAGTTACTATTTCTACATTGTCACCTATACACACAAATTTGCATGAGCAAATATTATGCAAATTTGTGTCCTCTTTTGCCCTCTTGTCTGGTGATGCATTTCCTCTTTTTTTGGGTGTTGCATAAGTGGCCACCCTACACTGCACTCATGTCCAACTTGTGGGTTTCCGACAGGCAGCTGGTTGGCCACTGTATGAAGAGAATGCTGGGCTAGATAGGCCTTTGGTGTGATTCAGCATGGCTCTTCTTACATTCCTATTTGTGTGAGACACCATTCATTGTTTTATTATTCCGGTGCAGAGAAATGAATTCAAATCACCTGGTTGTTAAATTCTTCACTGCTGCCTCAGGATACCAATATTCACTACAAAATAAGAAACTAGAAGAAACCCCACAGTCTGTAGAATATTAAGGCACATATACATTTTTAATAGTCCCTTGCTAATGTACTTTCAGCCTATATTTGTAAATACATATTGTTTTCTCTAATCAACAAAACAATGGGAGAATGCCCATGGACCAAATGAATGCATCTACCAAGAAGCTTTTAATAAGTTACATCTGAGCCTCATGGGTAACACTTGCTGGTTTTATAGCCTGGTGATCCAGCAGCGCAATGCTGCTGCTAACTGCCTGTCTCGTTTTTACCCCAACAGGAGAAATGCAAACTATTTGTCACTAGTTTTCAGCCTGTATTAGGTTCCTGCCACACAGTTTCTGAACTTCAAAGCTCCCTTGTAGAGCTTTAGTCATCTGAGACCTGTGCTTGAGAAAAATATCAGCTGACATCAACAAAATTAGTTTGGAGTATATAGTCTAAGTCTTGCAGATTTAACCGTTCTTTCTAGCCAATATGCATGCACTAAAGATGATAGATGGGTTCACACTCGTGTTTGCCTGTCTGGAACCCAGGCTTGAGTCCAGCTGAACTGCCCAGCCCTGTCTTTAGATTCAGTCCAGCTAATTCAGTTAAGGCCTGTATGAACAATGAATACAAGATCCTCAGTGACTTGGATCCATGTGTGTCACATACGAGCAGAAAGGCACTTGTGCTCATGCAGGTCCCTCCATTTCTTCCCATTCTCCCCTCCCACTGCAGCTTCCCATGCCATGTCCCATGCTGTTCTGGAGGGTTTCCCAACCCTCAAGAATGGGGGCCCAGAAGGCTGTAGGGAGGAGGAGGGGTGGGAAGGCCCCACTGCACAAGCAGAGGTCTGCTCCTGCTTCTTTGGATCAAAGCCAATGAGGATGATGCAGAACTGACAGCAGTAATTCTTAGCATCTATATGCATTTTGGAGTATTCAAAGCACTGAAGTTTACACGTATTCTCTCTTCTCTCCTTACTACAGCTGTGTAAAGTAGGTCTCAGGATCATTATCCCCATATTGCAGGGGTGGGGAACTTGCCAGCTGCTGGCCACATGTGGCCTCTGGCCTAATTTCATGTGGCCCACAGGGATGGGATAGCACAGAGATAGGGTGGGTTCGCAGACATGCTAAGCCACCCTGCAAATAAGCTACATGGTGTGGCTTGTTCGCGGAATAACCCACGGTGTGCCCGACATACAATTGGGCTCACTGTGGCTTGTTCTCCCCATCCTTCCCCCTCGATCCTCCAGCTAGTATCCCAGTGTCCTTTGGGGCTGAACTCATCTTGTCTCCCCCTCACCACTCTAATTGGTACCACATTTTGTTCACCACTTTAAAAAATAAAATAAAAATCAGATCCTCAAAATGTACAACTGGGGTCGTATTTTTTTAATTTACTTTTTCAGCCCCAGAAAATGGTGCAAATGTGTTTGTTGTTGTTGTTGTTGTTGTTGTTGTTGTTATTGTCAGTCTTATGCGCTCTTATGACTGTGCAATATGTGTAGTCTTGCCTGGTCAATTTCCTGGCATGTTTCAGCTGTCAGAGGGAGTGGTGAAATAGAGTAGGTAACCCACATGGAAACTGACAGTGAAAGACTGCATATATTTATTATTTTATTTATTCATTCATTTCTATACCGCCCAATAGCCGAAGTTCCCTGGGCGGTGTACAATGATCAATTAAGAACAAACAAACAAACAATAAAATACAGTTTAAAATATAAACAATAAAACATTATGATTTTTTAAAAACCAATATAGGCTAATCTGTGCGCAGTTGCCAGGGACCAATTGCCGAGCTGTCAATTGAAAAGCACCAAAGGGGGGGGGGGAGCAGCAACAGTAGTTGCACCAAAGGGGAGGGTGGCAATATCTCCCCCTTGGCAATGTGAAGCTCTCACTTTTAAGTGTTCAACTGACACTTCTCAGTGTCCTCTACCTTTTCAACACTTCCCTGACTCTCCTGCTACTCCAGAAAGGGAAGATATTA
Organism: Shinisaurus crocodilurus; assembly: GCA_021292165.1. Lineage (NCBI taxonomy): Eukaryota > Metazoa > Chordata > Lepidosauria > Squamata > Shinisauridae > Shinisaurus > Shinisaurus crocodilurus. The sequence continues at coordinate 92,395,543 of CM037878.1, read as the reverse complement.
ACTCCCCACATTTTGTGGCTCCTTTTCAGAGTGCTTACTGCTGTGGTAACTGCATGTCCCTGACAGTTGTAAAAGAAAATGCAGAAATATTTGCACATTTAATGGCTGGGAATTACTCTGTTACAGCAGATGCACAAATTTTCCCTCCGTTTACTTTCCATCCCTTAAAAATACACAGAATTCCCATCCATTTACTTCCCAGCCATTAAATTTGCATATTTTGCCCAGTCTAAACTATTTATTTATTTATTTATTATATTTATACCCCACCTTTTTTCCTCCTGCAAGGAACCCAAGGCGGCTTACATAATCCTCTGCCTCCTCTCCATTTTATCCTCACAACAACCCTGTGAGGTAGGTTAGGCTGAGAGTCAGTGACTGGCCCAAAGTCACCCAGTGAGTTTCATGGCTGAGCGGGGACTAGAACCCGGATCTCCCGAGTCCCAGTCCAACACTCTCACCACTACGCCACACTGGCTCTCGCAAAATATTTTTGCAAATATTCCCAACAGTTGAAAAACAAAACAAAACAAACCTCTTTTAGAGGTGGCACACCGGGATGGAGCAAATGAGGCACCAGCTCTAGCAGTATTTACACCCCGCCCCCATGTTGGGTTTAGTGTGGGGTGCAGAAGTGAATGGAGTGCAAAACATCTCCTGACTTAGATTCAAGGTGACTATACGTCATGGTTTGATAACAAGTTTGCAAGTCAACAAGTTATGTAATTATTGCGTAACCGTTGTATAACCTCCTATTGTTTATAGTTAAATACTATAAAGTAGGGGTGAGCACGGTGATGTGCTACCATCTTCAAAGAACCACTCTTCTGCGTGTGACGCCTTAATCTCGTAAGAGTCTTACAATTGAATAAACACTTTACTATCAATACATTGCTTTTGCTTTCTTCCTTCCGTGCGTAATACTAAGAGTTAAGCGGGCAAAGCTTTTACTCTGGTTTACTCTAACATCGGTTATGTGCCCAAGATAGGATAAGAAAGGCAATGTTTATAGTAAATGTTTATGATTGCTGAATGCTGTTTGTGCAGTTTGGAATGCTAGAGCTTTGATAACAGCGGCTCGGATTACAGCACTCCTTTGACTGAAAGTACAGCAGAATGGCAGAAGAACGCAAAGACAGAGGCTTCACTTTTCCACAGCTGACAGATCATAATTTCTCAATATGGTCTCAGCGTATGGAAGCACACCTACGCATGGACAATATATGGCATGCTGTAACAGATGATCCACCAGCAGCAGTGACGGCTGCATGGACAACTGCTAATCAAAAAGCAAGTGCTCTAATAACTATGGGTGTCTCTGATGAGCAGCTGGTGAATGTTCGAGCACCACGAACTGCTAAACTCAAGTGGGAGGCACTACGAGCTATTCATCTCCGGCGGGAGACTGGATCTACAGTTGTTTTCTTTAAGAAGCTATATCGGGCTGAGCTAACCAAGGATGGTGACGTATGTGCTCATTTACGGCATCTGAGGTTGCTGCATGACGAATTGTTATCTCGAGGAGTCGAGATACCGGATTTACAATTCTGTTATGTTGTTCTCAGCAGTTTGGATGTTTCCTTTGAAGGCATCGCTTCTCAGCTGGCAGCCATCCCAGCAGCACAGCTGACCGTGGAACTGATTCAAGCGAGGCTTATGGCGGAAGTGGATCGCCGTGTCGCTGCCAGTTACCATGGAGAGGAAAGAAGCTGTTTGATTTCGCTAAGAATAGCGGCAAAAGTGCTTTCTTGTGGAACTGGACATTTAAAAAAATGTAAAGACATGAAACAGAGGGGGCTTCCAACCACCTCTGGGCGAAATGTTGTTGAACAGGCAAAAAAGGAACTTCTTACTTTGTTTTTGACAGCGGCGCCTACCCGACACATGTGCAGAGATAGAAATTTGTTTACAACTTTTACTAAACAAAAGGGGAAGATTCATCTTGCCAATGGTCAGGTATTTGACAGTCATGGTTTTGGAACTGGTTTCTTGAGAGTTTGAACACAACAATCAAGAATGTGTTATTTGCCCCTGACTTATCAGAAAATTTACTGAGCATTTCTCAACTGACTAATCAAGGGTTTATTGTAAAATTCTCTGTAGCTAATGTGAAATACTGAAAGATGGGAAAGTATTTTTGTTTGGAAAGCTACAAAATGGTTTGTTTCTTTTATCATACAGGGTTTGTAATGATGTAGAAGAAATAGAAGGGAGTAAAGTTTCTACTTCAAAGGTCAATGCTCCTATACACGATAATTGCATACATGCCTACCATAGAATGTATTGTCATTTGAATTTTCAGGCTGTGAAGAAAATGCAGACAATGGTTGAAGGTATGCATTTGCAAAAGTGTAATTTTCACATGAAATGTATTTCTTGTGCGCAACACAAGGTAAAGCAAGCACCTAAAGGTAAGCAAACTGGGAGACAAGCTGAAAAACCATTTCAGTTTGTTCATGGTGATCTAGTGGGTCCTCTGACAGTTTCCAGAGGAGGGGCACGCTACTTCATGGTGTTGGTTGATCAATACACGAGATACACGTTTGTTTACATGCTAGCAAATAAAGCTGAAGCATTGGACAGATTCCAGGAATATTGTGCTTGGGTGGAAAACAAGCATAATACCCATGTCACCTGTTTCTTTACAGATATGGGAGGGGAGTTCAATTCAGCGCAATTTGACGCATTTCTAACTAAACGTGGTATTGAACACATGGTTGCCAGTCCGCGTTCGCCATGGCAAAACGGATTGTGTGAGAGACAAAATCAGACACTGTTACATGGATTAAAATGTCTTTTAACTGATGCTAATTTGGATGATGTGTTTTGGGCAGAAGCACTGAATTGTTTCAATTATGTACACAATAGAAGTTTCAGTTCTGTGTTGAATTGTACACCTTATGAGAAGCTGTATAACAAGAAACCTACTGTGAAACACTTCAAGATTTTTGGGTCTGATATGTGGGTGCACACACCTCAGAGTCAGAAGCTAGGAAAAAGAGGCTTGCATGGGATTTTTCTAGGATATGAGAAAGGTGCATATCGTGTTCTCATGTCTGACACCCAGACTGTAAGGTTGTCTAGAAGTGTTGAGTATAATGCTAATTGGGAAAAGGTTGGGATTTTTCAACCCTATTCTGTAGGCACTACTGATCCTGAGGATTCAGGTTCAGAGTCAGATTCAGATAAAGAATCAGAATACAAAAGCATTAAGAGTACTCCAAGACAGTCAGGTGAATCTGACTCCTCTGATACTGAAACACCACATGGTTCAGAGGATGAAACTGAACAGAAACCATTGTTCACCATTGGTGCAAGTTCATTGAAACAGGAAACTGATAGTTCTGATGAGGAAAGGAAAAGGTTGCGTAGATCAAAACGTCCTACAAAACATCCTGTGAGATATCAGGATGAATTTGCAGGAAAAGCCATTTTTGAACCTCAGAGTTACAAGGAGGTAGAGAAATTATCTGCTAAGGAAGCTACACCATGGCTTCAGGCTATGCAAGCTGAGTTAAATTCTTTGGATAAGAACAAAACATGGAAGCTGGTAAAGAAACAGCCATCCATGAAAATAATTGATAGCAGATGGATTTTTAAAGTGAAAACTGACCACACCGGAAAGGTGGCACGTCACAAAGCGAGATTGGTTGCACGTGGTTTTGCGCAAATTGAGGGTTTGGATTACCACGAGGTATTTGCACCTACAATTCGCTTTGAAACAATTAGACTGATGTTTAAGATTGCTGCTGAGAGAAATCTGAATATTTCACATTTGGATGTTACCACAGCGTTCTTGTATGGTCAATTGTCTGAGGACATTTACATGCAACCACCGGATGGTGTTGCTGTAAAAAAAGACGTGGTTTGTCATTTACAGAAGTCTTTATATGGACTTAAACAATCAGCAAGGTGCTGGAATTCTGTTTTAACTAAAACACTGCTGGATTTGGGATTTGCACAGGGAGTGGCAGATCAATGTTTGTTTGTTAAACAGGAACAGGGACATAAACTGTATGTACTTTGTTATGTTGATGATTTGCTGCTTTTCTGGGAAGACAAAAAGCAATATGATAAACTGATACTGGATTTGAAATCTCATTTTGAATTGAAATTGCTTGGCAATGTGACCAACTATCTCTCAATTGAAGTGGAAAGGGATAAAGAAGGCAGTATTTTGCTTCATCAAACCAGGAAAATCATGGATGTGATTGAAAAGCTGCATTTGGAGCATGCTAACTCGGTAGATACTCCAATGGTTGTTGATTTTCAAGCACATGCTGATGGAAAACAGTTTGAGGATGCAACACTGTACAGAAGCATATTGGGACAGCTAAGTTTCATTGCACATGCAACAAGGCCTGATATTGCTGTCAGTGTGAACCTATTGAGTAGGCAAACTGTTAACCCCACAGAACATGCTTGGAAAGCTCTGAAAAGAGTTGTGCGTTATCTGAAGGGAACATTGCACTTCAGACTACGTTTCACATCTCAAAACACAGGTGGCTTACAGATTCATGCAGATGCCAGTTTTGGTAGTGATAGTAAGGATAACAAAAGCACCTCTGGAGTTTGTTATTGTTATAATAATGCATTGTTTGATTGGGCTTGCAAGAAACAATCTACTGTAAGTTTGAGTTCAACTGAAGCTGAACTAAATGCATTGAATTATGCCATTGTAAATCTTGAATGGTTATTGCAATTGTTTAAAGATGTTGGAATTGATGTGGAAAAACCTATCACAGTTTTTCAGGACAACCAAGCCAGTATTGCTATTTTGAAAACAGATAGCAATAAACAAAGAACAAAGTATTTGCAGATAAAATTGAGTCATGCAAAGGAATACATCAGAAGTGGTCTGATGCGAGTTCAGTTCCTGGCTGGTAGAGATATTCCAGCAGATCTCTTGTCAAAGCCAATTGGAAAAGAACAGCACCAGAAGCTGACAAAACTGTTGCTGTTGTATTAGATGGATACCACGTTCTGCGCCTACACTAAACGCAGGGGGATGTTGGGTTTAGTGTGGGGTGCAGAAGTGAATGGAGTGCAAAACATCTCCTGACTTAGATTCAAGGTGACTATACGTCATGGTTTGATAACAAGTTTGCAAGTCAACAAGTTATGTAATTATTGCATAACCGTTGTATAACCCTCCTATTGTTTATAGTTAAATACTATAAAGTAGGGGTGAGCACGGTGATGTGCTACCATCTTCAAAGAACCACTCTTCTGCGTGTGACGCCTTAATCTCGTAAGAGTCTTACAATTGAATAAACACTTTACTATCAATACATTGCTTTTGCTTTCTTCCTTCCGTGCGTAATACTAAGAGTTAAGCGGGCAAAGCTTTTACTCTGGTTTACTCTAACACCTTTCACTCCATCCCATCACAAACTGTGACTCACCAAGGCAGCCTAGTATACTAGGATACTAGCAAAGGATCGGTGGATCCTTTTAACTGGAGATGCCCAGGATAGATAAATGATTATCTATCATTTATGTATGTCATACCTAAGCTATAGAGCCAAGAATGAACTGAACATTTTACCAAGGTTTTGAAATTCCATTCATGACTGATAAAAGTCCTAATAAGTAGTAGAGTTTTCCCCTACAGCACAGACCTTCCAAAGGTTAGTGTTTACAGCAACAGCATATATATTTTTTCCAGGTTGTGGAAGGATGGAAGAGATACAGCATTCTAAGAGAAACAAGACGAAAAGCCTTTTATTTTGAGTGGAAATTGGAATTTGGCAGGATTGATAATATGTTCTAGCTTAGATCCCACTTTGTTCTAGCAGATAGACTTTTTGCTTTACTAATAGCACCAATAATTTATAAGGGCTGCATTTGACAGTGGAGGAATGAGTACATCAGGTCAAAATCAGAAAGCCAGCACTTTCCTATAAGTGTGGTCCATTTAAAATACTCATTGGGTATGAAACCAAAGAGTAAGTGGCACAGCATTGCAACACATTCACAAATAAGATTATGTTATCTTTCTAGCCTTGAATTTGTACTTCAAGTTTACTGTTCTCTAAACTGGACTAGAAAAATTAGTGGACTCAGTGACAAGGAGTGCCTTTCATCAACTTAGGCTGATTTACCAACTACAGCCCTATCTGGACAGGCAGAACCAAGCAACAGTGATCCATGCTCTGGTAACCTCTCGTTTGGACTATTGTAACTAGCGATGCATCCAAAGCCGGGTCGCACCCCCGACCCGATTCTCCGCGGGGGCGGCTGCCCGACCCGATCTTCTGAGCGGCGCAGAGAGGTTATCCACGCCGCTCGATCGGACTTCTCCGGCCCTGTCCGTCACTTCCAAGACCGGAAATGACGCGACGGAACCCTGCGCAGGCGCAGAACACACCACAGGGGTCCAGCGCACCTGCGCAGGGTTCCATCACGTCATTTCCGGTCCCGGAAGTGACGCGACGGGATGGAACGGGCCACGCAGGCAGCTTGCCGCGGAGTGGGCGAGCCGCCCCGAAGTCAAGGTAAGGCCTCGCGTGGCGTGAGCGGGGCTGATTCGGCCTCGTTTTGCCTGCGCGAGGCTCGATGTTACACCCCTACTTGCGCAGGGTTCCGTCGTGTCATTTCCGGTCCTGGAAGTGACGCGACGGGACGGAACGGGCCATGCGGGCGGCTTCGCCGCGGAGAGGTGAGCCGCCCCGAAGAAAAAAGGTAAGGCCTCGCCGGGCTTGAGCGGGGCCAATTTCAGCCTTGTTTTGCCCGGCGAGACTCGATTTTACATCTCTAAATTTGTAACGCGCTCTGCGTGAGGCTGCCTTTGGAAACGGTCCAGAGACTTCAATTGGTTCAAAACAGGGCAGCAAAGCTACTAATGGGGACTGGCTGACAAGAACATATTACGCCAGTCCTCTATGATTTACATTGGTTACCAATTGAAGTCCAGGCCCGATTCAAAGTGCTTACATTAACATTTAAAGCCCTAAATGGTTTGGGACCAGGTTATCAGAAGGAACGCCTCGTCCCATACATGCCTGCCTGAACCTTGAGATCTTCTTCGGAGGGCCTTCTCAGAGTGCCCCCTTCAAAAGAAGCTAGGAGGGTGGCTACTAGGGGAGGGGCCTTCTCAGTTGTGGCACCCCATCTCTGGAATCAGCTCCCCAAAGAGGTGTGCCTGGTGCCTACCCTCTATTCTTTCAGGCACCAGTTGAAGACCTTTTTATTTGCCCAACATTTTAATGGTTGGTTTTATTCATTTTATTATCGCCACTGTACCTCTGGGTTGAATTTATTTTGGCTGCTTGGTTTTATCATGTTACATTTTGATATGTCTGTGTTTTTATATTATTATTGTCAGTGTTTTTGTTTTAGTGTTGCTTTGTTTTGTAAACTGCCCAGGGAGCCTTTCAGCTGATGGGCGGTAAAAATATATATTAAATAAATAAATAAATAAAAATTTTCTGTTTCAGGAGTTATGTGAAACAAAAGGGTATTGCTTAAATAGCAAACTTCTTCTACTAGTGTTCTGCGTCATTGAAAGCAAAGTGTTTTCTTGAACTTCATTGAAGACGCAGGTGGACGTGACACTGTTGCAAACTCCTACTTTGAGTATTCTAAAATATTCAAATTTTTGAATATTGCTATTGTGACTAGACCTTCTATGCTTGTCTGATTCTGTTTTTATTTTCTAAGTTTTTATTTGAGTGTATAATTAAGAGCTGGTGTATCTTGTTTGTATTGTTTTACGTATTGGTGTGGTCAGTAGACCGTAAATAAAATATTCATTCCTACTTTGGGTTTCAGTCCTTATGGAGCCAAAGCAGCAGCATCCACACTCAAGAGGGAGGTGTCAGCACGCTTGGAAGAACTCCAAGGTAATAAATGCTTTGTAGTGGGGGACAAGGGGCGGGGAACAGCCCAGTGAGGATTGATCCTGCTCAGTGGCCACCAAATGCTGAGTACACAGGAAGGTGGAGGTGGAAAAGAAGGGGAAGAGGGAACAGAATGTAGTATTCTGAAAGAAAGTGTGGCTTGCTGGCTAAAACCTGGAACAGGATCAGCCCACATTGCAACTTTTTGTTTCATGTCCTACTTGTAAAAAGCAAATGTCATCTCCTAGGAATCAACAATGGATCAAACTTAAGTACTTAGTTAACAAGAAAACAGCTCTAGGTTGTCTTATCTGAGTGGTTTGTAGGCAGTTTTAGTGGGGTTTAAAAGTTATTGTTTGCTTTATTCTTGGGTAAATCATTTTTTCTTAAGGTTTGCCTCAAGAGAGGCAATGCATTTTGTCATAAATAAATAAATGTGTCTCCACTACCGCACTTTTTAAGTACCCACCCTCTGGAACACTTCTAAAAAACTACAACATACGTAACATGACAAAACTGAAACCACTTGAAAGTTTACACTATTGTATAATTTGAGCATGTCCTCTAGAATGGTTGTCTGGTATGCAATACTATTAATGTCTGAAGTTTGATTAATTTTAATGGATGGAGATTTCACAAACACACATACACACTAGATTTTGCACACACCCATGCACATGCATAAAGAGACCAGAAGCAATAGCCAAATAAGATAATATTGGAACCCATCTCACCTCAAAGAAACAGTATTGTTTTCTGCTTTTTTTTCTTTCTTTCTTTCAAATATGATTTTTGAAGCTAATTCTAAGGTAGGGCAGAATTTTTGATGAAAGTGATAGGTCAATGAGTCCATTAAATTAAGAGAACATGATTCTTTCATTACTCACTCTCTGGGAATAGAGGATTTCAAGTACTACTAAATCCCATTTATTTGACTCACTATGTCTGCAAATTACAAACCCATTTACCGTATATACTCAAGTATAAGTCGAGTTTTTCAGCACATTTTTTGTGCTGAAAAATGCCCCCTCGACTTATACTTGGGTCAGCGCACTTATACTGGAGGCAATAAGTTTTCCCAGTTTTTTGGGGGTGAAATTAGGGGCCTCGACTTATATTAGGGTCCACTTATACTTGAGTATATACGTACTCCAAAGAGTCCTACAGAGACTAATTGGAAATCTTTAGTGTAAGGGTGTTCATCAACTTTTTCATAATGCATGGTGTGCGCCCCCCCAAATACAGAGGTTTCATAAAGAAACCTGTTGTTGCCATTGCCGTATTCCAAAAGCAATGCTATGGTTACTGCTTTTTTATTTGGAATCATGCATTAGGAATCATTATGTAACCAGATGAGAAATCAGTCATCATGTATACCCATTGGTGGGGAGGGGAGCATGTAAAACCATGCATGAATTTATCCCAACCATATGCTATAGTTCTGATATATAGCATATCTCACATGCCTATGCTCACATTCAAATAAATACTTTCAGTAACGGATTCATCCAATTGTTCATTGCACAAATTGTCATTGAGACTGTTTTAAGCTCTGCTTAAGCAGGATTTTTCTTTTCCACCTTGGGGTTTTCCCCTAGCTCCTCACTTTCTACTACCAACAGCAAAAAAGGGTGTCAGTGATCATTATCTTCCTTAATAGATGTCATTAATACTAATAGTGATCATATAGTACACAGTAAGGGTATACTGCTCCAAGCTAAAGCCTCATTAAAGACAAACAACTAAAAGGGTCACATTAACACCTCCAGTTTGAAGATAGGTGTGCTACAACATTTTTTTTCCTGCTAGGAAACACTATGTCTACAAGCCTTGCTTTTTGAGGCCTTTTTCAAAAGAGTCTGAAATTCTGGAGATATCTTAATTGAGTGTTCATTGATTTAGTTTTAGCATATTAATGATTTTAGCACTTCTCTTTATAAGGCTGGACAAATACTCCTGCAAAAGCAGGAATATAACAGTGTGGTGGACTACCGGGTAAGAAGTGGAGAGATTTTATTTTGGAAATATATAAACTGCCCTTCATCCACTAGTGATCCCAGGGTGGGTTACACAATGTATAAAACAGACACACACATCCAATATATTAAACAAATACAATTACAAAAATCCTTTTGTGCTCTGGGCTGGGTCTAGCAGCTAAGTGGGGCATTCCCAGGTAAAGGCAAGTAATACCCCCCCCCCCATATAGGCAAAAGTGGTGGGGCAGAAAACAACAACACCATATTGTAGCTTCAAGCTCTTACTGCCAGCAGGGCCGGTGCTACCATTAGGCCAACTAGGCAGCCGCCTAGGACGCAGGGCTAAAGGGGGCGCCAGAAACGCCTTGAAAAAAAAATACAGCGCTCTCAAGTGGGAAGGGGGCGCGCTAAATATCTGATCTTGCCTAGGGCACCAAACTGCCTTGCACCAGCCCTGACTGCCAGTAACTAATCTTACGAGAAGCACAACAACCTTTTAGAATGGGGGAAAAACTGCACAAAAGCCAGGAAGACCCCAAACAATCAGTAGTTGGGGGAAAGGGGAAGGTGGCATGGTCTTCTGAGGAACCCTGGTGGACCAGATTAGAACCACAGGAGAGCTGGATTTGACCTCCGGGGTTGAGGTTCCCCGCTCCTGCCTTTACTACCCAGTTCTCCTAGCCCATCACTGGGCTGATGGAAGCAATACATACCAATTTCAAAAAAGGGGAAATTATACAGCAGGCCACCCAAGGTGGCCCCAACTATTAGGAAAGCCTCAGCAGCAAATCTGGGCCATAGTTTAAGCATGGCAAAGTTGTCCAAAATATGTTCCAGTATCTTGTGCTGAAGGCAGAGGAAGAGTGTCCCAGCAGGTGGCGCAATGTACAGTTTCCTAGAATAATCGCTGTGGGAGAAGAGTCACCTCAAAATGTGCTTCTCACTTTACCTTTTGTAAATGGGTATGAATACCCCAATTCAAAATAACACCTTGTGTCAGTTGTGAATGGTGTATGGGCATTCAATTCACTGCTTTCCTTAGGAAAATACACTAGATCAGTGATCAGGAAAGGAACTCTAGCTGCCACTTGTGTGCATTTTGCCAAGAAAAGCCATGCTTGATGTGTACATATACCATTCATTATTGCTGTGTGATAAAAAAAAAATTGTGTATACAAATATCCATACCCAAATACAAAATACCAAGTATGAAATTACAAATATCCTCCATACCTGAATACAAAGTAAGCTGTAAGTCATAACGTTTTGTCTTGGGTAACACAATAAACAGAATGATAATGCAATACCTTTCAAGCAATCTGTATCTTAGCTCTTGTGGTCTGTGATAGCTGCACTCTTATTCTTCATCAATTTACTTTCAGAGTAAGGTTTTTAAAATTATTATCTAATATTTGCCTCATAGGTTTACGATGATTGCCATGCAGATGTTGCTGGGAGGAATATATATTCATTTTTCCCTATTTCATCCCCCCTCCCCAATAAAATGTCCAGCTTTCAACAGTTCAAGCTAAATTCAAAACATATATTGGCTAGCAACATTTTTTTATAGGTACTAAATACTAATACATTCTCATCACAACACTCTTAATTATTTAGAAACCTTTTTTTGTAATATGATGCTTGTCTTTAGTGGCTTAAAATGAGATCTTCAGTTCTTTCTGCCTTAATCCACAGAAAGAGAGAGCGTGCAGTATGTTTTTTTAATAAATACTAAAGATCATTCTTCTTCTGCAGAATAGCTTCTGTTCTACAACTCAAGTGATTCCATGAACATTGAAGAATCAATGAGAGATGACCTTTGAAGATCATGGATTGCTTTATATTCTCCTCTTCCTCAGTTACACACAGAATCTCGTTATCCTTTTTTAGCTGCTTTCTCTACATTCTGGTGGGAAATCATATTCCAGCAGAAGGTGTGTGAGATCAAAGAAGGAAGGAGGCAATTAAAAGCTGAAGTCCTACAGCAGTGGATAGTACACAAATAGTTTTGCCGGGGCTGCGTTTCTTGTTGAGGATGCAGCGGGGAGTCTAACTGAGTCTAATGCTCATGACTCAATGCCTTCATTGAGTCATGAGCATTAGAGATCACTGTTGAAGAGTGTGAATTATAGCACCATCCTGCATAGAACTTGAAAGCTAAGCAGGGTCAGGCCTGGTTATTACTTAGATGGGAGACCCCTCCTCTAGTTTCCTGCATTGAGCAGGGGGTTGAACTCGATAGCCTTGTAGGCTCCTTCCAACTCTGTGATCTGTGAAATCTATGAACATGAAACATAATTAGTAGTAAGTGATAGGAGAATGTGGAAGAGAAACCTGAGCTACCATCTGTGAGTGTGTTACTGGACTTGCTCCTATTAAGGGACAAATTCAACATTAGAAAATACATTCCTTTAATTATCAATCAACACTCAAAGCACAAATGTATCTCCTGAAGGTAAAAAATATCCTGGAGATATTTTTTTAAAATGTATTATTTAGTATTACTTGTACATCCTGCCTTTCTTCCAAAGAGTTCAAAGTGGCACAGATGAGTCTCTTCCCTCCCAATTTATCCTCACAACCACCCATATGACGAAGCTTAGGCTGAGAGAGAGTAAGCTTCATGGCTGTGGAACTCTCTCCCTAGTGACCTCCGCCATGCCCCCTCTCTGCTGAGCTTCTGCCGCTCACTTAAAACATGGCTGTTCATGTGGGAATATGGAATGGGCTAAGATTTTAAAATTTTATACTGTTTTAAATGTATTTTATCATGTTGTACATCGCCCAGAGTGGCTGGTTTGCCAGCCAGATGGGCGATCCATAAATGCGACAAATAAATAAATGGCTGAGTAGGGATTTGAACCTGGGTCTCCCCAGCCCTTGGCCAACACTCTAATGAGTGTGAGAGTCTTGCTGAGGAAAAATTCAGAGAATTCATTTTAACCAAAAGCTGAAGCGGGCCTTGGAACTGCACCATCCTCTTATACACTCCTCATTTCCTTTAGCGGCAGTTCCAGAGGAAGTGCTGTTGGGTTTAGTTTCCTTTGCATGAGATAGCATTTGGAGATGTGTGGTAAATCTGCAATTTTGTGTTTATTTACACATGTTCAAGCAGAACATAAGTGGAGGCAAAGGGCCCTCCTACAATGGAGCAGATCCTCTATCCCATATCAGCTTCCTCAAAGAGTGGGGAGGTTTCCCTCCCTTGAGTTTTTCGCCTTCAGCAAATTCACAGGAAAGAAACAAAGAAAGAAAGAACATAAAAAGAGCCATGCTGGATTAGACCAAAAACCTGTCTAGTCAGCCTTCTGTTTTCACAGTGGCCAAGCAGATGCCTATGGGAATGTGTGAGTTTTAAAATTCTCCAGAACTCTTCACCAAGCTAGATATGAGCTAAATAAAAACTATGCAATTCAAAATAAGTATCTTCACAGACATTTTTTTTTCCCCCATGGAGACAGGTGGAAACCAGTTGTTCTTTGTAAAAGGGCAGTTCAATGGAGTGTATTATGCATCCTGCTGTCTGCCAGATCCGCCTTGTTCCAGAATCTCTTCCAGTTGCTGTCCCCCTTGGTTCAGACATTGTAGGCCACCATGCATGCAGAGGCATCAGGCAGGCACTGGCAAGACATAATGAACTACCACACCATTACAGTGCTGGAGGCTTCAGCACATGCAAAGTTCAACCTACAGCATCAGAGAAACCTTCCAGGTCTACAACACTATACTCTGTTAAGCCAGATCCACAAATCAAACACTAAATTCTGCTTTGAGTGAAATTCAACAGCAGCCCTATTCCAAAAACAAAGAAATCAAAACTAAGGCAAATGGGGGGAAAAAGTCTAATCTATTGTGTATTCTCTGGAACTAACAGAACAGTCATTATTTCTTCTGATCATGACTTCAAGTAGCCTAGAGCTGCTATGAAGTAAGACTGGTCAAAGGTGAGCTTGCCATTTTCAGATTGAAATTTGGGTGTGTGGCAACTGTTATTTTAATTTTCTGTAAATGATAATTGCCTCATTTTGTCCCCACCCCACCCCTAGAATTATTGCAGAAGCGCCCTCCACATATTTTCTGGCTGCAAATGAATGTGGTAAAATAGGAGGGAGAGAGAGAAAGATTTTGCACTTTAATTCGAAAGTGGTTATACTAGCTTTTTTTTAAAAAAAAGTACCAAACTTGCTTAATGTTGTCTTGTACCATTCCTCTCCAATTTCAGGATCCCCTGTCCAGTGGTGATTTCATATTATCTCTCTTTTTCTCAATTTAGCAGTGCCTTCTATAGACTGGTTCTTTTTTCTTCTTCTTCTTTTCATTTTACAGAAAAAGGTTGATTTATTGTAGAGAAGATGTCAATAACTTTGTACCCAGAAAGAGTGAGATTTCAGAGCACTGGTTTTACATGTGAAAAACTGAGACGTAAGCTTTTTGAGGAATTCACTACTGCTATCAGAATATTGAGGGTGCACCAGTAATTTTGGAGAGCTAGTTGACTCTGTGATAAGAGACCTCACAGTGCAAGGGATACAAGATGGCAAGCTGAGATCTAAGTTGCTGAAGCTACAGACTTCAGGGCAGGCAGAAGCATTTGCAATATGCTAAAGCTACAGAAATTATGCAGAAGAAGAGGGTTGACTTACTGACACAAAACAACCCCCCCAAAAAAGGGAAAAGGCTTATGTGCAAGATCTCAGCAATGTATAACAAAGCTGATGTCAAAAGGAGGTTTGAGGTTGCATTGCCAAAATGTGCAGACAGTTTTGGCTATGCAGATCACAAAGCTTAATGGAAAATAGTGTTTAAATCCAATAGATTAATTTGCATTTCTATCCAGCTCATTGTTAATCTGACCCCACATTGTATTCTACAAGTTCCCATATTGGCTCTCTCTTCCATTGCACTGTAGTGGTGTGTACAGAATCTGAAACAAAGGTTCCAAGACTGGACTGCAAAGAAGACAAGCTCAATCCCTTGTTCCAGCACTAAGAGTTGACCCCAAGTCAACCACTGGCTGCTCTAGAATTTGATTTAAAGCTTCTGTGTCACACACTTGTGCATCAAAGTGCTGTTTCAGGATAGTGAAGGTGAGGCAACCACTGATGGTATCTTGCAAGTCATTCTAAGGAACTGTTCTGCTTTGCTTTCCAAACTTTGGGCTAACAGTTCACCAGAAAACAAAGCATTAAGAATTGCAGGCTCTTAAAAATGGAAGCCTAAAGTCCCTTTTCACTCATTCACCCAATCACCCTGGGGAACTGCTTCTCTTTCGTGCTTTCCATGCAGCAGTGGCTTCTGTGTGAATAGTGCAATCACAAGGAAAGGGTAAACATATATTTTCCACAGTATTGACAGCTTCTCTCCCACTGGGGTGGTGATCAGATAGGAAAAATCCATGTGATTGGTGCCTCCCACATGTTTGTAATATAGTCACACAGATGTAACCTCACATCTGAACTACTGTAATGCACTCTACATGGGGTTGCCCTTGAAGACAGTCTGAGGCTTCAGCTGGAGCAGAATGCCTGCCACCACTCAGTTATTGATTGGCATGCAGAGTTGGAATCATATTACACCCATCCTCTGTGATCTGCACTGGCTGTCTGTTCACTTCCAGGCCTGCTTCAAGTTATTGATGTTGACCTATAAGGAACCTAAATGGCTCGGGGACCAAGTACTTGTTGGAGCACTTTCTCGGCATGTACTTGCCTGGCCTGTGAGATCTTTGGAAGGGGGCCTGCTTGTGGTCCTACCTAAGAGGAACGCCTGCAGAGTGGTGACCCAAGCAAGGGACTTCTTGGTTGTGGCTGCCTCATTATAGAACACCCTGCTCTTGGAGGCACATCAGGCATCTTCAGTTTTGCTAGCTACTTAAGGTGCATGTCTTCACCCAGGCCTCCGGGTACTTTTGATGTTCTTAAGGAGACCTTTGAGTCTTCTGTTTTGTTTGAACTGGCTATTGTATTTATGATCTAGGTACTGGTTGGTTTTTTCCAGGTTTTAATGCTATTGTTTTATTCGTGTGTGTTTTTAAAGTTTACTTTTATTTGTAAACCACTTTGTGATTTATTATGAAGAGCAGTATATTATTATTATTATTATTATTTATTTATTTATTTATTGCCCATCTGGCCGGCAACCAGCCACCCTGAGCGGTGTACACAGAATAAAACAATAAAATATATTTAAAACAATGTAAAAAATTAAAATCTTAACCCACCCCATATTCCCGCCTGAGCAACCAGGCTTTTAATGAGCGACGGAAGCTCATATAAATTATATAAATATATATATATAAGGTCATATATATAAATTCTATAAATAAATACAAATGTGAGAAAGCACAATAAAGAAGTGACTCCCACATGTCTGGCTATACATGTGAAGCAGGAATAACAATATCTCGGCCACCTCTGACAATCTCCTCTTCAGCATCGCTAGAAAAGGAAACCTCATATTGTTCTTTCTAATTTTATTCTGTTTGAAGCAAAATCTATGATGATGGAGCTTTACTTCTCAAATTTCTAGTCAGTTGTTATCCCCCCCCCTTTTTTAACAGTCCATTTTTCTGAAAACTGACCAATGAATGGGAACGTATTTCATTTGGAACCAGTTTCTGTCCCATTCATCTAACCAGTTAGTGCAACAAGATGCCAAAATGGTAACATAGCAATGACAGATACAGTACAAATACCTTACATCACACATTGAACTTCTACAAAGTTTCACAGCAATTGCTAAAGCACATACACCAGATTATTTCCATAGATTTCAGTGGAAAATAATATATCTGAAGTCAGAAGCCTAAGTACTATTGCCTCCTCGTTACTGATGGGGGGAAATGTGCATAAGATTTGCCCAGTGATCTTTGGAAAAACTAGGAAACACAAATTCATCAGTTCCATAATAGTAGTCATATTGGTATGTTGCAGCAAAAACCAGTCTTATAGCACCTTAAACTTTAACAAATTTGTTATGGCATTATCATACATGGACATTCATGGACAAAAGTGTGTGCCATAATAAATTTGGTAGTTTAAAAGGTGCTTTAAAATGTTTTGTTGTTTTTGCTGCTAACGTACCAGCATGCTGCCAAGTATTCTATTAATAGGATTATGTTCATAATCCTATCCTATAATCCTGGGATATTTCTCATCCCAGCATTAGTGAGACTGCTCTTCTTTGGCCTCCTACTAGGATAATACATCAGGGTGCTGGAGAAGGAATGAGATTTGTGTATGTGATTTGTGAATATTGCTAATCACACAAACACATTCTACACAATCAGAACTCCCAATGGCACAATGGCTCCAATCATGTGGAACACCTACATGCATGCAACTATAAATGATCAGACACCTCTTCGTATTCAGTGTGATATCTGCAACGAGAGTAGGCCAGAAGTGCATGTGATGCCTTCTCCATATGTAACTTAAATGTGTGGAGGCCATAAAAGGGCTCTAGATTCATTAAGATGTCTGGACTGCAAAAATAATTTCAGAATGGGAGAAAAGTAATTGCTTATTTCCTGACCATGGTTCAATTAGCTTGATAGCAGGTTCGCATTACATTAACAACTTTATCAGTAACTGCTTTCTACATGCATCACTGTGAGTGATGCACGTAGAATGCTTTTTTTTTTAGTTGCACTGGAATCTGCATTATATGTACTGTAACTTGTTTACACTACACCTGAATTGAACAGCTGAGCTTTAATGCCTGCACATAATTCTTCACTATTAAAACCAACCCTCCTGAGCTTCCACTTTTATTCAAAATTGGAAGGGTATTATTTTATCAGAATCAATAACCCCCCCCCCCCCAATTATCCTGTTAGAATTCTAGGACTGCTGAATGATTTACATTTTTTCAATTAATTAATTAAGCCTACTTTTAACAGATTAAGCAATTACTTTACCAATTAAAATATTTCATTATCCCAATAGAGGTTACGTTTGGATTAGAACAGTTTCTTTTAACTAATTAACAGAGACAAGTCTATTGCTTAGAAGTGAGTCATGCTTATGTGTGACAGATTTCACTGGTGTTTAAGCACATGTAAGGGTGTGGCTACTCAAAAGAGGCTACTTTTTTTGAGAACTACATGTATGCATCCAGTGCATCCAATCCTTATACGCCACAAGCACTCCAATCTGAGATTGCATTATCGCTTCCCCCACATCTGCCTGACAGATAAACACCATGACAAGCCAGCACTGGCTGTGCTATCCACATGATTGAATATATGATGTACTGCATACTTCTCTTGCATATCATCATTACTTTTCTGGTGTAACTTTGCCCAGACTTTCAGCTTAGGGCTAAAGCAACAAACCATATCAGGGGACATTGTCCATGAAAATGTGCCTCAGCTACTGTTTAGTGGACATTGTCTGAGTTTAGAGGTACATCTAGATCAAGGGTGGGCAACACATGGCCCACGGGCCACATGCAGCCTCCATAGCCCTTTTTGCACCTCCTCCACTACCACCACCACCCCCAACTGCTGCCATGTGTGCTGAATTTGCTGTCAAAATGTGGTGGTGCAGCAGTGAAGGAAAATAGCCTGTTTTCAAAAGCCAAAGTGTGATTTGCTGCCCAAATTTGGTGGTGTGGCAGTGACAAGAAGGGACTATTTTTAAAGGATTTTTTTCCTGCCACAGCACCACTGAATTTCAATGGCAAACTATGCAACTGGCTTTTAAAAGCAGGCTATTTTTCCTTGTTGGAAGCATAGTGGCAGGGGTGTGGCCCCTGATAGGGTCTGAGAGGGGGGAATGCAGCTTCCTGACCCTGGAACTTGCCCACCCCTGATCTAGATGCATCAGGATATGGGCCTGAACATCTTTTCATAGATGAAAATTTTAATCTCATTAGAAAACATTTAAACTCTATGATATATGAATCCACTATGTACTAATTAATGCTTTGGCCCCAATCTCATTCCAATTTCTCTAACAACTGGTCAAAAGACTGGCATAACATTACTGATTGTTCCTGCAATAGAATGCAGCATATTTTTTGCAGATATTTAGCTGTGTATCACACATCTCTATTTTTAAACTGCCCTTTTCCTACCTACTTTGTTTCAGCATCAGTCTTTAGCAAGAACCATTTTATCACTCAATGCCCAACTCATTTCAACTTCATTATAGGCTTAGAAATACAGACAAATACATGTCAGCCAATGCAATGATTTATATATACACTGTATAGTCTTCAGCATTATTGCTTTGTGAATAATGTCTCTCAGTCTTCAATTAAAATTGCTTCTCTTCTGCTGAGGCTTGGAATTAGCTCTCATTTGAATCACATCTTGCATACTGTTTGGAATATCTGAAGTCAAGGGTGTTGGTGAGCCAGCATGGAGGCACACCATGAACCATTTTGTATGTCTACTTAAAATTATTTAACTTGCTGCCTCTGGAACTTTTTAATTAATTCTTGTGATTGCTATCTTCAGTTTCAACTAGATTTTTTGCAAATACACCTTTTCAGAGAACTTACATTTTGACCTCTCTGGTTAATTCTCTTTGCATTCTAGACTTTGCAGATTTTTTTAAATACACGGTATGGCATGTATAAGTTATTAAATTCTGTCAAATGAATACATGTAGTAGGAAGTGCAGGCCACTGGATTTGATGCAGGAAACTACCATTTATGGCCCCAAGTCATATATGACAGGCAGCCCACATTAAGCTTGTTAAACTTCTTTTTTTTCCTGCCTGTCTGAGACTGAAGATGGAGAATACCAGGAAGAGTGTGTGACACATCTTCTCTATTTCCCTGGGATACTAAAGATGGGCCAGCAGGGACTACCCTTTAGCAGGAGTCGGCCAATGTCATTGAGCAATAGCAGGTTCTGGGTGGTGGGGTCAGGTTCTGCAGGACTCTGAAGATTTCCTAGGAAAGGCCTTGTGTATACAAAAGCTCTGTTGCATCAAACCCCCCCCCCCCAAACAGGCCTAATGACGTCCAGAGCCCTGCCCCTCAAGCAAAGCTGCAGGGAATTTAAAAGAATGGTATTTTAGTCTGGAGCCATTTAATATGGGTTCATTGAATGCCCTTGGATTGTGTCCCCTGCCTTCTCCAGCTGGGAGCTGTAGAAGAACCCACAGCCATAGGCAGCAAGTGGACAATTCAGATTCATCTGCTACTCCCACGTTCAGCATCTAGGGGCTTATGCTGGCTCAGCTTGTCTGAGCGTGGAAAGCTAAGCAGGGTCAAGCAAGCCTGGTTATTACTTGGATGGGAGACCCCTCCTCTAGTTTCCTGCATTGAGCAGGGGGTTGGACTTGATAGCCTTGTAGGCTCCTGCCAACTCTATGATCTATGAAATCTATGAAAGGAGTTTTCCCTCTGGACTCTCTAGGTCACATGGATTCTTAGCTACAAAGCCTTGTGTGTGCAGATAACCCTAGCCCTAAATCATTATCAGCAAAATGGTCCTGGGGAGGACTCAATAGCACCTGGAAAGCCACAATATGTGGCTGGTGGGATGCATTTCGATTGACAGGTCACAATAATGTATGACTGGGTGAGTGGAAAATCCAGTCACCACCACTGCACACAGTCAGTTTTGCCTTATTTCAAAAAGCCTTCCTCTGACATAGGGATGGGAAGACTTCTGCCATTCCTTTTTTGCTATTGTTCCCATGGTTTCATTTCACCCTCATTCCATTCCTCCTGAGTTCCAGTTTAAGCCGGAGAATTTCTAAACTTAGTTCCAGAATTGGAGCATGCTCAGTGGGCCATGGCTTTCCATTCCTTGTTTGTTTGCGTCTTTGTTCCCCTCTATGTTACTGACAGACATGCACCCTGAACATTCTACAGCCTAATCCCCAGTGATGATATACTGACTGCATCGGGATTCTTCTTGTCAGTGTTTTATTAGTAAAACATCACAGAAAAAGAATCTTGGTATAACTGTATCCATGATGATCACATCAAGATTAATATAATACATTGGAAATGCTGTTGTTGTTTTTATAAAAAGAGACTTTTGACCTTATGTGGTAAGCTTGTTCATTACCCAAGAAATATTGGAGTAAGATTTTAAAAAAAGATATTGATGGAAATAATTCTAAGCTTTTGATTTAATTTAATTTAATTTAATTTATTACATTTCTATACCGCCCAATAACCAAAGCTCTCTAAGCAGTTTACAAAGATTAAAATACAATATGATAACATAATATAAAACTATTAACATACAAAAATATAACCAACAATAAAAATTCCCAGGATCCATTTAAAACCCATATCATATGCTGTCAAATGCCTAGGAGTAAAAGAAAGTCTTAACCTGGAACCAAAACGATGATAATGTTGGTGCCAGGGCAGGCGGACCTCAGTGGGGAGAACATTCCACAATTGGAGGGCCACCACTGAGAAGGCCCTCTCCCTTGTTCCCATCCTCCTTGTTGCCATATTCAACAAAATTATAACTTAGCCATATGACAATAAAAATGGTTTTCTACAAAGGCAGCATTATGAACTTGCTAGTTATATGATAGTTGCCAGTAGAGTCCTTTATGCAAACATACCTAATGTTAAAGAATAAATGCTATTTATCCCAGTTTACAATACTATTTTGAAAAGTTATGAAGTTTCTTTGTCTTGTTTTTACCCGTTGATTGTATTCCCCGTAAATATTATTTTTCTTTTCTTGTTAGTCTGGATTGCTTATTTATTTTTGATGTTGTTATGAAAGGTCCAGCAATCCTAGATAGGGTTGCAACTGACGTACCAAAGCTAAAAGGCACTAGCATAGCCACCATCTGTGCTTCCACAGATAGCATTGAGTCCAAGAGGACTCCACCCTGGTCTTTCAGAGGATGTGTGACCCCATCCAGAACTGGTCAAACACTTCCATCCAGGTCAGTTGACTTCCCTACCCACAGTACCTCCATCTTGGCTGGATCAGGTATGTTTGTTCACCCTGATCCATCCCAAACTGCTTCCAAACATCTGTTCCACAGCCTCCCTGGGATTAGTCGATAGAAATGAAAAGTTTCCTGTCTGTGTCATCTGCATATTTATGACACTTTAGCCCAAGTCTCTGAGTGACTTCCCCCAGAGGTTTCATGCAGATGTTAAAAAGAAAGACAAGAATTGTAATTAATCACAGAAGTTAAATCAATAATTCAATTCATCAATTCAATATTCAGTTGCACATTAAACACCCAATTTTCTATAAAACAAACAATAACCTACTCAGTCCTTAGATTAAATGTCATTCCAGCCTCCCCCTCAAAATAATTAATACTCCAACCTCTTCAAATCAATACCCTATTCCACTCTCTCCATATATCCAACCTAATACTTTCCTGTCCCTCTGGAATATTTTTGTAGCCAGCAATATCTACTACCACTCCACAACCTCATCTTCCAGTAATCCTAATAAATACATGATCAACTCAAACCCCCAAATATCTAAGCCCTTGCCCTTGTGTTACCCTGAATTGATGACCACAAGAGATGGTCATCCCTTTAGGAGCCAGTGCCAGTGCTAAAGTAAAAAGCCTGGCCCTCAGAAGACACACACTATTGCTGCTCTCACCAGCTCCTGGTGGATGGGCCTCTTACAGCTACTCTAGGAGTTGCTGCTCCAAGGTAGTCCTGGTCAGCCAACTGCTCTTTATTTAATGTGACAAAGGAAAGCCTAAGGGAGGGTTGATGCAGTTTGGAGACAAGTGATTCACTTTGATGATGCACGTTGGAAACAAGACCAGGTAATTTCAGAACTCCAAAATCTATGGAGAAATTCAACAGGGAGAATTTCAGAAGCACTCTATTCTGAGACTACAGTTTAGGCATTATGGAAGCTTCAGAGTGTTTTAGAAAATGTGTTTCTTCCTATGTGTTTCTTACATTTGGATCCAGATAACTAAGACAGATACTTTACTCTTTAATTTAGAAGTGGCAGGCAAAAATATGCTATGAATTATCTACCATTCAATGGAATTTCCAGTTATGGCTAGTTGCAGATGGTGCTCTAATTAGACCCTGTGCATATTTTATTCTATTGCATTGGAGGGAATTATTCTCAATGTATTACTCCCTTCTCATTGTAATGAAAGAAGCAGATGGCATAAGGCAAAACCAGTACTTTCTAGTCTCACGGAGAACATGAAAAATTCATTTTGAACAATATTGCAAATTAAATTATTTTGATTTTCCAGTTGTATATACTCTATATGCAGATGGCACTTCTTATTTTGAGGAAAGTTTACCTTAGTATTACCTTTAAAATCCTCTAAAGTGTAATGTTTCTATTGTAGGCATTTATGTACCAAAGTATATGCTGAGTTTTGAGGAATCTGTTATGTGCTATTCATTTGTAAATGTTCTAGCCTTCATGGTAATGGACACACTTAAAAAATACATTGCCCTGTCAAGGTTCATGATCTTCCTCTCTTCTTAATCTGGCTATTTATTTATTTATTTATTTATTATATTTATACCCTGCCTTTTTCCTGCAAGGAACCCAAGGCGGCTTACATAGTCCTCCTCCTCCTCCTCTCCATTTTATCCTCACAACAACCCTGTGAGGTAGGTTAGGCTGAGAGTCAGTGACTGGCCCAAAGTCACCCAGTGAGTTTCATGCCGAGCGGGGACTAGAACCCAGATCTCCCGAGTCCCAGTCCAACACTCTCACTACTACGCTACACTACCCAGTCTTTACAAAACATTCTTTCAAAACATTCTACAAAAAAATAAAAAATCCATATATTAAAGTCAACATTATACAAAATAGCTACTATCCAAGCTCGACAGCTCTCCAGTGCATACACTGAGCATGGCTTGAACTACACCTTCCACTTCAACAGAGAAGAATGTGGGTTCATCATAGGGATGCGCATGTAGAACTCTTCTTGTCCTAAGGCTCTATATGTGCAGTACATTGTACTGAAGATTTATGAAAACTGATTTAGAGAGTAATCCTACGGTCCCTGAGAGAGCATCCCAAGGACCACAGGATTGCTCGGAAAAACCCTTCCGAGGTCAGAGACAGTGCTCCATTCTCGGAAGGGGGAATCGGAGATCCACCCCCCACTCCCTCGCAGCCGGCTTGGAAAGAACCATGCCGGATGCCCTCCAAGATCAAAAAAGCGACCTCGGAGAAGGAGGAAAAGGCGTGCTCCAGTAGGAGGGGAGGGGACTGGAGAGGTGAGGATACGAGATATCCTGAGCCTCTTGCAGCCTCCTTTCCTCCTCCTCTGAACTACCCTTGCTAGATGGGCTGAAAAGCCCATCTAGTGAAAATCACCAAAGACGGAGGACAGGGAGGGAGGTGAAGATCGCCTCTGCCGCTCCTGCTACCCTGCCGGCTTCAGCCTGGCAGGGCATAAGCATCTTGGAAGCCTCCAAGTTCAGAGGCTTCCGAGCAGCAAGGGCGCAATCGATAGCATTGAGCCCTTAATCACAAAGCAAAATGTGGCTTTTCTGGACACACAGAAGGTTCATTTTCCTCAGTGCAGATACACTGAAACGACAAGAAAAGGAGCAATGGCCTATCTCACAAATACCTATGTAAATGTGCAGAAGAGTCAGAATAGGAATAAAACCTGTTTATTCTATATGCAATCTGTATTTTGGAGCAGAGGGAAAGTCTCTTAAACATTTCAGATTTACACATAGTACCAACTCTCGATAATACACACACTTTCTTGAAATTTAAGACAAGCTGCTGTACAGAATGCTGAAGGAGACTGTACGGTCAAAACACATTTAGTACTAACCTATCCCATTTTTTATGGCTTGCAAAGGCTGTTCAATGCCCTATCTTAGCACAAGTATGTGTGCCCTATGCTTGGCCCAGTTCATATACTCATGCATTTGTGCATAGATTTCATAGATAGAGTTGGAAGGAGCCTACAAGGTTATCGTGTCCAACCCCCTGCTCAATGCAGGAAACTAGAGGAGGGGTCTCCCATCCAAGTAATAACCAGGCCTGACCCTGCTTAGCTTTCCACGCTCAGACAAGCTGAGCCAGCGTAAGCCACAAGCCTGTATTGCTGCAGGTGGCACTTGAATTCCAGTGCCGTTCAGGCCGCTTCATCTGGTAAGCAATTAGCATGAGTGGATCCAGTCGAACGAGAGTTTGCTAAAATTATGACCAAGCCTTGTTGCAGGCACCTTCTTCAAGGAAGAACTCTGTGGCTGAGGCAGTGTTCTCAGTTGCTTATGCATTCATTTCAGAAAGGGGGCAGCTCAATGGATACTTCCCTTTCTGCGCATCAAAATGTCCCCTTCATTGAAGTGAATGCAGGTCTCTTATACACAAGCTTAATGTGTACACTAGGATACACTAGGTTCTGGACCAAAATTCTGAACTAAGAAAAGCTGAATTCTGCAATGTTTGTAAATTATGCAAATTGTGTCCATTTGCATATATTTGCTTAATTTGCACAATTTACTCTTCTTCTGCTAGTCATAGTGAGAGACTAAGTAGGTTATGGAAGCTGTCTACTCCATAGATTACTAAGCTCATCTTGTTCTAGTTTTAGAAATTATACCTGTCATTGTTTACATACTTTCAAACCTATTGTCACAGCCTATAAGGCTAGAAATTTCTCTTAAAAAAAGAAATGAGGTGAAAAGTTCAGGATATCAAATTCTGCATACTGGACTAAATCTCATAGATATTTTTTTTAAAAAAATGTGCTGCCCACGGACTTGGTGTATCACATATCTACCAGTTATACTAGCTACAATGCAATGGCCTCAGTCAGAGGTATATTATGCCTCTGACAACCAGATGTTTGGGGGTATGGGCTAGATATATACACATATATACACATCACCGTTATATTCTATGTGAGACTTCCTGGGTGCACTCCTGCTCCTAGCCAGAAGATATTGGGCTAAACTGTCCATTGGTCTTACCCCGCATAACAGTTCTTATATTCTTCTATTTCAGTGAACGAATTTTGAGTTCCGTCTGTCAAGAAAGAAAGAATTGTTCAAATTTATCCAACGGCATTGGCAAAAGAATGTGCTTTTTACTCATTATTAATTGTCTCCTTGTTTCCTCCCCAGATTTTTTTTTAAAGACTGGGAAAATAAAGAAGGGAGCGGGGGACCACTAAAAGTTAATTTATGCCAAAGAGTTCTGTATCAGAGGCAGTGGCACAAATGTAAGAAATACAAGTGCTCTGAGAAAAGAAGAAGAAAGATTCTGCTTTTTATATTTGGCTATAAAAAATATACTAGCACCTTCCAAAAGATTAAGGATCCTTGCAAGTTGCAACATTCCATTGGGGATTTTGAAACATACTTATACGTTGACCTGAAACTGTGCAGTCCCTAAATCCCACCTTACGGATTGCTGATCTAGGAACCTTAGAAGGCTTAAATGACTTTTCTGTCTTCTCATTGTATTCTGATGGCTGTGAAGCCCAGAACAAAAATCCGCAGGAGGGATCCCTGCGTTCTGCAAAAATGAAAGCAAAAATAATCTTATAGTGCAAGTGAACCAGTATCATAAACAAATTGTAACAACTTAATATGTTTATTGAAAGCTACATTTTCTGCATTTTCAGCAGATCTCCTGCCCGTTGGGATCTATTGCATAGTTCAAACAACCAGCTAGCTGTCCCCTCCAGCAATAAAATGTTAATAGACTGAAGCGATTCGATTGCATTGCTCTTTGAGTGATGCAATTTAATTTTATAAGAAGCCATCAATAAAACATAAAAGGTATTGCACAATACAATATGATGGTTTTAATTCCTACAAGGAAGTTGAAAGGAAGGCTGGGGTAAGTACAGAGGAACATAAGAATTAATACTAGTGTTGAGTTGAAATGGGGTGGCTACGTCCCCAAAATCATATCACAATTTTTGCCGCACCTTCCCACAACAAAAGGTAAAACTATATGCAAAGGGGTGGGCAACAGGGAATAGGAAACACTTCCCACAGGCAAATAGGCTGGCAGTTTCTCATCCTTATCTAGTCATGCTTAGGTGACAAATAGGGGCAAAATGGGAATGGGGATTGCATTCAGATGTGCATCCCAATGCACATCCCAGTAACACATTGCAGCTGGACAGCATCTACTTCAAGATGTACATCTGGATCACTGCATTATTGCCAATGGAATGTGAATTCTGATGGTGAAGAGACAGGGTTGGTGTACTAACTTGTGAGGAAGGATGGGCAAATCTGTCCGTTTTGCTTTCTCACATATTTGATTTTATATATTTTTTTGAAATCTCACATTCTTTCTCTCCTGAATATAAAGAACTTTGCAAAATTTGGTAAATTCTTAAACAAACATAACTGAAATTCTCACCCGTCTGCACCAGCCAAATTCAATAGGTACAGCTATTCCCAGCATGGAAAGGACTATGATATACTTGCCCACCATATGGTTGTTAAAGTTGTGGAGCTGTCCGAAAAAAAGCGTTGGCAACATTGATTAAGCACTAATGTGGCTGAATACACAGGTATTCAAACATAGGTATTTAATTGCTAAGCACTCAATGGGCAAATCTGTCAGTTTTTCAGCTGTTCCCACATTCATTTTTTTAATTGGTTTGTTGTTGTTGTTGTTGTTTGTTTGTTTGTTTGTTTTTGGTCCCCAAACTTTGCGAATTTTGAGCAGAAGCCAACTGGTCGCTTCTGCCCCCACCAATTATCTTCTGCCCTTCTAATTCTCTTGCCCAACCACCCCCACCACTTGCACAACAGCAATTTAGTACTTCCAGAGCAATCTGAAATGAGTGGAAATGTTCATTTCTGGAAGGAGGCAGGTCAGCAGCACTTGCATAAGGGAGCTCCGCCAATGTGCCTCCTTCCAGAAATAAGTGTTTCTGCTCATTTCAGGGTTTACCCTAGGAAGAGCTAAATCTCCCTTGCGTAAGCGGTAGGTCCCGCTTGCGCAATGGAATTGGTGGGATCCATGGTTTGCGGAAGGGAATCAGAAGGGCAGAAAGGAATTGGCGGGGGCATAAGTACCCCACTGAATTTTGCCCTTTGGTAAATTCTTATCGAAACTGAAATGAAATTAATAAATTCACACCCATCTCTAGCTGTAAGTGTTACAATAAGGGTACTCAGGTATAAGAGATTATGTGGGGTCGGAGACCCAGCTGGGCTGGCTCCCAGTGTTACTCCCCCTGAAGATGATGACAACATTCCACAAATGGATGGGGTGGAACATCAGGAATAAGCAGCATATCCAAGCAGGGGATGCTGCTATATAAACAGTTTGGGAGATATAGACAAGAGAGAGGCAGGAATGAACGAGAGCTGAAAGTCCAAGTTGTGGAGACAGACACAAGTATCAAGGCTGTCTTTTAGTTCCTGGGAAGTAGTGGAGGTTACAGTACTAAGAGACAGCTTTATTGGGCTGGGGAGGACATATAGTAAAAGCTTTGACCTGTGTGATAAGTAAGTTGTCGTCTCCCCCCCAGCCCAAGGACAAGGCTGGGAGATATTTAGCTCTCTCAAGGAGTTTTTCACACATGAGGTCATCCATGTTGCACTTTCCACCTACTGTATTGCTAGAGAGCAAGAGACATTGGGGGAGACTCTCTTCCAAATGGCAGGTGAAAGATTCCTCAAAAACAGCTTAACACCAGTGCAACTCAATTGGATATATGCACTGAATAGGTTTAGCTGCTGGAAATGTAATAATGCACTTCGGGAAGATCTCTATCATGTGTAGTGCAACTGTCCGTTTGGCCAGAATTACTGGCAGCAAGTCTGGCGTATTATCTCTCAACTGTAGGCAGGAATTTGGGTTGATCGCCTTTGTTGGTATTGTTTAATGTTATTGATTTTTGATACTGCTTATATCCAGAAGCTGTTCATCATGAACCTATTAATCACTGCTAGCTAGAATCATATGGACTAGACACTGGAAGATTGCTAGGTCCCCTTCAATATGTAAATGGCTTATTAGGTGCCTGGGCATAGTGGAAATGTACAAGGTGGTGGAGCCTGTCCATAGAAGAGTGCAAAATGCACGTACAATTAATGCAGCAGATAAATGGAATAGTTCTATCCTGTATTGGAATAATAATTGTGATCACATAAGATTGGACAGAATGTTGTTTGGGGCATAATTAGAAAAGGATGCCATCTCTGGTTTTGATGGTCTTTCTATTGGACTCTTAGCAATTAAATGAATAAACTATTTTAAAAAATAAACAGCTTCACGCTTTCTCCTCCCTCTCAGCTCGTTGATAATAACTCTCCTAAGCAAGTTGTCAAAGCAGTTCCAGAGCAAAA
The DNA here is from genome assembly GCA_021292165.1 of Shinisaurus crocodilurus. Lineage (NCBI taxonomy): Eukaryota > Metazoa > Chordata > Lepidosauria > Squamata > Shinisauridae > Shinisaurus > Shinisaurus crocodilurus. The sequence continues at coordinate 92,366,480 of CM037878.1, read as the reverse complement.
GACATGAGGGCACCAAGGCACAGATTCACATGGAGCATTTTACAGGTAGATCCACAATGAAGTGTCTCATACTGAGAATGACCAACCAGAACATTGCTAAAATCAGCTCTCTCTCTCTTCCTTTGCAGTCTTACGAATGATGCCATAATTCTAAACACAGTCTCCTATCTGCAATAATGCATTGCCCTCTACCTTGCTTGTTCCTATTTAATTGTGCAAGAAATGTGCTGTAAAAAGAATATTAACTCCAGCAACCCGAAATTGAATAGCTGCTGCTAGTTGATTCAAACATACTGAACTTGGTTATTCAAAACAGTCCGGCACGCAGAGGTTCCTCTTTCCCCAGAAACATGAGTCAAGGTGGAAATTAGTCACAGCTGAAAGGGAACATTTCTCTAGTGGCAAAAAATACTTTAAAATCCTATCTAGATACCGACGTTAGACAACAGAAACCTACATGAATGGTGATTATCTACACCACACCACAAAACTAAACTAATTTAATGGTAACTGCCTCTCAAGGAGCCCAGAGAATTCTAGACTGTGAGAGAAGGGTGAGGGGGCAAGGGATCTTTAACCGCAAATTTTCAGTACCTTACCAAACCACAATTTCCACGATTCTTGGGAAGTTCCACAGTAGTTAAATTAGTGGTAGGGAGACACACACACACCAATATCAACAGGGATCAGAAAAAGTTAGCTGTAGGGCTGGAGACTGGAATAACAAAAAGACAGCTACACAAATATAATGTTCCCAACACGTTTTGAGACTATGTCTTTATCAAGGGAAACTGAAAATACAAAATACATAAAAAGTATAATGTGAATAAATGTATAACTAAACATTAAATTGATTAAAATAAAAACTTATTTATAGTTTTTGTATTTGGACAATCCAACTACAAAAACTATAATTAAGTTTTGATTTTAATCAATTTAATGTTTAGTTATACATTTATTCACATTATACTTTTTATGTATTTTGTATTTTCAGTTACCCTTGATAAAGACATATTCTCTAAACATGCTGGGAACATTATATTTGTGTAGCTGTCTTTTTTTTTTTTTAATTCCAGACACACACACCCCACAGAGATTCTTAATTGGTCTTGGAAAACCCGACTTTTTCACACAAACTCAGAAAAGAGCTCAGTTTAGGGCCAAACTACACATTACCTTAAATGTATGATTGCATTAAACACACACACTCACAGCAGCTTCAAGAGAATTTGATTGGGAATATGGTGTTCCATCCTTAAAGGCGACTGATAAATAATTTTCAATGCATAAATAAAATGTGGGGATCTCATACAAAAATATGCATCAGTTAAGAAGGTTTGGTGGGCAATATTATGTGTGGTGTACTCTAGAATGCTGGTTTCAAAAAGCAGAGAAGGTATCTTTTATCACCATTCTTATGAGGAGAGGCTTTTAAAATTGGAAGTTAATGCTCTAGCTTATGACATCTGAAATCCGATTGTAACATGACATGAGGGATCCAGCCTGACAGAATGCATCAGCAAGAGCAGTGGAAATCTAAAAAATGCTGTTCTCTCAGCAATGCAGTTCTGAAACAAGCAATTTTGTCCCTCAGAATAAACTTGCACTCCTCCTGCTGACTACTATTTTTTTTTTAAGTGAGTTCATGTAGGTCACACAAATAAGGAATGTTTTAACTGTGGGCCCTTGCTCAAAAAGTAAAGACCTGTGTTATTTGATTGCTGGGCTTGTTCATTTTTATGTATTTATTATTAACATGTATAGACTGCCTTATTTGCTAAGAATCCGTCAAGGTGGTGCACAGAAATTTAAAACAATAAAACCTTAAAACAATAAAAAATAAGAACATTAAAACAATAAAACCTTAGCATATTAATGTTAAACTACATAATTTAAGAGGCTAGATTAAGAAACTTGTTTGGTTCCTCTTCAAAAAGCCTGGATAGCACGTACCTTTTCCTTAATGAAAATGCTTAGTTTTCCAAAGCAGTTCAAAGTAGGTCATATTCAAAACCATTTTGAATATGGGAGGACCATAGAATCTGAGACCAGAGCCTATGTATCTATTAAGGAAGCACACTCCCATTGTCAAAGAACCAAGGGCTGGCTGCATCATGGTGAATATATGGCGTGGCCTAGAATTTCAAACACTGCCCACTATTTTCGCAAAATTCTTCCCTCCCTGCGAAAGAGGCATTGCTTTTTCTGCCTCTGTCGCAGGGAGAGGGAGAATTTAGAAGAATTTTTGCAGAGGGGTGCGGGACAGGGGTTCCATTTACATTTTAATTGTACATGGTGGCTGAGGAGACTTCTTTCTCTATATTTTTACACTAAAAATGGCATGTGTCCTATCACAGTGTGGCAGGGCTCTTAGCATAGAGGCATTCAGCTGAACAGCACTTCCTAGAAGGCCCAGGAGACCACGGAACATCTCATCATGGTCTCCTCAGCATTCAGGAGCAGCTGCCGGACTGAAAGCCTCTGTACTAAGAGCTCCACGGCTCCTGTGGGGAGACAAACAGGAACAAGCAGAGAGGCCCTTGAGTGACACTCAGAAACAATGGGTGGGACTCAACGCTGCTGCCGTGATCCTGCTTCCCAATGCCAACCAATGACTATTAGCATTTTAACAGGCAATGACCTAGTACGGTGTTCCCACTGGGTCCAGGAAATGTGATCATCTCTCTTTTTTTTACTGTGATACACAGGGAAGCTGACAAAGACTCACAAGAAGCTGGAAAGCAGTTGACATAGCATTACACCTGCAAATATTATACTGTCGTCCTACTGTGAGACCTTCTGAGTTTGATAGAATGCCTGTATATGGCTTTGCTTTCTCTACTGTGGTGTGATTATTATGGCAGGGGTTCAGAACTGTTTTGGGGTGGGGGTCAGATTGACCCCACCCCACCCCCTGTGGACTGGATGATGTCAGTAGATAACACATTAGGGGGCATGGCCCCACCCCCTGACATCACCTCCTTTTTTTCTTCGTGCCGGAAGGAGGCACAGAACAGTGCCTCCTCCCAGCACAGCGAAAAAGACCCAGACCACCCTGCATCCCCATTGCTATCTCTGATCAGAGACTGGACATAGCAATGGGGATATGGGGTGGTGAGACTCGCCCACATGGGGAAGAGCAGCCGCTGTCCCTGGCATAGGCAAGTCAGGCCCAATCCACTTGACATTCTTGCTGCCATCTCCAGTCTTGGATAATTTATTTATTTATTTCATTATTTCATTTTTATACCGCCCAATAGCCGAAGCTCTCTGGGTGATTTACAGCAATTAATAATAATAATTAATATTATTATTAATTAAAAATCATGATGGGAAATCAGATTTGGTGGCTGCTGGCTATATTTGTATGCAGTTCAGTTCCACCGATATTTCTCCATCTATTCCCATCATTGTGGATGACCAGGAAGGATTGCATGGAGAAAAACAGCACCTGTTTCTCCGTGTGAGGAGCCCTTTGAAATGATCTAAAGCAGCCCATATTACTAAAAGAAGATCAGTTCAGGGAGAGGAAATTGTTAGAACTTTCCAAAGGAGTATTGCACCACTTGTGCTATCAAAGTAGGAGTCCTGATAGCTTCACAACTGCAGTTTCCAAGAAGGAAAAAAGGCAGAGGGTAGGCAGAGGGTTACCGGTATTTGATCCTTAGGGACAAAACAATATAGTTATTAGTTATCAAGTTAAAAAAATGAACTGCAAACACATGACAGGTGCTTTAGGACCTGGGAACAATTGTCCCTCCTCAGTTCAGTCCCTAAATACCGTTTGGTAAAATCCATTTAATGCAAAGCAAATTGTTAAAGTGATCCAGCTGTGTACATCTATCCTCAAGAGCTTGTCAGAGTGCCTCACTCACATACAAGACAATCAAGAATGAGAAAGTTTGCTAATTACACTTTAAAACAAAATAAAAGAAAAACAAAATATTTATTTATTGTTTATTTGTTTTATTTCATTTCTATACCGCCCAATAGCCGAAGCTCTCTGGGAGGTTTACAACATGGAGGTGGAAGTCCAAATTTGGGGTGTATTCTTCTGTACTTATTCACTCAGTGTTCTCCAAAGGAAAGTTAGACAAGATATGTATTTCTTCATAGGTTATGTCACCTTTTGAATGTTGTGAAGATCTGCTCTAGGCTAATAACATTATGAGCCGTGTTTGTAATTGTCACAGATAAAACAAATGAATCAGTCATGGACTTTTCAATTTAATCTAGATTGATGGCAGTGCCTCCTTCCAAGTGACTAGGCCTGGAAAGGCACAAGGTTTTGTGTGCATGTCACTGATTCTCAGTAATTAAGCATCTGAGCCTTGTGTAAAACAGACCTCAGTAGAGGAATACCAGGACCTGGGTTGTTGTTGCTGTTTTTAAAGTAGACTTAATAGGTTGTGTAGCCAATGGATTGTATCCAATATTAGTCTAAATTAAGTCCCATTCAGTTTGATGGGACTCAATTTAGTTATACTCTAAGTACAACTAAAATTGGATGCAACCCTGTTAAAATATTTTTTTTTTAAGTTTCATCTTTATGTGGCTGCTACAAAGATGTGTTCCCAAATGGAATGTTGTTGTAAACTCTAGCGAAAACAGAATTGTAGGCCCTAAGAAAAGCAGTCTAACAACATCCTCAGTCTTCAAAAGAGTTTAAAGAAGAGTTTTTACTGCTTTTCAGCATAACTGTAAACTTTGGGTTTCAATAAATATATTATTTTGCAACAATTCATAAACACCTTAAAATCTCACCCGTTGCAAGTATAACAGGAAAACAGTAGCATCTTCCCATTCTACCTTCTCCTCTCCAAGCCATCCATATTTTTATTATTAAAAAATGTGATGAAGAAACCAAGAGGCTGAAACTATAAAATTTAAGGTAAGAATAACTAGGGGTGACAGTGCTGGGATGTGGGCAGCCAGGCCAGCAGGGTGCTGGAAAACAAAATCCAGGATGTGAAGGAGAGATTTTTGTGCGAGGCAGTTCCTTTTATCCCACTACCAGAATTGATATCATTTTCAAAATGCTTAATTCCCACATTACATATCATATCTAGTGATGGGCAAACTGACCCAGTAATAATTTGTAATTTACTCACCAAGTTAAGGCCCTATGAGGAGAGACTGAAAGAACTGGGCATGTTTAGCCTTCAGAAGAGGAGACTGAGGGGAGATCTGATCGCACTCTTCCAGTACTTGAAGGGATGTCACACAGAGAAGGGCCAGGATCTCTTCTCGAGCATCCCAGTTTGCAGGACATGGAATAATGGGCTCAAGTTACAGGAACCTAGATTCCACCTGAACATCAGGAAAAATTTCCCGACGGTTAGAGTAATATGACAATGGAACCAATTACCTAGGGAGGTGGTGGGCTCTCCCACTCTGGAGGCATTCAAGGTGCAGCTGGACAGCCATCTGTCAGGGGTGCTTTGACCTGGATTCCTGCACTGAGCAGGGGGTTGGACTCGATGGCCTTGTAGGCCCCTTCCAACTCTACTTTTCTATGATTCTATGAATCCAGCATTTTAAGTTGGGGTGAAAGTTATCTGTTATTACAAGATTTCAAAGTCATAGTGAATTTAAATATACAGTAATATCAAGTGGTCGGAGGACTTTTCATCCATTTTTAATGTTATTTTCTTTAACTTCTTTAATAGTAAAATGCCACTCCAAGAAGCTAAGGCACATGATTTCTGTTGCACACTTTCAAAATGAGCCCAGATTTGTCCCTGGAAATGGCACTATGTGATCAGGTAGCATTGTTTCTAGTGGATGTAGAGAGAAAAATGGCTGCCCCCATGGGAGCAGCCATCTTTTTTTCTTTCTTTCTGTAACTTCTTTTGAATGACAAACAATTAAAAAGCTTGTCAGGGCTTGTTATACATTCAAGAATTACAAACATGCCAGATTCGACTTACGAATCGACTAATTTCAAATTTCAGCAGCATCACTGATCATATCAACCAAATTCAGAATTTCTTCATTGGAGCAAAACATACACCTTATATCAATGAAATGTCCTGAAACTATTTACCACCACATTTGCATTGTACTTTCTTTATTATTCCAATAAGCTTTTCAATAGGCACTCAATAATAAACTGCAGCTTTTAGAGATACTCAAACAATTTAGGGCAATTTTTACATTCTTATACATGTACTCTATATGCTGACACCAAAATTAAAGAGCAGGAGCTAAATGACTGAAAAATAATATCTGGATCTTGATTTTACTGAGGGGAGATGCAGTAAGTTATATTATGGAAACTGATCATTATGTGTCAAATTGATCATAGAATGCAGCATTTCCATCTATTTTAGAGGATCTCTTTTTTACACTGGTGATTAGAGGAAATGTAAATTATCATGTGGTTTGAATTTGATGTTGAATATGGTCAGTGACCTTTTCTTGAACAGCTAAGCAAATTGTATACAAGTTGAAAGTGTTTGTCCACCAGTGCTGTTGCAGGTCATATGGGCTGGGCTGAGGAATTACAGAGAGTGTATAAAGGGTCTCTCTCTCTCCCTCTCTCCCTCTCTCTCTCTCTCTCTCTCTCTCTCAGCTTTAGCATACTTTGGTTGAGATTGGCATTGAAATTGTACAGCACCTTTGCTACCCAAGTTCAAGGGTTTCCTTAAGCTATGCCTTGTGAGTCTAGAGATGGTTGGATCAGTCTATATGTGTAGTTCATGTGACTTTCACATGTGTTCATTCATATGTCCTGTTTCTGTATTGATCTGTGATTTTTTTTAAAAAAACAATCTTCACATTGGGTTGCATTTCACTATGTATTTTCACATGCATTTTCTCTCAAAATATGCATTTTAAAACATACTTAAATATGAGAATTGCACTGGAACATTGGAAAGTGCAAACGTTGCACTTACGTTCTGATGCACACATCGGATACTTGTTGGATAACTTGTTCCAGTGCACACATTAATCCAGGAGTCAGATCAGTGTGTAGTGAAATTTGCAAAGACTGAATTCCTCAGACACCCTGAGGAATAGCATGAGCCTCAAAAACCTCTGAAGCCCTACAAACCAGCCTTCTGGGACTTTTAGTCATAAGCCAAGTTACTTTATTTGTATGCCACTTTCTTTACCATATTCTCTATGCCCGAAATGTAGATGACAAAAAAAACCCTAAAAGCAGAAGAGTACATTCCTCTCCATAGCAAGGAGCCAATACATTTAAACAAACAACCACCACCACCACCACAACAGCAAACTTCAGCATGAAAATATCGAAACATTTAATGAATTAATAATGCCACTGTCAACCAGAACAAAGTGAAACAGCCTCTGGCAGGGATGATGGAATGCAGCCTTTTAAAAAAGCTTTAGAGGGAGGCAGGGCCAGTGCTCAGCCCCAGGTAGTAGGGGCAGGGTGAACATTGAGCAGGGGGTTGGACTCGATAGCCTTGTAGGCTCCTTCCAACTCTGTGATCTATGAAATCTATGAAACACCCTCTGGCCTAGAGAGTAAGCAGCAGGTATCAGAGCTCTGCTGACTGTGGAAAAAGCAGCAGCAGAACAAGCCCCTTTGATGCACTGCAGAGGCCAGTCCCAGATTTTAGTAGGAACAGGGTGGAACACCCTCTGGCATGCATGGGAATCAGCAAGTAACAAAGCTCACTCCTCTTTCACACACACTCATCAAGTAGGTTGGATGGAGCTGGATGAAAAGACAAACAAATACAACTCAAAGTGAAAAGCACTGGAAAAAGGAAGTGCTTTTTGAAAATAATGAAAACAAGGGCTGAGCAGAAATTTGCCCCTCCAGCACTTTTACCATTCCATCCGCAGGAAGTTAAATTGGTGTGGGTTGGGGGGGGGGGGATGACAAATGTGGGACATATATCACCACCAGCACTTCCCTCACTGTCTGGTGGTGCCGTCTACTTCACCACCATCACCACCACCACCCTGCTGCCCCAAATCCTTTGGAACAATGCTAATTGATGAACTTGCTTGATTGCAATAGAAATTGTGCAGAGGGGTAGTGAAAGTGTCCACCAGTGGGCAAGAGAAACGCTGCTGCTGCCACCACTAGAAGTACCACTGCCATGAATTAGGCAGTGGTGAAATAAGATGAGCAGAGGGCAGTTCCACCCTCTGTTCTCCCTTCTCTGTGACTTTCAGCCCAATCTGAATGAAGAAGAAGCTTTACAAAACAACTGCTTTGGTTCATCTCTAATGGCCATCTCAGCATTTAAAAAAAAAAATCCTTCAAAAACCTTCTGTAGTCACTTGGTCCTTATAAATGCATCTCCAGGTGGAGAGATGGCAACACAAACATGGAAAAGTTAATTTCATGCTCATTTCTGGTACTATTATCTCTCATTACTGGGATTTCATTGTATAACTCGCAAAAAGTGCAGATTTGTAAGATCATTGTTGTGAAATCTTGGTCCTGTTGGGGCATTCACTCTCCACAACTATAATTACTATCCACCTGGCAGGGCGGTGGGGTGACTCTAAAGGGAGGCCTGCTTTAAACTTGCAAGCTCCCCCCACTGGCACTCCTCCAGTATTGGGAACCCTGATCGTACAGGCCTGTGGCTCACGCTGGCTCAGCTTGTCTGAGCGTGGAAAGCTAAGCAGGGTCAGGCCTGGTTATGACTTGGATGGGAGACCCCTCCTCTAGTTTCCTGCATTGAGCAGGGGCTTGGACTCGATGGCCTTGTAGGCCCCTTCCAACTCTATGATCAATGAATCTAAGATCATGATTGTTATCACACATGACTCTCCCTATATAATACAGACTTCCCCAACCTGGTGCGCTCCAGATGTTTTAGACTACATCTACATGAAACCGCTGGGAGAGGTCATCTGGAGGTTTGGGTTGAAGTGTCACCAATATGTGGATGACACTCAGCTCTACCTCTCTTTTTCATCAAATTCAGGTGAGGCAGTGGCTGTTCTGAATCAGTGTCTGGGCCTGGTAATGGACTGGATGAGGGCCAATAAACTGAAACTCAAGCCAGACAAGATGGAAGTGCTGTTTGTGGGCGGATCATCTGTCTGGAGGGAGGATACTCAACCTGCCCTGGACGTGGTTGCACTCCCCCTAAAGGACAGGGTTCGTACTTTGGGGGTGCTCCTAGACTCCGAACTGTCACTGGAGTAACAAGTGGACTCGGTGACAAGGAGCGCCTTTTATCAACTTAGGCTGACTTACCAACTATGACCCTATCTGGACAGGCAGAGCCAAACAACGGTGATTCACGCTCTGGTAACCTCTCGTTTGGACTATTGTAACGCGCTCTACGTGGGGCTGCCTTTGAAAACGGTCCGGTGACTTCAATTGGTTCAAAATAGAGCAGTGAGGCTGCTAATGGGGACTGGCCAACAAGAACACATTATGCCAGTCATCTATGAACTATATTGGTTACCAATTGAAGTCTGAGCCCGATTCAAAGTGCTAACATTGACATTTAAAGCCCTAAACGGTTTGGGGCCAGGTTATCTGAAGGAACGCCTCGTCCCATACGTGCCTACCCGAACCCTGAGATCTTCTTCAGAGGTCCTTCTCAGAGAGCCCCCTCCAAAAGAGGCTAGGAGGGTGGCTACTAGGGGAAGGGCCTTCTCAGTTGTGGCACCCCATTTCTGGAATCAACTCCCCAAGGAGGTGTGCCTGGTGCCTACTCTTTATTCCTTCAGGCACCAGGTGAAGACCTTTTTATTTACCCAATATTTTAATGGTTAGATTTTTATTCCCATTTTTATTATCACTGCTGTACCTCCGGTCTGATTCATCTGGCTGCTTTCTTTTATTGTATTATACTGTATTTATATTTCTATTTTAATGATGGTTTTGGTTTTAAGTTTGTTTTTATCCTGTTTTTCTTGTAAACCACCCAGGGAGCCTTTTGGCTGATGGGTGGTAAATAAATATATTAAATAAATAAATACAGTTCACATCATCCCTGATCATTGGCCATATTGGCTGGGGCATTGTAGTCCAAAACATCTGGAGGGCACCAGCTTGGGGAAGGCTGATGTTTGGGTATCATACTTCTTCCATGCAGGAAAATCAGACACCTGCCATCTATAGGTCAAAGCTTTGGCAATACAAATGTAGAATCAGCCCTATTTCCCTCTTATTCCAGATCATGGTATTTCATATACTACATAATATACTAGTATATTGTTATATGGACTCCCCAAATCCCTGCATTTGGCTTCCTTTAGGTGTTTTCTTAATGTTTTATTTACTTAAAATATACAAATAGAGCATAGCTGGAGGCAAGCAGAATGAGCACTCCTAGCAGGCAATAACCACATGGAGACCTTAAGACCCACCCTTACCCCAGGTGGGGGGAGATGAGTCACACCTTCCCCAAATGGCTCTTACATTTCAAGAAATACCTCTGTATATCTCCCAGTCATCAGCTACTATTAGAAGGAATATCATCCATCCAATATGAGCCATTAATCTGCAATTTTCCTTAAAAAAAGGATATGGTCATTTCGGTTTGGCCAGCATTCAAAACAATATTCAAGACACTGTGAAACACTATGACTGCAGACACTATATTGCACCCTTTTGTATTAGGCCCATATAAACTAGTATCTCTCTTTGCAAATGAAATATACTATGTAACATGAGAAATATGATGTATAAGTAAGTTACTATTCTTGTGAAGGTGTCACTAAAATGTCCCAAATATGTTTCTTCCCATGTATTACAGAAATCAACTCATTCCTGATCTGTGAGGACAGATGCTATTTAAAAACTAAATTAACTATAATCACATGGATTAGAATTAAGGAGAACAGAATGAGCCTCTTAAATCAAGTGAAATGTCACTAAGGAAAATGACATTCTTAAAAGAAAAACCTAGTCCAGGCTTCCCAAATCAAGAGTCTGGAATATGCTGTCCAAATGGCTCAATTTTTTTTACACTCCATTACTCTCAGTCTTTTGTACATTTAAGACACACACAAAATCTGTTCTCTTCTACCATTATCAGACCATCAGTAGACTGCACAGTTTTCAGCTCAGTAGACTGCACAGTTTTATGTCTATATCAGCCTCTCGAGCTAAGACAATTTTTTCCATAAGTACTTTGCTTTAGTGGTTAAACTTTTTTGTACTAGTGAAGGACTTTAGAAGTGTTATGTTATCCATATACAAGCAAAAAGCACTGCCAACAAGCACCGAATACACGGGAGTACCCAATGCAGTTGCTCAAGGATGTGACATTGCTATGTAAAAGCATAAGCAACCTATTTATTTTAAGCTTTTACAAAGAGGCAAATTATTTTCCTATAATATAATCAACTAGATAGAGGCCATTGGCCCGCTTCCGCTTCCAGAAAGAGGCTCATCTGATTAGAAATAAAATGGCATCTAAAGGGGGTAGACAAATTTATGGAGGACAGAGGTACTGGTCATATAGGCTATCTACAGGATCAGAGGCAGCATGCCCTGAATACTAGTCGTTGCTGGAGAACAACAATGGGAGAGAGCTATTGTAGGAATCTGTGTCACTGGGAAATCCATTTCATTTACGGTAAGCCCAGTGGACTTCTGCAGAATTTCCAATCTAGCGATTGGAAACAGACCATGCTGGATTTCTTTTGGGGGGTTCCGGAAAGCACAAAATAGTTGTGCACATTGAGAACCAAGATCTGCGTATCTGTAGCACCATTTGGGCAAATAGTGATTTGTGCAAATCGGGTCTTTTGCACAAATGGGGTCTGAATCTCTACATTTGCATAAATGGGTCTGTGCTGTTCTTAATATTTTATCACATTCACACAACATATTCCCTTGGTAAATATCCTTGTCAGTTTCATCCTTTCACTACTTCCTCATCAGCTTGGCACACTCCCTACTACACAAAACATGTCATGGTCAATTTCATCTAGTTTTGTTTAAAAAGAAAAAAGAAAAAAAAGCTCAGGAAATTTGTGCAAATTGTGGCACCTGATATTTGTGCAAATATCGGGCATTGCAATTTGGGCAAATATCAGGCACCACAATTTGGGCAAATTTTCTGAACTTTAAAAATCGTATTTTAAAAGCAGAAATCCGCATGCTGGCTCAACTCACATCAGATCGAGTTGGCACCAGCATGGGGGAAACAGAATGGAATCTGGAGGGGCAAGTCGGGAAAATCCATCCTATTTTCACCCCCCACCCCCCAAATGGATTCCTCACACTTCTCTAAGCTATTGCCCTCATGTCCTATTTTTGGACTTCACAGAGACATCTCCTTGGCCACCGTGGGAAGCAGGATGACGGAGTAGATAGAGTTTTGGTCTGATCCAGCAGGGCTCTTCTTATGTTCTTAGGATGTAAAACATTTTGTCATATTGTAATTAAATGTAGCTTGCTGGCAAATGTAGCTTGATTTATTTTAAAAAATAAATCAAACAAGGGGCTTTCAATGAACCAGGTTTTCATCACTTGACACTGACATTGTCTGTGAACACTGTATACCTGGCTGTTTCAGGGTTGATGGTTTCTTGGCCTTTGAAACAACTATCTTTTTCAGACAACAAAGCAGCCACCTTCCTTCACATCATCAACTCATGAATGTTCCAGACCAAACTCTATGTGGGTTCTCCAGCATTTTCTACCAGGCCCTGCACCAGCAAAGAGCATCCAAGGGCAAGCGCGGCTGCCCAGCAACCCCAGCAGGGCCCACTGCTGCTGACTCCAGGCCCACTGCCAGTGCAGCCATGCAGCCACTTGCTTGTCTATGGTGGTCAGGGCCATCACAGACTGAGGGGGCAGAGCTCTGGGCCTTGAACCCAAACTCAGCAGCCCTGCTATCTTAATTATTCCAGTGCTTTTATCAGGGCCAGGGGTAGCATACCGGTAATTAAATGGCAGGGCTGGAGAGCACAGGCATGTAGCACAAAGCTCAGATCAATGCCACTGCCAAGCTGCTGCTGTCAGGTGGGTAGGCAGCCAGATTGCCTGCCTGCCTGCCTTTGCTGGGGACTTGGCAGGTGGCCTGGCAGTGGCGCTATCAGTGCTATGGGACATGTGCGCAAACCTCCCAGCACCACTGTATTAATTATGTCATTGGTGGGGCCAGCATCATTAAAACAGCATGGCTGGCTAGTTCCGGGAGCAGCCCAGAGTTCTGATCGGTGCCGCTGCCAGTGGGACCACCAAGTGCAGTATGTTTTTAGTAATTTAATGATCTGTTTGGGCCTGGTTTTAGTCATTAAAAAAGAAGCATGAATCCAAGGGGGACCCTCTGAGAGTTGGCACAGCCAAAATGTTTCTGGTTCAGAACTTCACTTCAGCCATAAACTCACAAGATGGACTTGGGCAAGCCTCAGTCTTTCAGCCTCAGTCTGATCTTCTATATAGGTATATAAAAGAAGTCCTGACTGACTGACTGACTGACTGACTGATTGACTGACTCATCAACGCCCAGCTCAAACCGTTTAATCTAGGAATGTGGAATTTTGAAGGAACATTGTTTTTATGATGCAGACCCCCACTAAGGAAGGATTTTTGGAAATTCCATCCCTAAGGGGGTGAAAAAGGGGGGCAAAATCGCCCCACTCTCATATCTCCTATGGGCAAAACAACAGGGGAACAGTTATGCAAATCAGCCTCACCTCATAATTGCTGCAGGAGCCAATGGCAGCAGTTATGCAAATAGCCCATACAACACTTAGAATGTTTGTATGAATTCCTGCAGGGGCCAATAGGGGTGGGTATGCAAATCTCCCCTAGGCCATTTAGAATGTTCTCTGAGGGGTGAAAAGGGAGGGAAAGTTTTTAAATGACTGAATGACTGTTGTGTGGGGGGGGGGGGCGTCGCATAGGCTCCATCACGTTTTGATGGATCTACCCCAAACTTGGCATGGTCACTCTTTATCACCTGTAGACTCTCAGGATTAACCTGATTTTTCTTTAAGATCAGATATTTCTGTCAGAAAAGTTTTCTGCTGCCAGCACCCAGCCTAAACGTTACACTTTCAGTCAGAGACACTGTTTCTTTTCCATTGTACCAAATCCTAAAATCCATGTGAGTGCAGCCGCGGGCAACAGCTAGTCTATCCATATACGTATCTACATTCAAGTCAGATTGCAATGTTCTATCTAGCATACCTAATTAACCAACACCCTGCCCCCAATGTACGTAGGAGCAAGCTTGTTTTTTTACTGTCTGGAGTCACCAAAGGTTTAGCTCTCATCCCAGTGGTGTCCTCTGGTACCTCTTTATTTTCTCCCATATAAGTGAAAGGAAATCATTCACACCTTTGAACAAAATTAAGCAGTGCACTTGCAGGCAATTCTGGTGGTGAAGGAAAAACAGCATGTTCACTCCCAACACTGAATGAGCTCATTCTAGAGGGATGCAATTGTGAGTGTAGATTACATAGATCATAGAGTTGGAACTCGGAAGGAGCCTACAAGGCTATCGAGTCCAACCCCCTGCTCAATGCAGGAAACTAGAGGAGGGGTCTCCTATCCAAGTAATAACCACGCCTGACCCTGCTTAGCTTTCCACGCTCAGAAAAGCTGAGCCAGCGTAAGCCACAGGCCTGTAAATAGGGGTGGAAATAATGAGTTGAGACACAAAAACATTGGTATAAAACTTGGACCACATTTATTGAAAGCCAGATCTGCGAAAGGGAAAACTAGTGCGGGTTTCTAACTATACCAGCCCTTGCCAGCAGATGTTTAGGGTGAAACATCCAATCCCCAAGGGGTGTGCCTGTGAGATCACCACCCCTCAGTTCTACACATCCTGGTTGTTGGAGGCCTTCCCTGTGTCTCTCTCTCACACACACACACACACCCTGGAGCCACAAACTCCAAGTAGGTGAGGTGAGTGAGTCAGCCTCGAAGGTGATCCATATCTCCCCACTGGGCCACAAAGCCCTGCACGGAGAGCCTCAGGTATCGCCAGTCACCTAAATGGTGCCACCAGATGCTAACTGTGCAGAGCACATGAAGATACACACACTTTTCAGTCACTTCTGCATAAAAAGTCCTCCCACTACAACCACCCCAGTACAAAATGAAAGGCATTTTGCTGGTGGGGATAATATTGACTGGATTATTTTATGGATTGCTGAGATAATATGTGAGCATCTTGAAAACTCTAAAGTGCTAGAAAAATACTAAATATTATCCTGTCATAATACACACAGCTCACATGAGGAGACAGTGCTGGTGTCAGGGGTCGCCATTATTGGGCAACTGCCAAGGCTCATGCCTCAGTGGGGGACCCATTGCTGCAATCATGTCTCCCACAGCCCTACTCCTTCTTGCCATTGCTGTGTGCTCACCTGCTGGGGCATCTTACCTGAGCCCTCTCTCCCAAATCTGGAGTGAGCACTGCAAAGAGAGCACCCACACGAGCAGTTGTTTGCATAAGTAAGCCAGCAGCTATTCTGTCTGGACCAGGTCTTCGTCTGCTCAATATTAAGCAGAAAGAAAATGATGGTTACTGTATCTTTAATCCAGCTCAGTTTATTGGAAGCACTAGCAAGGTTTTCAGGAACACTGTGGTGATCGCTGCTCATAAATGCGTGTTATTACTAATGACTAGCAATTAAGAATTTATAACAGTATCAGGCAAGAGTAATCTATCTTTAATAAAAACAGGTGGCAGTGGAGCTCTTAAGCGTCCTCTTAGTGTTTCAAGGAAGTCCTTGTCAAGCAGGGAAGTCAGACGATTGTTACACCTGGCTCAGCTCAGGTTCTGAACGTGATGGTTCTAATCTACCAGAATAGGCACTCCAGCACAGCGTTAGTGACATGAGCGATATCTTAAGGGATGGTACCGAAGCCAAGAATTGAGACAGAGGCATCTGGCGGTGTCGGGAATGAGGAGCACAAAGCATCCTCTCAATGGACAATGGAGAGGAGCACTTTGGGCTGGAGGCCAAATTGTACAAGCTTGATTTGCCTGCTGCCCCACTTCTGATGAGAGACTACATCTGCAGAAAGGGCACACCAGTCATCAAAATAAGTCCAACGAAAGGAGCTCTTCTGTCCAGTCCTAGAAGAAAACATTCACATTTCAGGTCCAAAATCCACTCATTCCTTGGCTTCCTTATAGGGGGTTGTTGTTGTTGTTGTTGTTGTTGCTTTGTTTTATCTACCCCAAAAGCAAATGTAAGTGATTAAGCAATGCAGAGTACATTCCAAGAGCTCTTCCATGAATGCTGTTGATTATAATCCTTTGTTAATTTATCAAATAAAGCTCCTGCTTCTTTGCATCTCATTTTAAATGCTTGCAGCAGCTGCTTGTTATTACTAAAGCTGCAGTTTGCTCTCTCTGCACAGAACATGCCATACTTGGTAATTAATCATATAATAATCTATACATCTACTTAGATGCATTTGTGAACCAGCAGTAATTGTTTTAATAAATTCTAGTGTGCACAGTAATTTGCTTCACAAAGCCACCAGCGGTGGGTATTAAAACGAACAAGTAACCGATTTAGAGGCACACATTTTATCAAGTTTAATAAGTTAAATAAATAGTTCTTGTTATTTATATTCAGGCTCTTCTTTTCCACACAGGAACTAATCGTAAAAATATCAGCACTCCTATAGTGGCTCCTAGTAAAACTTTCACTCTAATCTAGCACTAATAAATCAATGTTTTAGAGTGCTGATACTTTTAATTGGTTGCATATATCAAGGCTATTATTATTATTATTATTATTATTATTATTATTATTATTACTACTACTACTACTACTACTACTACTACTATTAAATCTGCAATAGTATTTATTGCTCAAAATTCCTTCTAAGACTTCCATTTGCTCCTGTTAAATCAGACACTGAAAGAGCAATCCTATGTTCCCCAGATGTCATCTGCAGGTCCAAAGGATGCTGGAGAGTCCTTCCTACAGCCTTGGAGGGGGAAACCCAAGAGCTGGCTCCTTTCCTGAGGTCTGAGCTCTGACCTTGGGAAGAGGACGGAAAGGGAAGGAGTGGGGATGCTGGTGGGTGAGACAGGGAGGGGAGAGGGCATGGATCCACCAGATCCAAAGGCCTCTCTGCTCCTGTCCCCACCCCTGGCAGCATGAGACAGCTAGAAGGACTCAGAGGCGCATCTAGCACAAAATATAGCAAAGGAGGACAGAGCTGCTAAAACGCATTGGATCCTCAGAAGGATTGCACCCCATAATTGATCATTTCAGGACCAATGTCCACACAGTAAATGGTAACTGGAACTATGCATTTCATATAGACAGACAGATAAGCATCCCAGTCCAGGTTCCAACTCTGTCTCACATTCTAGCATAACGGAAACAGAACCCAAGCAGGCTATGCTAATAGAAACAGGGTCAATTCCCAATGGATCCCATTGAAAATGTATGGGGCACAGTAAATGGGCTTTAGCTAGCAGAACTATCTGGAGAGCAGCAAAACCTTTTTCCCCACCTCTCAAGAAAATGGATCCACCAAGGTAAGGAGCAGGTTTAGCCTTAGCTCTAAAGGTGTCCCTGAATACAGTACTTAATTATCTCCCATATAATTATCTGGCTGTCATTTTCTTACATAGGGAAAAGTAAAGTGTTGCAAAACCTACTGCTGCTCACCCTAACACAGGGCTGGGGGTAGCTAGCTTCTACTGAGAGATCCTCATGGGGGGAGTCTGTGCACATTCCCTCCTGGGCCCATCTTATTTAATACACATTTAATTGATCCTGAATAATAGTCAGAGGATGCTTTCTCAAGAGATGCTTGCTTTGAATTTTGTGGGTTATCATTGCACTGAATAAAAACCATACCCACAGGAAGAGAGCCTGGATATTTTGTTTCTCTGTCATAAAGTTGACCAACTGAAGCTACACATCTCATGGCTGCTCACAGAAAATCCAGCAGCTCATTTCAATGTACAGTACAGAACAAAATACATTTTTAGCATCATTCCCAGGGCATGATCTGCCTTAATGTGCAGGAGCTTTTGTGATGAGTAGATATAATCAGGTCTTCTGGTTATGATTATGGCTCCCAAGGAAGACCACAGCAGGCCCCAGCAGTTTGGTTAAGCTTGGGTTCGTGGGAAGTGGGCAGCCTCAGTCACTTGCTGGACTGGCAGAGAAGATGCAAATGAGGGCTTGAATGGAGAGTGATTGGAGTCCTGATGCAGATAAGGCATGAATGGGCAGTGACTGAAGCCTTGTAACAGGGCCGGCGCTACCGCTAGGCCAACTAGGCGGTTGCCTAGGGCGCGCGGCTGAAGAGGGCGTGGAAACGCTGCGCTCCTCTTCGCTGCCGCTGCGCCGCCCCCGCCAGGCCTCCGCCGCCACTGCGCCGCCCCCGCCAGGCCTCCGCCTCCCCACCCTCCTGCCTGCCGCCGCCACCGCTGCGCCTCCCCCCTGCCCGCCCGCCCGCTCGCCGCTGCGCCTCCCAACGCCCACCCGCTCGCTGCCGCTGCGCCTCCCACCACCATCGCCACCCCCCGTCACCCCCCCCAACCCCCCGGTCACCTACCTTCGTCGCGTTGCTTCCGGAGCCCCACCCGCGTTGTTTTGGCGGGAGGAACCAGGGCAGAAGGGCTTAAACAGCCCTGTTGCCATGGTTTCCCCCGGCAAAAAACAGCGCGGGGGGTCCCGTCGCGTCGCTTCAGGAGGAGGAGGAGGAGGCGGCAGCAGCAGCAGCAGCAGCCGCCGCCGCCGCCGCCGCAGCCAGGGCGGGGGGGAAGGTAGGTTGGTGGCGGCGGCGCAGGGTTTGTTTTTTTTTCTGCTTTGGAGAGGGGGGGGCGCTAAATATTTTTTCGCCTGGGGCGCCAAACTGCCCTGCACCGGTCCTGCCTTGTAATGATCAGAATAACATGCATGGCCTAAAGCAGGGGTTCTCAACCAGGGGGGAATTCCCCACTGAGGGGGGGATTTTAGGGTTTCAGGGGGGGAATTGGGACCACAGACTCAAACTGTTGGAATACTGATCTTTCTGTTGCAGAAAAATCACCCTTCTCCAGGGAACAAAGGAACTTGTACCACTTCAGGTCTGGAAAACAGTTTATTTATTGCTAGCAATAGGTTCAGGGGATTTACAATCGCCAAACTGAACGATTTTTTACAGAAGTAATCAGAGTCTTATATCAAAGTATACGTCATCAATTACTTGTCACTTACTCTTTAGCATATTCGCTGTCTGTTTCTTGTACCTTGGTTATTTTTACATTCTGCTGCGCGGGCTGTCTTAACAGACTTCCTTAAATACAGCGGGACTATAACTTATTGCCATGTAAGCAGTCTGTTAAGGAAGGGGGGTCGGTCTGTTCCCAGGAGGGGGGGGGGATCTTTTTCTGCCTCAGTTTTCTTTCCATCTTTTTCCCACTTCATTCCCTCCTTTTGAAACTCTATTTTACTCTTCACATTGAGTTTCAATCATCGGGATGGGACGGTATTCCCACATTGCCAGGACTTGCGCAGCAGCTTTTCTTTCGGCTATTAAGCTGAAGCTGTTTTGGAGGGAGCGCATGAGCATTGGAAGGATGCATGGCAGGAATATGCATCCTACGGCCACTAGGCCAATCAGGGCGACTATGGCCTGTAAGCCTGGCAGCTTGGGAAACCACCCAGCGAAAGCTTCTCCGAAGTTGAACCCATCCCAGGTCTGCACTGGAACATGGGCTAACGTTTCAATGCGTTTTGTGATGCTTTCGATTATTTCTCTTTGGTCATCAATTTGCAAACAACAATTACTTAAATTGAATTTTCTACAGACACCTCTTTCAGCTGCTAACAAGTAATCTAAAGCTAAGCGGTTTTGATAAATTGCATCTCCAAACTTTGTCTGCTGCTTTGCTAATATTTTAAGCGCTTGCGAAGTTTCATTAGATATTAATTCTACTACAGCCTGTAACTTGATTGAGCGATTCAGCATATAAATGGGGTTGTGATACCCATAAGTTCCATCTTGTGCCAACCGAGCTTTGCACTACATGTGGTTGGCCAATGGGCCATTTTGCACAGGTCAAATATTAAAGACCCTGAGCTTGTAGCCGACTTTATTTGTGTTTGAGCTACTATGTGACCTTGGGCAGAACCTCGTGCCTGTGCTATTAACCATGTTTGGGCCGGATCTACCTTGGGGTCAAAGCAGTGTCTAGTTTGAACACACACCGTGTACCATACATCTTTGTAACAACACCTTTTCACTGGCCCTGTTTTTGCACCTGTAATGGGTGTGGTACACTAAGGTGGTAGTTAGGGTCTGTCCTTCTAGCACTTGCTTTTGACAACTGGTACAGTCATTGGTACATGCCCATCCTATTGCTACTATACTATATAAAGCAACCTATTTTAAAGCGTCTGGCGCTGACATCCTCAGGCTTCTCCCGAGCGATGGACGTCAGCTTCCGGGTGTGACGCCTGCTAGGACTAGTTGTCTGGTATGCGACTTTTGTTTTCAGGGGAGAGGTTTCTAGCACTTGCACCCTGAATTGCTGGAGGCGTTATTATGGCCTCGCGGTTTTTTTAACCGTACAATTCTTTGTCTATGTACAGGCCGACTCCGGCTGGGGCTTTAGGTTCAGGCCTTCGTCGGAGTTTCAGCTTCAAGGCTATTTCACCTTCTGGGACTGGCTGGACTTTCTACACTGGTTTTGATTGAGAAGCGGGTTTCACACGCGTCCAGTGGAGCCAGGGTTTGATTTCTGCTACCTTAACAGCAAGGGGAGAACACATGACAACAGTATACGGTCCTTTCCAGCGGGCTTTTAAAGGCTCAATTTTCCAGTCTTTCACCCACACTGAATCTCCTGGGTGTAATCTGTGCACTTTTATAGTGAGCAGGGGTTTTCTTTGGCTTATTACATACTCCTGTATGTCCTCCACAACTTGGCTTAGGCCCTGTATGGTTTGCAGAGTTTGCGTGACTCCTAACTCCCTTTCATCTACCCACTGGGGCCTGACTAATTGTGGAGGCCTTCTGTACATAAGCTCAAAAGGAGACAAATTGAGTTTTTTCCGAGGAGTGCACCTGACCGCCAACAGAGCCAGGGGCAAAGCGTCTGGCCATTTTAGGTGCGTTTCTTGACATATCTTTGACAGTTTTGTTTTTAAAGTCCGGTTCATGCGTTCTACGCGTCCGCTTGACTGAGGGTGGTAGCTGCAGTGTAATTTCCACTCAATTTTCAAAGTTTTTGCCACATCTTGCACTACTTTTTGGGTGAATTCTGGTCCATTGTCAGACGACAATCTCGAGGGAATTCTGTATCTCGGGATAATGTCTCTCAATAGGGCCCGTGACACTTCTCTGGCTTTCTTTGTCCTGGTAGGGAAACATTCAGGCCATCCTGTATAATTACAAACAACCACTAGGAGTGCATTCAGTCCTCCTGCCCGTGGCATGTTGGTGAAATCGATGGTGACTGAGTCAAACTGGCAAGTCTCCCTCTGGTTGCCTGCCTGGCGGAAGCAGGGGCCCTTGACGAGGATTGTTGCGGGCGCATGTTAGGCATTTCTGTGTAGCGTAATTGGTTAACATGTGGATTTTGTCTATGAGTACTTTTCTGTTCAGGGCCTGAGCGAGTGCGGTTTTTCCCATGTGTGTTTGTTGGTGAGCAGTCTTGACTACTTCTCACCCAAGGGCCTCAGGAATCTACACTCGTTTGTCAGGCAGTACGTACCATCCATTCTTCAGGGTGGCTTGTAATTCTCCTTCGGCTTTAGCCACTTCTTTCTGGGTATACACTGGTTGTATCTGAGATTCTGGGTTCTACAGAAGTAGGCATTGGGCTTGCGTGTCATGCTGTCTTCTGTCGGCTTCAAATTCTCTCCAGGGCTCGTGAGCTGCCCTTTTTTGCTTCTTGGTCTGCTTTTCGATTTCCTCTTGCTACTTTGTCATTTCCTCGCTGATGCCCTCGGCAGTGGACAATGGCCAGTTTGGTTGGCTTCTACACTCCATTTAGGAGAGCTTGGATTTGTTCTCCGTGTTTTATAGCTTTTCCTACTGAGTTTATCAGTCCTCTTTCTTTATACAAGGCTCCATATGCATGAGCTGTAAGGAATGCGTATTTGGAATCTGTCCAAATGGTCATGCGTCTGCCTGCTCCCAGGTGTAGAGCTCTTATCACTGCATACAATTCGGCCAACTGTGCACTTGTACTTGGGGCTAAGGGTCCACTTTCTAGCACCTGGTCACAAGACACTACTGCATAGCCTGCTTTTCTGAGTCCATTTTCTACGAAACTTGAGCCATCTGTGAAGACTTCTAAATCAGCATTTGGCAGGGGAGTGTCTTTGAGATCCGGGCGCGACGCATGAGTCTGGTCAATGACTTCTACGCAGTCATGATTCATCTCTTCTGCTTGTGGCTCTGGCAACAAAGTGGCGGGGTTGAGGGCTGTAGACTGTTGGAGTTCTACTAATGGATTGTGCGTAATCATGCTCTGGTATTTTAACATACGCGGGTTTGTTAGCCACAGGTGTCCTTTGGCTTCTAGAACGGCCTTTAATGCATGTGAAGTTAGTACAGTTAGTGGCTGTCTAAAAGTCAGTTTGCTGGACTCTTGGACTAACAGAGCTGTCCCTGCTAGCACTTTCAGACAATTTGGCCATCCCTGGGCCACTGAGTCTAATTGCTTTGATAGGTAGGCCACTGGTCTTTGCCAAGATCCTAGCCGCTGGGTAAGAACTCCGACCGCCACATTTTTCTTGGTGTCTACGTATAAGTTGAAAGGTTTGTCTAGATCTGGAAGGCCTAAACTCGGGGCCTTTAGCAAAGCCTCTTTCAGCTGGTTAAAGGCTTGGCTCTGAACTTTGGTCTATTGAAATTCTTCAGTCTCTTGCCCCCTGGTAGCTTCATACAGGGGCTTGGCAATTAGACTGAAGTTTGGTATCCATATTCGGCAAAACCCTGCCACTCCTAGAAAGCCTCTCAAGTCTCGACGCGAGACGGGCGTTGGCAGCTGGCAAACCGCTTGCTTCCGTTCAGATCCCAAAGTCCTCTGCCCTTGTTCGATGTTGTATCCCAGATATCTCACTTGCAGCTGCACTAGTTGGGCCTTTTCTCGCGAAGCGCGGTATCCTTTTTCATCTAACAGTTCAAGGAGTTGCTTGGTGTTTTTTCAACAGGTATCTTGCGTGTTTCTTGTCACTAGGAGGTCGTCAACATACTGCAACAAGACTTCATTTTTGTGGCATGGTTTATATTCTTCTAGGTCTCTTCCTAGAGCGGTCCCAAAGAGGGTCGGTGAGTTCTTGAACCCTTGTGGGAGCCGTGTCCACGTGTACTGAGTTTTTCTTCCGGTTTTGGGGTTTTCCCACTCAAAGGCAAACAGTCCTTGACTCTGCCTGTGGATGGGTATGCAGAAAAATGCATCTTTTAAGTCTATTACCGTGAACCATTTGGCACTGGCCGGCAACAGACTTAAAAGAACATATGGGTTTGGGACTACTGGGTGAATAGTCACTACAGCTTCATTTACAATTCTTAAATCTTGAACTGGTCTGTACTTTCCGTTTGGCTTGGGAATTGGTAGGATCGGGGTGTTCCAGAATGACACAATGGGTTTTATAGTGCCATGTTCTAAGTAGGAATCGATGTATGATTGGATGGCTTGCATGATGGGGCGTGGGTAAGGCCTTTGCCTTATTCTCCTGGGCCGTGCCTGGGGCTTTACTTCTATTATTAAAGGTGGCAGGTGTTTGGCATAACCTGGTGGGTTGTCTTCTGCCCAGATGCCGGGGACATCAAACTCTTTCCACTTGGCTGTAGCCTGTGAGTCTGCTTCGAGTGGAATAGATGCCAACATTATCCTCTACATTTCATTCATTGAAGCTGTAACATTTACTGCTGTTGCTTGGGGCACATGCAGCTTCATGTTTTGGTTCTGGTCAAAGTAGATGTGGGCTTGCATTTTGCACAGGAGATCTCTTCCTAACAGTGGAACAGGGCATTCTGGTATGTGCACAAACTGATGGGTCACAGTTTTGTGGGCCAAATCACATTCCAGGGGCTTGAGCAATGGCCTGTTACTTGGGGTTCCGGTAGCTCCCTGTATTTTAATAGTCTCGCCGGAGCAAGACGCCAATGGTTGTGTAAGAACAGATCTAGTAGCTCCTGTGTCTACTAAAAACTTGACTTTATGGCCCCTTCTTTTTAAGGACACCATGGGCTCGTGGGGGCCCACAATCAGGGCAGGGTCCCTGTTGTCGGGTATGGCTGGCCACTGGGCTTGTGCCTGTCCACAAACATGCAGGCTTGCCTAGATTTCGGCTGTGGGGGGGGCGCCCGAGGGGAGCTCATCCACTCTCTGTCTGCCGGGGTGGGTGTCTCCTGGGGAGGGACTTCGGTACTCTGGTGGCTCTGATCAGCTATCTCCTGTTGCCTTTCTTCCTGTGGGTTTGGCAGTGGTGGATACAGCGGGACGTATGGTGCAGGAGTTCCTTCCTCCGTTTCACTGAAAATCTCTCCCTCTTTTTCTGTGGGCTTCGGGCGGGGGGGTCGGCGTAGAAGCATTAGATGTGCCACTTCTGCTTTTGCTTTACATTCTTTGAGCCAGGGCGGATTTTTTCTAACATTCTGCTGCCACTGATCTATGTATGGATCGGTTGGGGTGGCCACCAGATGCCTGGGTCACTTTCTGATGGACCTTTGAGATGACTTGCACCCTACCCGTATAGAGGGCCATTCTACTTCACATAGGACTCGGAGTTTCTGTTTGGTGAGCTTTTCTCTAAAGTCCCTATTGAATCCTCTTTTAAAATTACTTAACATACATTGCAGGGGCGTCTGAGGGACGCTGCTGCCACCTCCCATTTTCTTCCCTTGGACACAGACAATTAGGGTGGGGAACGGACAAGGAGTAAGGGGTCTCCTTGTTCAGACAAAAGGGAATCACACCACTCACGCCCTACTGACCTAAGGAGCCGGACGTTCCAACGGTCTCCTGTAGGAACTGCAGCAGGCTAGCACGTGCACACACACACACCACACTCACTCCACAAACTCCCAACCCTTTTCTCTTACTTTACTTAAGGATATCTCTCAGTTCGGACTCACGTTCCGCCTCGTAGAGAGATCTCCTGTGGAAGGTCTCAGTTCGGACTCACGTTCCGCCTCGTAGAGACACCTCCTGTGGAGGGTCTCAGTTCGGACTCACGTTCCGCCTCGTAGAGACACTTCCTACACTTAAGGATACCTCTCAGTTCGGACTCACGTTCCGCCTCGTAGAGAGATCTCCTGTCAGGAGGGTGATCAAGCCTCCTCTTCCAGTCTACTGACTGGGCTCCTTTCCTGTCACCCGGGTGCTATTTCATACTTGCCTTTTCCTGCAGTTCCGGATATACTTTGTGGTTGAGTTCCAGCCTGAGTCTTGTGGTTCTTAGGCTCGCTGTCCGGTCACCCGCTCCGCTGGGCCCCTCGTTCGGAGATCCCCAAAGGGAACAGTCCTTTGTGTGCGCTGGGACGTCCGCGAGGCCTCACCCAGGGGGCTGGGTACGGAGAACGGCCAAGAAAGCCCCAAGGCTTCCAAGTCCCTTCGTGGTCGCCAGAAATGTTGCAGAAAAATCACCCTTCTCCAGGGAACAAAGGAACTTGTACCACTTCAGGTCTGGAAAACAGTTTATTTATTGCTAGCAATAGGTTCAGGGGATTTACAATCGCCAAACTGAACGATTTTTTACAGAAGTAATCAGAGTCTTATATCAAAGTATACGTCATCAATTACTTGTCACTTACTCTTTAGCATATTCGCTGTCTGTTTCTTGTACCTTGGTTATTTTTACATTCTGCTGCGCGGGCTGTCTTAACTGACTTCCTTAAATACAGCAGGACTATAATTTATTGCCATGTAAGCAGTCTGTTAAGGAAGGGGGGTCGGTCTGTTCCCAGGAGGGGGGGGGATCTTTTTCTGCCTCAGTTTTCTTTCCATCTTTTTCCCACTTCATTTCTACAAATTCCAATTCTACAGATTGTACATAATCTGTATTTACATCACACCTTATTGTATGGCACAGATTAAATTAAAAATAAAGATAAATATTTCACTTCTCTGTGGAAATATTCCATTTATAGTTATTATATATTATATGCATATTATTTGGAATGCAACTTTTGAGTCAGACAATCTTGGAAAGGGGGGAATGACATTCTGACATATGGTGAAAAGGGTGCATGGGGCAAAAAAAGGTTGAGAACCACTGGCCTAAAGGGACAAGAGAGAAACTCCTGAAAAGAAATTGAAACAGCCTTGGGGAAAAGGATGGCCTCCAACCCAGCCAGGACAGGATTCCATCAGAGTCTTAAACTAATCAGGTGAGGGAAACCTACAAAGGCTTCCCTCCTCTCAATAACACCCATCCATGCATCAGAAGCCAAGGCCTCACAGAAAAGATAAGATACCCTCAGCAGTAGGCACACAAAAGAGAGTAAGGTGCCGGGCACTCAAGAGGGTGATTAACGGTGATTACAAACATCAGGGAAACAAAGACGGCCCCTGCCCCTCTCATTTAGCAAGGAATTCAGAGAAAAAGTATAAGAACTCAAACTTAGCCCATAGAAGTCAGCAAGCAGGAACACACACACACCCCTTGCTCCCCTCTGCCACGCAGGACCCCCTTCAATGCAGGACCAACAACAAGACAGGTAGCTATGGGTTCTTTCCTTGCCTTGCCAGCATGGGGGCCTTTCCCCCACTTCTTGCTGTCCATAGGCTGCCAGGGCACAGGGACCTTTTCTCTCACAAATTATAGGGTATGACTGGAGATGCAGTAGGTATATTTTGCTGCCTGAATTTACACTGTACCATCAGAAACTAAGACGCTGTACCTGCTCTATATTTCTTCTTGAATAAACAGCTCTTTTTCTTTCTAAACATGTTGTGTCTCAGTTTAGAGTCAGTATGTCAAGTCTATGTTTAGTGTTAAAGGGCAAAGCACGCACTTTTCCAAACACGTTTCCCAACTGCGCACGTCTTTCCCCAGCCAAAGATCCCAAACCTTTTGCAGTAGGGTGGAGTTAGCCTCTCTTCTTTAAGAGAATCTAACACCCAGATTATCTGTCATAATACGTTGCCATAAGTGTCCCATAATTGGGGGGGGGGGACCACCAAGAAGACCTTCTCACTTCTTGCCATCCTCCAAGCCTCCCTCAGAGGAGGCACTTGGAGGAGGGCCTAAATGATGAGTGTTGTATGGTCTTGGGTCAGCACTGTAAGACATCAGAATCCTGCTGCTAAAGTCTTCTGCTATGTTTTGCAGCAGGTGGATGCATGGAACAGGGCAAGTTTTCCCTCAAACATTGAACAAGAAAAGAAAAGAAAAGAAAAGACCAATGTAGCAATGCCTCAGGCTCATTAAGTGACTTTCTGTGGCTCCCTGAGCATGTACATGGGTTGCACCAGTTATAGCTCTACTACATGGATGCACAAACCTTTCAGCCCCAAGGGCCACAGAAGATGCTGAGATGGGGCTCCATGTGTGTACACAGAGAGAGATGCACAAACACATGTACAGTCACTCACACACACACACACACACACACACACACACACCACTGCTAGCAGTGGCAGGGAAATAGCAATCTGTAACTGGGATCAGACAACATGATTCAAGGGTTGAGTGTGGGTTGTCATTGAAACGTGGCTGTTATTGAAACGTGGGTTATCATGTTGTCTGAACCCAGCTGAGCTAACAAACCATGGTGAAGAACCCACAGTTCACAACCCAACAAAAAAACATGGCTTCTGTTCATGGGCTGCTCATAGTTAACAAGCCATGGCTTGTTAGTGCAGCTGGGTCCTTCTCCAGGAGCCCCTGCCAAAAGAAGTGAGGTAGTGGCTACTAAGAAGAGGGCTTTTCTCCTGAAAAGAAAGGCACCCTGGTTGTGGAATGAGCTTCCCAGCGGGGCTCACCTGATGCCTACGCTGTGCTCTTTCTGGCACCAGGTGAAGACCTTCCTATTTCCCAGGCATTTTAGTATTTCAGTTTCTGTTGTTTTAAATCTGTTATTGTATTTTAAATCTTTGCACTGTTGCTAGGTTTTACTTCTATTTAAACTGTAGTTTTATTTTTTTTATAGTGTATCTTATGCGGTATTGTATGCTTTTAATTGCTGTGAACTGCCCAGAGAGCTTTGGCAATTGGGCAGTATAGAAATGTACTAAATAAATAAATAAATAAAATGTGGATGAGGTATCTTAGTGTAAGGTCTCTTAACATGAATGGTTTACAGTCCTATCCTATGTGGGTGCCCGCAACTCTCCAAATCCAGAGGATTATGGGCATCCTATTAAGTGCGGGAAGAGTGTGGCCAATAGGACTGCCGCCGCACTCCCCTTGCCCTCCAATGTTGGGACATGAAACACGACAACAGCTGTGCCACAAGTGTTTTCATTTGGAAAGATACAGGGTGGCCAGAATAACAGGATGGCTAGAAGATTGTTTAGACTGGAACTGTTGTTCTCTTTCTCATGGGAAAAGTAGGCTGGACAGAAATATGAACTGATCACATGGTTTGTACTTTCTGATGACGTAGTATGCTTTTTAAGTTTCGTTTCCTGTAACTTGATTATAGAGAGAAGGATTGCTTTCTGTATGCATTCTGTTCTGTTCATGTCTTCTCTCTGACTTGTTGCAATCATGTAATGATGTGTGCTTGCCAGGACTGGCTATGCACTGGACTATGCTATGCAATGTAGTTTGTATTAACTCTGATATACAATAAACAGATAGAAAGAAGTCCTGAGTTATGGATTCTATTGGAGTTAAATTCCTAGCTACAGTGATGCTGGAGAGGCTGTAACCCGAGACGCTTGGAATGTGCTGCGTGCAGGAAAGACAGTGAGTCTCTGTGTGAATGGGCCACACAAGAGGCAGAAGCTGTATTTTTCCATCTCACGCTCTGCTGGATCCACGTAGGCGGACGGGCCTACAGAGTGGATTATGAATCATATGGCTGGAGTAATTTTTACAGCCATAACAAGGTTATGCGCCCAGGAATATCGGATTACAAAATGACCTCTTGGACTGTTGCCGGAGATCGAACGAAGGGAAGTTCGAGGCAGGGTCGAGGGTCGGAGCCAGCAGCGGCGGCGGGACTTATTGATCCAGCTGCTGAGTGTCCACGCTTCAACTACTCGGAGAAGCAGTGATTGATGGCAGAAAAAGCCATTAAAGCGGAAGAACCATCTCCTGGACCTTCTTCAGCTGGTAAGCAAAAGGGAGAAGAGGGAGGTGAATCTGCGGAGGGCTCTGGAAGTGAGGCCGGGAGTTCTGGAGGGGAAGAAGATATCCCTGTTGTCAGAATGGCTGCACAGGCCCTGAACCCACAGATAGTTGAAAAATTATCTGGAACGAATTACGTGATCTGGAGCTTCCAGATGCAGCATTATTTAACTCATGCGGGGCTCTGGAATGTTGTAACACATGATGCTGTGGCTGTGGGTGCCCAAGATTATGATGAATGGAAGGAACGAGATGAGAAAGCGAAGGCAATTCTCTGCTTATCTGTTGAAAGTTCCCAGGTGCCATTCATTCAATTTTTGGAAACAGCAAAGGAGATCTGGGATACCCTACAAGGGACTTACCAGATGCGCACGGCAGGAAGTAGGATTATACTTGCGCGTAAGCTGTACAGGCTGAGCTTACAACCAGGTGGTTCTATGCCTGAGCATCTGAGTACGATCCGGGACATGTTTAACAGGCTGAGAGCACAAGGGATGCAAGTTGAGAACCTGCATCAAGTGTCTATTCTGTTATCCAGTCTGGATTCCTCATATGACACAATTGTGACATTGATTGAGGGGCAACCAGAGCAGAATTTGACCATGGAATATGTGTCAGGAAAGCTTCTCGCCGAATGGGAGAAAAGACAAAGTAGGCATGCACGTAGATCAGCAAACAGCGCAGCTGACTCAGGCCATGCTGGGACAAGCGGCAAGCTGGTGGGAGTTACCCAAGCAACTGCTTTGAAAGTCAGAAAATGCTTCAATTGCGGATCTACTTCACATCTTAAAAAAGATTGTAATTTTAAGGGCAAGAAAAAAAAGAAAAAGGAAGTTACCAGTGCACCTGAGGATACAATTAAAATGGGCAAAAGTTTGATTGCTCGGGTGGGGTTTTCCAACCAGGACATGTGGGTGCTTGACAGTGGAGCTTCTCACCACATGGCAAATTCCAGATACTTGTTTCAATCTCTGGATGATGGATTTACAAATCAATTTGTGGAACTGGCTGATGGAAAAAGAATCCAGGTGACAGCTACAGGAACAATTGACTTTGCTTCTTTGGGTCAACAGAGAGCACTGCTTGTTCAAGAACTGGACACAAACTTGATCAGTATATCACAATTGGCTAATGATGGATATGAAATAAGTTTTTCTAACAGCAACTGTGTAATTTCACATGAAGGGGTGATCTGTGCAAAAGGTAATTTGCAGAATTCTCTGTATGTTATAAATCCGTTTGTAACACATGATGAGAAGGCAAAGTATGCGAATTTGAAACCACATGACAATTGTTTACATATTTTTCACAAACGTTTTGGACATGCCAACTACAGAAGCATAGAAAAAATGCCAGGTCTGTGTGAGGGTGTAACAATGAAACCATGTTCAAAGTATGTGGAATGTGAAGTATGTAGTATTGCAAAGTCACACAGGTCTAACATTCAGAAACACAGTGATAGAGTGAGCACAAGAATCTTTGAGCTGGTACACTCTGATGTTGCTGGTCCATTTGAAACTAGCTATGGGGGGAACAAATATTTTCTAACCCTAATTGATTATTATTCTCGATTTGGATTCGTATATCTGCTGCAACATAAATCTCAGGTTCAAGAGAGATTTGAATCATTTGTTAAATGGGCAGGGAACAGATATAAACAATATCCAATAGGAGAATTACTCACGGATGGTGGGGGAGAGTACATGAGTACAAAGTTCAAGAAATTTTTGGAAAGTGAGGGTATAGGGCACAAAGTCACAGCCCCATACTCCCCATTTCAAAATGGCGTTGCTGAAAGACGTAACAGAACACTCCAGGACATGATGAGGGCCCAATTGACTGAGTCAAAGGTGGGAAACTGTTTCTGGGGGGATGCATTGTCAAATGCTAACTATCTGCTGAACAGGTTACCAAATTCCACAATTGGAAAAACTCCATATGAAATGTTTCATGGGAGGAAACCAAAGGTAGCACACGTGCGCATTTTTGGGTGTAAATGTTTTGTTCATGTACAGGCAAGAAACTTTGAATGCTTTCTGCTGGGGTATGATGCACAAACGAAAGGGTACAGGTTGTGGTCACCACATCACAACAGGGTAATTCTGAGCAGGGATGTGATTTTTCACGAGCAAACAGATGATCAGAAACAGCTGATCATTGCCAATGCATGCAATGTCTGAAACACAGCAGGATGCTTCTGAGGCAGAACAGGCCACTGGGCAGATGTCTGGGGGACAGGAGGGAGGTGAACAATCTCTAAGGCGTTCAACCCGAGAACGCAAAACACCTGTTAGATATCAGGATGAATTCCAAAGTGGGAAAACTGTTGTACATAAAGCTCTCAAAATAGCTTTAGAACCACAAAGTTTTGAAGAAATTCAAAGCTTGGAGCCAAAAGTGAAGAATGATTGGTTTGAGGCCATGCAGGATGAAATCAATGCAATGCATGACAACAACACATGGAGTCTAGTATCTTTGCCTGTGGGGCGCAAGGCCATCACCTGTAAATGGGTGTACAAGGTGAAGACAAATCACCAGGGGCAGGTAGAGAGGTACCGGGCAAGACTCATTGCCAGGGGGTTTGGGCAAAAGCATGGGGTAGATTTTGATTCCGTGTTTGCACCAACAACAAGGTATGCAACTGTCAGACTATTGTTGAAACTGGCAGCACAAAGAAAAATGATGGCATTTCATTTTGATGTAAAAACAGCTTTTTTATATGGGGAATTATAAGAGGAACTCTACATGGTGCAACCACAAGGTTTTGTAGAAGATCCCAGTCTTGTATGTCGTCTGAACAAGTCCATATATGGGTTGAAACAGGCAGCTCGATGCTGGAACCAAAAGCTGGACACAGTTTTGATTAGTTTGGGATTTAAACAAAGCAAGGCTGATCACTGTCTGTATACAAATTACACAGAACAGGGAAACTGGGTGTATTTGTTGATTTTTGTTGATGACATCTTACTGGTAACACAAACAGTGAGTCAAAAGGACAAAATTGCACAAGAATTGCAAGCACACTTTGAACTGAAAGATCTGGGTTTGGTACAACACTATCTTGGAATGCAATTGTCTCAAGATGAGGAAGGTTCTTTCATGGTTGAACAAAGTGGGAAAATTCAGAAATTGCTGGAAATTCATGGATTGGAGAATTGTAACCCAGTTACCACTC
Source organism: Shinisaurus crocodilurus (assembly GCA_021292165.1). Classification (NCBI taxonomy): domain Eukaryota; kingdom Metazoa; phylum Chordata; class Lepidosauria; order Squamata; family Shinisauridae; genus Shinisaurus; species Shinisaurus crocodilurus. Next base: position 92,334,160 of record CM037878.1, on the reverse strand, counting down.
CAATGACTCTTGAATATCAGAAACACACAGATAACACTGAATTTGATGATATTGGCAAATATCAGAGTGTTATTGGAAGTCTGCTATACTTGGCAAATGTGAGTAGGCCAGACATCAGCAATGCTGTAAACATACTTAGCAGGAAAACGCAAAATCCTTCTAACTATGATTGGCTAGCTGTCAAACGAGTGTTAAGGTATTTAAAAGGTACCATGAATTGCAAACTGAAATTGTCATCACACACAAATGGAGGTTTTTGTGTGTACACTGATGCTGATTGGGGATCTGCAACAGATAGAAAGTCCACAAGTGGGACAGTTTTAATGTATGAAAACAGTCTTATTGACTGGTACACACGAAAACAGACTTGTGTGGCGATTTCTAGCGCAGAATCTGAGTTCATCAGTTTATCTCAAGCATGTAATGAGATAGAATGGTTCAAACAATTGTTTGCTGATATGCACATACCAGTAGACAAGGCTGTTACAATTTTTGAGGACAACCAAGCTTGCATTAGCATGGCTCAAAATGAAAAATGTAGGCCAAGAACCAAACACATTGATGTTCGTTACTCTCATGTAAAGGACTGTGTGCAAAAAGGGTGGGTAACACTCAAGTACTGTGCATCAGGGGATATGGTGGCAGATCTTTTCACAAAACCATTGCCTGAAGTAAGACACAGGAAACTAATGAGGGCACTAGGCCTCATTGAGTAAATGTAAACAACATGTATCACAGGCTGTGGGGGGATGTTGGGACATGTAACACGACAACAGCTGTGCCACAAGTGTTTTCATTTGGAAAGGTACAGGGTGGCCAGAATAACAGGATGGCTAGAAGATTGTTTAGACTGGAACTGTTGTTCTCTTTCTCATGGGAAAAGTAGGCTGGACAGAAATATGAACTGATCACATGGTTTGTACTTTCTGATGACGTAGTATGCTTTTTAAGTTTCGTTTCCTGTAACTTGATTATAGAGAGAAGGATTGCTTTCTGTATGCATTCTGTTCTGTTCATGTCTTCTCTCTGACTTGTTGCAATCATGTAATGATGTGTGCTTGCCAGGACTGGCTATGCACTGGACTATGCTATGCAATGTAGTTTGCATTAACTCTGATATAGAATAAACAGATAGAAAGAAGTCCTGAGTTATGGATTCTACTGGAGTTAAATTCCTAGCTACAGTGATGCTGGAGAGGCTGTAACCCGAGATGCTTGGAATGTGCTGCGTGCAGGAAAGACAGTGAGTCTCTGTGTGAATGGGCCACACAAGAGGCAGAAGCTGTATTTTTCCATCTCACGCTCTGCTGGATCCACGTAGGCGGACGGGCCTACAGAGTGGATTATGAATCATATGGCTGGAGTAATTTTTACAGCCATAACATCCAAAACATCTAGACAGCCAATTTTGGCTATCTAGATGCTTTACACCTCCTCATGAGGAGGAGAGGCTGAGGCACCACCTGGATTCTACGGAAGCTGGCAGTACTCAGTCTTCCACTCCCCATCCCCGGGAATGCCCCCCCCTCAGGGGAACCAAAGACATGTTCAGTTCCCAGCTCAGTTCCCAGCTGGCATGGAAAGAACTGCACCAGCTACAAAGTGGGGGGCAGGCACTCTGTGCCGCTGTGACCTTGGAAGGGATTTCCGAGGTCACAGCAGCTTCAATACCCCATCCTATGCCCCCCCCCCAGACAAAGTTGGAGGGCCATAGGATTGCACCTTTAGTGAACTGTTTAATGTAAGTATAATGGTGATATTATTGGCACTGGATATTGCTAACTGACCTATTGGTATGTCCTGCACTTATTTAATTTTTGTATATGTTGTAAATCAACTGTAATTGAATTAATATTGTATTATAACTATGGCTATTGTATTTGTTTTTGTGAACCTTTTTGAGCACAATCTATTGTGGAAAATGCAATATACAAATAAAAAATGAACAAGATGGGGGACACTTGGCTCAACAATACTACAAGTGAGAAGGATCTTGGAACTGTGGTAGATCACAAACTGAATATGAGCCAGCAATGCAATGTGGCTGAGAAGAAGGCAAATGCTATTTTGGGCTGCATTAATAGAAGTATAGCTTCCAAATCGCGAGAAGTGATAATTCCCCTTTACTCAGCACGGGTTAGGCCTCATCTTGAGTACTGCGTCCAGTTCTGGGCACCACACTTTAAGAAGGATGTAGACAAACTGGAGAGGGTTCAGAGGAGGGCAACAAGGATGATAAAGGGACTGGAAACAAGGCCCTATGAGGAGAGAACTGAAAGAACTGGGCATGTTTAGCCTTCAGAAGAGGAGACTGAGGGGTGACATGATAGCACTCTTGCAGTACTTAAAGGGTTGTCACAAAGAGAAGGGCCAGGATCTCTTCTCGGTCATCCCAGTTTGCAGGACACGAAATAATGGGCTCAAGTTACAGGAAGCCAGATTCCACCTAAACATCAGGAAAATTTTCCTGACTGTTAGAGCAATAAGACAATGGACCCAACTACCTAGGGAGGTGGTGGGCTCTCCCACTCTGGAGGCATTCAAGGTGCAGCTGGACAGCCATCTGTCAGGAATGCTTTGACCTGGATTCCTGCATTGAGCAGAGGGTTGGACTCAATGGCCTTATAGCCCCCTTCTAACTCTACTTTTCTATGATTCTATGATTCTAAGATAGTAGTGAAAATGGTACTTACTCTACTGAGGCTGTAAGACAAGTTACAGTAGTGCAAAAGAAGGAACTGAAGTCCCTAAGTGTTCTAAAGAAGGGCAAAGCCATGAAATGCTCATTGAGAAAGGGTGAATCTTTCTTAAATGTGTCCTGCCTCATCTTTATTTTTGAATAACCCTTCTGAATAATGTTAATCAGAGTTAATCTTGACAACATTTGAGCTGCATGTTTTTCAAAGGCATCCAAAACCCAGCATCAAAGCCAATAGTTTAAATCCCCGTTAACCAAGGCATAAAATAAATAGCTAAGAAAGAACTGGGGTACTGGTTTGTCACCCACATTTTTACAATCATGCAAACTCTGCCATTGTGAGCTGTAATCTCAGAAAGTTGCCCCAGCAACAACTAATTAGATTCCAGCTATTAACCAACATCCCCACAAGTGTAATTTTCACAGAGATTCACTTCTTGAGCTGCAGCACAATAATACATGAGCAGCTTCCTCAAACTCTTTCGATTACCCAAGCAAAAATGGTTTTGCATTTGACTGCATTGCAAAATGTGTCCGGGTGTTTGACCTTCTAAGGTCAGAGAGATAATCTGAAGAAGCTGAGCTAGGAAAAACCTGATTGCTGGTATGCTGCATTCATGATACACTGTTTAGTGTTTACTATTGAGAGGAGATGGCTGCTACAAGATAGGGATAGCCCACTGACTAATTATGGCTGCATCTATTAATCCTGCTTTGCTACATGCACCAGAAATCTACAAGGCTGCAATTGCAGAGGGAGAGGGAAGGCGGGAAATAAAGGTGTGGACACTAACGCTTGGGTAGACCCAGGGCCTCTTTATTAAACATGGGTAATGCACCCCACCCCAGGATCTGCAAGTATAAAATGTGGGGATATAACAGAATTTCCCTGCAGGCAACTAGCCTGCCTCTGGGTGATCCACTCCACCCAGGCAAGGGGGCGGGCTGAATTCCTGCTCCCCTTGCCTAGGCTACACGAGTGCAGGGGACCCCCCTCCCTGTGTCACCCCCACCTGGTGCCGCACAACTCCGAGTAGGTAAGACAGGTTGGACTCAAAGGCAAATCGTATCCTGGCTCGTGGGCCGCACAGGCCCCGAGCATCGGGTCTCTGGACTTGCCTGTTACCATAAAGGTGCCTGTGAGTGCCCATCAAAACCTATTCCCGCGCATCCCTGCCACATTCCAATCCACCTAATTAACCGGCCCCACTTCTTAAACCAAATTACACCCAGTGGAGAGTAGGTGAAAAAACCTACACATAATGCCAATCCGTGACCAGGTAAAAATCCCTACTCAGCCCTCCTAAAAGGAGCAACTAGCTAATCCCACACTGAATATGGAGAGGGTGTGGGAGCCAGAACAAAAGAGGCCAGGTGTTTGGGCAGAGCCAGCTTTTAAGCATGCACTACAACAATGCTCTTGATTACAAAGGAATGGAGAGAAGAGCATTCCTTGTTTCATGTACAAAAGGGTAACAATATAGCCATGCTACAGCCCCGTATCAGCAGAATTCAGGGCTCATAGAGCTTCAAATAATAGGGGCGTTATCCATGGTATTTTTTAAAAAAATACTGTGTGTAGCTGACTGTAAACCTGTCAGGGAAGCCTCAGTATATTTGCAGCACACCAGCTGAATATTATATGAAAACAACTCAGGAATACCAAGCTTTGCATTTCTCCAATACCAATCCAAACAATTCCCTTGCTTGTTTTGTTTTTAATTTTATTTGTCTCTAGGAATGCTAATGTGAAGGTCATTTACTGTCAACACCAATCTCTCAAAAGCATTTCCCCCTCTAATCAGCAGTGAGCCGGTCTGATTATTTATTATCCCAATATTTTCCCCATCAAAGCAACGATAATTCACACTATAAGTGCCATATCACCAGCAACTATTCTGAATAGCCACTGCTTGCTTCTTCTTCATTGATTTGCAAATAACAATTGAAATGCTAATATTTAGCCTATGAACCATTGAAGTTTTCTTTGTCCCTATGAAGACTGTAGTGCTTATAATTACTAGGGAGAAAATACGGTAAATGCCACTGAACTCTTGGAACTTACTTCTGGGTAAAGATTCATAAGATTGGGCACATGATATTCGAACTGATTTTTAAAATGTCTTGGCTTGTTGTAGGGTTCTGGGGTGGTTTCGAAGCCACCCCCTGCTGCGCCCCTTGCTGGGTTTGGATGACACACGTGCACCATGAGGGTAATTAGGCAAATCGACGGTGCACAACCGGCTTGCACAGGGGCGGGAAAAATAAGCATGTGAACCTGGCAATTGTGTAAGGTACTTACTGTATTAGAGCTGGGTTTAGTCATTTGGAGGCTCAAGGTGAAATGGTCATCTGTGAAGTCTGCACTGAACTAGTACTTCATCTATGCAAAAGAAGAAGCTATTTGGAAACCATGTCCAAAACTTAGAAAATGCCTTTCTTAATCCCAAATGGCTGGTGGTAGCTGTAACACCTTATGGCAGTTTGCTCATGCTCAGAGGTACTCTTCTTTCCAGGTACAGAGAAAAACTAACTAAGCTAGTCCATGAAATGGGAGATTCATAGAATCATAGAAAAGTAGAGTTGGAAGGGGCCTACAAGGCCATCGAGTCCAAACCCCTGCTCAATGCAGGAATCCAGGTCAAAACATCCCTGACAGATGGCCATCCAGCTTCACCTTGAATGCCTCCAGAGTGGGAGAGCTCACCACCTCCCTTGGTAATTGGTTCCATTGTCTTATTGCTCTAACAGTCAGGATTTTTTTCCTGATGTTCAGGTGGAATCTGGCTTCCTGTAACTTGAGCCCATTATTCCATGTCCTGCAAACTGGGATGATCGAGAAGAGATCCTGGCCCTCCTCTGTGTGACAACCCTTCAAGTACTGGAAGAGTGCGATCATATCTCCCCTCAGTCTCCTCTTTTGAAGGCTAAACATGCCCAGTTCTTTGCTGGAGCCGCCTCTGACCTCTTTGCTGTGGATTCAAGTTCCACAGCCTTCCCATCAACTCCTGAAACATATTTTGGATATTTTAAATTCAACTTAGGCACTAGTGCTGATGTTCCCATTGTTCTATCCATGACAATAACCTGACCACATTAATATAGCTGGAGTGCATTTTTATATCCTTCTGGAGTGGGCCAAGGATGAAGGGTAAGTAAAATTGAAATCTACATTCCCCTTAGGAAAATGTGCTACAAAAAATAGTGAAAACATATTATTTTACTTCCTGTTTGGTCTATGACCGTAACTAAATAAATAATAATATTTTACTTCACATTTTGTCTCTTAATTAAATGGCAGGACAGATGGAGAATATTCCCAGGGCCTGCCTCTTCAGGGGTCCATCCATATTTATCACTCTCCCAGTACAGAGCCTTGGCTGGTTTTGCTCAGAATAGTGACTGGCTGAGAGGCAGGATGAGTGAAGGGCTGTGTGAGTGAGGGCATCTGATATGGAGTGAAAGGGTTGGTGCACATGGTTTTCTGAGATAGAGTCTTGAGCTTTGGAAGCTTCAGGACATGACTTTTCTCAAGGGGCCTGGTCAGATTCCACTGAGATCTCCTTCATCTCTCACTCCTTATATCACTAGGCCACATTCTGCTAACTAGGGTTCTTCACCATCTCCCTTCTTCACTTCAGTGAATATTAGGTCTTGGTACTTTCAGGTTCCAATTAGATCCTCACCCACCCATGTCTCACCACCTGAAAGGTGCTGTCATAGGAACATAGGAAGCTGCCTTATACTGGGTCATATCGTCTGGTTCAGTATTGTCGACACTGACTGGGTTCACACAACATGCTAAGCCTCAATAGATTAAGTGGCAGAGTGACTTAGCATGTTGTTTGCATGGTGGTTTATAAGTCAACCTGCTAAGCCATAGGGATGTGACTGCGAGTCTCGGGGGGCTGAAAGAAGGCCAAAATCGGCCCACTTGCCCCCCCGAAACTCGCGCAACTTACCTTGCCGCCCGCTCAATCCAAGACGCGCCACAGAAAGGAGCTTCCAGGTCCCCGGCACGTCTATTTCCTGTTCCCGGACGCTGCATATTTAGCATAAAAACTAGGGCAACCCAGCTGGAAATGGCCACGATTTGCTATTCGCGGCCGTCTTAAGCTGGGTTGCCCTGGTTTTTACACTAAAAACGCAGTGCCAGGGAACCAAGGAATGGGAAGTGACGCAATGGAGAACGGAGTGGCGAGAGCGGGCGGGGGGTGCTTGGGAGCACCCACTCGAGCAGGTAAGCTCTCCACTAATCTACATCACTACTAAGCCATGACTTGCAATAGGGTTAAGAAAACCCTAGTAGGTTTAGCATTTTGTCTGAACCCAGATGACAGGCTAACCCACTGAGAAGCCAAAAAGGCACAGAGCCACTTGGCAAGAGCGGCAAAAGGGCTGCCACTCTTTCCAAGGGGTGAGCAAAGGGTGCTTTCCACTCCCCCACAACCTTTAAAAAAAATAATGTAAAAGAAATAGTTAGCAGTGGGCTACAAAGTTCTAATTTGGTATGGACATTTGTCTGAATGGACACAGTGTCCATACCAAAATGGAACTTTGTAGCCCACTGCTATTTCTTTTACATTTCTTTTTTTTTTTTTAAGGTTGGGGGGAGTGGAAAGTACCCTTTGCAGCAGAATCTTTGGAGGGGGGGCTCATGTGCCCCTGGGTTGCCCTCACTTTCCAAAGTGTGGATAACCCAGAGGCACAAGGGACCTAAAAAAAAAACCAAGATCCAGCAAAAAAAAAGTGTGTTTGGGGGGACACCTCCTCAATTCTTCCCCTTCCACACAGGATCCCGGGTGTGTGTGCTGGGAAGCCCAAATTGTCTCCTCAGTTTACCCCAAGTTGATAGCACCTCGGGAAGTGGCAAAACCAGAGAGAATCCCCTGTGCCGGTGGGGGGATTAGTGCAAATGACAGCTTTGGGGGGCGGAAACTCGGTGCTCCTGCAGTGTACCCTGAGATACCTGCAGGTGGACCGATGAGGGAAGAGGGTGGCGGAGATGGCCAGGGTACCCTGCTGTGCCCGATCATTAGTCAGGCACAGCCGGGGGGGGGGAGGCAAATTTTAGCTCACAGAGACTTCAGAGCCTCTATGGGCTTAAAGTGTGTGAACCCAGCCACTTACTGGCAGTGGCTCTCCAGGCAGGGTCTCAGGCAGTGTTTTTTCCAGCCCAACCTGGAGATGCTGGGGTTGAACCTGGGACCTTCTACATGCAAAGCTCAGTGGTAGAGCACATGCTTTGTATGTAGAAGGTCCCAGGTTCCCAACTGGAACCTGAAAGTACCAAGACCTAATACCCACTGAAGCGAAGAAGGGAAAAGGTGAAGAATGGTTCTTCCCTAATACCTGTCCTAGTCCACCTGGTCATAACACTGGCATTTAACCTAGTTTGATAATATACTGTCTTTGGCTTGCTTTAACTGCCAGGACTAACTGGACTGTTTTCTAAACCATTCTTTAAATGAAAGAGTAATTTGTTCCTTATTTGATCCTGTTCTTTGCTTATGAACTGTGCAATTGGTAAAAGACAGAAGTCAAGCTGTAGTTAATTTAGTTAATTTAGCGATGGTGGTGCTCTGGCACAAGCTGGAATCTCCATGCAAATGCACTATTGTGGCTAATAAATTTTAAAACATTGCTCAATGTGTGTGAGATGGCATGCTAGAGGTCCTTAATAAAGCATACTTTATTAAGGAACTAATCTTGTTTTCCTTCTGGGATTTTGTGGTCCACATTACATGTTATAGGGAGATTCATGGGCAGCTTCTGAACAGCAGCTTCTGCCCTGACAATGTGTACAGCCAGCAGGTGTGGGAAGAAGCATGATATGTTATGGATTGTATTAGCCTTTCTCTGCCCCTCCCCAAGTGGCAGCTAATGAAGCAGAGCATGGGAGGAAACATTAACACAATGACATCATGTCACAACATGTGCTATCCAATTAACTTCTTGTCATTGGAACAGTTTCCATCCATGCACTGAGGAAAGGGGAGATTAGGGATATGTGAGGAATCCAGTTGGGGGGGTCAAAATCTGGTGGATTGGCCTGGCTCAGCCCCCCGGATTCTAGCCCATCAACCCAGGGCTGGCACTAACTTGTTCTGATGCAAGTCAAGCCAGAACATGGCCTTCTGCTTTTAAAACGGGCCGTGATTTACATTTTTTCTTAAAGCCAAGGGAATTTGCATAAATTCCAGTGCAATTTGCGTAAATTCTGGCTGCAATTTGCACAAATTTCCCTGGCTTAGGAGGAAAAAACCCATAAATCACAGCCTGCTTTAAAAGGGAAAAAACGCTACTTAGCCCACTTTTGCCTCTTGAGTCAGCAAGGTGCCGAAAGTCCACTGAGTGCAAGCAGGTCGAGTTTCTCAGTGTTGCCCATCCCTAGGGGAGATTCCCTTTCTCCCCTGCAGCTCCCCATGTCCCCTAAAAATCTCCTTCAGAGGGTTGGGGAACCCTCCAGAGCATATGTAGGGGGTACAGGGGACTGCAAGGGAGAGGAGGAAAACCCATTATGCAAGTGGAAGTCTGCTTGCACAATATTAGACTTCAGAAATTATTTTTAACTACACATTACTAGGGAAATGTGGGAGGAGATGCAAGCTGGCAACATGTCTTGCTTGTAGGTTTCCCCTGGGCATCTGGTTGGCCACTGTGTGAACAGAATGCTGGGCGAAATGGACCTTGATCTGATCCAGCATGGCTCTTCTTATGTTCTAACAGCCACATATTTGCCCTCAATATGTAGAATCATAGAATCATAGAAAAGTTGAGTTGGAAGGGGCCTATAAGGCCATTGAGTCCAACCCCCTGCTCAATGCAGGAATCCAAGTTTGGGTTTCATTTAAAAAATTGCCTTTATATAGCAGCTCCAATGCACACATACAAACAAATGGGTTATGACACATACACATAGTTCTATGCACATGCAGACACTTCCTCTTCTCTAGGAGCCAGGGAATGCTTTCTACATGCATGGATCAATTCCCCATGTTGCATGGAACATTGGCATGAGAATGGGAAGGCTCTTTGTATATGGATCTCCATAATGGAGCTCGCCAGAGCTTTGGATCATGAAGAACAAGTGTGGTCCCAAGCACTGGGGGAAAAGAATTGCCCGAGTCTCACTCTTTTTCACTGAGATCAAGCATAACTACCAGCCAGTCCCCTTCATAGACCAGTTATTAACTACTAACAGTGGTGACTTATTACAGAAATGCTACCCCCTAACTAACGGAGCACGTATTCTCCTGTCATTTGTGCAAAGGTGTGACATGAATTGAAGCATGCCTTAATATCATTTACATGGCATTTTCTCCAGAATAACCCCCAACAAATGAGATGAATAAATTAGACAAGTTCTATGTGCAGGACCTCAAGCAAATCCTGATGATTAATTGCAAGGCATTAATGACAGTAATAATAAGCATGTCACTAAGCATCCTATAAAATATATAAAGCATGGACAATTCTCAGTAGATCTTGGCAAGTACCTCATTTAACCTTCACAGCTCATGAAAGATTGTTCAAATGTCTTGGGCTTAGACACGATAACTATTGATTGTTTACAGCGCAGTGTGACCTCTGATGCCGAGAATGAGAATGTACAGTATGGGATATTACGTTCTAATCCTATCATCTCTGTAGTAGGATGGTTTGGGAAAACACTGACTATTGCACAATGGCTGAAATTCTACACACAGGGTGGGTTCGCACGGCACGGCAGCCCACACTGCGGCACAAGCCACGCAGTATGGGTTGTTTGCCCCAGGGCCCACAATGTGCCTGATAGATGATTGGGCACATCATGGGTCCTTGCCCACCTCCTCCCCCCGTAGTCTTCCTATGGGTATCCCAGGGGATACTGCAGGAGGAACGAGGAGCGGGGGAGCAGGGATCGCTATCCAGCCAGCTTCCCTCCGCCGCAACGCACCAAGCCCTTTTGTGCTCAGCAATCGCTTCAGCTGGCTATACATAGCCGGCTGGAGTGATCCCCCTCCTCTCCCCGCTGCCCCTGCTGGCTGCTTCGGCACTTTGGGGCCAGTTGTCAGCGGCGCTCGCTGGCTAGCCGCTTGGCAAGAGCGGCAAGGGGATCTTGCTACTCTTGCCAAGCGGCTCGCTTGTAGTTGGGCTTGACCCATGATGGGTCATGTCGTCTGGGTTCAGATGGCACGACAACCCACTGTGGGTCAAACAAACCCAACCACAAGCCGTGGGTTGTCTGGGTGGCTTAAGTAGCTAAAAATAAGCCACCCTGGCAAACCCATCCAGGGTTTGCACGACACGACAAGCTGCTGTGGCTTATAAGCCATGGTGGGTTGTCATGTCGTGCAAACCCAGTCACAGACTGCTTAAATTCCATTGAATCAATCAGATATAAGCAGTCTAAGGGTGCATATAGAAGTACCTGGAGGGGCGGAGCCAGCCACCATGGCGGACTAGACGTTTGTTAGAATCCTCCCAAGATGTTTGAACTATAAGTAATGATTTCATCCAGCAAATGATTTAACTTTGGTAAGAGTTTTTTTTACTTATCATTTGGAATGTATACTGCTGACCTCCGGAGAGAGTTGTAAGTTGTAGATGGATTTACGACGCTGAAAGCGATTCGCAGAGCGTGGGAGGTGATAAGCCTCGCAGCACTAAACTTGTTGCTTCGCAGATTAGAACAAGCAGAAAGCTGGAGGCTTGCAAAAAGACAATTTTAATAAGGAGAGAGAGCGTATTCCTTCTGATTAAGGTTTTTTAATGCGGAGGGGACGGGAAAAAGGCAAAAAACAACAACCGAGCGTTCCTCTTTGGAATCGTCCTGAAAGAACTCATCCTTCTGACCATAGCCTCTCCAGGCTTCAAAGAGTCGAGAGAAGTGAACTGGAGGAGGGAAGTAGGACTAGAAAAGGAACGGAATTAAAAAAAACAGGGTCTCGTCTCTGCAGTAGTAGAGATAAAATAATTATGGCTGAGAGAAAAGACGCGAGATTGGGTGTCAAGATGGCGGATGCCAAAGAGAAAGCAACTCCGTCATCTCCGAAAAAAAATCCCTCAGAAGTACAGACCACAGAAATGGAGGCAATTCTCTCTCGCTTTGCAGATAAAATTAGTGGGGAAATATCTCAACTTAAAGGAGAAATTCTACAGCTTCAGCAGGGTGTGAAGGCAGGATTCCAGAAAGTTGAAGAGGATTTTAAGCAATTGAAACAGGAAGTCAAGATCCTGAATGACAAAGTGGAGGATGTACAGCAGGAATTTCAAAGTAAAAGTCAGCAACAAGATTTAAGATGTGATGCACTGGAGTTACAAATGATTAATATCCAAGACAGAGCGAGGCGGTCTAATATTCGTATACGCCTTTTCCCACATGTCAGTGGGGAGGATGGGAAAAATTTGAGAGGAATAATTTTTAAATGGTTTGGTGAAATTGCCCCAGAATTGGAATGGATTGAACAAGACTTGGAAATGGTCCATAGAGTTTCAAGAAGAAGGGGGGGGGCTTACCCCCAGTGACATTGTGGTGTGTTTTGCCAGTTTTTATAAAAAAGAATTGTTTACCAAAATTTTGAAGAAATGTCCAGAACAACTGCAATATCAAAGTACTCCATTCCAAATTTTTAATGATTTGTGTCAGCAAACAATTGACTGGAGACGCAGTGTGAAGCCATGTACTGCGGTCTTGTCGAAAAATGGAATCAGATACAACTGGGGTTATCCTGTGATGTGTTTTTTTATGATCAACAACAAGAGATACAAGATAACATCCTGTATACAAGGAATGGATCTTTTGGAAGAACTGGGTTTGATGGCAGGAACCTCGAGCGATGTGGAGGGGCAGCTGTTGGAAGGAGCAGCTAAGTAAGAGAAATATGGAAGGAAAGTTTATGTGGTGGTGAGGAGAAGAATAGAAGAGAAGGTGATTGTGCAAATAACTGGAAGGATCTGAAAGAGGAGTTTATCTTAATGGAGTTGCGATGTATTTTTTCGTTTGCTTTTTTTTTTTTTTTTTTATAAAGAAGAAGAAAGAGAAGAAAAGGAAAGAGAAAAAAAGTTTTATGTGTGCTTTTAATATTTTTTTTTAATATTAGTTTTTTTTTGTTCTCTTTTTTCTTTCTCGGTTTTTTCTTTTATATGTTGCTTTTTGTTTTCATTTTAATAAGTATATATAATGATTAATAATGATACTGTTTTAAAAAAAAATTTTTTTATTTTATTTTTAATTTTTATTTTTTTAAGAGTATTAGCCTGGATGAATAAGGATAAAAGATTAATTGGGAGGGATCTACGGGTCAGTTGCTTGGTGGGTGGGTTTGTCTCCCCCCCCCTTTTTTGTTGGCGTGGCAGGCCTGGGTCATGAAGATTTTCTTCAAGGATGATAAAGGGGGGAATGCTTATATATGTAGGGAATGGGGTAATAGGGTGTGGGGTAGGGGTAGGGTGTGTGTTGTAGTGTTTTATTTCACTAATAGGGACCAGCAATTTAAGATGGACAAAGACTGGAGATGGCTTCATACTTGAGAGTTGCTACTTTAAATGTTAAAGGCCTGGGTTCCATGTTGAAACGAAGACGGATTGAAGCACTCCTCAACAAGGATAAGGCGGATATTATATGCTTACAAGAAACTCACCAATCAAAGGAGGGGGTAAATGAATTAAAACTGCGATGGTCTATGACATATGAGAGAGCTTATGGTTCATCCAAGTCAAGAGGGGTGGCAATTATTATTTCAAAGAAATGTGGTTTTAAGGTGATTAAGGTAAAGAAGGATGTTAAGGGAAGATTTATTATAATATTTGGATTATTGGGAGGTGAAGAATATATATTGGTTAATATGTATGCACCAAATGAAAATCAAGAAGAATTTTATCAAAAAGTGATTAAGGAAATGGGGGAGCCACAAAAGGGTTTGGTAATTATGGCTGGGGATTTTAATATGGTGATGGACAAAAATATTGATAAATCAAATCCGACAGGACAAGAGAAGATAAACAATATAACGGTATTAAATAAAATAATTAATAAGGAAGGATTGGTTGATGTTTGGAGAGGGGTAAAGGGTTTGGAAAGAGGGTATACGTATTATTCACCAGCCACGAAGAACTTTTCTAGGATAGATTATATTTTTGTTTCCAAGTCCCTGATGTCAAGAGTGATGAGTTCAGAAATAGGTGTTATAAAAGTTTCGGATCATGCTATAGTTAATATGGATATTAAAATAAAGAAGGATTATAGAGAAGCAAGGAGTTGGAGATTGAATTGCAAGATTTTACAGCATAAATATATTATAGAAAAGATAGAAAAGGAAATGCGAGAGATTTGGTTGTTTAATGACTCGGGAGTCTGTTCTGAAGCGGTTGTTTGGGACACAATGAAGGCAGTGATGAGAGGGATAAGTATCAGGGAGGGTGTGATACTAAGGAAAAAACAAGAACAGTTTACTAAAAAGTTAGAAGGGGAGATTAGGGATTTGGAAATGAAGTTTTTGAAGGAAAGGGAGAACAAGGTCTTTGCTGAATTACAAGCTAAAAGGAAAGAGTTGGAAAAGAAAGATTTGGAAAAAGTTCAGAGAAACTTGATTTATTTGAAAAGAGAGTTTTTTGAAAATAGCAATAAGAATTCGAAAATGTTAGCAAGATCCACACAAAAAAAGAAAGAAAAAAGTATAGTTGGGGCAATTAAAGATAAAAAAGGGAAAGGTCATAATTTAATGCAGGACAAATTAAAAATATTTCATGAATTTTATTCAGAATTGTACAAGGCTGGAGAATGTACGGAAGAGAGGATTAATGAATATATAGGAAAGCATTTTAAAATTAGACTAGTGGATGAAGATAGAGAAATTATGGAACAACCTTTTTCAGAATTGGAAATAGAATATGCAATAAATAAACTGAAAGAGGGTAAGACCCCTGGACTGGATGGTTTAGGGGCTGAATACTACAAGGTCTTTAAGAAAATGTTGGTTCCAGACTAAAGAGGTTATTTAATGATATTTTTTTGGAGGGGGAGAGATCCCCTCTTCATGGAAGCAATCTAAGATTATTTTAATCCCGAAGCCAGAGAAGGACTTAACGGAGCCAGGTTCCTATAGACCCATTTCCTTAATAAATCAAGATGCAAAATTGATGACAGCAATATTAGCGAGAAGGATGAACAAGTTTATTACTAAATATGTCGGGATAGACCAATGTGGTTTTATGCAAGGAAGACAAATGGCAGATTTAACAAGAAGAGTTTTAAATATAATATATTTAATAAAGAAAAATAAATTGAGAGCAGGGGTAATAGCGTTAGATATTTTTAAAGCCTTTGATTGCGTGGAATGGCCAGCATTAAAAAGTTTAATTAAAACTATGGGGTTTGGAGAAAGATTTAGAGGAGTAGTTAATCAATTGTATTCAAAAAATGTTTCATCAGTTGTAGTAAATGATGGTTTAACAGAGCAAATTTACCTAGGTCGAGGAACTAGACAAGGATGTCCCCTTTCGCCTATTTTGTTTGCATTGGTAATGGAGATTTTAGCAAATGTATTTAGAGAAGATAGAAATATAGGGGGGATAGGGATTAGGGAGAAGATAAAAATAAATCTTTTTGCAGATGATACTCTTTTGACAATCGAAAACCCTATGGAAAATATGGATAGAGTGGAGAATCATTTAAAGGAGTTCGGGGAAGTAACGGGGCTACAGATTAATTGGGATAAATCTAAATTTTTGTTGTTTAACTATAGTAAAAGAGAAGAGATTGAAATGTGTAAAAAAAAAAGTAATTATAAGATTAATAATGTAATTAAATATTTAGGAATTGTAATTCCAAAAGATATAGATAAATTGGGAGATCAGAATTATAGGAAATTAAAGAATGAGGTAAAGAATAAAATAGAGGAGTATAAAAAAAAATTTGGACTTTCCTGGTTTGGTAAAATTGCTTTGATTAAAATGAAGATTTTGCCAAAGATAAATTTTTTATTTCGGATGATACCAAGTGCGATATCAGATAAGGAACTTAAAGATTGGCAATCAATTATTAATACATATTGTAATGGAGGGAAAAAATCTAGGATTACTAAAATAAGATGGTATAAAGCACAAAAAGTAGGGGGTTTGGGACTGCCGAATTTAAAATGGTATTATATAGCGAATCAATTAAGACATATAGTGGATATTATAGCACGCCCTAAAGAAATAATGTGGTTGGAGTTAGAAACATGTGAACTACGTAGTACTTTGGGGAATATTTTTTTTCAAAAAAATAATAATAAACTGATAAAAAATATAGACAACCCTTTTCTAAGAAATTTGTTAATGATTTGGGGTACTATGAAGAGCATATTTATACCAGGGATATCTCCATTAACTCCGGTGGTAGCTCTTAAGGATTTCCCTGAAAACTTAAGATTAGAGCTGGAGAGTAAACTAAGAGAAGAAAGGGTTATTAGATTGACCGATTGGGTGGAAAAGATGGGGACTAGAGATCAAATAATGGAAATTGTTGGGAGAAGAAGATTATCGTGGTTAAATTTACTACAGTTAGAACAGTGGTCGAAGAAATGGAAAAGGAAAACTGAGTACGAGAGAGATTTAACTAATTTTGAAAAGATGGTCATGTCTAGAGACGGCCTACCAGGTAATGCATCAACAAGAGGTATAACAAGGGATTTATATAGATTGATCCAAAAAGCAAAAGAACAAGAGGATCAGCTTAAGACTGTATGGGATAATGAATTTGAAGAAGTGACCTCGAAGGTGGGGTGGAACAATATATGGGATAGACGGATTGTGAAAATGATGTCAATTAGGATAAAGGAAAATTTTTATAAACTAATTTGGAGATGGTATTTAACTCCAGTAAGATTAAATAGAATAGATAATAATTGTTCTGCATTATGTTGGAGAGGATGTCAGGAAAAAGGGACATATGCTCATATGTGGTGGAGTTGTAAAAATGTATTGGTGTTTTGGCGAGAGGTTTTTACAGAAATATCGAAAATTATTGGTACTAATTTAGAGGTCTGTCCAAAATTAGCATTGTTATCAATAACTGAGAAGCTTATTTGTGATCAAAATATGAAGGAGTTAATTGTAAACTTGTTAACTGCGGCCAGGCTAATGATAGCGAGAAATTGGAAAGTGCAACATGTTTTCCTAATAACAGACTGGTATAAGGAAGTTTGGGACATAGCCCTAAATGATAAACTAACTAGTAGTATCAAATGCAAAAAAGGATTGCTAAAGAAGAATAATTTTATGGAGATATGGAATCAATTACTAGACTATGTATTAATAAAGGGGAAGGGTAACATGCCTTGTCAGGATATGTTATATTTTTGGAATTTAGACTTTATTTGATCAAGAGGATAGAAGTATATTAATTGGTCCCTTGAAGGGTGGGGGGGAGCACTTTATGATTTATTGTATGTTGATTTTGTTATATTTGTGTGATAATTTTGTATTTTGCTAAATATATTTTCTGTGTTATAATTTGCTTTGAAAAATAAATAAAATATTAAAAAAAAAAAAAAAGAAGAAGTACCTAGAAGCAAGACTGGATGCAGCTTTTTTCTGGAGCTGGGTAAGCTCTGTGTCTACTTCCCCCCCCCCATCTTGCTCCTCAAATAATATGGGCCAAACTACACATGACATTAAACCAATGGTTTGGTGTTGCACTTATTTTTTACATAGCAGCTGTTGTGGGGAACCAGATCAGGATTGGAACCATGGTGCACAGGAGCACCTGTTTTCTGGTCCCAATAAAAATGGCCTCTGTTCCAAAGCTGCTCCCACTGGCAGGACAAAACATATAGATACACATGATACCTGCATGGTATGTTGTTTTTTTAACCTTACAGAGCAAGTGGCAGGTTGGGGAAGTGGGGTGATTTAATCAGACAAATGGTACAGAAAGAAAGGGTAAAAAAAAAATCATCTTCCTGTGCTGTGGTCCTGATCCATGCACCCCTCTCTGCAGCTGCTATTAACATTTTACCATAATGATGAATGTATCATCAGGTCATTGTTCCAGAGTTGGGTTCATCGTTCCAGAGGGGGCAGGGAATCTAAAATGTGAAACTGATACAGCTCTTAAGATCCATATTAATTTTTAAAAAGTGTCAAAAGGAGTCCCAAGATGACATTTACATGTTACTGTCTGGTGCTTTTCTAGGACCAGTTTGTGCCTTGAGTGTTAAGTTACCACCTGGCAACAAGATGGTGATTGCAGGCCAAAAGAGACATTACTTTAAATCCGTATCTAGCAACTATTTCTTTTCTTCATGTTTACTCTAGAGTAGGTGCAGGGGTGCAATTCAGATCTTAGTATCCCCCCAATACAGTCCCAATCCAGATTGATCCCTCTGTGCCTACTCTAGAGTAAAAAATGAAAAATAGACATGGCTGCTAGATATGAATTTTTAAAGTAACGTCTCCTTTGGCCCTTAAATTCAGATAGCTCCAGGCAATCACTCTACAAAACACTGGAACACTCGCCCACATAAATTCTGTATTCAGGGATCAGCTTGGTCTGCAGTTAGTCAAAATACATAGCCCAATAGGACTCTGCTGGGTCAAACCAAGACTTCTTTCAGCCTTGTGCTAGTCCTAGAAATAACTGTCGATGCTTTCTCACCATACTATGTGGGAGAGTCACAGCTTGTGTTTCCCATGAAAGGCATGAGGACAAACCCTCCCTGCAAAGTCCAACTAATGGGAAGTTGTGAGGTGGTTAGCCACTGTACATCATTCTAATAGGAATTTAACACAATGGAGATTTTCTCATCCAATGCCATCTGCTTCTTTAACCTCCCTTATGGACATTCAACAATAGGACTAAAAGGGACTCCACAACTTGGAGGTATCCATACAAAAACAGCACAATTAATATAATTATTATACAACATGCCGTGATTAATTTTCTAATAATCCAACCTTATGGGAGCTCATGTATCTGGCTGCTAATCTTATGTTTTCCCCAAAACTCTTTTACCATGAGAACTGACAGACTCTAGCAATGGCAAATTACAGTGTTTTTCCACAGCCCCCATAATTACAAATGATACTGAATGGCTGCAGAAATGGTTCTTTTGCCATATAAATTCCAAATAAATGCATGGAAATTGGAGAGGAAGAACACGAGAAATAGCTTGCAGTCACTTCTGTAAAACAATGCTGGAACACAGTCTAATAATTACTTGCTATCAGTCTAAATGGCTCCTGAAAATAGTACTTATTAGTGGTGTTGTAGTGATGCTGTTTTTCCAAGTGCCCTTGAATATATTAAGATTAAAATTTGCATACTAACTGAGAACAACTTCCATGGAATGGCTACTGTATGTGTGACAAATTTGTTTTATAACCCACCTAGGGAATGTAATGGTGCATTAAAATAATTTTGGTTCTGATCTGAAAAAGAACATCTGTACAGAGATGAAAAGGGCATTGCCACTTGTAAATAATCATGACTCTTTTGCCCTCAGCTCAGTGCCTCTTTCCACACAATTAATATATTAAGGGTGCAATCCTATGCATGTTTAGACAGAAAAAAGTCCTACATTTTCCAGCATGCTCCAGCCAGCATGGCTGGCTGAGGAATGCTGGGAGCTGAAGGATTTTTCTGTCTAAACATGCACAGGATTGCACCCTAGCAGGATTAACTGTGAGATGCTTTCTAATGAGGCAGACCAATGGTCCACCTAGGCCCCTATCATCTACTCCGCCAGGGGGTTCCTCGGGGTCTTTTAATTTATGTATCTATCTATTAAAATAGTTTTATTCTGCCCTTTATTGAATCAGATTCTAAAGCAGTGTACTGTAGAACAGCAATGTCCATACCACAAGAGGCACCAAATAAAACCACAAAAACAATGCAAATTATACACTTTAAAATGTCAGGGCAAATAAAAATGTCTTAGCCTGGCATCAGAAGGTTTGCAAAGTAGATGCTAGACATGCCTTCCTAGAAAGGCCATTCCAAAGCTGGAGAAGCAGCACTGAAAAAGATTTCTCCTTTGTCATCACATAGTACATTTCTGATTGGGGATGGATGAATTTATAAAAGTTGGTTTCTATCGGTTTGCTCTCTTAAATTTGGTTCATTCTAAACATTGAGCATTTTTCCAATCTTAATTTTGGTTCATCCTGGACGCTGAAGTAGTTTAAATACCACGACCTTGAATTGGGCCCAGAAGCAATGGGTGACCAGTGCAGTTCTTTTAGAATTGGAGTGATAGGAATAAACCGACTGTGCCAGTAAAAATTCTGGCAGGCACATTTTGCACTAGTTGAAGCTTCTGAGATGTCTTCAAGGGCAGTCCCACATGTAACACATTGCAGTAATCCAACAGGGAGGTTACCAGAACAGGACTGAATACCAACTCCTCATACACAAGAGCCATCTTTCCACAATGCTTCTGTCTTGTCAGAATTCAGCATCAGTTTATTGTCCCTCATCCAAAGCATTACCAAATCCAGGCAAGAAGACCTCGTTCTTAAGCTTGCTAAAGTACCCTCTTGCCACCTTCTTTTTTTTTTTTTGACAGACTCATAATCTTTAACAGCCACATGCCAGGAAAGTATGACCTGGTCCCCTCTATGCTGGGAATACAGACGGGCAAGAACGACATCTGGTTCATTTTTTGATAAGGGCTTACCAAAATTCACAAATTTCATCATTACTTCATAAGCAGGTGGAAAAAACTTGAAGTTTTTTTTGGGTTTTTTTTAAATCAAATTTGGGAAAAGTGAAACTGACAGATTAATCCATCCATAGTTTAGGGTTAGCAAAACCACAGAGCAGAGCTAGTGGCAGAGGCAGGAGTGGTAAAAATGAATGGGACAAGACTAACTGTCAGTGTGGCGTAGTGGCGAGAGTGTTGGACTGGGACTCGGGAGATCCGGGTTCTAGTCCCCGCTCAGCCATGAAACTCACTGGGTGACTTTGGGCCAGTCACTGACTCTCAGCCTAACCTACCTCACAGGGTTGTTGTGAGGATAAAATGGAGAGGAGGAGGAGGAGGAGGAGGAGGATTATGTAAGCCGCTTTGAGTTCCTTGCAGGAAAAAAGGCGGGGCATAAATACAATAAATAAATAAATGAATAATTGGACAACAGATTGAGTGCAGGAAATGTAAAGTCCTTGGGTCTTCTTTCCTGGGGAAGGAGGCTGGAGTGCGTGGCTGAAAGAACAGTGGACTAAGAGAAGGAGAGCAGATTGGAGCCTGAGGCAGAACCCAAGTGAGCCTCACAGAGCCAGGCAGGTGACAGGAAAGACCATGTGTAAGGCCTTCCCTATTCTTCCAGGAAGGATGTTGACAGCTCTGCCAGAGGGCACCAGAGCAATACACCAGAGCAGACGTAGGGATGGACAAATCTGTCCATTTCGTTTTCTCTCAGATTCAAAACTTTTAAATCTCAAGTTCCCTTCCAAATATAAAGAACTATGCAAATGTTGGTAAATTCTTATCAAAAGACAACTGAAACTAAATTCTCACCCAGCTGCACTAGCCAAATTCAATCGGTACAGATATATTCCCAGCATGGAGAAGACCATGATGTACCCGCCTGCCATATGGAGTGCCTTCTCCCTTATATACCTGCCCAGATATCAAGATAACTGGGCAGGTATATTAACAGACAGACAGACAGACAGACATATTTCAAGGGGATGCCCTCTTGATGGGGCCGCATTTGCCTGCGGTTCGATATGCAGCAGCCTGATACAGGGCATTCTCCATACAGGCAGCCCAACTGTGGAGCTCCCCCACCCCACCCCATATACAGGCAGCCAGCACCAGATCTTACAAGTTTTCAGTGCCAGCTCAAGACCTATTTGTTTACCCAGGCTTTCCATTAAATTTTCCTTTCTTTTCTTTTGCATTGTGTAAACTGTTGTTTATCTGTTAGTGTTCTCCCCTGTTTATGCTTTTTCTCCGTTTTTTATTATTTTACTATGTTTTATTGGCTGTACTCCACTTTGGAATTATTTTATAATGAAAAGTAGGTAAGAAATGTCTTAAATAAATATAGCAGTTAAAGTTGAGGAGCCAGTCAGAAAAAAAAGAGGTGTAGACCTTAAGTAAGCACTAATGTGGCGGCTGAATATCCAGGGATTCAACCCCAGCCTTTTAAGAGCTGGCATACAAAGCCCTGGGCATGGATGGATGAATGAATATGTCAATTTCAGTTTCTCCCACATTCACAATTTTGCAATCTCAAACTCTTTTTGTCCTGAATATGAAGAACTTCGTGAATTTTGGAAAATTCTTTTCAAAACTGAACTGAAATAAAAATTCTTACCCATCCCTCGCCAGGAGTGAAGGAGCCCTACCTAAGAAGGCTCTTCTTCTTTCGTGTCAGGCAATGGGATCCAACCTCCACAACATATTTGTTCATTGTCTGTCCCTTTCTTGGGGTGCCATTTGGTTAGATAAGGCTGGGACAAAGGCCACAAAGCTGTCACTTCTGTGGGACCCCTGGTGCTGCAGACTGTGCAGAAGGTTGAGATTATTTTATTTATTGGTTGGGATCAGGTTGGAATTATTTTATTTGTTTTTATGCTGTTCCTCAGCCAAAAAGGCTCCCAGAATGGCTTACATATAATCAATTAAGCAAGACGTAAGAACATAAGAAGAGCCATGCCGGATCAGACCAAGGGTCCATCTAGTCCAGCATTCTGTTCACACAGTGGCCAACTGGCTGCCATTGGGATCCCACAAGCAGGACATGAGTGCAACAGCACCTTCCCGCCCATGTTCCCCAGCAACTGGTGTACATAGGCATACTGGAGGTAGCATATAGCCAATCAGGACTAATAGCCATTGAAAACCTTATCCTCCATAAATCCCCTGGCCACAGACTTACAATCTATAAAGACATAATACACAAGGAAAAGGAATGGGGAGGGAAGAGGGAAACAAAATGAATTCTGTTAGCAGGGCTGGTGGAATGGCCCTGCTCTCCCTCATCTCCTTCAGTTCAGCCTGCATTACAGTGACATGATACCGAAATGAAAAGACCCCTTTTAAAAATATAAAGCTCTATGGATTGTGTGCAAACAAATAAACAAACAAACACAGAAGGCTTAGGCTACTAATGAAAGCTGGAAGATGAAATCCACACTCCAGTCAATAAAATGTCATGATCTTTTGTGAACTTGATACCTAAATATTTTTAGAGAATGGGAAAAGAAAAGCTAATAAATGGTAAATGCTAACAAGGGATCTAATAAAAACTAAAGGTCAGTAATTATCTGTCAATTTGACCAATTATGCCAGGGAGTCTATAATGAAATGCAAAGGCCTAGAACTAAGGAAAGGATAATTGCTGTTTATAAACGTGTTGTCCTTCTGCAGAACCTCATGTGCTAATCAGATCAGTAATCTATGCTATATAGTGATAATTTTTAATAGCCAAAAAACAAGAAAACAATTTCCCACACAGTTGTGGGCAACAGATATTTAATAGCCCAATCCTATGCATCATGCAGAAGTAAAGCCAACTGAGTTTACTCCTGAGTAAGTGTGTATAGGATTGCAATCAAAATCTTCAAGCCACATATGCACATGGTGTCAGTGAAACCTTATTTAAATCAATGAGTACTCCAGATCTACCTTGTGTTAGATAATCCTAAATCCAATGTGCAGAATAACCTTGAATGGCCATTGCAGGGGAAAGTGTATCCTGTCATCTTTTCCTCTAAATTATGGGTGAACAACTTGTGGCCTTTCAGATATTTTGGCCTACAGCTCCCATCATCCCTCACCATTGGCTATGCTGGCTAGGGCTGATGGGAGTTACCCACTCCAGTCTAAGTGCAGAGAATAGGATCACACAGCTTCCCGCAGGCGTCGTGGCTTAACAATGATTTTGGAAGAAAACCTTGCTTTTTTTCAGCTCCACTGCATACGGGCAGAAATATTGTTGTTTCTACTTGGTGCACCATATGAGAAATGTACCATCCCTGGCAGGCCTAGGAAATGTACAATCTCTAGGTAGGCCTTAGGGTGGCCATGTGTCCTGTTTTACAGAGAACAGTCCTGTCCTTGAAGGGCTGCAGGACACCTCTACTTTGAAGGTGTCCTCTATTTGAAGGGCAGTCCAGCCTAAGTCCAGTTTAAAGATAAAAAACCATCCGAAGGAAGAGCTGGGCCTTGAAGTTGCCCATCAACAGTGAGCACCTGGACAGCACACAAGTCACCTGGTCACTGTCTTCCACACTATGGTGAGATGTACTGTATTTCATTTAAATTAGAATGATTATTTCTAAATTTGCATCTAGCCGTATAAATTAGCAGATGCAAATTTTATGCAAATCAGTATCCTCTTTTAGGGTGAATCATAAGTGGCCACCCTACCCTAAACGACTTCTCTCTGAAAACCCAAAGAGCTGCTGCCAATCAGTGTAGACCACCATTCCGTCTTGTATCATCCACGGGCACTGTGGCACCCACAGAGATCTCCCACAGCACCCTCAAGGCTCTCAGATCCCTGCCTCTCGGACCAGGCTGCAGAACGATGAGATTAAGGCATAAGAATGATATTAAGGCATAACTAACCTTTGCCGGATTGTATCCCGTGCCCTTTGGCTGGTCAGGTCTAGTTCCATTAAACTTGAAGCATGTTTTCAAATTCTGCAATGAAATAAGGATTTCAGGGCAAAACATAAGGAAATTATTGATTTGTGGGTATATGGATAGAGTCTTATCGGATGATAAGGGCCAGCAAGTGAAGTTCAAGGGTCAACCCTTAAACTCTACTGAGTAATTCATGTGTAATGAGTAACTCATCATTATATCCAGCAGTACCCAGCAAATGGTGCCTAAGCCTTTCCAGCCACATTTAGCCCATATCCATTACCCAGTAAACACATGTCACATAGCTATTCCCTTTGTTTTGAAACTTTTGCCATTAGTGGTTGTGGGGTCCAATGTCAGAGCCAATGCAGATGTTATATTTTTGGAAATTTACATGTGTAAATAACTGTTCGCACCAGCAGACTATTCATGCTAGCAACCTAATGTTAGAGGAATTGCTCATGGAAGATTGTAAAGGCTGCTTCTGTGAGCAGGACACACTCAAGGAGTGGGTTTCTTTCATGCAAGTAAGTAGACACTGTGCAGTGAGAGTGACTCCTCTGGTTTTACATAGTTCGTGTGAGTTCACTGCTCTCACGAGCAGTTATTTGCACAAGTAAGCCCCTAAAATAATGGACTGGATCCAGATTTAGTCATATGTAACTGGGCTGGTGAAAGAGGACTTTCCTGCCCCCTGAGAAAGCTACACAGAGGGTCAGGGGACCCTGCTGAATGGGATGAGCTGTGATATGGCCGGAAGGGGGATCCCCCAAAATTGGGCAGGGGCACCTTCCATCGACAGGAGACACATCCTGAACCCAACCCAAATGTCTGTACTTTTCTCCTGTCTCACTGGAATACTTTTACCACCAGTATTTTTTCTTTCTTTCTGGTTTCATTTAGCTTAATGATTACAGAGGAAACATTCAGGGGAAAAGAAAACAGAGACATCAGTATGGAGAAAGCATACGATCAAGGATATGAACAAAGTCGGGTGTTGGGGTGGGTAGAGTGAATGTGGAGATCAAAGATTACAGGGCTGAACATGGAAAGAGAACCACAAATGCACACACAATTTATTAACCATAGCCTGTTCTCTCAACAAAGCGATGTCCTTGAAAAGAATCACTGCGATATGATGTTTTGAAAAGAACTCAAAATAGAAACCTTTTAGAACATCAAAATAGAAACCTTTTAGAACATCACAGTTAGTCTGAAAAGATGTTTGTCAGCCTTATTATAGTTTTAGGTGCACAATCTCAACATGCCAGTTAACTAAGCCTCCCCCTGCATCCATTTCCCTCCTTTCTCTATTGACTCACTCCTGTCTTGCATCTGTGTAAAGAAACCCATTATATTAGGTTATAGGTGCTGATTCACAAGATGTTCCCTACACTGTGGGAAATCACTGTTAAGGAAGGAGAAAAGGGACCATTTCTACATTGGGCGTGCCCAGAACTTCACTACATCCAATAGGATTTTTGACGTTGACAACTCCTACTCTTTTTGAAATTCTCTTCAGTTTTAAAAGTAGTTTGTCATCACCTGACATGTGAGGATCAGGGGCTGCTGCTCAAGAAACACAAGGACGCTTTTGGGCAAGTGGAACCAACAGCAAAGTTCCTTAGATCTGGGCAACTCTTATTCTTATAAAAGAATAAGACATGTTAATAAAACATGATTAAGGGGCTAGAGAAACTCCCCTATAAGGAAAGGTTACAACACTTGGGATTTTTTAGGTTAGAGAAAAAAGGCAAATGAGGGGAGACATGATAGAAGTGTACGAAATTATGGATCGTGTGGAGAAAGTTGATAGGAAGCCATTTTTCTCCCTCTCTCATAATACTAGGACCCAAAGAGGTCATCCTATGATTGGTGGGAGATTCAGGACAGATAAAAGGAAGCACTTCTTCACACAGCGCATAGTTAAACTATGGAATTTGCTACCACAAAATGTATTGTTGGCCACTAATTTCAGTGGCTTTAAAAGCAGATTAGACCAATTCATAGAGGATAAGGCTATCCACGGGTGACTAGTCCTGATGGCTATTGGTGTCAGAGGCAGTGTACTAGTTGCTGGGGAACATGAGCAAGAGGATGCTATTGCACTCATGTTCTACTTGTGGTTCCCCAGGTTGGCCACTGTGTGAACAGAATGCTGAACTAGACAGATCTTTGGTCTGATCCAGCGTGGCTCTTCTTAACCATTTACGTAAATACAACTGAACTTCTATTGGGTTATTTATGTCTAATTTTCCCATTTCTAAGGTTGTGATGAGTCACATCAGACAGCACACATCTGACTTGATTCTCATACAACCTTTGGCTCTTTAACAAAATGTAACACTTACAAGAATGAATTCAATTCCTTTTCTAAGCATTCATCAAATGAGTAATTCCTTCTGGTATTAGAAATATAGCCAAGCAGTATTACGGTGGCAATCCTGTGCACACTTACCTGGGAGTAAGCCCAACTGAACATAATAGAACCTACATCTGAGTAAAACATTTGCTAGATTGAGCCGTAAATTTGTTTTCAAATATTTTCAAATTACTGGAGGAAAATGGTTGCTTCTCAAATATATGTTTATTTGTAATAATTCATACATATATGTTGTAATTTATTGGGAAAAATAAGTCACCAGTTGTATAAAGGATTTTGGCTATAATCTGCAAGCTAACTTGAGAAAGCCCCATTAACGTCTGTGGGAGTACATATGTATACCAGGTTGCCTTATGTCAGAGATGGATGTTATAAAATGTAGGCTAAAGAGCCACTTTTCATGTGTTTTCTGCCCATGCAAGTGGGTCCCAACCTTAATTGTATACATACAATTGTGTGAATCAGGTGATCATGGATAGACTAGCAAGAACTATCATATGTGATGTGTTTTCCAGGCGCAGCAATTATGAGAACTGTGGCTAGCCATACCAGGGGTCAGCTTGTCCACAAGTTGCAGTATGAATGCATACTTAGCAGGACCGGTGCAGGGCAGTTTGGCGCCCCAGGCAAAAAACTATTTAGCGCCCCCCCCTCTCCAAAGCAAAAAAAAAAAACCCTGCACCTACCTTTCCCCCCCCCCGCCCTGGCTGCGGCGGCGGCGGCTGCTGCTGCTGCGGCTGCTGCTCCTGAAGTGACGTGACGCGACGCGACGGGACCCCCGCGCTGTTTTTTGCCCGCGACGAAGGTAGGTGACGGGGGGGTTGGGGGTGACGGGGGGGTTGGGGGGTGGCGATGGCGGTGGGAGGCGCAGCGGCAGCGAGCGAGTGGGAGGGCGGAGGGCGGAGGGCGGGTGGAGGCGCAGCGGTGGGCGAGCGAGCGAGCGAGCGGGTGGAGGCGCGGCGGCGGCGGCAGGCAGGAGGGTGGGGCGGCGGAGGCCTGGCGGGGGAGGCGGAGGCCTGGCGGGGACGGCGCAGCGGCGGGCGAACGAGCGAGCGAGCGGGTGGAGGCGCGGCGGCGGCGGCAGGCAGGAGGGTGGGGAGGCGGAGGCCTGGCGGGGGAGGCGGAGGCCTGGCGGGGGAGGCGGAGGCCTGGCGGGGGAGGCGGAGGCCTGGCGGGGGAGGCGGAGGCGGAGGCCTGGCGGGGACGGCGCAGCGGCGGCGGAGGCCTGGCGGGGGCGGCGCAGCGGCAGCGAAGAGGAGCGCAGGGTTTCCGCGCCCTCTTCGGCCGCGCGCCCTCTTCGGCCGCGCGCCCTAGGCAACCGCCTAGTTGGCCT
Organism: Shinisaurus crocodilurus; assembly: GCA_021292165.1. NCBI lineage: Eukaryota > Metazoa > Chordata > Lepidosauria > Squamata > Shinisauridae > Shinisaurus > Shinisaurus crocodilurus. Next base: position 92,306,183 of record CM037878.1, on the reverse strand, counting down.
AGCGGTAGCGCCGGCCCTGATACTTAGGAATGCTATGTGAAATTGCTCCATAGATAGCGAACGTATTGTGTGTGAACCAACTTTTAGTCATTCCCATTTGTGTCATACAGATTTTATCCTTTGAAATTTAAGTAGCTGTGTGCAGTGATAATCATTCAATTTATATCTAAAGGGTACTTAGAAATACTTAGGCTGCAATCCTATATCCCCTTATGTGGGAGCAAGTCCCACTGAACTCAATGGGGCTTACTTCTGAGTAGACATGTATGGGACTGCACTGCAACTATCATCCCAATGTTATATCCCTATAACACATTCTGGGCCGGTTCGTACGACCCAGGCAGCGAGCAAGGGAGGCACCACGGGGCCGTCTGTGGGGTCCGGCAGGGCACTGCAGACGACCTGCGCCTCGCGCATGTGGGCGAACCCCGGTGGAGCCGGCAGTCCCCGCACTGCAGTGTTCGCACGGCAGGGTGGCCACACGCGGTAGGGGCTTACCCCTCTATTGCCGATGGTCACTTTGTGTGCTTCACGCACATGGCCGTCCCGCAGGGGCGCCCCCAGCCAGCGTTCGCACAACACGGGAACTGTGGGAGGCTTCTGCTCCCCTGCGGTTTCCGTGTCGTAAGAACCAGCTCTTTATCTCTGTAATCGTGAGAGACTTCCATAATCATTTTTAAATCTATTGTTTCTAAAATGGCTGATCATAGAGGCAAATTGCCTCAGAGCATTCCCATAGATCTGCATTCTGGGTGCAAAACATCTGCCCTTCAGAGAATGACCTTGTATCTGTTTGAGCTGAATTTTCATTATATGAAAACCTTTGCCATAAATACACACCTGCTACTGATTTCTTCTGTCTTCTAGCTATTTAAATGGTGAATAACAAGGTTCAGTTCATCATGCTTCCCACTGCCTTTAATTATTTAATGCTATTTAAGTAATGTCATGTGCCACAGAGATTACAGGTCTCTATCAATGAACTTGAACAGCAATCCTACAATATATTTACTCAGTTTTTTCCCCATCAGCTTCACTGGGACTACACAAAAATTGTTTCAGTATTAATTAATTTTCAAGGGCAGGAAAATAGAACCTTGGGAGGTAAACTGCTTCTAAATTTAATTCCCCTAGTTCTGTTTAATTGCTTTTGTTGGTTAGATTCCTTAGCAAAGTTCCACTATTTCAGAAGGAAATAAAAATTGGGAAGTGGGGAACAACTGTATATCAATGTATGAGAAACTGAATACTAGCAACCATGTGTGTATAGTATTTATATGGTTTAGTCACTAGATATGGCATCTGGCTCATCTCGTGGAGCCAGGAGTTTTCTGTGTCTGTTCTGTTCTTGTTTAAGGGAAACAATAAAGTTCTTCTTGTCTAGCTTCCTGACTGTTGTGTCCTCTGAGCAGTGGTGTAGTGGTTAATTTTGAAGTGCATTAGCTTATCATGGCAGTCTCTCCATAGCCACGCTATGCAGGCCAAAAGGCAGGCAATGACAACATTATCAATATCAACAAATCCATCTCTGGATTTTTCCTCACCATCAGGAGAAGGTTTTTTGTGAAGCTAATGGGTCTTAATTGCCCATTCAGGACCAAGCCACACCAAAATATCTTGCATTACAAGAGATATATTGTTGCTGGGAGAATGGCATCTAAGCTCAGAGGGAACAAGGAAGCCTGATGAGGATGATAGTTGATGTAATCATCCTTGCTAATTAAAAAACTCCTGATGCTTCGACCCTATGAGCCCGGGCTCCACTACAACTCTGCCTCTGAGCCTTCCATGACAAGCCCAGCTGTCAACTTCATTGCCCAGTTTTGGGATTAAGGGTCCTTCAGTTGGTTCTATAGTACAACAGACCAGACCCAATTTCCCCCTCTGTTCTATACTTTAAAAGGCTGGACAGAACCCCTGTGCTGAAATTGGCACTGCTGTGCATTGCTACTTTTCTTGCATTAAGGGAAGTGAGGCTCTCCATATGATCCAGCATCTTAGATCATGTGGAGAGCCTCCATGGACACAGGAGGCTCTCCTGCTCAGACCATCATCCCCCATGAGTAGAGGGCGATGAATGTGATGACAGAGAGGGGCGGGGCTGGAGTTCTCTACTATCTTAGTAGAGAACACCTGAGTTGGGCTAATATGGCTGTGTGAAATGTGTCTTGCTTTCTGATACCATATCCCCTTACATTTTAGGGATAAAGACTGCAGTGTCACTACAGTTTTCGATTGTCTGTGCACATAGTATGATTGTGTGTCCAGTTATTTGATAGATCCCACTAGCCAACAGATTCTACAATGATGCTTGTGTGATCTAGGGAGATAAAGAAGATGAGACAGGTAATCAATCACCTGCCAAACACAAGCTTCTTATATAATAAAACACACTGACATAGAGCATATATCTGTGAAATACCCATATTGTGTCGTTACTAAGGTCTGATTTTATCAAGTACTGTATCAACTTTCATCTTTTTCTTTGGTCGATACAGTGCTTGGTTTTAAAAGTAAACCATGAAAGGACTAGGGAATAAGCAAATGATGTTTTATCTAAGCAACAAAGAGAAAAATTAATTCCAGACTGTGTGTGTGTGTGTGTGTGTGTATCAAAAGCCTTTTGAAATCAGTAAGGCAGTTCTGTTCAAATATTGTACACTTCTGGGTGTTCTTTTATGTACATACAGAATTCCCATGACAGCAGCATATGGAAAGGAGAAGAAAGGACAGAAGTAACAACTCATTTCAGGAGACTCACTAGCAGTCCTTTCAGCAAAGGAGAAACAATTGATATAGTCAGATCCAAAATTCACACACACACACACACACACACCACTGATCCTTTTAGATATATAAAAGAGGCCTATAGTCAGGGCCCAAGCATCATTATTACTGGCCCAGTACAAACTTGTGAAATGGGCCTCTTCCTAAACACACATACCATAATCACATACCATACATACAAACTCACGTGAGTCATGAAACAGAAGTTTCTATTTTAATTCTGAAATTACATTTTCTACATTTCTGAAATTACACCATGGCCCACACAGGGACTGTTCTACCATGCCCCCAAACACCTCCTCACTTTTGCTATTTTTGTTTAACATCCAGCCTGAAGAAGTGTCCTACAAGTCTTGCTGACTATTTTGTAATCTTTTGGTTGATCCTAATAAGTTATTATCCTGTTGGTGTTTTCATGTTTTTTATTCGGGACCAGGTCTGAACATATAACACTGATTCTGGCCCACTTGCATTGGCTGCCTATAAACTTCTGAGCCCAATTCAAGGTGCTGATTTTAACTGATAAAGCCTTACATGGACTGGGACCACAATACTTGATGGAACACCTCTCCCAACCTCAATCTACCTGGACACTGTGATCAACATCTGAGGCCTTCTTCTGAGTGCTACCTCCAAGGGAGGGCTCAGTTTGTGGCAACAAGGCTGCTCAGTGGCAGCCCCCTGATTATGGAACAATCTCCCCACTGAGACCCACCAGGCGCCAACTCTGCCTGTTATCCTTTAGGCACCAGGTAAAGAGTAAAGACTGCCCTCTATGCTGAGGCATTTGATGGCTTTTAAAGAGAAACGGTTTAATGGGATATGCTTTATGTCTGCAGTGGTCTAGTTTATTGAGCATATTGAATGTGTTTTAATTGTTCAAATGGTTTTAATTTCTACATTTTATATCCAATTTTATGCTGTTTTTATTGTATTTGTACTGTATTTTATTGTTTTTTATAAATTGTTGTTAACCACTCAGCATCTGCTATTGGGTGGCATATAAATGAGATAGATAGAAAGATGGTTGATAGATAGATAGATAGATAGATAGATAGATAGATATTCCAGTGTGCCAACAAGATTGAAAACATTTTATAAATAGTCCAATTCACTTTAAAGCTTTATTTTACTGGCCTTTTTCATTGAAAAAAAAACAAGTACTCCCCTTATAGCCAGGCATGGCAGTATGGTGTGCGTATGGGAACTAGATATTTACTCACATATATTTTGGGCTTGTAAATCCTACCAGCTGCATTGGCTCCCACCGTCGCTGGGATCGATGTCCCTGAATATTATGGTGCTTTGCTCCCCTTCTTTTTTAGGGGAATTCTGGGGCTGGTTCTTGAGAGAGCAGTGACAGACAGAGAAGCACTGTCTCTCTCTCAAACTATAAGTCCTAGCATGACCGTGTAAACAGCACATTCTCTATATTCTAGAGAAGGGCCCGGGCCGGACCAGCAACTCACTCTTCCGTGTGCTGCTTTTCTGCTCCGACACTGCTTACGATTGCAAGTCTCACAAAATCTGGACAATCGGTGCAGAGGTACAAGGAAATTAGTTTTCATTAAATCCTCAAGCATAATCTACAATTTACGGTAGCTTCAATGCTTTCCCTTATGGTAATGAGGTTGTGGCCTCCCAGCCTTCCCCAACCTGGTGCCCTCCATGTTGCAAAAATATGCTCAGAGTTTCTCTCTTCTCAGAGAGTCAATACTCAAAGAAGAAGAGAGAAGCAGCCACCAGAGATGAGTTTTTCAAATCTTTATTTTTGCAAAAAGGATCAGCCTTGTGGCTCACGCCAGGATCAGAGGCTGAACAAGGGGAAAAGGGAACATGCAGTTCTTCTTATACCTTTACACTCATTGGTTCATTCCTTTTCAGCAAATCAAATGTGTTCACTTAAACATGCTAACCAATCACGTACATTCATTTGAACATGGCAACAACCAATCAGAGGCTTTTCTTTGAACATAGTAAGTATCAGTCTTTAGTTGCGTAGAAGGCTATCTATCTCTTCTCCCTTTGGCTAGGTTGATGCTTCTCATGACCTTTAGGGCGCTCGAGATATCAAGTGTCTCATGAATCTGCTACTCTTGGTACCCCTCAATCGAAGAAACTCCCTTTTCATTTGTACATCTGGAGTTGGCACTTGAGAATACACTTCAGGGATAAGACTCTAGCCAAGGAGAAGATATGGCGGTACCAGACATACAACTAAACAAAGAAGCGACAGAACTCTTCAAGGTTCTCTGGCTAAAATAGCAATTGGCAGATGGGCAAGGTTAGGAGAACAGGGAGATTAATACATCTAACAATGTGTGCTATATACAACTTTGTTGATTACATGTGTATAATGGAGCTTTATTCTTACAATTTGTAAATACACCATGTCCACTTTTCTAACATCCATATGTTTTGAACTACAATTCCCAGCATCCCTGGCCATTGGCCGTGCTGGCTGGGGCTTATGGGAGTTGAAGTCCAAAACTTTTTCTATTCAGCGGGGGAGAGGAGTACATCTTAGGTAGTCTGGTGCCTGATTTTTAATGTGCAATAAATCTATTAAGTCTTTAAGGTGACACAAGACTATTTGCTCCCCCGCCCCCCCAGCCACACTTGATGAAAAGCCTGGACTACATACTTTTTTTCTGGTGCAGAAGTGGAGGACATTCTAGATGGACAATCCCAAAGGAGTAGAACCAATTGCAAATGCTCAAACAAAGAATGGGACACAAAGATTACTGCTGCTTTGTATGTTTCTAATGGCACCTAATCTTAAAACTTCATGGTAGTTATTTCTAGTGTGCTGGGGAAGCCTACTTTAGGATCTCTATTCTATTTAGAATACAGTACTGCACTGTGGGAAACCTCATGTTGTCTCTTGAGTTAAGGGATTGCCAGGGCAGTGAAAAGAGGTACTGGAAAATCTTCAGTAAAGCTCAGGGAAGCTTCAAGAATGTGACAAAAATTAGCTCTTATCTCCTCTCAATGCCATGCAGCAATATCCATACAGAAAGGGTTTTCTCTCTGATGGCAACAGCTTGGAGAACTGAACGAAACAGGCTGGAGGTAGGCACTGTGAAAGACGAGCTCCAGGTATGCACCAATTAAACCGGGGAATGCAAAGACACCTATGCAGAGTTTCTCAGCGGCAACAAAAACTGCTGAGGGCTGCACAGCGTGATCAGAGGTAGAAACACCGGTAAGGTCTTAGTAACAGAGAGAAACTGACAACAATTGGAATGATAGGTTGCATTGCTGCAGGGTTGCAGGAGCTGGCTGACCAGAAACATCCTGAGTAAATTGCTTCACACAGAGTTTTGCTTGCTGTCTGAACCATTGCTGTAGCTCACGTTTTATCCAGCACTCTTTTATGGTAGGTAATAAGGCCAAACTGAACGTTCCTTTAATCACGCGTAGCTGAGCAAATGCGCGATTGTCTCCCTCAACTCTCCTGCAAGCGTGCATGGCCCTGATTTGGAATGAGACCATGGCGCTTCATGAAAGGAGGATTTAAGCTAGTATGTCCTCCCCACACTGTTTTCATCCCAAAATTGCAGACCCACACATGGAGGAGTTTAAAACGGGGAGGAAGTCTTCATTGGAAGCAATACTGGAAGAAGTGGGGGAAGTTTTGCTATTCCCCAATTAAAATAAAAATGTTAAAGTCCTGATGAAGGAAACCAGACTCATAAGGTTCCTTGTTACTGTTCCACTATTCCAAACCTGAAGTTACTTGTGACTAAGCCCCACAGAACAAGAGTTTTCCTTTTACATAAACATGCATGATTCTAACCAATTTAACTCCATTCTATAGAACTGAAAGGAGTCATCGCAGCTCTTATCAACACAGGCAGCTGTTCACCTGCCACACCCCGAACCTCTCATAGAGAGATTGAGTGCCATCTTTCCCAACTGATATTCTGCCCATTTCCTGTGGAGGCAACTTAAGCGGTTGCCCCCTTTTATTGATCCCTATGATTCAAGGCTCACACGGTATTATTGCTCTAACCACTGTACCATACACCTTCCAGTAGAACTAAAGGAGTCCTCCCAGCTCTTATCAAGTTCTCTTTGGTGGGCCCTTCGGCAGGCTGGGGAGGGTTGAATCTGCCAGGAAATCAGAGTGTCAGGAGAGTCCTTGCATGGCACGCTAGTTTCCCAGCAGAATTGGGGGAGTGGGCACGACTCCACCTTTTCTAGCAGATTCAGACCCCCCACACACACACACACCAACCTGCGAAACACCGTCATCTTCTCTTTCTTCTTCTCAGCCACTAATAATATGACGTAAATTGCATGTGCCCCCCCCATTCTAAATCAGCTGTGGGGGGACGGAGCTACTGAGCGTGCCCAGGCTTATGGTTTGTCCCATTGAGAATCATTAAAATTTAAAAACCTTATTTTAAAGACTAAATGAAATGAAACGTTGGGGGGGGGGGAAGTTTTCCACCAACTCCAGTACGAGAAGAATAGAAACCCATCACTGTTTCCATTGAAAACTCTCTGGTCTCTTCAGGAAATGGTCACCAATGCTTATTTCCAAGTCACTTTTGACAGAGGGATAGGCCTGTTTTGCTTTTTTGTCTTTAAACTGCTCTTTATCACTCATAATTTCACCAATTGTCTTGAAATGTTTAGGGCATGTAAAACCAACATTTCTTTCTGGTTCCTGAAAATGTCAGAAAGATTGGTGAAACCAATCAGATTTTATGAAGGTTAGAATGAACCCCCCATTACCATTTTACAATGGTGGAACCCATTTGTTGTTGTTGTTGTTTGTTTTTACTGTTGGACCTTAACAAAGGAGGCACAAGCATGTCTCCTTTAAGCTGTTTGGATATGGGGCATTGCTAGATATCTTTGTTTAGCTTTCACATTTAGATGATTTATAGTAAATGTTGGTTGTTGGTTGGTTGGCTGGTTGATTCCTTAACCTCTTTGTTTGCTGCATTAGGTTTCTCTGGTTAAGGTAATTTCCTTATGCATTACAAGGGAGCTTAATGAGAGAGTCAATGTGGTGTAGTGGTTAGGACTGGGGAGTTCTAGTCCCCATTCTTCCATGAAGCTCACTGTGTGACTTTGGGCTAGTCTCTGACTCTCAGCCTGGCCTACCTCACAGGATTGTTAAGAGGATAAAATGGAGAGAAGGATTATGTACACCACTTTGGGCAGGATATAAATGTAACAAATAAATACATATTTTCTAATGTGGAAAAAAAATCTCACTTCCTCCACCACCACCCTGCCACCTTGGAGTACTGAGTAGGAGCACTGAGTACTAAGTAGATCTCTCTCTCCTGAGTCTTACACCTCCCCCCACCTCTTTTTCTCCCCCCACCCTCTGTCCTGTTTATCTTCCACATAACACCATTCCTCCTCCTTCCCTCCCCCCCCCCCGCTCTCAGCAGCTATATTTCCCCCCATATTACCAGGGTGGCAAATGCAGTCTTCCTCACAGACACGAGCACAGTACAAGATATCTGCAACAGCACAGAGATGAACTTATGCCAGGACAACTAAGCCACCTTTTGCAAATTGACATATGTCTATCCTGTTTTGTTGGACATCACAACCACCTAATTAATCATATATAAGGGCATATTAGAATAATAGGTAGATATTGCAATGTAATTTAGTGCTAATGTAGCCCATTTCTTGTGTGCATTAGCACTAGGATGCTTTTTACACAAGTCATTCCTTGCTTGCTTCAGTCACATCCAAAATAACTAATTCTGTGCTTCACAATGGGCAGGTCCGTACATCACGACAAGCTTCTCTGAAAACAAGCTGCCCCCAACAACCCAACAACAAGCCATGGGTTCTTAAGGTGGCTTCTGCATGGTTAACAAACAATGACGAATACTCCACACTAGGTTCAGAGGTTCAGATAAGCCACACGCTATCACAAGCAAGTCTCACAACCCACCATGGCTTATCATGTCATGCAAACCAGGTCAACAGCTTTCTGCCCTGGTCCAATGTTCCAATAAATGCATGGAGGAAGGGAATAGGAACCTGAATTTAGCGGAATGCCTAAATGGGATAGAGATTGGAATGTGAAATGCTCTGAGTTCTTCATATTGAAGTCTAATTGATGACCAAGATCCAAATAACCATGCATAAAGTACTGCATATGCACAGCATCTTTTTAGCCCAATACACACTCCCAAAAACCATCTTGAAAATGAGGGGACTCTCTGCAGTGGCTTTCCATGAGATATGAGGTGGTGGGTGCTGCTGGAAAGAAAATGGGCAACCCTGACCTGTTCACACACAGAGAAGCACCTTGGATGGACATATGGGCTCTGAGGATTCTGGCTAATAAATAAAAATCCAACTGTAAATTAAAAAAAAATAGAAGGAAAAATGTAAGTATTTTGATCGAAACTGTTGCTGAAGAGAGCTGAAAGACTCCATGGGAATATACACTGGATCTAAGGAAAAATGTAAGGATTTTTAAAAGCGCTGAAGGTAAAAAGGAAACACTGTGGAAGGAAATAGGGGAAATGTTGTTAAAAACTAAGGAGGGAGGAAAGAGAAACTAAGTAAATATAAAGACCCAAAAAAGTGTGCAAGATGAATTTAGCAATGGGGGCTATTATTTTAGGAAATACAAGGCAACAATCCAAAGAGAAGGATTACTAAGCCAGCCATAAAGGCTAGTGGTTTTTGTTTAAATTAAAGCTTGTAGTCTGTGCAATCTGCCTGCCATGGGCTATGTGTGTGTGCGGGGAAGAGCAGATAAACACATGAAACCAGCCAGCAGTTTGATACTCCTGCTATGGGCTATACTCATGATCAGGGCTTTTTTTCTGGTGGAACTCACCGGAACTGAGTTCCAGCACCTTTTCTTCTATTAATTGCATTACAATTTAATCGCCATCTACTCCCGAGGAAATGTAATCCAAGAGTTCCGGTACCTTTTTCTCCAGAAAAAAAGCACTGCTCATGATGAACCTGTTCCTGATTGATGTATGCAACTGCTTCTTCCCTTTCTTTCTCTTTGTGCTGTCCACAAAAGTATCAAATGCTCATTTCCCCTGTACAATCAATATCTTCACTCTCTTCAGCAGGTTCCCTTATTGTTCCCCATACACAGGATTGGCATTGTAAGACAGCACTAAGTACAACTTTAAAACACAATGGTTAAGATCAAGTTATTTTTATTTGCCAGTAATAAAGACCTACTGTAATGGTGATGGGAAGGGGGTAGATCTCTGTCTATTTGCTGGATGAATTAGTCACTGCAGAACAGAATAGCCATTCTGTTGTGTCTATTGCCTTTGGCCATGACACACAGGCAAATCTTTTGAATCTAGATGTATGCCCTGATCAGTGACGGTTTTCCTATTTCAACAGTGTAAGAGATACTGAAAGTGCAAGACTGTTTAACTCTTCCTTTGCATTCCAAACACTATTAGAACATCTGCATTATTGGCACATGGAAGAGATATATGGTACTGAAAGAAGAGTTGAAGAGAGAAACCCTTCTGTATTTGGGGTAGTAGGATACCTTCAAGATGGCTTTCCTCCATTTCCACAAGTAAAAAATATATATAGTGATACTCAGTATGGCTAGGCATGCATTTTAGGCATAAACTGGTGGACAGGGATAAGTGTCCTATCAAATGGGTAGCTCACTCGCTACCCACCCACTTCTACAAGGCAAATGATATAGTTTTTCTGTTCTTACTCACTATGAAAAACAAATACTTCTGCCAGCACCTGGAAATTAAAATAAGGTTGCAATCCTAAACTGAAATGAAAATTAATGCCAATAATCAATAGGAATTATTTCAGACAAAACTTGGCTAGGATGGGAGTGTTAATGTGAAATATGCTGTTGGACTTCTGAAAGAGAAATAACATGTGGAACAAAAAGCTCACCTCTCTGAGCACTTCGCCCCTTCTGTGCCCATGACTTGTTTATATGATCTAGCAGCCCTAATTCCACAATGATTTTTGACATTAAAAAGATAATCTGCTGGCAACTCTTCCACATGGTATTTGAATAGTGAGACATAATAAATAGTTCACCTGCCTCTGGGTTTTATAACTTTCTATGGTCCCTAGAATTTCACATTTCATCCTCTTCATCATTATTACTGTATTATCATCTAGACTCTTTCCAGTCTGGATTTAGGCCTGGTTTTTAGACTGAATCGGCCTTGGTTGCCCTGATGAATGACCTTTACCAGGAGAGAAATAGGGGAGTGGAGACAGAATGCAACCCTGTGGCTGTTGCAGGATCTTTCAGCTGCTATTGATACCATTATCCATAGTATGGCTCTGAACTGGCTCTATGTGCTGGGAATTGGGAGCACTGTGTTGCAGTGGCTCCATTCATACTTACAAGCCTATTTACAGAGAGTGGTACTGGGTGACTACACCTAGTCCCAATAGCAGTTGTCCTGTTCCTATCTTGTCCCCAATGCCATTTAACACTTATATGAAGCTGTTGGGGGGCTGTCATTCGGAGATTTGGAGCAAGATGTCATCAGTATACTGATGGTACCCACCTCTGTTTTTCTGTGACTTTTTAATCAGACAGGCCTGGCTATGTTCACAATGAGGGCGGCCAATCTACTGAAACAAGATGGAGGTGTAGGTGGTTCCCAGGTCTGGGGGAATTAGGCAATTTGTCACTTCTGGATGGGGCTGCACTCTGCCTAAAGGAACAGGTATGTAGTTTGGGGGTACTCTCTGATTCATCTTTGTCACTGGAAACCCAAGTGGCTGTGGTGATGTCTAGGAATGCATTGCTGCAACTTCAGCTGGTGTGTCAACTACACACAGTGTGTACAAATATGTTTGGTGGGCGTTGGGTTTTTTACCTACACTTGCATAACTGCAGAGGTCCACAGTTCCATGAGTGCAGACATTTGGAGCCTTGCATAGGTCAGTGTCCTGGGGAGTACCTGCTGCCAAAGGAAATGCCATGTGTGTGATTTTAGCTCATGAAGGGGGGTGGTGTGATTTACACCCCTTTTGCAGCTAGACCCTCATCTTTTTTAAAAAATCTTTTTTTTTTTTTCCTTTTCTGCCCTGACAGTCCTCAGGATGATGCACATTTTGCACTTTTCCCCAAGATTCCAGCTTCTCAGGAAAGTGCAAATGTGCATCACCCCGAGGACTGTCAGGACAAAAATAAATGAGGATCTCACCATGAAGGCAGTGTAAATCACACTACTCCCTTTTTACGAGCCAAGATCACTTATGCCTTTGCTTTCCCTTGACAGCTTGCCTTTTGACAGCTGTCAATAGACAGCAAAGGGAAGAAAAACTCTATTTGGAGCCTCTTTGGGTCAATGTCCAGGATTGGAACCTGCACTTTGGCAGCAGGTACCCCCCAGGACATTAAGCCACCTGAGACTTCAAATTTCCACAGTCATGGAACTACGGACCTCCACAGTTGTGCAAATGTGGCTAGTTTTGGGTGGTTTTTTTTTTCTTTTTTTAAAGTCAACATATTTGCACATTCTGTGTGTGCAATCTTTTTTTTTTTTTTTAAAGGGTTTGCCAGTCACTGACAGCCCCTCCAAGGTACTGCTTCAGCACTTTGAAGGGCCTGTCAGTGGCAGTCAAAATGGGGATCACAAAAGCCAGCTGTCAAGCCAGCTTTTGCGATCTCGGGGGGAGGGGGGAAAGCCACAGCGAGCCAAAAATGGCTCACAGTCACAGCAGGAAGGAGGAGACAAGTTGGTCCTGCCACAGTGTCACCTGGGATATCCGCAAGAGGACCAAGGGGAAAGGAGGGGGAGGGAGGGGGCAAACAACCCATGGTGAGCCCCGTCATCTGTCGGGTGCACCATGGGTTGTTCTCAGAACAACCAACCCACCTTGGCTTATTGCCAGGGTGGGTTGGTGTGATGTGCGAACGCACCCAGCATGTGGTTGCCCTTGGGGCTGGTCCAGAGGCTGCAGCTATTGTAAAATGTGGTGGCATGATTACTCACTTGGGTGCCATATCATACATTACATATGTAACATCACTCTTAAAGGAATTGCATCGGCTGCCAATTAGCTACCAGGCCAGGTTCAAGGTTTGGGGTTTGACCTATAAGGCCCTGAATGGCTTGGAACCAGGTTGTCTTCTCCCTTACAATCCAGCTAGAACACTCCAGTCAGCTGTGGAGGCCTTCCTGGTTGTGCCAGTTTGAAGAGGTATGATTGGTGTCAACCAGGAAATGGGTCTTCTCTATGGTGGCACCCTCCCTGTAGAATGACCTTCCCCTTGAACTCAGACAGGCACCAACAACGTTTCTTTTGTGCCCAGGCCTTTACTAGTGTTTAATTCCAGTAGTTGGTATTTGATTTTAACTTGCCCTGGACTATGGCTGTATTTTATTACTTGGCTGGTTTGTTTTATTATTTTAATGCTGTATGTTTTAGATTCTTTTCTTGTTTATAGGTTCTTCTTCTTTGTATACCACTTTGGGATATTTAATGATAGGTGGTGTAACAATGTTTAAATAAATTAAATCCATTGGCAAATTATCAACCTCCCTGTTGAATCAGATGCCAGCAATTAATTGCCTTTCTTTCAGATGTTGACCCGCACATAGCAGACAGGTGATGTATTCACAGTGCATCTACAACCCATAGCTCGGTCACAAGCCACTGTTTGGGTATTAATGCTTTGCATGATTGCAGATTCCCACAAAAAGAAATGCAAAAAAACTTGCAGTGACTGCTGAAAAGTGAAATGTGTTTTACTAAACCAAAGAGAGTTTTCTGTTTTGTACAACATTCTATTACTTTGTGAAATGAACCTCAAAAGCAATAGTCATCACTGGATTTCTTGCAGGCAAATGTTTTGATGGATACCTATAAAAGAAATTGATTTGGCAGCATAAAATATTATAGAATACGAGGGTGAATGCTTAAAAAACAAGTTCATCTATTTAGAAGACAAATCTACAACACATGTTGTGCAGAATATCAGGGAAAAAATATTAAGTAGTTTCTACTTTGTGAAATCCTTACAGAAACAGAAGCAAATAATTCAAATATCTGAAGATACTCTGAAGGCTATATATATATATATATATATATATATATAATTGTCACTATATATATATAGTCAGGATGGCAGAGTTCCTACATTTGAACAGTTCAGTCCTATGCTACCCCTCTGGAAATCCTATGCATGTTTACTCAGAATTAAGTCTCACAGTGTTTGATAGGGCTTATTCCCAGGACACTGTGAATAAGATTGCAACCTAAGGGATATTTCACACATTACTTGTGTAGGTTTACAGCTAAAATGTTTTAAGTGTGAATAAAAACAGACATTCATTTTAAACAGATACACCTGTCAGGGAGCTGTCACTGGCTAAAGCTCCCCGTAGAGTGTATACACTTGGTGGAACACTCAGATTTGCCTCCACTTCATGTGTGATATAGCACCAACACTCAGATTTTAGACATTTTGTCATGCAGGTCTGTCTTTCAGGGTATCAAAGGATACAATTTTAATTTAAATGCATTGGCACACCATCCTGAAAGTAGTGTGGGTGTAATGACTCACAAATTGGTTTGACCTAGCTGAAGTCTAACCTTCTTTACCAGTGCTCAGTGTCAATCCAATTACCATCAGTCACCTCTGTGTATCAGGCACAAGGTTTGTGCCAAACGATATCGCTCTTTTGGAAGGCACCTAAGTCAGCTGTCTTCCATCATGTCCCTGCCATGCCAAGCCTCTACAAATATATACAGCCTGCAATGGCTTTGTGAAATGCCACTCGGTCAAACCCAGTGACAATAGTCATCACCTCGGGCTTTCATTTGAGCTAGGACTCACCTTGGTTTACTTCCAGAACCTCTATTGAATGTTAGGGATTAGGGCTGTGTCATTCCCAAAGGAAGAGGGTGCTTCTAAGCATGTGTAAAGTGCATTTTGCTCACCTGGTCACCATAATCGCAATCCCCATAACTGGCCTCCATGACAACCATCCACACATTAAGCTGCTTTGGGTGTTGCAGCCATGATGTGGAGCATTCACTATGCAGTGACTGTCTGCCACAGTCTCCACATGGTGAATGTAATGCACAGGTTGGCAACTACGTAAGTAATTATGACAGATCCTTACACACATATTTCAGCCAGGGCCAGGCTCTAGCCAGAGGAGCAAGCTTCTTGGCAAGCTGAAACACACATCCTTTACAAATTAAGCCCTGAAGCTTAGCAGCACTGATTACTGTATCCCAATAGTCCAATATCCCTTGATTGTTTCATAATGCCACCCAGTGATTCATTGCCATATCTAAGAGGTACTGGGGATCAAATGTGCCTGCAAGACATGTCAGGTTTCAGGTGGGAGGAAGCAAAGAGATTTCTGTACTATGGAAGATTCACGTCAAAGCTCAGTGGTCTGCTCTTGGATATATTCAAGATGAAAGCTGCAATCCTATGCACAATTAGAAAGCCTTTTGAACACACTGATACTTACTTCTAAATACATATTTAGAATTGTGCTTCAATGTGCAAAAATAAAGTCATGTATTCTAAGAGCATTTGTTGTGGTTATGTTTCATTCTTAATAACTAGAAATATATGTGGACCTGCAGAATAATCACATATGATCTGAAAAGTGTACGTATGTGCACACATGTAAATGCCCTTGCATCCTCTCCAATGTGGCATATTCAGATATGATAACCCACCGCTAAGATGACAGATATGTTGTCAATGGCTGTGGGTACTCAGTGGAGAGGCAAACACATTCTGCACTACGGATGTGTGCGGAGCTTGATTGGGGGATGAAAGTCCAGCAAACTCTCTGGGCCCCGCCCGAGTTCCACTCGCCCTACCTGCTTCCCCTGCTCAATTCACGCTTTCGCAAGTCGAGCCGGGGAAGTGACTTCTGGGTTCCTGGCACTACGTAGAAAATGGTGTAAGATACGTTAAAAGCGGCCGCGATTTGAGCAAGTTATGCAAATCCCAGCCACTTTTAACGTATCTTACACCAATTTCTACGTAAACAACGTAGCTCCGGGAACCCAGAAGTCTGGCGAGAGCCCCAGCTGGCACTCGCTTTCAGCCCAGCTTACTGAGCATGGCAGCAGCGCTCACCAAGCATGCCGCGAGCCAAGTGCTGGGCGGATCACCCACCCCTAGGGATAGGTGAGAATTTTGTCCAGTTTGCATTTTGATGTGAACTTACCTAATTCACACTCCCTAGATTTATACATGAATTGGAACAAACAGTTACACTTTAAAATCCACACATTTCCGAACACCGTGACCAACCTCATCAATTAAAAAATTTGCACAAAAATGCATGTATTAGGAAAACGCATACACAAAATATGCATATTGGGGGAAAGTGCATGAAAATGTTTTCATTAGGAAAAAGTGCATGCAAAATGTGCATATTAAGGGGATATTAATACATGCAAAATCACTATATACTATAGGGGGAAATGCATACATTTGAAAAAGTCTACTATCAAGTGTTTTTCGCACTGTGGTCATATCGCAGAAGCTTGCTTAATTGATTTCAGTTCATTGAGCCTCCTATTTATTAATGTTTATATTCCTCCTATTTCTACAATAAATCGAATCAAACAAGAATGGGAGAACCTGGAAAACTACATAGTAGATTTAGAGTTGCAATTCCCCTCAGCTTATGTAATTGTGATGGGGGACCTTAATGCATGAATTGGGCCTAACAATGATATCTTGTTTTCATCTCGGTTTTGGCGCTTGATTGAATTTGAGGATTATATATTTAACCATGATAGGTGCTCTAAGTATCAAGGCCTGTGGCTTGTGCTGGCTCAGCTTGTCTGAGCATGGATGGAAAGCTAAGCAGGGTCAGGCCTGGTTATTACTTGGATGGGAGACCCCTCCTCTAGTTTCCTGCACTGAGCAGGGGGGTGGACTCGATGGCCTTGTAGGCCTCTTCCAACTCTATGATCTATGAATCTATGATATATGCTTAGCTCAGATGGCTGGTCAACTTGCTCTTAGAATTCTTAATGGGAATCCACTTTTTGAGAAATGTGGTGAATATACATACGTCTCAGGGAAGGGAAGTAGTACAGTCGATTATGCAATGGTCTCTGATGCTCTTTTTGCTCTTATTAACAGTTTCTCTGTGACTGATAGGCTTGAAAGTGATTATTTGCCTCTCTCCCTTATTGTTTCAGTTCCTTTCAGAACTGAGGTATGGGTTAATTACCAGATAGCAGATTCAGCCTTGGTACTTAGGCATAGGATACTTTTCTGGTCTGAAGGTGTAAATGTTAAAACTATTGCCTTCTTAAATGCTTTAGAGGGTATGAGGCTTTAAAATGCTATACAGAAGCTTATGATGTATGAGTTGCTCTGGATAATTATACCCAATTGCTTTCTGGCTTAGACATGATACTAAGGGCAACTCAGGTAAAGTCTGGATTAGAAACTTTAAATATAAGGGTATGTCAACATAGGTTTGATAAGGAATGCTTCGAAACAAAAAAAGTTTAAGGACAGTATATTGCCAATATAGAACAGATAATTGTAGAGTGTTACCTCAAACATATTACCATCTTAAAAGGCATTATAAATCTCAGATAGTCCAGAAAAAGAAAGAAGCTATGCAAAGGCAATGGAGTATTCTGATAAACTCTTCTCTGGAAAATAATACTAAAGGCTTTTGGTCAATACTTACAGGTGTGTTAGGCAATCTTTCAGGCTCAATAGTTTGTAAAATTCCTGCTCAGGTTTGGGAAACATATTTCTCTGCAGTTTTCAGGGAGCCCAGAAAGCAGGCTTCAATTGATTATTTTCCCCCCTCCTCAGATATTTCTGACCTCCCAGACTGGGCTCCTGTGACCCAACCTGATATAAAGGTATTTAATTTCTCAAATAAAATCTGGAAAGGCTCCAGGACCAAATTCAGTTATGCCTGAACTTTTGAAAGTTAATGTTTCGTGGTGGGCATATTAGCAGCCCTATTTAATCAAATCAATAGGACTGCTCAATTGCCCAATAACCAGTCTCAGGCTATCATAATCCCCATTGACAAAAGAGGAGATAGAAATTATCCTTCTAATTATCAGCCCATTAGCCTACTCTCAGTAGCTGGTAAATTATATGCCCGGTACCTTAATAATAAACTTATTACCTGGATCGAAGATGAAAATATCTTAGGAGATGAGCAGGCTGGCTTTAGAAGAGGTAGGTCAACATTTGACCATTGCCTAGCCTTAAGCCATTTATCAGAGAAATATATAAGATCTCCCAGCAAGGCTTTATATGCTGCTTTTATAGATTTAAAATCTGCTGTTGACTCGATTCCAAGAGATAAATTATGGGCTAAGATCTATTCTTCTTCCATTGATAAAATATTACTTTATTTAATTATGCATTTATACCAGAACACTACTGTACAGGTGAGATGTGGGGTGGAAGGCACCCTGACTAACTCTATCCATTACCAGGGGAGTACATCAGGGTTGTATACTTGCACCCACATTATTTAATCTGTACATTAATGATCTATCAAAGATTTATTCTTCATTGGATTTTCATGCCCCAAAATTGACTACAGTTAGCGTTCCTATCCTTTTATATGCAAATGATGCTGTTCTCCTTTCTTTCACTAAAGTTGGTTTGAAACGAACATTGAGAGCATTCATAGGCTATTGTAAAGAAAATGTGGCTAACTATTAATTTTTAGTAAAACTAAGATTATGGTTTTTACTAAGAGTCCTTTCCATGAATAAATGGGTCATAGGTGGTCAGTCCATAGAGCAAGTTAGACACTTCAAGTACCGGGGGATTATTTTCAATCTTCTGGTTCTTGGGTGGCCATTGGACTTCTGCTATACAATCAGCATATAATAGTGCCAAAGTTGTAGCTCATTATTTTTATACTAGAGGAGGACAGTGTATTCCTGCTGCACTCTGAGCATTTAAGGCCAAGAGGTGCTGCCACAATTATTGTATGGAGTTCCAGTGTTGGTTTTGGATTGTTCTCCTGTTTTAGAACAAATAATTTCATTGTCATCATTTTTGCACCAACTCTTTGGAGTACCTGTGTGCCATCAGCAGTTTTACGGCTTGAGGCTGGGCTTTCATCGGTGGAATGTATTGCTTGGTTTGATATTGGTTAAAACTTGCTTATGCAAGTTCTGAATCAGGATATGTGTCCCTTCTCCAGAAAGACATTTATTTATTTATTTATTATTATATTTATACCCCGCCTTTTTTCCTGCAAGGAACCCAAGGCGGCTTACATAATCCTCCTCCTCCTCTCCATTTTATCCTCACAACAACCCTGTGAGGTAGGTTAGGCTGAGAGTCAGTGACTGGCCCAAAGTCACCCAGTGAGTTTCATGGCCGAGCGGGGATTAGAACCTAGATCTCTCGAGTCCCAGTCCAACACTCTAACCACTACGCCACACTGGCTCACTACATCACGCACACTGATGCCTGATACATGATACATGAATATGATACATGACGCACACTACATCAGTCAGTGGTCTAAAGCTATCAGAGATAAATTACAGATAGCTTTCTTTCTGCCCAAGATATGTCTCAAGCAAAATCGATCTTTGCACTCCGGATTAAAGACATTGATACCCAATATTCCTTATCTACTGCCCATACCACTTGTTCCCCAATTCATTTAGGTCTGATATTTGATATTAAGAGTTGAGCAAAGTATCTTGAAAATTTGACTATTCCTAAATATTGGATCATTTTTTTCCAAAGCCAGGTTCAATACAATTCCTTCTGTTGCATTGGATGGTCGCCTCCAGGGAATTTCGTATACAAATCATCTCTGCCCATGTGGAGATGAAGCGGTAGAGTCTCTATCCCATATATTTCTTTTTTTGGGTAACTTTTATATAGATGAGTGAATGAGACGTATTGCACCTATCCTAAATAAATTCCCTGGAAGATCCTCTGACTGGTATGTGATTTATTTACTGGCTGATGCTAATAAATATGAAACAGAGGCTGTCACAACATTTTTATTTTCTGCTGTTAAGATTCATAAGGCCATATGTAAAAATTGACTGTCAGTATTTTAATATGTTGCGTTATTGTATTTAGGTTTTAAATATTAAAAATAGTTGTACTGTTGCTTTCTGATCTATGTATTTATTCTATTTCATGGATTATTTTGTATTTTAAATGGTCTGTGATCGTATAATAAACTGATTGATGGATGGGTTGAAAAAGTGTGTATAAAAATGTCTACATTGGGAGAAAGGTGCACACAAACATGTACATCTTTTCATGCAGACTTTTAAAACCAACATTCACAAATTTATGTGGAAACAGGATGAAACAACAAATGGAACAAAAGTGAACTTGACAGATTCGCTCATCGCTAGTACAGGATTTCATTGTGTGTAAATTTTAAGAAAACAGCAAAAGGTTTTAACTCATTCAGGTTTTCTATTTGGGGTCTACCCCTTTTAATTCTAACTTACATGTGCCTCAAGGAACCATCTTTTTCCCCTTTTCTTTTTTTAACACCAATACTAATATCACTGTGACTGTACTCACTTATGTGAAACTGCAGAACACTTGACCAGCTCTTCAAATGCCTTAAACTTAGAAAGCCCACGCAAGTGTCTCCACCTTGAAGGATCAAATACCTCTGTGGCTCTTTGAAAACTTCACCTTCACATAAGCTGAAAAAGAGAGCTGTGAAAATATGAAACATAATAACCCTGGGAATCCCACAGCTTTTTGTGAAGAACGGATTTTAAGTGTCGGTCATGCTGACTCATATTAAGCACTGCAATTTTGGGGCTGGTAAGATACTTTTATAATTGCCAGAAGAGCAAAGATGATACTTCTCATCACCACCCTGGGGACTGACCCAGTGTGACCTCTACAGTGAAGATAAACTTTACAACCGGAATATAAACCCACTATCTCTGTTAGTGTGCAGTGGCAGCCTCCCTTATACTCAATTGCTGGATACATTGCAGAATTCCTGAGGATTATATACTTTTACTGATCTCTAGAACATAAGAAGAGCCATGCTGGATCAGAACAAGGGTCCATCTAATCCAGCATTCAGTTCACACAGTGGCCAACCAGCTGCCCACGGGAAACCCACATGAGTGCAACAGCACCCTCCCACCCATGTTCCCCAGCAACTGGTGTACATAGGCATACTGCCTCTGATACTAGAGATAGCATATAGCCATCAGGACTAGTAGCCATTGAAAGCCTTATCCTCCATGAATATCCTCCATGCCTCCTCCATCTACCAAGTATCTTATGATGGGTCAGGGGAGGGGAAACAATGTTTCTCACTGTTGCCTGCCTTAACTGTCTACAAAGTGAGGTGGTATGATTTCATTTGAGTCAAAAGCTACTTGGGTTGAGCCCCAGGATCTGCTTTCCACATCAGACTTTTATCCTGGAATGTGTGAAGACAGTGCTTTTCAGCATGGACAGGGTGTCTTTCCTTCTCCACTGAGGTCTGGTTTACACATGACTCCAGTGTATGAGATAGATTCAGGAGTAAACCCTGGGCTCACGTGCTCTATTCCAACAGTGTATGAAATCCAGTGTAGGCTGGTGATGATGCCAGTGTCATTGGAGCTGCATATCTGCTCCAGATTTTATTCTGAACTTTAAAGGAGCTATCCATGCTGCTGAACCCTACCCCCAAAATAGATTTGGTACCATAGATAGCTCCTTAAAGGTTCAAAGTAAAATCTGGAGTGGATATGCAGCCCCGCTGACATTGGAGTCACCAGCCTCCACTGATGGAATCTTTAGTGTGGACCAGAGCCTACATACATAAATTCCTGACTCAGTAGGTTCTGTTCACATCTGCTTGCACACCTTACCCACATGTAAAACATACATGCAGGGATCATATATGAACCCCAGTGGCCATGCTGGATGGGAATGATGGGAGTTGTAATCCAATACAGGACACCAGGTTGGGGAAGGCTGAGCTAGGAGTCTGCACCTACTGATTATTTGGAGGAACTAGCAAAATCCGGCTTGGCTGCTGCTTATATACACAGAGAAGTCCAGAATTTAAACCCTATATGAGCTTCCATGACAGACGGAGATACATGGGATGAAATTGTGCCAGAGCTCTTATATCAGTGCATCTGAAATTTCTGAAGTTTTTGTCTCTATATAAGGTCAGAATGAACAACATAACCTGCATCAACATGGCGGAGTTGCTGTAGCCTACTACCAGGCCACCACATTAAGAATGAACTGGCAACTTCCATTGCTGAAGACATGAAAGTGAGCAACTTGACCTGAAAAATGACTAGCTTGATGTCTATATGACTCCACTACAAGAACTAAAATAAAGCCTTGCCAGAGATTTTGTGACTGTCTTTTTCCTTTATATGAAGAACAGTGAGGGGCTGAAGTAATTCAAGTGAGCTGTTTAAACAACAGTTAAGGGGGCAATCCTATGCATGTTTAGTCAGAAAAAACATCCTACAACTCCAAGCATGCCCCAGGCAGCCATGCTGGGAGTTGTAGGCCTTTTTTCTGTCTAAACGTGCATAGGATTACCAGGGATGGGGACTCAGACTCAAGGACTCGACTTGTGAGTTGGACTGAGTTCCCCCTCTGACTCGAGTCAGACTCGAGTCCCAATATTTTTAATGGGACTCGAGACTCGACTCGGGACTCGACACCAAGGACTCCGCCGCTGCTGCCGCCCGCCGCCGCTGCCCACCGTCACTCACCTCACCTCACCTGACCTCCGCCGCCGCCACCCCCCGCCGCCGCTCACCGTGCCGTCGTCGCACGATGCCAACGCCTCACCTCACCACCGCCTGCCGCCACCCGCCTCACCTCACCTCCGCCGCCGCCACGCCACCGCCCACCACCGCTCACCTCACCGCCGCTGCTGCTGCCGCCCGCCACCGCCGCCACTCACCTCACCTCCGCCGCCACCGCCACCGCCGCCGCTCACCTTGCCGCCTCCGCGCACCTTGCCGCCGCTGCCGCCTCACCTCACCGCTGCCGCTGCCACCCACCACCTGCCGCCGCCACCCACCGCCACCCGCCGCTCTGTTTTTGGCAGGGGGAATCAGGGTAACAGGACTTAAACAGGGCTTAAATGGCTGCAACGGCGGCGGGCAGCAAGCGGCGGGCGGCGGCAGCAAGGTGAGTGGCAGGCGGCAGTGAGGTGAGGTGGCGGTGGCCAGGTGAGCGGTGGCGGCAGGCAGCGGCGGTGGCAGCGGAGGTGAGGCGGCGGTGGGGGGGCTGTGAGGTGAGGTGAGGCGGGCAGCAGTGAGGTGAGGCGGCGGCGGGTGGCGGCAGTGACTCGAGCGGCACGGAGAATGCTCCGCGCCGCTCAGAAGAGCGAGATCGGGCCGCTCCGCCACCGGCACGGAGGACCGAGCTGCGGAGAACTACGAGCCCAGGGAGGGTGCGGCAGCGGCAGTGGCGGCGGCCGGAGCAGGGACAAAGGAAGGACCCGCCGACGGTAAGTGGCGGCGGCGGCGGCAGCCCATGGAGGGAGCGGGAGGGTCTCCGCAGGAGGAAGGGCAGCTCTTCTTCCTCTCGCGGAGACCCTCCCACTCCCTCCATGGGCCGCCGCTTTGGGAGTGACTCGGGACTCGTGAGTCACCATTTTGGACCTCGGACTCGAGACTCGACTCGAGACTCGGGTCCAAAGACTCGTGACTCGACTTGTGACTCGAGACCAAGGACTCTTCAACATCCCTGAGGATTACACCCTAAATAGTTGGTGGGGAAGAGTGTGGTTCTGTGGCAATATGGCACAGCTGGGTAGGCTCTAAGGCATACTGGAAAAATGGTGCTTAGAAAATGCGTTACGTGCAACCTCCCAGGGACTACACAATCTCTGCCGATTTTTGTAGGCAGTAACATCCCCTCTTCTCCAGTCTTCGGTTAAAAACTCTCTGCAAAATTCCTGATTTCTTGTTTCTTTTTTGCTGGGACACATTTAAAGAGCAGCCCTAGAATTAAATTCTGAACCTGATCACTGTATGAATTTGGGGCCATAACTTTCACCAGAAGGTTCAAAATGACTGGAAGAGATCCATAATCAATTGAAATAATGTGTGGGGGCATCATGGAGAAGATGCAGAGTAGATTGTACAGAATCTATATGACATAACATCTTGGCTTCGCTTGAGAAAAATAGCTACTATAGCCCCAAGACTTGGTCTTTCAACTGTGTGTTGTACATTAAAAATGTCTCCATTTATCTGCTATCAGAAGCTATGCATCAATCAGACAATATGTTACTGAGGAATAATTGCTAGGGCAAAGCATCACACACACACCGTCATTTTCTATCAATGGCAACACTCGCTGTCCCTTACTGCTATATGTGTGCTAATTTTCATGCCACACAACGTGGTTGGAGTCAATGCACGGACATTTCGGAATAATTTTGTTAAGAATAATGACAGGGTGAAATTTGAACTGTATTAAAGGGCTCACAGTGCAGTCCTGTACATGTCTACTCAGAAGTAAGCCCCTCTGGGATCAATTGGACTTATTCCCAGGTAAGTGAGATAGGACTACATCTTAAGAGAGGCACTAGGAGAGGAGGAAATAATGTCTGTCTTGGCTGTAGCTAGAAGCGTACAATAATAGTGCCATGAAAAGAAAGGAAATGCTGCTAACTTGTCTTCTGAAATCGTGATTTATTTTTTTCTGGTCTTGGATCAGCTTGGCATTCGTTACACTGACATGTATCCAGTTCCACTGTGTTTGGTGATTTGACAAGTGAACAGGACCCAGTCTCATGTGAACTGCATATTTCCCAAAAGAAAAGAAAATGCAAAGGGAGGGTATCAAGTTTCCTACTCCTTGGCTGTGTTCTTGGCTGTGTGCTGAGTCAAAAGAGACACACTCAGTGTCTCTAATACTCTCTGGAAATATCACAGTCTTGCACATGTGGCTCTATCTGTTGGATGTTGAGTAATTGTCAAACTGCATATGATGCAGGACTTTCATGACTGGAATTGCTGACATCTTTTTTTTTTAATTACAAATACTAGCCATGGGGAGAGGGGGATTTGGATCAGGTCAACAGTATGAGAGAGGGATCTAACTCTTTACTACTGCATTCCTGATCCAATTTGACCCTGCTATTAGCTATGGCCTAAGTCTTTAGTGGTTAAGCTGATAAACCTTCCCCTCTGCAGCTAATAGCAACTGGGTGGGGGTGGATTTGGATTGGGCTGCAGTGCCAAAGGGTTAAACCAGGAGTAGGGAACTTGATGCCCTCCAGATATTTTGGAGTATAACTCCCATCAGCCCCAGCCAGCATGGATTAGGGGAGTAGTAGCCCAAAACATCTGGAGAGTACTGGGTTGCCTATCCCTGAATCAGACTATATCTTCCATGCTGTGGCCCCATTCCAAATCCCCCATGGCTGCTTTTTGTAACAGAAAAATGTGTCAGGCGTTGCAATCATATAATTCCTGCCAATGTGGCATAGTGGTTAGATTATTGAGCTGGAACTTGGAAGAAGTGGGTCCTAGTCAGTTGTAGGGTCTGGCCCAAGCATCACAGCGGATCTTAACACTGAGGAGTCTGTGCTGATTCCAATTCAGAGAGGGATGATTTAGAATACAGTACTGTAGTAGAAAACTCAAGGCCTGTGAACTTGGCACAGCCTGACTCTGCAACTGATTACATGCCAACAACAAGTAATGTAACTCCTGGACTGGCCCAACTGCAAGATAAGACTTCATGTCTCATCCCTGATTTAGTGCCCCAGATGGTGGGAACTGGAGAATGAGAGGATTCTGAGGAGGAGTGGGGAGTGGGGATCTCACCCAGGGTGAGACATCAAATCAAGAGGGAGGAGCAACTACTCCCCTTGTGACATTCTCTAAATTTATGGTCTAAAGGTTCAGGTAGGCCCTCAGAAGAGGGGCATTAACTAGGCCTATCTTGGTATTTAAAATGGGCCCTAGCAATGACACCTCATGGAGATGTCTGGATTCTCTTTGTCAATCTATGAACTCTTGTTTCTGCTAATTTCGAAGCAAGTTTATGTATGTCAATGTGGTATGGACTTAAAGTGTTGCAAGCTACTTTACAGGTCTTTGGAATCAGTATCTGTGTAACCTGATCTATGGAAATAAAAGTCTGAAGGCAAAGAGGCCTCTTATGTTGAATTTACTAAGGGAACCAGGGAGCCAAGTTCTGACATCACTCAGCCATGAAGCTCATTAGGTGACTTTGGGCCAGTCACTGAATCTCAGCTTAACTTACTTCACAGGGTTATTGTGAGGATAAAATGGGGGAGGAGGCCCATGTAAGCCACCCTGGATTCCTTGTAAAGGGGGCGGAAAGGTGGGATATAAATGTGATGATGTTGATGATGATGATGTGCAGTTTGATCCTCAATTAGTGTCTTGTTTGAATGCTTAAGTTAAAAGTTTGTGTAATTCTGGAGTTAAAGAAGGAAAGGGGGAAATATAATTAGTCATATAGACTTTTGTTTGTTAGCTCATCATAAGCAACAGAGAAAATATTCCTTAAGTTGAGGAGGACGATTAGATAGACAGACTGACAGATTGATACCCCTAAGTGTAACGAAACTAGTTTGAACACAAACTAGCAGTGCATGTGTGTTCAAGCAAGTTCCACCATATGGGAAGTTGAAATCCTAAACATACTTATTTACTAGGGACACAATGGGTCAAAGCCAACCCTCACATGAGTAGAGGTCCATTCACACAATGGGATCTCTCCATCTTCTCTTCCCCCTACAGCCCCCTGCATGCACTCAAAATATGCTCCGAAGGGTCCCCCAACTCTCTGAAGAAGTTTTGAGGGCTGCAGGGAGAATGGGGGGATCTGTTCTGGCAGTGGTTCCCTTCCACTGATGCAACAACACCATTTGATACAACCCAATGGACACAACCCATTTGATAAAACCGTTACTTAGACAATCTTACTCGGTCATGAGTGATCGCCTGAATGATGATGATGATTATGATGATGGTGATGATACTTCTGCATAAACATGCATAAAGTTGTGCTGTTAGAATGTGACACCTCTTGTCATACCAAATCTAAGCAGTTTCCTATGCCCACCTACAGAAACCAATCATTCCCATTCTTCTAAACTCCACATTCTCTGCCATGCGATAGGAAGTACTCAGACGGTACAGTCTACAGCTCAGGCCAGTGCAGAGTTGCAGTGAATAAATTCATAGCCGGTGTCAGCTCAATTGTTCTGGAAGTGAATTTAAAACCTTCCTGGATTTTAATGACAGCAATAACGATCTCCAATTTCTATGGTCCTTTTCATGCGGATGGCTCACAAGGCGTTTTATGAACACCACCCATTGCACTAATTGCAAAGGGCTAGCTTTTCCCTTGGCTGAACTTAGAGCGATCTCTAGGGTGGCATTTCACTCCGGCATTTCACATACAATCACTCACACAATGGAAGGGCTGTACCGTCTTACATGCTGCTGTCATAAAATAAGACTTTTAGGGGTTAAAAGATAGGGATGTAGAGCCCATAAATATTATTCA
This sequence comes from Shinisaurus crocodilurus, assembly GCA_021292165.1. NCBI lineage: Eukaryota > Metazoa > Chordata > Lepidosauria > Squamata > Shinisauridae > Shinisaurus > Shinisaurus crocodilurus. The sequence continues at coordinate 92,278,909 of CM037878.1, read as the reverse complement.
AATGGATAAGCATGCAAAAACTGGATTGTCCTGAGCACCATTATATATGCCACTGTATGGCTCCCCTGACACAACCCCATGGTGCTCTCCATAAGTGCAGAGCATTCTCCAAAACCAGGGCAATGATGGAAAAATAGTAATCTACATCGCCCTTCCCCAACATGGTTTTGGACTACAACTCTCATTGTCCCTGTTGATCAGCCATGCTGGCTGGGGCTGATGGGAGTTATAGTCCAAAACATCTGGAGGGCACTGTGTTGGGGAAGGTTGATCTACATGATGCTTCTTTTGACCTTGTCAGCAAGAGTCAGCCCTGGGGATACAAAGGTAGACATCTGCCTGCAATTGATGGGGAGCAACATCTAATCAATGCAGTTTCCACAACTGAGAATCTGGAACGGATGAGTGTTTGTGATAGAGAAACTGACTTTAAAAAAAAAAAAAAAAAAAAGAATCCTGCGATTTTTGCTTGATTAATGAAACAGACTTGCATGTAATTCACAAAATGCCTCCCACAGCAGAGGTTTCCCTAACACAGATTTTAGGGCCTCTTCACTTGGAGGCCAGAATCCTGCCTCCAGCAATCTGTAGCACCTTTTCAATCACCGTCCTATATAGCTCTCTTCACAACCTTGTGGGAAGCTCCCTCGAGGTTTCCCATCTAAATGTGGACGTGACACCTGAAATCAGAAATGATGGCAATTTGACACACTGTGACTGGAAGCGAATCATTATTTGCTTTTGTTACTCTTCATAGGAGATGGTTTTGACAGGTCGCAACCTGTCTTTCTAAACATCTAGCTCTTGTTTAATCAAAATGCTGGCATTCTTTTTTGAAAAGTTATTTTTATCATCGCTGCTGAAAGGTGAGCTCTGAGAACATTACAACCTGGTTTGGTCATTAAACCATAATTTAGCATTACAGGCATGGGGTCTGCTACCCTCTCCCCTCTCCTCTAGTGCAGCTTGAGGAAGAGATCGTAAGCATCCCCTACCACTTTCATAGGATCATAGAGTTGGAAGGGGCCTACAAGGCCATCGAGTCCAACCCCCTGCTCAATTTCAACTAACTGCAGTTTGCTGTTATGTCTGAACTGGGACAAACTGACTTCAGTTTTAACTATGATTTTTTAAAAACAAGCCAGGATCATAAATTGCAGTTTGAAGTTGGCTTGTTCATATCAATCATAGTTAAAACTAAGCACACCTTGTCCTGGTTCAGAAGAAACAACTAACTATGGTTAATTTCCAATTTATTCCTCAAGGCCCTGCCATAGGCAAAGAGGAGAGGAGGAGCATGCAAGCCCGAGTCTCATTCATGTAGCACTAAACTATGGTTCAGTGTTATATCCAAACACCACCAATGTACACCACTGTTGTGATAAGCTGCAGTCACTTGGAATACATTTGTTTTTTTAAAAAAAATTATCTGCCTTTCTGTTGTAAGAAAACGCAGAACAGCACAACATTAAATGCAATCCAAAAGCCAGCAATAAGACACCAATAATGAACAAACAAACAAAAATCATGAAAAAGAAGCAACAATCAGCAAAGTCCCCAATCAGTAGCAACATTAACAATTCATAATGTAATCAGCAGTCCCTCACCACCAAAGAAAATTTCTGGAAAAGTCAAACAAAACAGGAAAACATCCAAAACGATGGGGCCGGGTTGGCATCCCTGAAGAATGAATTCTAAAGCAGTGGTGCTGCTGTCAAAAAGACCCTTCTTCTTGTGGCCACCCACCAAGCCTCAGCTAGTGGGGGAGATGGAGCACGACCTCCTGATTAGAGGGAGCACACAGGCAGGAACTTGGATAACATCCTGGAATTATCTGGAGCTATTGCTTCACAGGCACTTTTCAGCAATGTGCCTCATCTTTGCCTGTGGCACACTGCGATATAGATGAGAACATGAGAAAAATGCTGCTATATCAGATCAAAGGCCCCTCTAGTCCAGCATACGCTTTTCCAGAAAGGCCAGCCAGTTGCCCTGGGAAACCCACAAGCAGGGCATGAATGCAATAGCCTTCTTCTGGCCTTGCTGCCCATCAACTGGTATTCAGTGGAACCCATAGATCCCATACAGCTATCATGACTAGTAGCCATTGACAAAATTATCCTTCATGTTTGTCCCCCCCCCCATCCCTTTGTTATAAAAGCCATCTGAGCTACTGGCCATCCCCACTCCTTGTGACAGTGCATTCCATAAACCAATTATGTATTGTATGAAGAAGGATTTTCTCTTTGCTGTTCTGTATCTCCTGCCAATCAGTTTCATTGTATTATCCTGAATTCTAGTATTATTATGGGAGGAGAGGGGGGAATATCTTCTATTAACTTTATCCAAACCATGTATAATTTTATAAACCTCTAGCGTGCCCTCCCTTAGTCACTTTTTTTTCCAAACTAAAAAGCCCCAATTGTAGGGAAAGTCCCCCAGTTCCAGATTATTTTGGTTTCCCTTTATTTATTGATTTAAAACATCTATTGGCTGCTCTTCAGCTCAGGATGGCTTTTCTGCACCTTTTCCATCTCTACAGTATCCTTTATGAGAACAGACTGGGAGAACATGGGTGGCTTCAAAGAAAGGGAGAATCAATGAAAATTACTCCACCATCTGTTCACAGAAGCCTCTCTCAGATCATGGGGCCTTCCATGAAAAGAACACCAACATTGGATACAACTCACAGGGCAGATTCACCTGTCCTGCTAACCCACCCTGGCAATAAGTGACAGTGGCTTGGTTGTTGCACGAACAACCCACGGTGCACCCAACAGGCGATTGGACTCACCGTGGGTTGTTCTCCCTCTCTTTTGCCCTCGGTCCTCCAGCTGGTATCCCAGGGGACTTGGCAGCTGAAGCTGCCTTTGTCACAGACAAAAGATTTTGCCTCAATGCATGTTCTATTCCTTTAACATATACCTCTCTGTATCTCTCCCTCAAAATAAGCACATCTGTTGTTTGGAATGCATTTAGAAATATCAATATGTTAAGAGGATCTTGTTCTAAATCACTCAAGGTAACCTTCTCCTTACACAGGCTTTGTTTAACCTACTTGTTGCAAATGTCTTATCTCTGACTCCCCTTTGTCTCCTTTGTGTTGTAAATCTAGAGGAAGATGTGAATGAGAGTATGGAAGGTTTCTTTTACAGGCAAGAGGCCTGGATTTGGGGAGGAAATGGCTGTGCAGCAGAAGACCCTTGAATGGAGCTATCAAGCATGAAAAGAGATCATCAATAGAGTCAATCATGGAGGAGGAGGGGGGAAAGGAGTCATGGAGGGCAGAACATGCTGCAAAGAGAAATATGGAGATGTATGTTTTTATGGCAGGACCTTGAGGAGATATTGATAAGGCGCCAGATGGCTGATTTCTGCTGTGAAGGCAGACAGTTCCCAGAAACCAGGGATCAGACAGGAAATTGTTTTCCTTTCAACACAGAGCAACTACAAAGACCCATGCTCCACTGCCCCCTCCTCCAAAGAATAGTATAAAACCTTGGACACTGCAGATGATAAAAGGGGGAAACGACAACAACAGGACTTTGGGCCTAGTGCCAGCACTTTCAACCCCGGTCCTCTTCACACAATACACCTGGGCTTGGCCAGCCTTTGGTTGTATGTAAGTGAGTATAAATACGTAAATAACTTCCTGAGGAAAGGGTGGGTAAGGGTACTCTATTGCATTTATACATTGGGCAAGGAACGCCACCTTGTCCTATTCAAGGAAGGGTAGAGGCTTCACTAGGAGAAGGAACTCTGTCATGGTTGTGTAAGGGGGAAATCGAAGAATAGATCTTCACCTGTTGGTTTACTACCTGTAAGTGTTGTGAGCGCACTAGACTTTGTTTGGTGGAATTAGTTCTGGAGAATAGAATAAAGTATTTCTTTTCAACTTGGTGTGCTTCTTAACTCTGCCTTTATAAGGTCCCAAGGAAGTTCAGCCTGCTCAACTGAAATTCTAGGCTAGGAAAAATTGCGTGTCACACCTTGTCTCCTCTCCCTGCCATGATTGCGAGCCATTTTTTGGCTCACTGTGGCTTTTTCCATCCCCCCTCCCTTTTTTGTAGTTCTGGAACAGCAATCTCTGAATTGAAAGGGTAGTTTGGACAGGGAAGTATACATCTGCAATCTGTATTGTTCCCTGTCCAAACTTCTGTCTAGCTCTGCCTAAATCCCTGTTTTCAAAAAATGCTGTCAGAAGCAAGTGTCAGTGAAAAGGGGGAGTGCACTTTTCCACCTTCCCGAGCACCTGGAGTCTCTGGAATAGATAGAAAAGTTTGGGGCAGTGGGACCTATGGAATGGGGGCACTCAAAACCCTGAGGATCTCACTGTGAAGTTGCCTCCCCTTTTCATGAGCTTTGCTTTGACTTGACACAACAACCTGGGTTCAGACAACATGAGATCGTGGGTTGAACAACCCCTAAAACAGCCCATGGGTTTTCAGGGTGGCGTGTTGTAAAAAAAAAGAAAGAAGAAGCCACCCTGTGGGACTGTGGTCTGAGTTTAGATGACACAACAACCCATCATAGGCCACCGTGATCAAAATTATTCCAAAATTCTTATAACTTTACAAAATTCTTATAACTTTATATTAATTACATATAAATTATGTATAATTTATGAATAATTATGTATAATCTTAAATTACATATAGGATTGAGTCAAATGTTTTTCTTCTTTTATGATTATAAATGAGCTTGTTGTTCAACCAAAATTGTTCATGATGACTGGGGGTCTGCTAATGTCTTGTGTATGAAAAAGTCGTGGCAAGGGTTAATGGACAGGAAAGGGTTAACAGCCAGGAAAAAAGTATAAAAGTAATTGAGAGTTTGACCACCAGACGACTCTGGATGAATACGTTGATGGTAAAGCAGAACGCTGACAAGGAATGTAAGTTTGGGGAAGGGCCTCTGGAAGGTGTGGTAACGTTTGTTGGTTTGTTTTTAAAAATGCTTATTAGTGTCATGATAAATTTCTTTATGTTTAGATTAGAACAAAATTTGAAACTGTATGCAGTCCAGGACATTGGAAGAATTATAAAATTGAATGCAGTGCAGAGGAAATTGAATTCTGTTTAAAGTAGCCCTGAGGAAGATAATGAAACGGGAATACAAACCGGTTTCCTGTTGGACTACGAGTAAAAAATAACAGTATCAAGTTGAAAATATTTACACATAATTCGGTTGGTCATTCTGTTAACCATCTGAAAGAAAAAACAACGGTGGATGCAGAAAGGACTACAGAATCAAGTTGATAACAACTACTGTTAACCACATGAAAGAAAAAACAACGGTGGATACAGGAAGTGTTGGGACATGTAACACAACAACAGCTGTGGCACAAGTGTTTTCATTTGGAAAGGTACAGGATGGCTAGAATAACAATCTTGTTTAGTCTGAAACTGCTATTCTATTCTCATGGGAAAAGTAGGTTGGAAAGAAATATGAGCTGATCACATGGTTTGTACTTTCTGATGACGTGGTATGATTGTTAAGTTTCGTTTCCTGTAACTTTCGTAGTTGAGAGAAGGATTGCTTTCTGTGTGCATCTTCTTGTCTCTTCTTTCTGACTTATTGCAATCATGTAATGAAGTGTGCTAGGCTGGACTGGCTATGCACTGGCTATGCAATATAGACTGTAATTTAGGAGATTGTATTTACTCTGATATAGAATAAACAGGTAGTAAAAACCCTGTGGTGGATTCTATGGCAATTCCTAATTACAGTTGAGCTGACTGGACGGGCAAGCTGGAATTGGCTGTAATCCGAGACGCTTGGAATGTGCTGCGTGCAGGAGAGAAAGCTGAATCTCTGTGTGAACTACATGGGCCGGTTACACACATGAGACAGAGGCTAAATCTCCCAACTCACGCTCTGCTGTATCCACGTAGGCAGTCAGGCCTACAGGGTGGATTGTGAGCCATCAGGGCTGAAGCAATTTTTAGCCTTTTCAGGAAGGATTTTATCCTGCGTGGCCAGGACTTTTGAAAAATATAAGATCTATATATACATTGTATTTACTTGATCATCATATTATTCATTGTTTATTTTGTAATTAATATAAAGTTATAAGAATTTTGTAAAGTTATAAGAATTTTGGAATAATTTTGATCACGGTGGCCTAGGCTTTCTTTAATCAGTAAGTAATTGCCGTGATTCTCCTTTGTTTTCACAACAACCCATCATGGCTAGTTACCCACGATGGGTTGTCGTGTCAAGCAAACCAGGTCGTTCTCTGGTTCCTTTTCTTTAAACAGTTGGCAATCCATAAAAGGACCTGTCTTCTTATCCCATGACTGCTAAATTGACTCAGCAGTCACTTTGGTGCAGTACTTTGTCAAAAGCTTTTTGAAAGTCCAAGTATCCCCTTCCCCCACCAATGCGTAGCTGTTGGTGGGAGGACTATTTGCGCGCGTAGAGGAATGAGAGGTGAGGCTGTTTAATTTTGAAACCACCTATGGGCTCAAGGCAGGGGGAGGAGCGACGGAAGCCTTTATTAGGCAGCGTTGCTCCACCCTCTGCCTCTTTTCTCAAAGCAGCTCCCCCCCTCCCTCCCAATTCACAGTGTGGGATTTCTGGTTGCCGGTTGACGGGGCTGAGTAGGAATTTTGGCTCACCATTGCTGATTGGCCTGGTGGTGGTGTGCGTGTTTCGCCTACTCTACACTGTGTTCTTGGGTTGGGTGCTTTTTTGTTTTTGCGTAGTCTCCCTGATTTGGTCACATTGGCGGTAAGTGCGGGTTTTAGGCAGTGGGGTGAGGTTCGGTGATCATCCCACGGCACCTTTCAGGTGACTGGTGGTACCTTAGTCTCCCCTGAGCCTGGTTTCACGCCACGGCCAAGGAGATAGGGTCTGCCTTTGAGGCCAATTCCTCTCACCCGCATGGCGTTTCACGGCCCCGTGCGGTGACATGGAAGAGGCCTTCCGACACCACACGGTGTAAAATTGGGGAGTGGCGAGTTACAGCGCCACACCTCCGATTGGGATGCTTCGCCCATTGAAGGGTATACTGGCCGAGAGCCGGTTTAGCTAGCACCCGCACTCGTCCCTTCCCAGATCCTCGAATCAATAAATGTGGCCCATAATTTCACCATCATTCTGTGTCTCGACTCTTATTTCATCTTTTGCGCGCGCAATACATTGTCTACCAAATCACCCTTCTCTGTACACTTATTGACAGTGTCAAAGAACTCTAAATATGTAGTGAGGCAGGACTCCCCTTTGCAGAAGCCATGCTGGTTAGAAAAAGTAAAGCAAAAGGCACTCTTTTTTTAAACACACTGTCTGACTTTCTGAAGCCTGAATGGTGAACGAAGCATTATGCAGGGTCCAGCTTTGGTTGTAGCCACTTCAGAGGCAAGTGTACTTTGCCACGGAAAGCATTAGAAAAAGTCTGAAGTGGCCCAATTCAGTCTGGGCTTCAGCTTAATCTGATGCACATCCCTAGATACATTGCTTCCCTCACAGTATCAGAGGCAGAAACCATGGTCTGTTTCATATTCTACTCTAGTCAAAAATACTCATAAGCATTTGCATTAGCTGATTTGCAATTTATAATTTTCTGAAGAGAAACATTTCTGGGCCATGTATTTGTAACCAAAGTCTATATCTCTTTGTTTTGAGTTTTCTGAAGAATGCAGCTGGATGGCAAGCCTGCACACAAATGTGATCATCATTGAAAATGAGAATAATTGAACACCAGCACTGACAGATGCAGGGCCACTTCAGTACAGCAGTTCACAATCCACTTTTCAGTGGGTCTATCCCAGGGGTGGGCAGAGAGTCGGGGCGGATCTACACTAGAGTCCCTTTCCTTAATCAGGGAGCTCTGTCTCGGTATTTATGCAAAACGCATTCACCGTTGTTGGGGCACATGCTAACGAATACAGCGTGTTGAAAACGTGATCTTGTGTCACACACAAATGCAACAGCGGGAGAAGTAGGAGGAGTTCGAAAGGTGATGTGTGCAGGGGAAATGTCCCTTTAAGAAAAAGGTTTTGTTGTTGCTGTTCATTTGTTCATCTGTACACAGGTGTGAAGGAGCCAACAAGCAAAGGAGTTTTAAAAAAAGAAAAAGGAAAAAAATGACAGCTCCTCCTGCCCCCTCTCTCAAAAAAGATCATGGAGAAGGAGAAGGGGATGGGAAGAGAAGAGAAGAGAAGAGGGGGAGGCTGTGGTGCTGCTACCACCCTACCATCTCCCATGGGATGAGGCCAGCAGGATCAGTACCCCCATTCCCAGCCACCCAAAAGCAAAAGCAATGGCAAGGCCACTGAAATCAATGTGATTTACTTCACAGAACAACCACTGAAGATAATGTGATTTACTTCTGAGTAGACATGCATTTTGGCTCATTTTCAGCTAGTTGTTCTTTGAGCCAAGGGGATAAAAGGGGCATTCCAAACTTTATTTTTTCAAAGGGGAGGGGAGAGGAGGGGAGAAGTACTTACTTGGAGAAGCCATGGGGGGGGGAGGGAGGCAGGAAAGCAAGATTGCTGCTGTTTTGCGAAGCCCCCCCCCCCAATAGGACACTTCTGCTTCGCCTTGGGAGAAAAATGCTGAATGTTCCCTCCCCATCAAAAACAATTGGCTAACACAGGCAACGACAGCGCCCAGTGAGCACACACATAGCCATGTACTGTGATAGTGAATTGCAATAACAAGAAAAGTCATAACAAAAGTAGTCCAGGAAATTATGGAAGAAAAGAAAGAGAACGCCAGAGAAACACAACTAGAACAGGATAGGGAGAACGTCATGTGTCTTGCAAGTCAGAGAGGTGATCCAGTACTGGAATAAACATCAAGTGTAGTTTGTCTCTGGGTGATTTGCAGTAGATAAGCAAGGATTTCTGACTCCCAATTGTTTAAAAATAGGAAAAACAAAATGACTCTTCCCTGCCCTAAATTATATTTCTGAAATGAAGAAAGCTGGCAGGCGTAACCAGGAGTAGATTTTTGTGAAAAAGGACTGTGATCTCTGTTCAGTTCTGACACTCAAAACAAATTCCTGGGCTCCGAATTCTTTTATTCTATGTCTTCTGAACCAGGATCTAGCAGGTGGATCTCAGGGTTCTAGTAAAATAAGCAAAGTAGACCCTGCAAACCTGAAGTCTTCCCACTCCAGTAAATATTTTAAGGTTCTGAGCCATGTGGTTGTGGCCGTGCATGTCAGCCCTTCCCAGCCAATTGTTTTCCAGCTTTGAATGGATAGCTGTGATCAGGTGTGAAGGAGCTAAGCATCTGGGCCTGTCTACATGGTTCTAGCCTTTTCAAATAATACCACGATGGCATGAGAGGAAGCCACAGAAAAGCAATTCCAGCAGCTCTGCACTAATTATGAAGAGGCCTCCGTCTCATCTTGCTTACGCTCATAATTAGGTGAATATTCATATTCCACACTCTGCCTCTGCACATTTGCACATTCGCAAGACATGGGGGAGATTGACAACAATGTGAATATTGGCAGTCACCGCATTATGGATGTTCACCATAACAGAAGCACAAAGAAGAAATCTCTTATTTTTGAGACAAAGCACACCTATAATTATGCTATTAGATAAACACAGAATACTGTGCTCAAAGCATATGGCCTGTCAGATAGATTACTGCTCGTTTTCCCAAACCCTAGCTTCTCATAAAAACATTTTTCACATCTAATGATGATGCACATTGATTGAATGTACACTATGTGCCTTGGTTATTGTGGTCTTTCTGTCTATTAGATTTACTAGATGCTGCTGATTCAGTGACATGTGATTGGTCCCAAATACAATGCAATATATCCCATATCATATTATGCCTACCAATCTTCTTGACTTTCACTAAGTCTTTCATACAAGTGCATAAGCAATTACTGTGGGTTGCTTGCTGACTCTAAGGTCACGTTGTTAAGCAGTATGTCAGTTTTAAGACCAAGAATAAAGAAAGCTCTCCCCCACCTTTTTTTTACAGCCATATGCATTTATGGGTCCTTTTTCTACCCCACCGTTTATCGTCTGCATCTCTGGTTTATTCTCAATATGTGGGATGTAATCATAAACATGAATTACACTCTTTTTGTGTTGACTGCCACAGATAATTCTCAACCCTTATGGCCTGTTTATTCCATCTATATAACGATGAGTTCAAAGTCACTTTAATCATACAGATCATTGTTTCTACAATGTGCCATACTTCCTTTGCAACAAAACAACCAAATGCATCAGCTGTTCAGGTGACAGAATGGAAGAAATCGTCACCTGTGGGTTGATAAACAGCTAAAGCTTGCAGATCTCAGAACTGATGTTATCCCAACAGAGAGGGATGGGGGCAAGGATCAAAAGCCACTGCTTGGACAAGGAGCGCCAGGCAGTGTGGGGGAGGGTGTATAATGTGTTAATAATCATCACCTGTATGGTAGACCAGGTGGGAACAAAGGCGGGAGGGAGAAGGGAGCAAAAAAGGTGTTTGTGATGGGCAGCAAAGTTGGAAGTGGTGGCTGGGTTAGGAGAAAGTCAAGCCTCAGTTCATACTAGAGACGCCAGGAACGGGGTGTGGGTGGGTGGGTGGGTGGGGAATGCTTCTCTGCGATGATGGAAACAGCCAGGCAAAAGCAGGAAAAGTGACAGGCGGAGAAGCACAGGGCAACGTACACAGGAAGGAATCTTTTTTTTCAATAGGAACAGACAACAAAAGGGATATCGATCAGCTATAGGGAGGTAGAGGAAGGATTAAAGATTCCTGCAGGAGGAGGGAGAGGGGGAGCACTCAGCAGACCAATCAGGAACAGGCTGCCTACATAGAGAGGGAGCAGATGGCCCCTGGGATGCATGCCTGGAGGTGGAGGGAGGACCGGGTGGGAAGAACAGCACGATAATGACCAGAAACAATGATAGTCTGTCAGAACCATCCTTGAAAGTTACCACCAATCATGGTAACTTACAAGGATAGCTTGTTGTGTCATGCGAACCCACCCTCTGCCTAATGGTAGGACTGGCCCTGCTTACACATGCACCAAATGCCTGAAGAGGACTAGAATCATGCATATATATGAAATTCCCATAGCATCCACTGCTATCCGTGTTCCAGACCTCTCTCATAGAGGTTTTTTTTACCATAAAGTAAAAACCAAATTGTTGTACTAGGGAACACCGTAGGAAGAAATCTAGGACATCCATTTTGTCATCATGTAAGAGTTCCTTTGTTTCAAGCTCAAATCTTTTGTGTGAATTAATTTTACCAAAAGTTGCAGCAGCAGATGTTATACCACTCTTCACTTTTGGTGCCTTGCAAGAACAGCAAAAAATGTTGCCCAATATCCAAAGATGATTAATTTAAACTCAAACACAGATTATGCACCTGATAACCAAAGCAGGCCACAGAGCTAAGCAAGTTATATTTTCATTTGACATATGCAGAACTGAGGTTCCAACTCCCTGCTAAAGGAAACGAATTCTGGATGAAATTGTCATAAATGTGGAAGTATTTTGTGTGTGGGGGGGGTGGGATCAAAGAAGGACAAGATGGCTAGTCCAACAAATTCCTCGATAGAAAGCCCCAGTTGAGTTATTCCTAAACAACAGGTTGTTTGGAGCATTCTGATACTTTAACTGGCACAAATAACAAAAGATACTTAGGTATATTTCTAGCCCTCGGTACACATGGTGGCTGACTGGCTCCCATTTGTACTTGCATTAACACATTTTGAATGGGTTAGCATTCACTCCGTACAGATTAACTGAAGAGACTATTACTTCGAGCTAGAGAATTTGCCATAAAGGCTATATTCTTGTGCAAAGAGACTGCATTTAAAGCTTTTCATTTTGCCTCCTGGTATCTCTTTAGTCCCCCATCTCGTGTTTTTGACCATCTGTTCAGTTTGTAGCTATTTTACATTCAGCTATTTAAGGCCTATAGGTGTAGAGTACCCTTTTTCATTCCTTCTTTACCCTCAGGTTATAGAATAGCCACAACACTTGAGTTTATATTATGCCAGCAGGTCGAAGTCTCCTTTGGGTACAGAGTCAACAGTATCTTATGGTGGTGTGTTGCATTTTGGAGAAGAACATATGTAAGGGCACGAAGTGGGAAAACAGGTCGAAGAGGAGTGATAAATGATAGCTGATAAATCAAAATTTGTCCTAGAAGTGTCTTCTTATCTCTGTAATGACGAATGCTGGAAAGTAAATAATGAAACAATAATTCCAAGGATTTCAGATTCTAGACTATACAGTGGCAGGCCCGTAGCCAACCTAAAATGGGGGGGGGGCTGCCAAAAAGGGGGGCAGTTCATCCCCATTCAAAAAAGGAACCCTGAAAATGAACCCCCGAGCTGGCGTCCCCCCCCAAATTGCTCATGGCACAAAATTGCATTTTAACAGGTCCGCTTAGGGTAAGGGAGTGCCACCTGCTCCCACTGGGCTGGCCGTACCATGATTGCCCCAGGCAGCCCACAAGCTGATCCCAGGGTAGGCAGTAAAAGAACATCACCATCACAGTGTACAATCATAGATTTAAGCAAACCTGTCAGTGCTGGTAAGCCATGGCTCCCAGAGTAAACCTGAGCTCAGCAGTTAATGCAATGTGGCGGTTTGCATTTAGCGTAATTGTTTTATGCAATTAAATTTAGAAATACAATTAGATTAAAATTAAAGAAATGCACCTTCAACTTCATAGATTTCATAGATCATAGAGTTGGAAGGAGCCTACAAGGCTATCGAGTCCAACCCCCTGCTCAATGCAGGAAACTAGAGCAGGGGTCTCCCATCCAAGTAATAACCAGGCTTGACCCTGCTTAGCTTTCCACGCTCAGACAAGCTGAGCCAGCGTAAGCCATCCCAAGGTGGCTTGGGAGGAGGAAGCCACTCTCAAGCAGCAGGTGCATGGCCACACAGCCGGTTGGGCCTAGCCGATGCGCCTACCGAAAACAGGCCTAGACTGATTGAGGAAAGCAGGAGAAAGCTGCCCCCCAGCCCAAGGACATGAGAGGCTAGGCCGCAGCTGCAGCTAAATGCCTGGTCTCCCCCTCCCACCACACCAAACCAGAAGAAGAGGAGTCATTGCTGATGAAGCTCATTGAGCTGAGTAGCAGGTAGGCTGAAGATGGAGGGCCACGTGTCAGTCGAGCTGCACGAGGTCCTTAATGCTCCAAGCCGCAAAAGAAAGAGGCCGAGGGTGGAACGGCCAGGTCTAATATGAACCCTGGTGCCCCGCCCTCCTTGAGCCTCATTGAAGGGTGAGATCACCCCATAGTGGCCTCACTCTCCTTCCCCTCCACGCGCAAAAATTCTCCCTGCCCACAGCTACACGTGGTTGGGGGAAGGGAAATCTACTCACCAGCTGTATAACCTCTGAAGGGGGAGTTACTCAGAGAAGAGCCTCCAAACATGAATGTACCTGTCAGGCAGGCTCATGGAGGAAAAGGCAGCCCTTCAAATGCCCAGGTCCCGAGCCATTTAGAGTGTTATAGGTACTGTCTGACGCTTTGAATTGTGCCCAGAAACAGACTGGCAACCAGTAGATTTGTTTTGAAACTGATGCTTAAATTACAGGGGGCCAGCGCAGTCATGCCTCCCTACCTTTTGTGATGGGCCCCATAGCTATTGCTTTTACAGCAGGGGTGGACAATTTGTTGCCTTCCAGAAGTTGCTCCTATCATCCCTCACCCCCCCCCCCATCATCCCTCACCATGATGGGATGTCACTTCCATCATCCCTCACCATTGACTATACTTGCTAGGGCTGATGGAGCAAGTATAGTAGCAGTCTAAGAACGAGTTGCCCGCCCCTGTTTTACAAGGTTACAAGGGAAGCCCTGATTTGGATACAGTTGTGGGGACTTGGGAGACATAGGGATAGTGGATCTGATTTTATTTAAACACCCTCCTATCTTCCCTTCACCCATCCCTCACACCTGTTTAAAACTGACAAGGTGTGATCCCCGTAGTCCAGCCTTCCCCAAACTGTTGTCCTCCAGAGATGTGTTGGTCTACAACTCCCAGCATTGGGCCATGCTGGCTGGAAATGCTGGCAGCTGTAGTCCAACACATCTGGAAGGCACCAGGTTGGGGAGGGATGCTGTAAGCAGTTCCAGTTAGCAACCTCGCAGCCATATTTTGAACTTAATATTCAGTAAGCAAGACCCATATACAGCAATACCTTGGATTGCAAGTAACTTGGACTGAAAGCATTTTGCAAGACAAGCAAATTTTTTTTAAATTTTTTTGACTTGATAAACGAGCAAGGTCTTGCAAGACAAGTCGTAGGGATGCAACCACTCGCCTTGAGCAGGCGTAGCGGGCCGAAATCAGCCCTGCTCACGCCCGCTAGAGACTCTCTTTGATATAAGAGTGTTTTGGATTACAAGCACGTTTCCGGAACGAATTATGCTCTCAATCCAAGGTATTACTGTATACAATGCATTGCAGTAATCTAACCTGGAGGTTGCCAGAGCATGGATCACAGAGGCCAGGCTATTCCTGTCAAGGAAGGAATGCAGTTGGTGCACCCATGTAAGGCAGCTTCATAGTTCACATGCTGCTTCATATGACATAGATTCATAGATCATAGAGTTGGAATGTTTTGGTTACTGTTATGAGGAAGAAGGGAGAAAGACACAGCAGCAGCAGCAGCTGCTACATTTATATCTTTTGTAACATCTACTTCTGCCCTAAAGAAAGGTGCAAAGAATGACAAAGAAAGGGTCAAGGATGAATTGGGCATACAAAATTGAGCAACAAGCAGCACTGTTACAGATTGGTCATATGTCACTAGTATCATGTAAGGACTTGCCTTCTACTGCATCAGACCACTGGCTTGTCCAACCCAGAGTTCTTTACTCTGACTGACAGTGTCTCTTACCAACAAATTACTTAGCCAACATATGGCGAAGTCATTACTGCATATAGCTGGGAGGTGCTAATAATTGCAGTAGTCATACGTTGTGTAGAATGACACATCAGCATGGATATTAACAGGCTTCAACAGAACGATGACTTTATCTTGTGCACATGTGTCCCTGATACAATGCCCTGTATGCACGATGAAATGCCCATGGAGCTCCTGTACGCATGAATGGCCCATTTGCTTCTATGAGCACAAAGGAATGCACGCACACACACAGATCTGTTTTCCATTGCAATGCATGGAACATTTGTTATGCATGTGGAGTTGTTCATTGACACATTGGCACTTATTTACTGATTTAAAAAAAAAAACAAAAACCTGTCTGGATTGGGGGAGTAGCTGAAATCCATCTAGGTTATTTGTGTTCACACAAATTGTGTTCACATGAACAGCAAGGTTTACTGGGTCATTTCTCCTTCAAGTATTCCCCCTGTGAAACCACATTTTAAACCCAGGGGACATGTATAGCTGGTTCATGCTCTCATCTGGATCATGGCTATGCAAGAGAGATAATACCTTGTTGTGCATAACTGTCTTCTAAGTCCTGGAAAATTTCATTGACAAAATACCAGGTGCCAAGTGTTAGGCATCACACTTTAATAGCACACCTGCATTTCTTTAATTTTTATGTTTTTTAACAGAAAAGATAAAGTGCTGCATAATTGCACAGTGACACTTAAATTGCATGAAGCCTGCTTCTAATGCTTTTAAGAGAAATAGTGCCCAATTAAGCAACCTAAGTGTGGGTTGTTAAATGACAATAGAAGTTTCAAAAGCAGGAAAGAATATTTAAGGAAGAAAAGAGAAGATGGCTTCTTTCTCCTCCATTTCAGAAAAGTAAACAGTACCGCACACAGAAAATATACCAAAGCAATTAAGTTGTCAGGTTTGAAAACAGTCATTAAAATGTTAAACATCTATCCATGGTAATTTCTGGAGGACAGCACAAAGTAATTTCTATTACACAAATGAGAAATCATTCCTCATCATGCACTGAAAGAAGTGGGCGAAACAGACAAGGGAAATAACAGCCAACCTGTGAGGTGGAATTTGATTATATATCCATCTATTCAGAAAGCCACAGATATACCACTATAATGATAGATGTGTAGGTGTGTGAATAAGTGTATTTGTTTATTATGTTTATGGAGAAAGTACATTAATACTGCATAAAAAGCTGTTAGAACTTCCCATACAATCAAGTTGTAAAACTATTGAAACCGCATGTGATGAGTACTATATGATAAAATCAGACCCGACCAGATCAGTAAATACAAGTAATATCTCACTGAACACTAATAGCCAGCCTGTGCAAATAGCATCACCTAATGTAAAAAATACCTGAAACCTCAATGTTCTGATCTGTCTGGTATAAGTAGATTTTACCATGTAGGACCAACGTTGGAACCTACTGGAGCAGTGTTCTCCAACCTTGGGTCCCCAGATGTTTTTGGCCTACAACTCCCAGCATGCCCCAGCCAGCATAGCTGGCTGGGGCATGCTGGGAGTTGTAGGCCAAAAGCATCTGGGGACCCAAGGTTGGAGAACACTGTACTGGAGAATACTTAACTATATCTGGTCAGAATCAGCCCAGTCATCTCATACAGTGGGTAGAATCCAGTTACGTTCTCCCACTGGCAGAATTGCTTCTGCCAGTGGAACTGGGAAGGGAGCAATTCCCTCTTTGCTCCTGCTGCCCCTGTCCCCACCACATCCCCGAAATCTGTTCCAGAGACCCATCCCAGACAATGCTGGATTCTCCCCATGATGATGATGCTTTGAACATCTGCACCTGAAGAAGAGTTGTCTGTAACTTGAAAGCTAGCGTCCAGAATTTTGAACATTAATTGAACCAATGGTGTTATGGATGAGTCCGGAAAATGCAAGGGGGTTCTAGCTCAGGGGTGGGCAACTTCCAGGGGCCTGGGGGCCATTTCACCCCCTCGAGCCCTGCCAAAGGCTGCATTCCATAGCACTCCCCCCAAAAAGGAAAAAAAGGCCCCAAATCACTGGTTTGCCACCAACATTCAGTGGCAGACCGCTCCGTAGTGCTACAGAGCGCTACAATGGCTAAATATAGCTTGTTTGCAAGCTAAATTTAACCCTTTTAGTACTCCATAGCAGCTATGTGCTATGGATGCCATTTTTTAGGGATTTCTTATTTTAATTCTGGGGGGAACCGGGGATGGCAGGGGTCCATTGCTGTTCTAGCTTCTTAATTTTTATTGCGGTCAATCCAAATCACAAGGATGAACTGTGCATGCCCATTCCCATACAATCCACTGAGCACAACGGACATACTCCTTAACTTGTGATGGCCTTGTATCAAATTAAATACCTTGGCAAAGAGAGGGGCCCATGTGTTAATTTACTGGCCAGTAGATGAAATGACTTAAAAATATAGAAAACCAAGCAGCTTTCATACCTTGAATGCTGAGGAATGCAACTGTCCCAATGAACTGTGACAACAATGACTCAACTCATGGCTAAACAAACAAAAAACAGCAGCTCTTATATTTTGCTTTTGTATAGGCAGAGGAAGAATTTTAACCCACATAAACATTACCCAGATAGTTAAAAAAGTGGAATATCCTGAAAGAATATTGAACTAAATTGTGTACATTAAAATCACCTTAGGGAACAGAACTCTGTTTTGCTAAGGATATGGATTTTACGTGCAACAAGGAGATAGTTGATGCCCTGAGGAGCTTATGATCTATGTAAATTCAAAGCTACTGGAGCAGAAAGCAGAGTATGGCATTCTAAAGCATTTCAGCGTGTGCATCTGTAAAACAAATTTATTGCTCATAGGACATCCAAGTCAATATGCATATTTTATGAAGTTATTCTTGAACATTACACAGGTATATGCCACTCCATTCAGCAAACTTACCAAGAAAATGTTGGGCTATTTTAACCCTTACTATACTAAGGTCAGATTTAAGAATTATGTCTGAATGTTTAGGGGATTGCTTTAGTTTCCCCAGGACTGTGACTTTTTGATTGAATACAACCACTACACACCCTTTTAAACATTCATGAAAATAAAATGTGTTTCAAACTGCAATATACTTTTCCTTACACGATATGACAGAGTAATATGTATGGCACTTTCCTCATTTGCACTGCATTGTTCCACTAAACTAATCCAGCCAATGACCTGTACAAACTATTCACTGTTATCTATGATTAAAAGAATTCTTTGTAACCGTGTTGCTTTCTCACATGTTTTATAGCTGGGTGGCTAATTCACTCAACAGGAACAAACTTCTAGGGCTGGTTCTCACCCAGAGCCAGTTCACACATGTTTGCTCATCCATTTTTGACCAGCATCAAGTGATGTGTGAAGTGAAATCGGTCATCACAAATTGATTTCTATGGATCAAGAATTGCCAAATTAATAACAATACTTTTTCATGGTGATGGTTCACATGTTTGTCTGAGAGTCATCTAGTGATGATGAGACATCAAGCAATAAGCATGCAAGACTACATTAGCCTTGAGTCAAACACACACAAAATAGTTGCCACCAGTTCACTGAGGAGTAAATGGATTTCACAGCCACTGGGTTAGAGAGGCTTCAAAAACAGTTGGACTCAGGCCCCCTTCTTATGTTACTAGAGCAGCACAGGAGTCACTTCTCTGTGGCTTCTTTTTATACCACCTGGTAATTTCTGGAAGTTAGAATCACAAGGGAATGAACCTGTTGTTGGTACAGCTCCTTTCATCTAATGGTTGACCAGGTAGGGGAGTGATGATCAAGTGGAAAGAACCTGTGCCAGTTGACCATGTCCCTGTAGTCCTGGCTTTCAAATGTTTCAGGAGTGTAGCAGATAGGACCAACAGGTAAGTGGTTCCCACACCATAGTAATTTAACATGGTGTACTGCTGAGTACTGTGTCAACATCATTTTCTTACATGATGGCTCTCAGTGAAATTGGCAGGACATAGATGTGATAGCAGCAGCACTCAACCCGAATCCTGATGATCCCTTCAAAAATGGGTGGTGGGTTGACTTTAGGAGGTCCAGTTATCTTCTCCTAGAATTTAGGGGCATTACTGAAATTGATGTCAGTGTTATATAAACATTAATTAAGAACCTAGATACACATTGAAAATTAATGATATGGAATGCCGATTGGAAGCAATGGATGCAGCAGCAATATCAGTTTGAAAATAGATCCTATTGCTATTTGCATATTCCATTAAATAACTATGAAGTTATACAATAGAGTTACATTTTTGGAACAGAGAGGAAGGAAGAAGGTGTGGAATAATGAAAAAGACATTAAGCAGAGTGAGTAAAATGGTAAAATAACAGAGAGGAGACTACAGGGATTGGGTGCAGCTTTGTCATAGGACAAATCATATCAGTTTTATAAGGAATAGAATTTTCATCATTTTACAGAAAATGGAATATACCCTAACTATAGACCCATTCCATAGCTCTATAATACTGCTGGCAGTTTGCACTAGTGGCTGCCTTTGACCATAACTCTTAGGTCTTCTTGAACTCCTTGTAATAGCAGACAATATCACTATTACAGTGTGCTACTTTATTGAAAGTCAAACATAATGTGATCACACCGCCTCCTTATTAGCAGTGCTTCCAAGATTGTTGTCAACATTTTTTTTCTTGTAACAGAGTTAAAAGAGGTTATCATGAATATTCAAATATAATTCAGCTTTCCTCTCAAGAGCTAGTAAAGGTCAGGATCTTTTAAGTGAGATGGGAATGGAATCATAGACTTAAAACAAGAGCTTGCCTTTTTTTACAGTCTAAGGAATACGCCATAAGCCTCCAGGTGCCCTCCATATGTTTTATACTTCAACTCCCATCAGCCCCAGCCAGCATGGCCAATGGTCAGGAATGCTGGGAGTTCTCATCTACAACATCTGGAGGGTACCAGGTTGGGGAAGGCTGCCCAAAGCTGCCTTTGCAAACATTAATGGACATAAAACATCCCCTATGTCAGTGATGGCGAACCTATGGCACGCGTGCCACAGCTGGCACACAGGGACCTCTCTGTGGGCACTCAAGCCATTGGTTGCCAGATTGCAAAAAGACCGTCCCCTTCTGCATTCAGCGTTGGGTTTCCATAGTAACTCCTTGTGGCGGAGTGACAGGCAGAAGCCCAGGGAGGGGCCAAGCTGAACATTCCAGAGGCTCTGATTGGCTGAGGCCGAGAGCATAGAACCCCAGGGAGTTGACAGTTAAGGGAGTTGGTTGTCAGTTGAGGAAGAGAGTGGGTTGGAGTGAGAGAGGGAGTGGAAGGTTAATAGCGTAGGTAGGGAAAGGTGGTACTGAAGAGAAGAGTTCAGACAGGAAATCTAGTACTAAGTTGTGAGAAAGCAAACGTGAAGGTGTTAGTGTAGAACAATTCACAGGAGTCTCCACTTAGGGAGTGAAGGACCTTCTGTCTGAGGAAGAAGGAGAAACTCTGGACTAGTGTGAGGGACAGTTAAGTTCCCTGGTCTGATACTGTAACTTTCAAGTAACCAAGCCAAATTGATACAAAGAGCACTGTATAACATCTGCCTGCCTTTAACCTGAATCTAAGCAAAGAACAAGTTTGAATGTAACTGTTGAAAATTCCAAATTATCTGTTCCTGAGTTGAATATCAGTTTAGAGACTTTGTTAGAACAATAAATCAACCTTTTTATTCAAAGTTCTACTCACTCAAAGTTCTAATTCTCCAGAGTCTGACTGGTGACAGGAAAGTAAGAAGTGAATTAACGGAGGGGCACCCTACTTCAAGTAATCAAATAAAACAAACAAACGTGGATGAACAGCTACATATAAGACCTAAGACACATAATCAGCTAACGCAACTTTAAAAGACAACTTAAAGTCTGAAGTTACCAATACAAGGTGAGAGCGAAGTACACATCGAGGGTGTGGGCTTTGGAGCGAGGGGTCCCGTCCGCTACACTCCTCTCCACTCATTCCTCGCTGGCCTCCACAGGCAGGCACACTCCAACATCTCCACCCCCAGAAACTGACTGTGCAGGCACCCAGCCCTCCTTCTAACTGAACAGACAGCTCAGAAGCACAGTGCGCACAGTGCGCCCGAATCTTTGTGCGCCCGGTGAAGAGCCATGCCCTGAGACAGAGCAGGGCGCGATTAGCTAGTTCCCCCTCCTCCTTCCTGCCAAATTTAAGGCACTTTGAAATAAATAAGTTGGTTTTGTGTTGCAGTTTGGGCACTCGGGCTCAAAAAGGTTCGCCATCACTGCCCTATGTTAAGTTTGTTGAATACTCTGCTCATAAGGCTATGCAGTGTGCAACATTTTGGACACAGAAGCTTCTGTTCAGTTAAAGAATAGAACGCAGATATCAGATATCAGGAATAAATAATCAGTTCTCACAACAGAGAGTAGTAAACAGTGGGGTCCCACAAGGATCTGTATTGGGTGCTTTTTAACTTAGGGGTGAGCAGTGAGCTGGCCTTGTTTGTTGATGACACTAAATTATTTATTTAATTATTTAGGGTGGTTAAAACAAAAAGGGGCAGCAAAAGGCATCTCTCCATACTGAGGGAACAGGCATTAAAATGCAGTTCAGTGAAAACATCGACCCAGCATGCAGCTGCTGTGAAAGAGACATGTTCCATGTTAGGGATCAAAAGGAATTAGAAATACAACTGTCAATAAAATAATGCCTTTATACAAATCTATGGTGTGACCACCATAGATCTCACCTTGGCAGGGCCGGTGCTACCATTAGGCCAACTAGGCAGCTGCCTAGGGCGCAGGGCTAAAGGGGGTGCCAGGAACACCTTGGGGGAAAATACAGCGCTCTCAAGTGGGAAGGGGGGCGCTAAATATCTGATCTTGCCTAGGGCACCAAACTGCCTTGCACCGGTCCTGCACCTTGGAATAGTACAACTTGGAATAGTGTGTACAGTTCTGGTCACCACACCTCAGAAAGAATATTGTAAAGCTGGAAAAGTTGTACAAAAGGACAGCCCAGATCATGGGGCTGGAACAATGTCCTATGAGGAAAGGTTACAACTTTTGGGGTTCTTTAACTTAGAAAAAAGCTAATGGGGGACTTGATGGAGGTGTATAAAATTATGCATAGCGCAGAAAAAGTGGATAGGGAGAAGTTTTTCTCCCTCTCCCATAATACTAGAACCCAGGGTCATCCAATCAAACTGAATGGCAGAAGATTCAGGACAGATAAAAGGAAGGACTTCTTCACACAGCACATACGGTAGCTAAACTTTGGAATTTGCTTCTACAGGATATAGTGATGGCCGCCAGCTTGGATAGCTTTAAAAGGAGATTAGACAAATTCATGGAGGATAAGGCTATCATCACAGTTGTGATGGCCATACATATCAGTATCAGAGGCAGTACGCCTCTCAGTACCAGTTGCTATTGCACACATGTCCTGCTTGTGGACTTCCCATAGGCATCTGGTTGGCTACTGTAGGAAGAGAATGCTGGACTAAATAGGACTTCCACCTGACCCAGCAAGGCTCTTCTTATGTTCTTAAGATTTTTTGGTTAAAGCATCTCAAATGCATAGGTACCATCCATTTCAGTGACTCAGGTCTGTGATGCTACCAGATGAAACTTGAAACAATGGTCAAGTACAGCAACCAATGACACACAAGCCACACAGACAGATCTCTGTCCTTTTCTCTAACCTAAAACTCACCCAAGACTTCAGTTGATATTTGAGAGCTCTTCAAATCACTTACTATAACAACTTGATTGAAATGGAGGAGGCTTTTCTGGGAGAGACCAGCTGAAGACTGAAATCTCTGTACAAACACGAAGTGTGAAAAATGGCTCAGAGCTCCAAATGGGCTGAAATCAGAAATATATCAGGTGCCCCCATCACTGCCCTCTGTGTTACCAGTGCTGTTCTGTTTCTACTAACCAGACATCTGTTTTGTGAGGTTGATACTGGAATCATGTAAAGATGCCTAGGAAGCACCTGCCAACCACTTGCATAGAATTTGATAAAGTGGTTCAAACACACATAGGGCGGGGGGGGGGGAGAGAAAGGAGGGGAAAAAACAGCCCAAAGCTGTCCAGCAACAAAGGGCCACTGCTTAGTAATAAAGGGAATATCACATAAACAATATCAAAGGGGGTGTCATATATGCTGACATCCATGTACAGTAATACCTTGGATTGCAAGTAACTTGGTTTGAGAGCATTTTGCAAGACAAGCAAATTTTTAAATTATTATTATTATTATTATTATTATTATTATTATTATTTTGACTTGATATACAAGCGATGTCTTGCAATACAAGTACTGTAGAATGGCTTAAATTAAAAATCTCTGTACACATTTTTTGGGGGGAATTTCGTTTTGATATAAGAGTGTTTTGGATTACAAGCACATTTCTGGAACCAATTATGCTCTCAATCCAAGGCATGACTGTAATTTAAAAGCATGCCCATGACAAGGAAGTCTTTTGAGATTTTAAAAAACTGTATTAAATTTAGATGGATGGATGGATGGATGGATAGATAGATAGACAGACGATATATAGAATTAAAAATAGGGCCAGTGCCAGCCTTTGGTGGGCCCTTGGCATGCTGCCACTGATGGGCCCTACCTGGAACCAAGCTAGACCCTCCAGCCAGGTGCTGCTACTTGCCTCTGCAAGTCACTCCCTGTTCTGGAAGGGTTATTTACCCAGAGAGCAATGGCTCACCTTTCAGATTGGATGAAGCTGCTCAGTTTCATTCCACAATGCACAGTCCTTATCCTAAATCCCCCAAAATGCAATGCCTGATATTGACATTGTGCATTGTATTATGGGAGATCTAAGGGGGAGGACACCCAGTGTCACATGGCTCTGGAGCCCAGGGTCCCATTCAAGCGCTAACTCGCTAGCTGAATAAATGTATTTGAGGGGAGGGGGTAGTGGCTGGCTGCGGGAGCAGGCAGCAGCATCAGACAGGAAACCAAGCTGGTGCTGGCAATGCAGAGTAGGAGTCAATGGTGGGATGACCAGGGTGGTGGAATAGGCCCTTCTGAGCCCTGTGGCCTTCAACAGGTGCCTGACCATGCCAAACTCTGATGCCAGGCCTGATATTTAAGATGGTGCTTTCTTTTATAAAAATTCTCTGACATGTAATAGTAGTAAGAACATGCACGTCAAATACTAAAGGATTCTCCTTAGTTTGTCATGACTGTGAAATAATGTTTTCAAACTAAGCATATCAAAAGAGAAACAACAAAATGTATGTATGTATGTATTATTTAAAATATTTATGGGCCATTCGTCAGCAATGCTTTCAGAGGAGCTTCAATAAAATCACAATTAAAAAAAAAAAAAGATTATGATAAACACAATAAAACAAGACAAGGCAGAGCAACAAATGAACAAAATAAAATAAAATGCCAGCAGAAAAGCTCATCAGACACTTAAAAGGCACAGTCAATTAAAAGATTTTCACCTGGTGCTGAATAGAAAACAAGGACGGTAGCATTGCTCAGGGGAGGGAATTCCAGAGACAGGATGCCACAACAGAAAAGGCCCTATATCCTGCCATATCCATCTCACCTCCAAAGGTGGTGGGACCTGGAGCAGGGCCTCAGAGGCTGATCTTAACACCCAAGCAGGTTCATACAGGAACAGGCAGTCCTTCAAGTAAATGATTTGGTTCATAGATCTCTTCTATCAATTCCAGTATCTTGCAACTAGATGGAAGTTCAGAAGGCCCATTATGATAGTCATGACCCCCAAACCCATCCCTCTGCACTGCCCAGAGGAGGACCCAGATATTTATTTATTTGGGTTTTTTAATTAAATTTCTATACTGCCCAATAGCTGAAGCCATCTGGGAGGATCACAAGTATTAAAGCCATAAAATACAACATAAGATATACTATCAAACTTTAAAAGTTTAAAACTACAGTATAAAATAGAAGTAAAAACCAAAATAAAACCTAGCAGCAATGCAAAGATTTAAAATATAGTAACAGATTTAAAACACCAGAAATTGAAAGACTAAAATGCCTGGGAAAATAGGAAGGTCTTCAGCTGCTGGAAGGAGTACAATGTAGGCAACCAGGCAAGCCTCTCCAGGAAGCTCTGTGCCAGAAGGAATACAAGGTAGGCACTAGGTGAGCCTCTCCAGGAAGCTCATTCCACAACTGGGGTGCCACAACTGAAAAGCCCTCTTCTTAGTAGCCACCCACCTCACTTTCTTTGGCAGGGGATCCCGGAGAAGGACCAATTGAGGAAGAGATTAGAGGCTACTCCACTCAGAGGGATCCTTCAGCACTTTCTTCCATGCCCTCCTAGCCTGTGCATGTGGCCCTTCCACCTTTCTTGGACTCTAAGAACAAGTCCCCAGTAGGGTTTTCTTCTCCTTCACCCCGTAGAAGCCAGTGGTTACAGAACTGGACAAGGGCCCTTTAAAGTGCACAGACAGCAATTCCAGGGATGCAGGGCCAACTTCAGAACAGGCTTCGGCTCTTTACTGAGAGAACATCCCTCCATTACCTACAATGGGGGAGGGGGTGTCTTTCTGCGGTCCTGATAAGGCCTACTGGAAATCTGAGTGTATTTTGCTAAGTCAAGCTACATTCTGCTGAACCTAACTTTACCTGCCTAGTGAGACTTTATCTGACATGACCTTACCGATAGAGACTTAACATGATGTGAGCTTGTCTGAGTAAGTTTGCTACTGCTTCCCCTGTGAGCCCCAAGTGCCAGTGGAACTTTCTACAAACTGACATTTTCTAGGTGATATAAACAGGGGGAGCTTTTTTTTTTTTTCAATTTTGATGAATTTTAAACATCATAAAGTACATGAGATGCATTACAAATAGATACGTGTTTTCGAAACCCAATATTCAAAGGATTTTTTTTAAATGACAATTTTATTGCTTTTAATATGGCAAAGTTAAGCACATTAAGTCCCTTTTTAAGTCAAGCTAAGCATGTGCTTAAACTTTTCCATCGGAATCAATGGGACATAAATTGCTTGACGTTAGCTGGATCATGCACCATGCCAGCAAGTACAACTTCCACTTCCTTAAAAGAGGATGGATTTTTATAAAAATACAGTGGCAGATAAAGTATGGTTTAAGGCTCCAGTATTAAAATATGTAGATAACACTTGCTGTTAACACTTGCCTTAGGTAACAGAGAAGAGTTTTTCTTTCTAGCTTTAACTACATGAAAATACCAGAATTTGCATTTATATGATAGAGAAATAGTTTCATTTTGCCAGTTCCTTCTCTCCTCTGAAGCTTCAAAAGGAAAGTGTGAAAATATACTTCCCACGCTCGAGGTAACACAGTCCACTCTTCAAAAACATCCTGCCCATGATAGACACATTCACCTCACTGCTGCTTGGATAGACAGGGTGCTCTGAAGAAGCAAGTAGCGGAGTATGGAAAAAAACGAACTCTAAAATCTAAGGACTGCAACCCTCTCAACACGTTACACGTCTCCTTCAGAAGATAAATGTTATTGGCAGGCCACAGCCTGATGGCACTGCAAAGGGTGACAACCATAATCCCATGAAGGCTGGGTACCATATGTGTCAGCAAGAAGTACTATGCATCCTTAGGCTTTGCACAGTAGACAGATAATATCATCAGAATGCCACAATAGATCATAATGTGTTTCCTAGTACAGTCATGCCTTGGATTGAGAGCATAATTCATTCCGGAAATGTGCTTGTAATCCAAAACACTCTTATATCAAAATGAAATTCCCCCAAAAAAATTTCTACAGAGATTTTTAATTTAAGCCATACTACAGTACTTGTATTGCAAGCCGTCGCTTGTATACCAAGTCAAAATAAAATAAATAAATATTTAAAATTTGCTTGTCTTACAAAACGCTCTCAAACCAAGTTACTTGCAATCCAAGGTATTACTGTAGTGCCACAGAAAAGAGGCATAAATCTATCTTAGGCTTGTGTTGAATGTTACGCTGAACTGACTGAAGCAATGGGTGATGGAGGTATGACTCATAGCTCCATCACCCATTGCTTCAGTCAGTTCAGTGTAACATTCAACCAGGGCCGGCGCTACCGCTAGGCCAACTAGGCTGTTGCCTAGGGCGCGTAGCGTAAGAGGGCGCAGAACGCTGCGCTCCTCTTCGCTGCCGGCGCGCTCCTGCCCTCCCGCCCGCCTCTCCGAGAAAGCCAGGTCAGTGCGCCCGGAGTAGTGGTGGGGCCGAGCCTGGGCGCCTCCCCCCAACCTTGCCTCGCCTCCGCGCCGCCTCCCACCTCGCATCGCCTCGCCGCCGCCTCCCCCCCACCTCGCCTCGCTTCGCCTCTGCGCTGCCTCCCCCCCGCGCCGCCTCCCCCCACCTCGCCTCACTTCGCCTCTGCGCTGCCTCCCCCCCACGCCGCCTCCCCCCACCTCACCTCGCTTCGCCTCTGCGCCGCCTCCCCCCCACTTCGCCTCGCTTCGCCTCCCCCCCCGCGCCGCCTCCCCCCCTCGCTTTGCCTCGCCTCGCCTCTACTCCGCGCTGCCTCCCCCCCCGACACCGACCTTCTCCGTGCTGTTTCCGGAGCCCCGCCCGCGCTCTGTTTTGGCGGGAAGAACCAGGGCAACAGGGCTTAAACAGCCCTGTTGCTCTGGTTTCCCCCGGCCAAAAACAGAGCGCGGGGGTCCCTTTTCGGAGGAGGCGTGGGAAGGTAGGTGGGGAGCGGCAGCGGCAGCGGCAGCGTGCGGGGGGGGTGTCCGGTGGCGGCGGGGGGGGCGGGAGGTTGCAGAGCAGGGCTGCTTTCCGGAGCCCCCCCCCCCACGGCACGAGAGGGGGGCGCTAAATATAGTTTAGCCTAGGGCGCCAAACTGCCCTGCACAGGTCCTGCATTCAACACAAGCCCAAGTGACATCTTTATGAATCTTGTGTAGAAAACAAACTAGAAATTCAACTTCAAGTATCACCTTCTGTGATCAGATGTTGATGCAGGCTATTGTGATCTCACTGCAGAGGAGATGTACAAGACAATCAGTTCTTCAGGCCAGTTCAGACATGTGGCAGCCTCCACAGAAGCACCTTTGGAGTGCCATCATCATCAGGCAATCACTCGTGACCGAGTAAGATTGTCTTCCAGGATAAAAGGAGGAAATTCTAAAGAAGATTGTGTAGACTCTAGCGATGGGTCCGTAAGTGACTGTGGAGGCCAATTCTAGATCCACACAGCTTCCCACAGTGAGGACACAGGTTACCAGATGGAACATGGTCCTGTAAAGTGCACAGAACTGCCAAACTTGAGGCTAGACCAGGTAAGCATGAGGGTGCTGTTTGTGTGAAGGTGCATGGTCTATAGGTGAATAATACCACAATTTCTTTGGTGCTTTTTCAAGCTTCCACACTCAGAAGAATTGGGGTGTTTTGAGCGTACATCGGTCCTGTAGCTAGGGGGGTTGCCCTCCCTAAATTTTCTCTGCCCCCCCTTTTAACAAACAAATAATAAAATTTATTATGGAAATTGTAGAAAACCAACAGGAACGCCTTTGTTTTTCTCCTTAAAAGGTACAGATGCTATTCTTTGGGGGCAGTGCCATGGTGGAATCTGCCTACCATGAAAAATCATGTGACAGAGGCCAGGAGGCAGAGATGAAGATGGAGGGCAGCAAGGAAGATTGACACACCTGGTCAATTTGTTCTTATGTATCTAAATTCACCAATCTGGGACTCAGAAGATAGAAGAATTTTCCTACCTGACCAGTGAGCTAGCAGACAAACACCAACTCTGTGGCTATGATATCCATTCAAGAGCAATCATCGCAGCAGGGAGGCAGGATTCGGGAGTCTCTGCTTGCTAGCCCAAGGAAGGAGTTGATTAACTGAAGCAGCAGCACATACAGCAGGTTGCCTGCTAAGCAAATGGTGCTTCATTCATTCATAACTGTTGGCTGCATTTTTATGCCTTGTGGCAGGTGCATGGGAGGGATTGAGTTATATTTTCCCCTGGCTGGGGGTAATGCAAATCCCCAGTTCACACACACACACCCCAAAAAATAGGAGTTAAATTTAAAAAAAACAGCTTACAATTTTGTCTTAAAAAGACCTACAGACCAGATAAACTGACCCCACTATTTTTTTATTCCCTACCCGCCCGCCCCCGCCATGAATATTTAGGCTGTCTACAGGCTTGGTGTAGATAAACCACATGGAAAAACAGGTTCACATAAATGAAACCTACACATAAGCCCAGCCTAGCCACAAGCCCAGAAGCATGCTTGCGCACCCCTGAGTTGCTCACATGAGGCATGCTGCATGGTTGACTCAATCTTTCCTCTGCCCACCTCTGTGTAATTTCCCAAACTACCCTACTTTTTGGGCAGATAGCAGATAGTATCACTTCAAATATGTATGTCTGCCAAATGTTCTTATATAGAAAGAATCCATAACCTATTTAGTTTTTTATAGGATTACAATAGTGAACAAGGTATAGATTTCAACCAGAAAGCCATATAAACTCCTATTTTTTTCCTGCAACTGCAAGAACTTGGTTAAAAACAATTCATTTGTGTCAGGATATTATCTGATAGCACAGTGCAACTCTATAAATGATTCTAAAGCTGGAAGCAAAAACTACCCCCAAAAAAGGAACTTTTAAATTTAGTTTAAAGGTCAGTCTTTGGAGAGTGAAGTTTCCAGTCTGGATTTTACTTATTCATTCATGTATTCATTTAAAATATTTACATCCTGTCGTTCTCCCTGACAACAGGCCTCCAAGGCAGCTGACAATTAGTGAAAATTAATTCATAATAAACATAAGATTCATTTTTAAAGGCAGTGGTGACTTATGAAGGCTTTCAGGGAGGGGGGGCTGGGATGAAAATAGAAAATGTCTGTTCCCCAGGTCTGAAATGTTGCTGCTGCTGTGGCTGTTTCACCCACTGCTTTTTGAAGGGTCAATAGCTGCCTTGCACAATGAGCTCTGTATATGGTTTGGTACCTGCAGATATGGAGCATCTCTTCACCCAGTCACTGAGCTAGGAGCTCCCGGCTCTTCTTGGTGGCAGGCAGCTTGATAAAGGTTCAGGGAGGGCAATGATGGAGAATATCTACTCCCCAGGCCTTAGCCTTCTGTTGTTGATACTGAAGGTGAATTATACTGTAAATACAAAGCAAAACACTTGTAATATTTTCTGAATAATTCTAGTGTTATGCTCCTGCACCCCACTTCTGAGAGGTGAGGAGTTTCAGGGGCTCCAGCACCTACTCAGGCTTCAGTTTCCTGTGGACACTGGAGGCTTGTAGCATTTCTTTCATGAAAGGTTTATTTGCATTGAGCTCAAGATGAGGGTCCACAACACAACAACGTTCCCAGTCCAACAGATCTCCGCCTCCCCCTCAGCTGCCTAGGGATTTTTCTCCAGCGATCCCAAGTCAGCTCTCTTCTCCCTCTTCTATTCAAACTCTCCAACCTGACTTCCTTCTACACCCCCCCACCACCCATTCTACCAAGCCTAGTAGAACAAAAGCGACCATTTCAAGAGCTACAGAGTGGGGGGGGGGAGGGGAAATCCTGAATCACTTTGTGATCAGAGGCACAGAGTTGTAAGGGACCCCTGAAAGGTAATCTAGACTGACCCCAAGCACAGTACAGATATAGCATGTATCTGTACTGTACTACAAGGTCACTGTGCTAGGGTGGCCGGTTATGAATAATCAGAAAAGATGAAATACATCATCAAAAAAAGAGGTCACCAATTTACATTAAAATTGCATATGCTAATTTATATGTATAGATGCAAATTTAGAAATAATTATTATAATTTAAATAATGAGAGTCAGTGCATCTCACCATAGTGTGGAAGATTGTGACCAAGTGACCCATGTGCCTGCCTGCTCAGTCTGCTGTCCATGTGCTCTTTGTTGATGGGCAACTTCAAGGCCCAGCTCTTCCTCCTGATGATTCTTTATCTTTAAACCGGATTTGGACTGGACAGCCCTTCAAACGGAGAGGACACTCCCAAACAAATCAGACTTTCCTCTTTTACAGAGAATGGCCACATGGGCTCCTGCTATTAGCATGGCCACTTAGCCATCACCAAAAAAGAGGACACAGATTTGCATAACATTTTTATGTGCTAATGTATATGTATAGATGCAAGCTTAGAAATAATGACTAGAATTTAACTAGAAATACAACACGTCTGACCATGGGAAGACTGTGACCAGGTGACCTGTGTGCCTGCTTGTTCTGCTGTTGTCCAGGTCATTAATTCTTGCTGGGCAATTTCAAGGCCCCTATGCTCCCTCCCTTCTTATGGTTCTTGATCTTTAAACCGGCTTTGGACTGGACAGCCCTTCAAATAGAGGACACCATCAAATAGAGGACTGTCCCCTGACAGCCCTTCAAATACAGGATTGTCCTCTGCAAAGTAGGACACTTGGTCATGCTGCCCCCAAAATAAAAGTGTGCACATTCTTAGAGTATAAGACTTTTAAACTTGAATACAATAATAGCTAATGCTGTGTTGCAGGGACCTTAAAAGCCACATTGGCCAGAAGGTTTTCTCTTTTTTTTTTTTAAAGCAAGAGAGATAAAGAGGGCCTCAAGCCTCATAAAGGCTGTACAAAGAAGCACATTGGCAAGTCTCTATAGTAGTAATCAAGGCAATATAGATGCTCATTTGAGGCGAAAGCAATTTGGTTTTGGGATTACTGAAGTCCCACAATTTTCTAACACCTTAAAAGTTTCTCCCCCCCTTTTTTAACTAAAAGGGGGGTTCTTAAACTGTCATTTGGTAGATGCAAACCACCTCAATCAGAACCACTAATTGCTCCTAAAAGAAATTATTTGGTAGAAGTCTCTCTCTGGATTTGTTGCTAAAAGCTTAATGATTCATTTTTTTTGGTGTGCATCTGTTTTAATGAAGTTGCACCAAGAGCATATAAAAACTTATGGCATGTATAGAACATCTTTCTCTGTGGTTAACAAATTCCAGAGATTCAGCAGGTCCAAAGGCACTAAGGTTCAATTAAATGATTTTGCAAAATGAACTGCTTAGTGTGAAGCTGCCCACGGCAAGTAGGAGCTGGATGACCCAAACATCTGCTGAGGCACCAGTGCCCCCCTCTCCCACCAGTTTCATCACTGCTCACCAGCCGCATTCAGAGCCAATAGCTGGAGAGCCTCAAACACAGAGAGAGATGTCCAATCTTTTCTGTGCAGTCAGTGCCTTGATCATATATTGCCTGGCCTGTGTATACTGTATGTTGGCTTTTGGAGGGCAGGGGTTAGTTTTTGTTATTAGAGATTCTCCAACCATCAGGCCTTCACATCAGAGGTGCCCTGACTACACAAACAGCTCAAGCAATTGCCTGGGAAAGTTGAGGGGTGGCCATAGGGCTCCAGTACATTACAAGTATGCATATCCCATCCCATTCTCCCTCCCACCCTGTTTTCCATCTCCCCTCTCGCCAATAATCACCCAGCTTTCTGTGGCCACTCAATAGTGCTGGCTCCAGGTTTTTGAGGGCCCTTCGGCAAGACACCCTCAATGGGCCCCCTCCCTCAGTGAGTCTACCTTCTTACTGCCGCTGTCACCAGCTTTGCTATTGTTCCTCACCCTCCGTCTCATCATTGCTACCACTTGCTTGCTTGACAGGCAGAGAGCCAGTGAACAAGAAGGCAATGACACCTCCTCCTCCTTCTGACCACCACCATTGTCTGGGCCAGAGCAAGAGGCAGGCAAACAAAAAAGTTGCCATGGTGAAGAAGAGGAGTAAAGACCAGGGGGCTCTTGTCAGTGGTCCCCTGCTGGGGTGTGGGCCCTCGGCAGGTGCCCGAGCATGCCTACCCTTGACAGTGGCCCTGCCACTCAGTCCCGGTGGGCTTGGTTCTTTGGAGTGGTGTCTCCTGTTACAAAAGTTGTGTGTGCTTCTGCAAACCTTGGGGTTCCTCCAAGCCTGCTGATATCTCCATCTTGTGCGTAGATGGTTCCTTCTGAGAATGAGTTCACTATTATAGCATGAACATACAATGTGTGAACAGGACTTGTAAAGCAGGGCTGTCTATACTACTCAAGGTAACTCTTTAATGGTCTCCTTAAAGGCATGGAGCTTCTGAGAAGACAAAGACCATACACTCACTCAGTATTAAGAAAACATAAAACATTCTGAGGGGTACTAGGGCACTTTGAATCTGACCTGCAAGTTCTCAAAAGTCAAGATGCGACCACCAGAATAAATAAGTAAATGGAAACTTTAACTGGGCATCCATATTGGACAGTAATAGATAGGTGATTGATCATTGATAGATAAATAGATTAGATAAATAAGATCAAACCCCCAAAGACAAATAAATAAATAAATAAATAAATAAATAAAAGCAAGCCTCCAAAGACAAGTGTACGTGCAACAGAGAAAATAAATCCAATGAATCTTCAGCTGTTTGCTCCTGTTTGCTTCTATTCCAAAACCAGTTACATGATGCTAACCTATACATTTTCATATATTAATGCAAGAGCAATTATTCTAGCCTCTCAATCCACACATGCATGTGCATTACTTATATCTCATCACTCGACATCCCT
Source organism: Shinisaurus crocodilurus (assembly GCA_021292165.1). Lineage (NCBI taxonomy): Eukaryota > Metazoa > Chordata > Lepidosauria > Squamata > Shinisauridae > Shinisaurus > Shinisaurus crocodilurus. The sequence continues at coordinate 92,245,521 of CM037878.1, read as the reverse complement.
CAGCGAAATATGTGAACTGCCCCCACTGCAAAGTAATGTGAAATGCTATGAAAAATGTCTGTCAGTAGCATTTGATCTGTGATGGCTGGATTCAAGTGGGGATGTTCTGCCAACTCACATTTGACTGTGGAGCTAGAAGGGGGGAAAGTTAACATACTGTCATCCCTTGAAGTTATTCCCAGTTACTTTGTGAACACTTTGAGTGTTTTTGGCCTGTTATGTTAAACCCTTCTCCTGTTCCCAGGCACAGAGACTCCGTTTGTTCATGATATCCTGGCTTGTTGGTTTAATGGCCTGGGACATCAAACAGGGTAACATCTACACCCACGCATTCAGGGGAAATCTCAAAAATAAGACAGGGACAAGAACAAAAATATATTATTTCCAAGTACATTGTGTTTTACACTTAATTAGCTTAGCCACTAGTCTCAGACCATACCCATGTTTGAACAAGTTGTCCAACTCCTTTTCAGTTCTGAACATGATGTCCTGTGTTAATAGTCACTCGTCGTTATTGTATGCTTGCATACAACTGTTGATATGAACTCCTTTCCAAGTCATGTTGTTAGTATATTTAAAAACAAACAATTTGCTCATTTAATCAGTGCCAGCTCCAGGTTTTTGAGTGCCTTTGGGCAAGACATTCGCAATAGTCCCTGCTCCCTCAGTGTGTCAACCTTCTCACAACCATAGTCACCCAGCTGCTATTTCTCCTTATTGCTTGCTTGCTTGACAGACAAAGCAAATAGGCAGTGGCATCTACTGCTCCTCCTTCTCACCACCACCATTATCTGGACCAGAGCAAAAGGCAGGTAAACAAACAGGATTGCAATGGTGAAGGGGAGGAGCAAGTCCAGTGGGCCTCTGCTGGGGTGTGGGCCCTTAACAGCTGCCCAACCATGCCTATCCATAATGCCCAACCCTACAAATACTCTAGCTTGACTAGTAAAATATAGCATGTGATGTGATGTCATCAAGTTGATTCTAGTTTCCGCATTCTTGCTACACTTCATTGACTGACACTTGAAGGGGCAAGAAACTTGTAACATGATGACATCATATTATCATTTATTAAATGTTACTGGAGAGACCAGGGAAGGAGAAGGTCTGCTGGTTTCAGCTGCAGCAACACATTCTTCCTATCATCTGGTTCCACCCTGTCTCAAACCTCTAAACCAGGGCTCTCCAACCTTGGGTCCCCAGATGTTGCTGGCCTACAGCTCCCAGCATACCCAGCCAGCATGGCTAATGACAAGGGGTTCTGGGAGCTGTAGTCCAGCAACATCTGGGGACCCAAGGTTGGAGAGCCCTGCTCTAAACCATGGGGAAAGAGTCAAGAATTGTGTCTAATTTATAAATCACAGGCTTTGCTGTGAAAAATAACTTTTTCCTGAAGGAGTCCCATTGAAAACTGTGACACGGCTGTAGACTGTGCGATTCAATTACTGTTGCCTTTTTCAATTAGACCAGGAAATCTACTTTTAGATATCTTTGTAATAATAATACTCAAGTTTGCAAAATCACTTACATAATCCTTTAATGTTTTTAGAGTGATAATATTCTTGCCTGACTACACTATGCTACATTATAATCAATGGGAGTTAAGCACATGGGAAGAGCAGAGGTTAAATATCTAAATTACATGTAACCCAGTGATGAACTGCTCAGGCAACAGACTTGATGATCTTTGCCAGAGCTTCCATTCATATGAGCACTCTAGAAAGTCAATACCTGTACAGTGAGAATAGAATGAATGGATAATCAAATTACAAATTGCTGAAGGGTCAAAACGTTAACCTAGTAGAAAGTGTTATTTCAGAAAATCAAATCCTCAGTCCTCAATAGGGAAACACTCAATTGAAATAGAAAACATATTCATTAGGTGTGAATACAAAATGGTGCTGTTTGCATGACACGACAGCCCACCATGGGTTATTTAACCCACAGTGAGGCTGCAGCATGTGTGGGGCATGTGTGGTCATCATTTTGAATACATAGCCCCCACTTGCGGGTTATCATGCCATGTGAACCCAGCAAGCATGGGTTATGGGAGGGATAAACAACTCTCCCATAACCCATGGTCTGTCTTAGGGTTATTTAACCCTATGCTCTCTGGGTTCACACAACACGACAACCCGCAAGCAGGGATTGCATATTCAATCTGGCACTCACTATGTACATGGACCACAATCCAGTAAATCCGTAGCACTTGTCTTTGAGGAAGTGTGTATGCACTTAGGTGGGTTTGTTGTTTTCATTCCAGCAGTTTTCATTTTCATTTCATTTATTCTTCCTGCGGAATGGACAGAAACTCTTCCTGTTCAAAAACAAGGTTTTGAGTTTGGGGAAGGAAACTAAAATGAAAGTTAAAGAACTTAGCAGCATGCATGCATAGAACATTCCCTTGTAGATCTATAAATTAATTGAAACTATCTATATACAGTCATGCCTTGGATTGAGAGCATAATTCGTTCCGGAAACATGCTTGTAATCCAAAACACTCTTATATCAAAATGAAATCCCCCCAAAAAAATTTGTACAGAGATTTTTAATTTAAGCCATACTATAGTACTTGTATTGCAAGACGTCACTTGTATATCAAGTAAAAAAAATATTAAATAAATATTTAAAAATTTGCTTGTCTTGCAAAACGCTCTCAAACCAAGTTACTTGCAATCCAAGGTATTACTGTAGTCTTGTTTTAAACAATGTCCACTACATAGACCATTTTGGCAGTTTTGTGTGAATTTCATAATTAAAAATCATCCTGCATTCTGAGGTACTTTTCCTACCCCAGGCTCACATTTTGTTGTGTAATTTACACATAAGTAGTCCTACCAGCAAGTGCTTTTAAGACATTGTCTAAAACAGGGTAGTAAAAAATATTACCAAATTTCAGCCAACTGCCTTTTACAGTTTTCTTTCTATAAACCAAACATGCCCAGGGAACAAAGTTCCCCAGAAATCTCAATAAGAATACTCTTTATGTAATCTGTTGTTCCCTGAACAACTGAAACAATTATGTGGGAACAAAAGGAGGCCATCCACAGGTCATCTTAGTCTCTTTTGATAGCCAAGAACAATATCAAACACCTCCTTCAGACAGAAAAGAAATCCATTGAGGAAAAGCTTTGTTAGGCTGCTTTAAAGTTTACAGGCCTTTCAGGCTTTTGTAATACAAATTGACTTGTACTAGGCCAGGCTTTTCTTATGCAGATTACCTGGATAAAGGAAAGATTAAGTGTTTAGTTACCTTAAGTAGCTGAAACCTGAAATCCATTCTTATTCTGATCCAAACAGCCTGGGGGAAACATTAAGTCAAACAAAAGCCTTTCATATGCACAATTTGCCTTGCCTGAGACACTTTAGTGTGTGTGGGGGGGGCGGTCTGGCTGGACCTTGAATGCAAGGAATGTTAGGTTTCATAAAAACTCAGGATGAGGGCTTTAAGAAAGATGCTTGGCAGACACAGACTATATCATTTACAAGAACAAAATTGGCAGTGGTTTATGAGCTTATGTTGCTTCAGACTATTTTTGTGGAAGGAGGGAAAATTCACTTCTTTAGAGGGATGGGGCATGAGGGTTAGCTTGTCTAGCTGCACAAGCTTCAAACAGCCCCAGTCAATCAGGGATCAGTCCTGTCAGTGCTGATTTAAGGTGGCCACGGTGCCTTAAGGCACAGTTACAGCAGCAATCAGAGAGGTTATTGCAATAGGTAGTCCCCACTTGCCCTCTCCCCCAAGAGCAGCAAAGGTTGCTGAGATCATCCCAAATGGTGGGGAGAAGGAGATGACCACAGATTATGGACAAGTGGGAAGAAGGTGTGGAACATCCTGGGCAGGAAGGAAAGCAGACTGGGAAATGGAAGGGAAACTGTAGGCCTTGGTAGCAACAGGGTGGGTCACTATCTCCACAGGTAGGTAAGCACGTATGGGGTGTCAGCATATGAGAGCAATCTGTTGTGATATGTATCACATTACCAGCTGTGGCACATTGTTTACAAATGGAAGGGACAGAATGGCGGGGTAAACAGGTTTATTATGTCTCTCTAGAATCTCGTGTTCTCGCAGGGGGTTACTAAAGTGTGAGAGCAATATGAGCTAGTCACATGGTTTGTATGTTCTGATGACGTGTTAACTTGTTTTCTGTCTGAAGCCATTTTAGAGAGAAGCTGAACTGCTTTCTTTGTTCTTCTTCATGGTGATGCTTGCTGGACTTGTTACTGCTACAATGTAACGTCTTTGCTGAGGTGGAGTTAAGCTCAACTTACTCCACTGGATGTAATGCTTGCTATGCATTTATACTCTGCACATGGACTGTAACTAGGAATTGTATACTCTGTAGAACTTTACTTGCTAAGTGAATAAACAGGTAGAATTAGACCTGTGGTGTTACAGTGTTTCCTGATTCCATGGATTAATCTGCAACGGAGAAGCTTTGCTGGTTCACTGGCACACACGCTGAACGCTGCAAGCGGGAGGAGGGAGGTGAGATCTGGAAGATCTGTGTGTGGAACGTACAGGCGTCTGTTGGCACACAGACAAGGATTATAAATCTCCCAACCCGCACACACTCTGCTAAAGTCCAGTTCAAACACAATCCCCTTTAGATCTCCAGCACTTAACCCAAGGGGGCGAGAGGAGGAGGAGGAGGAGGAGGAGCAGCAGCAGCAGCAGCAGTAGCAGCAGCAGCCCCCAAAACAGTATACCACAAAGGGCATTAGTACACTGACTTGTGGGTTCTTAGTTCTAGCAGGAAGAGGAGGAAAGGCCTGAATGGTGGAGAGATTCTGGCCAGTTCAAATGCCTTAGAGAAGACCAAAAAGGTAAGAACTCTGGAAGGAAAGAGGGCAGGCAAATGTCAGCAAGGAAAAAATACATGGACACAATGCCAAGAAATCTCAAAAATCCCCAAACCATTAAATTACTTTCCTCCTGTACATTACTAGACCTGGAGCAACAGCAAGTGGAGGATGAGCAACTAGGACTGTCAGAAGATAGGGCAGCAGCTGTTCCAGTGCACATGTGGTGGCAGTGCCAGGCAGGGGTTAGTCCTCCTGGACCTTAGCAGCTAGGGGCAGGGGATGGGAAAGCCAATCACTGTGTCAGCAGGGAGCATCCCAAGGACCATATTATCCTATGGCACTGCCTTCCATGGGTTGGGTCAGGGATTGCAGCGGGTAGCTGATGACCCACACTCTGCCCTTTGGCTCTGTGAGCAGGTATGATGTGGTGAGACAGCTTTCCCGTGCCCCAAGCAGTAGCCAGCTTATTTACCATGGGCAACAGAGGGAACTGCAAATTACTAGGTTGATACCCTGAATTATCTTTAAGGTAAAGTGTTGCTACTGCACAGGGACCATTTACTACCTGCCATAAGATTAAAGGTAATGCAGGCAAGGCATTGAAGGAACAGGAAAAAGAGTGCACAATAATGCTACCAGATCACAACTGGCCAGGCTGGCTTTCAGCATTTACCATATATAGGGGGTAGTTCTCCAAGACCGCCCTAGCAAGGGAACAGCCCTGATTAAGTTTATTTGAATATAATCTATAGGGCCTTAATTAATTTTACTGGCTCTGCATAGCCTCATTATGATGAAACTTTTAGTATGTGAGCAGCCTTGGACACACGCTTAGTGTGCACTAATCTGCAGCTGAGGCTCCAATGAATAACTCTTGCAAGATCTAATGTGAGTGATAGGTCTAACATTTGTCAGTTCCTGTCATGTTCTCAAAGGGTGGCAGACTAGATGGGGCAACTGTAGAGTGGGCACTATATCCTACTTGGTGTGCTGAGATTTCAACTGTACTGAGCAATGCTTTTGCTGGCCCTGTAAATTCTTGCATGAGTGCTCTATTTGGTCACTCTTCCACCACCACCACCCCAGTATTCAGTGACTGAGAATGGGAACCCAGGCCCTTGTGCAAGAGAGCAGGAGGGGAAGAAGTTGGAACAGGAAAGAGCCTGTCAGTGGTGCCATCAAGTCCAATTAGGCAGGGAGCCCATCCCTGGACTAGAAAAGTGCATCTCTCGGTAGCCACTGTTTTCGTCAGGTGGCAGCCCAAAGCAGTCCCAAGTGGTGAGCTTACCTGGTCTGTGTTGCATGCTGCCGCATAAGTACCAGTATAATGGGGCCAATGAAGTTGTTGGGGTTTGGTGTGGTTTACTTGCAAAGAGTTTGGACATTTGTGTTTAAAACACACACTCCCTGTCATCTCCACAGCTTATTGTTCACATTTTATTTATTTATTTACATGCCTGTTTTAGTTCTCTTTCAAGAAGATATGTAGGTAGCTTTATTCAATCCTTTTCCACCAGTAGTTTCTTAGAACTACAGACAAGAGAGCAGAGTCAGTGAAGTAGTATTAAGTCACAACAGGGCTGCTCGAAACTTATCGGGGTTTTTTAATGGGAGATGGAAATACAGGCAGAGAAAAAAGCTAGCCATTGTATGAAAATTGAAGTACAACAGAGAAAAATATATTTTACTTTAGAAAAATATGTCTTCAAAGATAATCACTGGCTTACCCTTATTTTTCTTTCCATGATGATGGCAAGAAATGAGTAATTGAAATTACACACACTCATCAATGCTTTTGTTAACAGAAAGCAAAGGGTTCTGCTTCATTTAATGCTCCAGTCTTTAAAGATTAAATCAGACAGCTCTTTCCATATGCTGGGCAGCCTGATTCAGACTTGCATAAAAAAAACTTGTTAAATTCCAGATATTTGAAAGGTGAATAAAAGTCCCAAATACCAAAAAAACAGAAACAAACCCCTCAACTTTTGTTTATCATCAAGGTCAAACTCTAATTGATATCATTTGGCAATAATGGGATTTGACATCAAAATGTGAGGACTAATTTTCTACTCTTAAAAATACATGGCATCCTCCATAAATAATTAACTAAAACAAGAGCTCATTAAAAATGCAAAATCCGAACACTGAGAATCAGAAAATTGTGTGTGAATGGAATATAAAAAATGTTTTTGTCTCCTAATTACATGCTTCCCTTCAACAGAAAAGTACTTTGATTAAACTTTCATCAAAGCAGAATTCAATAAAGTTATCAAAACATAATACATGAATCAAAAGACCAGTAGACTACAGAATTTTTCCCGGCAATCTCCAGCTAATAAAGTCACATTGGCCACTTAACTTTCTGGCAAATTAGTCATAAAGGACACTTATGTGCATTCTTGCGGTATGACCAGTTGCCCTTCCAATGGCTAAACATCTAAAAGGAGAGTATCATTGACTGAACTGGGAGAGGAACTTTAATAATGGATGAAGAAATAGTTCTGAGCCTGCCCATAGAGGTTACTATATGGTATCATTTTGTCAGCAAAAACCTTGTCAAAGTTCAATCTATTCTTTTTAAATGGCAACTAACATTACTTGGACTTCATCCTGCAATCTATCATGGTACTATACATGAACAAAAATTATGTGATGAGCTGATGAGATATATTTAACTATTATATTTAGCTTCCTTTCCCACACAATGCAACGCTCTTCCACAAAAACTCTTAGCAGTGATGCAACCGGTGTTCAAAATTGGGGAGCTTGGAGTGGAAACTTCCCCAGTTTTGGAATTCCAGGCTCAATATGACCTGAGCCCAAATCTCTCTGAAGTTCAAGTACAGTTTGTCATTAGCTTAGTCCTGACCCCTGCACCAGCCCTCCATGCTGCTGCAAAAATGCCCTCCCTTTCCTACTGAAATTTACTTGGTGGCAGCAGAAGCAAGAACGGCTGACGCCTTCATTAAGCTGCAGCAACACTCTGGGTACTAAAAACCCATGGGAAATGTAGTTTTTCAGTACTTCGGGCTCCTTAGTAAGAGTTCAGGAGTCTGGGAACTACAATTCCCAGGAATCCTACCACCCAGAACACTGCTGTGAGCATGTTCATTAGCATGATGAACCAGGATACCTGAGCACCTCCTTGCTATGGAAACTACCATTCCCAGGCATGCTGTTGTCCAGGATGGTATTTCTTTGCATTCAAGATCCTCGTCAGTTGCAGGCCTTCCTATTGCTGCTGCCCAGGACTTTTTTTCTGGCGGAACGCACCGGAACAGCGTTCCGCCACCTATTTTCAGTCGGTCCCGTCATCACTTTCCGTCCTCCTCGCCGCAGCCCGCCGATGGCATCGCCGCCTCAGCCACCGCACTCGCTGCCGCCCGGTTGGCTGCCTGTCTGGCTGTGGCTGGGCGGCCCCGCCGCAGCGCTCCCTCGGCAGCCTTTCCCGGCACCTGCTGGGACTCGTAGTCCGCCGCTCTTGCTCTCGCTCAGGCGGCGGTGACCCTCCCTCAGCACAGGCCCGGCCCCCTCGGCCCGCCCTGCCTGCCTGCCTGCCGCCAGGAGGCCGGCGCCGCGTCAGCTGGAGGAGGGAAGGCGCGGCTCGTGCTCCCGGCTGCCTCACTGAAGCTCCACGCGCCTCGGGCGGCCCCGTGACGAGCCGGGGAAGCGTCTCCTGCCTCCCGCCTGAGGGGGGCACCCTGAGAAGAAGGCCGCGGCTGCGTGCGCGCAGGCGGCCCCCAGATTATTTTATTCATTCATTTATTTATTTATTATATTTATACCGCGCCTTTTTTCCTGCAAGGAAAATCCTTCCATCTCCTTCCATCTCCAGGTAGTTCTGGGAAAGACCTCCCCCCCATTTGAAATCCTGGGGAGCCACTGTCGGTCATCGTGAAAACTGAGCAGATTTAGGGCGCAATCCTATGCATGTTTAGGACTTTTTTCTGCCCAAACATGCATTGGATGGTGCCCTTAAACACTAACTAACATGGGGTGAGTGAAGCAGGTTCTTCCCTGGGGTTGGAAAATTAAAATAGGTGTGGGGGGAAGCAGGATGGCCCTCCCCTTTTTGGCTCCTTGCTGTGGGCAAAGTACAGGGGCGGGGTCTCTAGTGAGTCCCCTTAGCAGCATTCCCTGTTTCTCAGCATCTGGTGCCGTCCAGCTTTCCCAGTAAGAGCTAAAGGGAAGTGGCACTTCCCTTCTATGTGGTCCACAAACCACTTGGGACTTTCACCTAGGCCAGCTTACTCCCAGTTATTATTAATTACATTACATTTTTATCCCACCCTTCCTCCGAGTAACTCAGGGAGCACGCTTCCCTCCAGTTTGTCTTCGCAACAACCATGTGAGCTAGGCTAGGCTGAAAGCAAGTGACAACTGGGCCCCATGTCACCCAGTGAGCTCCACAGCCTGGGAGGGGATTCTTCGAACCCAGGTCTCCTTGGCCCTAGTCCAGCACTTTCACCCCTGTCTGATCGTGGGACAGTAAAGGTTGGAAAAAACATAATTTTAATGAATAATAACATGTGTATATACTGTGAACTCAATTCTCTGAGAGCTGGTCCTTAGGTACGGTGGCAGGGGGTGTCTGGGGGTGGCGGGGGGGTCCTGGGAGGCTTTGGCGGCGGCGGGGCTTCGGCGGCGGCGGGGCGGTTTTAGGGGGCGGTCCTAGGGGTGGGTAGGGGCGTGGCCAGGGGAGGGGGGTGAGTTCCACCACCTTTTCTCTGAGAAAAAAAGCCCTGCTGCTGCCACATGGTACACTTTGGGGAAGCTGAAGGGGCTCATGGAGATGTTGAGGAAAGAAGAGCTCCAGGCATCATGGTTGTTCCAATGACATCACTGGAAGTGTGATGAGACCTAGAGCTGAGTTTAAAATGAGCTAATGTAGTCCCGGTCTGAAACTGTTCCTGCTGTGCTTGAAGGGGGGGGGGGGGCGGGCATTGGTTTTGTGTGCAGCTGCCCCTTGTGGTGAGCCTCTGACCTGCATGTTGCAGGCTTTCCCCCACTCACTCACTCACTCACTCAGGCTGGCTACCAGATCCATCAGGACAGGAAAGAGTATAAGACAGCTTCCTGCTCTGTTCCAGTCAAACCTTGCTTGAGTAGAAATGTCTTCCTGAGTTTTGGTGTGTGTCCCTGTATCCTTTGGCCCTGACTCTAGCTTGTCCCATGGCTTACCTCATACTGCCTCTCACAGCCCAGCCCCGACAGAAACAAGCCCAAGTTGTTTACTTTAGTTAAACCCATCATTAATTGAGCCATGGGAATCTAGACCATCCCTGCTTCTTAGGAATAAGTTCCTAATTCCTCCACAGTTCACTTCATATTTATTCTACACTGCCCTGGTATCTGTAAGGATGAAGGGCAGTGTGTATATTCTTTGTATACAGAAATAAACAGTAGAGAAATATATGCATTTTTCAGTGGACAAGTAGGAATACATACACTGACCCTTTAGAGATTAAAACATAATTTACTTTTACTTTGATGTCACCTCATCAGGGGAGGGACTGATAGAGCACATGCTCTATATGCAGAAGATCCTAGGTTCAATGCTTGGCAACAAGTTAAAATGATCAGGTAGCAAGTGCCGTGAAAGAGTTCTGCCAGGAAGTTGGAGAGCTCTTGCCAGTCAGAGTAGAAAATACTAAGCTAGATGGGCAATCTGACCCAGTGTAAGGCAGCTTCCTATATCCCCCCCAAATATGAACTTCCTGAGTCTATGCAATGGGTTCTGGGCAAATGCCGCATAAGGTTTCTTGTACAGCACTGGTGAGAATGGCAGGATTCCTACCATTCAGCTCTGGCCGAAGGAGGGAACTGCAGTGAGACCAGCCATTCCAGCCAAGAGAGCCTCCTTGTACCAGCAGGACAGAGATGGTTAAAAGATGTTCCCTGAACCCTAACAAAAGCATGGAGGTCTCACTTCCAGTCTCTTTTGCCTTGTCCACAGCTGCACGGGACGGGAGCCTGTTATGGTGAGGGCAGGACTGCGGACAGTATGCCCACAGATCACCTTCAGGGCCTCTCCGTCCCAACAGTTCCTGGATAGTGTGAGAAACCTCACACAAGAGCTGGACAGCTATTCAGCACTCACGTCATGCAGCACGCTGAGGTGGTGCAAACTGTGTTTTGCTCACTACTGCTATGCAGATGTACCAAATTGGATTGAAGCAGCCTTCCCCAACCTGATGGCCTCCAGATGTTTTGGATGACAATGCCCAGCATTCCTGACCATTGAACATGCTGGCTGAGCTGATGGGACCTGGAGTCCAAAACACATGGAAGGCGCCAGGTTTGGGAAGGCTGGACTCACTGAGGTTTCTTAAGCCTGAGAGATAGCTGCTCACCTGGCGATAGCCAAGAAGCACTGTGTGACAACAGCAAAGGAGGGAAAAGGCTAAATAACATGCCATGAAGCCTGGAAGAACGCTCCCCATTCAAGAGGAGGAGGCTGCAACCTAGACAGCAGAGATCAGACCCTCCCTGACACCTTTGTAGACTCACCAGGGGAGGGGAGAGCCCAATCCTCATTGTTCAAGCTACAGCCTGCACCAAAGCCAAATACGCCATTGGGCATCCTCAGTTCTCTCAGCAGGTTGTGGCTTGAACTGCCGGGATCAGGCCAGTGGGGGAACTGCTTAGAGCAGCCTTCCCCAATGTGGTGACCTCCAGATAATCTTGGAATACAACTCCAATAATCTCTTTCTATTGGCCAGGCTGGCTGGGGCTGAGGGGAGGTGTTGTCCAAAACATTTGGAGGGAACCACATTGGGGAAGGCTCATTTAGGGCAGTCTATAGGAATGTTTCTCAGAAGCAAGTGCCACTATTTTCAATGGGGCCTATTCCCTAGTAAGTGTATTTAGGATTCCCAAAATACTGTAGATGGGTCTATCAGCCCCTTTGGAAGGGCCTCGGGGAGAACCTTGAATTCAAAGGCAGTGATTTAAAGAGAGCAAAGATCTTCCATGGGCTTTCTCTAATAAGCTCTACCATGCAAAATGATAGCTCTGCTTGGGACTTAATGTACAGAGGAAAAGGCATGAATAAAGCTTGCATTCAAAATCATTCTGTCAGGGTCAATTGGAGATAAAAGCTTTTGTATTTGTGTTTCTAAACTGATTTCCATGTTTTTGATGGCCTTTTATGTCATGAGCTCTCAGAGGCAAGAACCTACTATACATGTGAACTAAAGTATACTGGGGGGGGGGGCACACACACCAAATAAACAAGATGGCAAGTGAAGAAGAGACAGGAGGCTGCAAACATTATTTCCCCCATAGCAACGTTTGTCAACTAAATATACAATATTACATTTCCCTGGCAAGGGGGGATGTTTGCAGCCTATGAATGTATAACAGATTTTGAACTAGAGAGAACCTAAAACATCCGCTGCTTTATTCTGGTGTATACATACACACACAAAACACAATTCTACTTCTGAATTTCTTGGTTTGCATAGCTTTGCTTCTGGAAGTTAATGCAATTTTGAACATATTTTGGATATAAAATAAGCAATGAATGTTGATGCTATCTTTATTTCATTAACTATGCATGCAAATTAGGGTTGTTTTTAGGTCAATGGAAACCTAAGGCATTCCATTACATTTCTCTACGACAGTGTTTGTATAACTGGGGAAGCATCCACCTAGGGGGCTCAATAAATTCATCTTATTTACGATTCAGTGTGACACTTGGGCTTCCTTTGGTGTAAGAGGAAGGGGTTTTTTATTCACATTAGTAAGAAATTCTGTGTCTAACACAGTAATCTTTTTCTGCTGAAAAGTGAAAATTATTACATCTCCCTGGTAGTTTTAAATCAATAACTAGCAGTAATTGCCTCTTATAAACTCATTTCTAGACTGATGCTGATATTTTAGAGTTCAGACTTCCCCCACCTCTTGCTAAGTAAGCAAAGCCTTGCCAGCGTTATGACAAATACAATTAAATTCATCAGTTAGTGAATTACAAGTGTGCCCCAGAAGCCAAAACAGACAGTAAGAGTTAAGGCTTATGGTGTGTGATTTGAACACATGAAGCTGTCTTATACTGAGCGAGACCAGGGGTGAACCATCATTTGGGGGGGGGGGTCCAATTCAAACTTATGACATGGGACCCCTCCCAGACACATACCACAATCCCGATCCATCCATACAATCGCATGAATCATGAAACAAAAGTTTATATTTTAATGCTGCACTTACATTTTCTCTTCATCTGAGAGTACACCATAGCCCACATTGGGGCTTTTCTACCATGACCCCAAAACACATGGATCCTTTTGCTATTTTTGCTCAACATAACATCCAGACTGAAGAAGAGTCTTACAAAGCTTGCTGACATAGTTTGTAATTTTTTGGTTCATCCTGTCCATATTAGACAGAATATGTTGGTCCAATGGACCAACATGGCTGCAAACATTTTATAAACAGACAAATGCACTTTAGTGTTCTATTTTTCTGGCTTTTTTTCATTGTAAAAATATGAATTATCTCCCTTTAGTGCCAGATATGGCAGTATGGTGTATGTACTGTATATGAACTAGATATTTACTTGCATACATTTTGGGCCTGTAAATCCTACCAACAGAACTAGCTCCCATTGTCCCTGGGGAAAATATCTCTGAATATTTTTATTCTGTCCTTATCCCACATTCCAGAGAGAGATTATAGTTAAACTCTCAGTAGAAATTCACCTCAGATAGGCTTTGAGTTATAACACTGGAAGAAAACTTTATTTTGTAGAACAATAATGTAAATCCTTGACAAGAATTCATGTACGGTGTGATACAGGTTTTAAGAACTCAAACTACTGAGGGATTAAGAAAGATGGGGGGGGGGAGGGAAAGCTCGCATAAGGCTCCAGGAGGGAGACAGACAGACAGACAGACAGACAGACAGACACACACACACACACACACACACCCGAATAAGTAAATGACCATTCACAACTAAATGTAACAATAGTTTGAGGCCTCTCCTCCACTCTAGCTCTTCCCCAGACCCGAAGAACAGCTGAGAGATACATCGATCCAATCAGTTCTTGTGAGATTTGCTAGAGCGAATCTGTGGAAGAAGGGGGGGCTGGCTGGCCCGCCACAGCCCCACCCTTTCCTACTCCAAAGGAACCAAGACCCCCAGAGATCTCAAGGTACCAGATTGCCAGCCTCAGCTGTCTGCAATCCTACTTGGATCTCTGTTGAGGGACTCGCCTTTAATTCTGTAACCTGGATTTAGTTACTGAAGCCACAGAGCAATCCACAAACACCATGTGGGGTAAACCAGGACAAGGTGCTAGATCAGACTGATTATATATAATTGAGTATCCATTTTTAAAAAGGAAGTATATTATTATGTATTGCTGGAGTTTTACATACTAATAACTATAGCACCTCACTCATTAAGTGGCTGCAAGTGGCTGTGTTCTGTATGTTTTCTGGAGAGAGAAAGTAACACTGTGCTTTGATTGATTTCTTTAGGTGAGGATTAGAAGCTTTTTACATTAACCAGGGGCTTTCTTGTATCTATTTATTGCATGACTGGCTGGTTTTCTTTAATCAATAAAAATAAGTGTGGGAGGACAATATTACACACACACACACACACACACACACCGAAGAATGTTAATTGTTTTCTGCATTTAATTCCATAATAGAATTCTATTTTTCTCACTTTTGAGAAGAACTCGATAATTCTGACTGCATAATTAAAAATATATTAAAAACAACATTCATTACTGTTCTTGGCTGCCCTTTTCCATGCATTTCCCACATCCCTCCAGTTGTGTGGACTTTGCACATCTTCCTTCTCTATCCATCTCCCTGGAGAGAAGAGGTTGGGTTTCAATAATGAAAGAACCACTGAAATTTTAATTGTTGGCTAATTAATTTCCACAGAAATAATCGCCTAGTTTGCTTAGCCATCAATATCTACCTGAAGAAAACCAAGCCTTTGCAAAGTTTTGCATATAAAAAATATGAAACGGCAGTTTCATCGACTACATTATGTGTTATGAAAATCATCTGCCTGCCCTTCTGCATTTATGAGGATCATTTTAGATTTTAATGAAATTATTCTGACTGAATAAATCCTTGAACCAAAATTGAAAGGGAGTTAAATTGAAAGGGAGTTAATTTAAGTTTTTCATTTTAAGCCTGCTAAGTATCAAATATGGAGGAAAAGGTGATGATGCTTATATAACTTGGCTCTAAAATCAATACTGAATATATTCATAAATTAACAATTACCAATGACTTAAACATTCATTGCTGAGAATCACAGAATAATTAAGCCATGTGAATGTATAATGAGAAATTAATTTTTAATATTAAATTTTGCTTTTTATAATGAAAGGGTTTTGCAAAGAACCTCAACTCAACTCCATTTTACAAAGGGATTTTTATTTTTATTTTTGTTATCCCTACATAGCCATATAGACAGCATGAAATGTATTTTGCCATCATTACTAAAACTACATCTTTAAGGGTCAGGTGCAGGCTAAGCAAATTTAAAATGAGAGATTTCAGAGTGGTTGGCAACAGATACTGATGCATTTATTCAAAGTCATTAAACAGCTATAGTGTGTGGATGTGAGGGATTTGCTCCTGCTAAGCTCATAGGCAACAGCAGATCCTCAGCCATCCTTCTTGGTAGTGGTGGCATAACATGATCTCCATATCAACAGGGGCTTGGGGGAAATGATGCACGAGCAGAAATACACAATCGGCTGGGTCACATGAAGAATCCACTGTAGGATTGTACCACTTCAGCAAGAGGAGGGAGATGTTTGAAAACTCCCCCATATTAAACAACTCCTTCACTCAATAAAGCTTACATGTTGTGGGGAGGAGACTGACTCTTCACCCTGACATGCCAGCATTTCTACATGCAAGGGAGTTATTTTACAAAGCAGGAGCGTTCAATCCCCCGTCTGCAATCTGAAATGGTACAGTCCAGAAACAGATTCATCTCATGTGCCCTGCTGATCATGTGGTTCTGCTGCATGACAAGCCTGATTCAGCTGCATTTTTCTCTGAGATCTAATAATTGCTAGCTCTTAATATAATAGGGCTGAGATGGGTCACCAACTTTAGCAATATAGAATATTGAACATGATCCAGCCAGGATTAAGCATTAAGGTACTTATATTTGGCTAAATGTGTAATCCTAAAGTTGGAACCAGAGTTGTGTGGGACCAACTGCACTGGCCGAAGTGGACTTCCCCACTTCCTCTTTCCCATGGCAGCCCCTCCAGCCCCCTGAAAATGCTACACAGAGAATCAGGAGACCCTGATGAATGGAGTGGTTTCTAGTGTTGGGGAATGGGATCCCCCCCCCCCAAGTTGGGCAGAGGGACCATCTGCAAGTGGAACCCTTGCTTTCCCCAATGGTCCCTTTCTCTCATGGAAAGCAGATGCTGGATGGAACCCTATACATGTTTCAGAAGCAAGTCCCATTGAGTTCACTGGGGCTTACTCCCGGACAAGTGGGTATACCATTAAAACCTAAATCACCCTCTTTTTACTCATATCACACTCTTTTATCCCATTAACCAAGTGATGCTAGAGACACCTTACATAACAATAATATAGCAAACAAATAGCATCCATTTACAGAACAATCCAGGGGAGATGGGGGAGGGGGAATCTGCAGCTGCCAAACCGCTATTTCTCATGCCCTGCCAGGCTCATGCCAGCATGATGGAAAGTGTGCTGGGGGACACATTTGGCCTTTGGCAGCCATCTTTTTTCTTGAACTTTTCCCTCCCATTGCTCCCAATAGGAGGGAAATAAACTACACCAGCCCCAGGACTGACATGGTTTTTCACCCATTATTGGGCAACAGGGGCCATTATTTAGGGCAACAGGGACCTTTTGATCCTATGGATCCAAAGCCTCTGCCAATTTGCCCTTCGAATGATTCCTTCTTGCCCTCTCAGCACTTGGAGTTCTGATGGTGGAGCAGCAGTGGCAATTCGCCTTCCTACCGTAGCACAGGGATCACTTCCCAAGGCAGATCTCCTCTGCCTGCAGAGTAGAGAAGGAGTTCTTCTATATCCTATGGCCCCTGGGATGCCATTCCATGGGATCATAGGATTTCTGCCTTCAACAGTTTAAAACAAAAAATGTGTGGGGAAGGGATCAAGAGTGAAATGTCTATAGAAGGGGCAGGGAACCTGTTTGGGTCTGAGGGTGATGTCAGGGGGTGAGTCCCCTCCCCCAAAGGCCCTCTCCTCCCCTGACATCATCCAGTCTCACCCCCACCCATTAATTTTTCTCCATGCAGGGGAGAGGCATGGAGCTCCATGCATGCCTCTCTCTGCACAAAGAAAGGGATTCAGCCGCACTTGGAGAAGCAGCTCCTCTAAGTGCCAGCTGAGTCATGTGCCGGCTTTGCGTGCTGCTCATCATACCAATTGCGATGGCATGCGGTGTGCAAAGGGACCTGACCAGCATTTGGGGGATCAGCTCTTCAGAACACTGGCTGAGTCACACGCCTTCTTCGTGTGTTTCTCTAAGCACAAGTAGAGATGGATACCGATAGTGCAAGCCCCATACTTGGGAGCCTGCCATAGCAAATGTTTCATCTCCTGCTGATGTGATACAATTGGCCAGGAATCTTAAACAGATGGTGGTTCCTGGAGACAAGTCTGAGATTCTAGGAGCAAGTCTCAAAACTAGCTAGACCTCACAGAGTTCACACAAAGCTTCACCACCCACCCTTTTCTGTTAAAACATAAGGACAACCCTTCCTGGTCAGACTAAGGGTCCATCTAGTCCAGCATTCTCTTTCCAACCATGCCCTGCCAGATATATCAGGAAGTCCACAAGTAATAACTCCTGTCAATGGGTTGGAACCAGACTTAGTCATACTTGGAGTAGAAACATTGAAATTGTTAAGTAGAAACGTGAAATCACTTAGAGCAGAAACAGTGAACATTGTCTCTACTGATACTTAAATTAATAGGATAGGCCTTCTCTACATGAGGCATTTACTGTGTGCTCATGATTCCTCACTCACACAGTAGTTTGTGGGTGCTTTACATGACATTGTCATCCTTGAGGGCCTCTCCCGTGCTTTCCAAGCATTTCCACAGCTTTTTTTAGAACAAGGAAAATGGGGTATTAAATTTCCAATGCGGAATGAACAAGAATGAGAGGTTTGTGTATTTTAATTCTGCTATACCACAGTGCCACCTTGTGGTTGTGTAATGGAACATTCAGAAAGGCAGAGAAAGAAAAACCCACGGGGGGGGGGGGAACACATGTAAAGCAGACGTTCTTAATCCTGGAAAGAATCCGAAAGCAGAAGCCTCAGTAACGTGGTGGGTTAAAAGCCTCGTGTAGAGAAGCCCTTAAGTTAGTTATCACTCTCTACTCTAAGTATGGCTAAGTCTGGATCCAACCAGTTCTTTGCCCTGCAGTGGCTGCTGTTCAGAGGCATGTTCACTTTGTCAACAATGCTGAGGCAGGAGTGTCAAAAATAGATTCAGACTGGCCAAAGCCCCTTTTCAAATCCAAATTAAACAAGCTTCTACAGCTCTTCCCTGCACCAAAAAAATATTTCCCATAAGACATTGCATCAGGAAGTCCAAATGATGCCTGACCTCAGTCCTGATGTAAAGGCTGCTGGGATACTCACTCTACACTAAAGTTATTAGGACTCTCTTTCCTCTGACAGCCCCCTTTACGGAATCTGTGCCATTTCAATAGAACTGTGTGGCATAGTGGTTAGAATGTTGGACTGGGACTCGGGAGATCCAGGTTCTAGTCCCCACTCAGCCATGAAGCTAACTGGGTGACTTTGGGCCAGTCACTGACTCTCAGCCTAACCTACCTCACAGGGTTGTTGTGAGGATAAAATGGAGAGAAGGAGGAGGATTATGTAAGCCGCCTTGGGTTCCTTGCAGGAAAAAAGGTGGGATATAAATATAATATAATATAATTAATTAATTAATTAATTAACTAACTAACTAACTAACTAACAGAACAATTACCGTTGTGGGCTACCATTTCTTCTCCAACATCTGTTTAGAGCCATTTCTGAAAAGAAGGCTGCCCACTAGAGTATAGTCACTCCAGGTATGCCGCCTTTTTAATGAGAGCGTTAACTGCTGAAAGCTGAGAGGTGGCTGAAGTGAAATTGCAAGAGGGGGGGGGGAGCAATAGACAAAACCTCTGTGAAATTAACATGATTTTTGACAAGCCAACAACCTACCAAGCTGATGATTACTTTATCCCCGTAGTGATTAACGCCTGGAAAAGAAGGCAGCATCCAAAATCAGCTGGCTAAATTGTGAGAGGCGGAAATCAACGATAACCAATTTCACCTACACAGAATGGAAAGCCTTGCCTGTATGAAGCACTTTGGTGGCTTAATAAGTCACATGTGAAGAGGATACAGCAAACAGCACAGAAGGGGAGTAGCACTCTTTTTTCATGTATTATATCTCACACATTAGAACTAGCCCAAGGCATTATATCAATTATATAAAATCAGTGGTAGTACATGGATTTGATCAAATACAGCATATGGTTTAAGGGCACATGAGGCGGGCACATGAGGCAGCCACCTTGCTGAAGCGAAGCAGGTCTGGGTTTGGTCAGTGCTTGGATGGAGACCAGCTTGGAACCCCCATGTACACCAATTTGAGTTCCATGATGGAAGAAAGGTGGGAGATAAATGCAATAAATAAATAATAGAACAAATAGTATATATGGTCCAAAGAAGGGGAATGGAGTAGAGGGGAAACAATTTTTCCACCAGAACTCTAATCTTTCTTCCTTATATTTTCTTGGAATTTGTCTTCAGGCATGTCCTACTCAGATGTTCAAGTGAAACAGATGTTAAACTGGGGAGGAGTTGGTTGCATGCATGCGTTTATATTCCCATGTGTTTCAGCTCCACTTCAGATCTTCGTGTATTTAGCACAAATGGTCTCAAGGGGGCTTTTAAGCACTTGTGGCTGAATGCTCTTGGAAACCACCCCACGAGCAGGAACCTTGAAATATCAGGGTTCCAGATCACATGTGTGAAGTGGAGCTGGCAGACATGGAGACACTGGGGTGAGTCGAGAGCTTGTGTGCACACACCTGTCCCCTCCCCAGTTGCACTGCACATGCTTCTGCTAGAACAACTGTATAGGGCTCTACATATCATTCATATGCAGAGGGCCTTTTCAATGGTAACCCCATGCCTCTGCAATCAGCTTCCACTGGGGGTTCATCAGGCCCCTTCCTTGCAGGGCTTCAGGAAGGCTCTGAAAACCTACGTGTTTTCATGGGCCTTCCCATAATGTGTGGGCAGCTGATTTTAGTGGCCTTATCTGTTTTTATAGTGTTTTTATAGTATTTTATTTTACATTTATTGCCTGTTTGTATTTTTTTTTAATCCTGTATGCTGCCTTGAGAGGGTTCTATCCTGAAAGGCAGCCTAAAAATACTTCTAAATAAATTAATATAAATAAATAAGACTTGAGTGCCAACTGGAAATAATGATTTGAAAAGCTGTAGCTGCTGCTCTTTTTCTTAGATTAGGAAACAGGCACATATATCTGCAGTGATAAAATGGATGGACAGACAGGCAGGTATATATAGAGAGATAAATTATATTACAGCGTTTCACATTACATTTCCTCTCCCTGTTTTCAAAGCCATACCCCGCAGTGCTCCCTGGGAGCTGATATTGACATATTCAGCAAAGAGTTTGGAAGAGCAATCGCTGAAGGAAAAAGTGATATGCTCTTGACTTAACCTTTGTTGTACAGCTGTATTTGTTATAAGCAAGTGTCTTCTCAAATACATAAGCCATCTTCTCTGAAATGATCATATGATTTGCAAATACTGTACTATGACCAATGTTGATTTGTACATTATTGGAGCAGTATAAGAGGGTTGGTGCTATTGCACTCGTGTCCTACTTGTGGGTTTCCCACAAGCTGCTGGTTGGCCACTGGGTGAACAAAATGCTGGCCTAGATGGACCCTTGATATGATCTAGCATGGCTCTTCTTATGTTCTTAGGAGCTGTTTCTGTGTGGCTGAACCTCATACTGCTCTAGGAATGGCTTCTGGAAGGAATTGCATGGGTCAGGGGAACCAGTACCGTTGGTGTAGGACAGTGATGGCGAACCTTTTTGAGCTCGAGTGCCCAAACTGCAACACAAAACCAACTTATTTATTTCAAAGTGCCAACACTGCAATTAAACCTGAATACCGAGGTTTTCGTTTTAGAAAAACAACTCATACAGTTGTCCGAACTAATTAACATCTTTTGTCTTAAAAGAAAAGCACAATAACAGAGCTTTCTCTCGATCTCCCCCGCTCCCTCCGTCCACGAAGCCCTCCGTATAAGAAGCCCGGGCGGCTGCCGCAGAGCGCAGCAGACCGGGGAGGAGAAATGAAAGCAGGTTGTGGGGATGCCGACGCACGGGCAGCCCGTATCCTCCGCGCGCAGAGCTTCCACGGGCGATTAACAGCGTGCACACGGCACTCCAGCCGCCTTATGCGTGGCTACTCGGGAGTAAGTCTCCTATTCCCTCCCGCGGGGAGGGCTTACTCCCAGGAAAAGCGGGCCTCGGATCGGCTTTCCCTTTTCCCCGTCTTTGCCTCGCCTCCCGCGTTACTCCGACTTTAAAAAGAGTAGACCCATTGAAATGAACGGGGCGGGGGCTGAATATTGTGGGCCTGTTTTGTGGTAGGGGCCTGGAGCTGCAGCTCCAATAGCCCCTATCTTAATCCGGCCCTGTTTCAATGATACAAACAGTTTTTTGTTGAAAGAAAAAATCAACTCAAAAAATTATTATAGTACTACATTGTACACATAGCCTGAAGGGAATTTATACAAACTTTTTAAATAATTAGGCACATGTATTTTTGGATAAGGGATTCTCAACTTGTAATATGATTATATGCCAGACTGAAATTGTATGGGGCAAGCTTTTCCCCGGGTCCTTTCCCTGCTTCTACAGGTGTCGGATTAGTAAAAGTAAAAGTCAACCTGTACTAGGATGAGCAAGATAAACAAGAAAACTAAACATGCTTAACACATTTTAAACACTTTATGTCTTGGACTGCAAACACTGCATTAGGTAAAAGTTTGCATTGGGCATGCTTTTGCACAATTAATGTGATTTTTGCTATTGCATGCATGCTGATAATTTGTCAAACCTTGGCTCATACTCTGTTAGTTTGAGAGCAACAAAGGTCAACTGTTAGGGCTTTACATCCAAGCCATGCTCTGTGCATCATTCTTCAAAATCTTTTAAATGTGATAACAATGTAGAAAAGAATTCTGTAACAGGAATTCTAGAATAAAATCATTGTTCCACACTGTGGGAAAGAACAAAATCATTAGTGTTTTGCAGAAGGGGACAGTCTTTCCACTATCTGGTGACCAATGGCTCAAGTGCCCACAGAGAGGTCCCTGCGTGCCAGCTGTGGCACCCGTGCCATAGGTTCGCCATCACTGGTGTAGGAACAAACTATGTCAGTTGGCCTGCCCTTAGAATTCCTTTGAAAAGGAACTGGAGTGCAATGAAATCCAGTTACACTTCCACCCCCTCTGTCCTGAGACTTTAATATCACCACTCTGAATAAAATTGCTGTAGTGTTGACACTTGTCTGGGCCTTGTTCGTAATTCAGAATTCAGAAGGGGTTAAAGTGATAGTCGATAGCCTTGTATTAGCCACATCATGGCACTAGAGTGATTTGGGATTGGCTAGGACAATCCCCTAGGTAGGGTTAATCTTGGATCCCCTAAAGCTGGGCTCTCATGGGATGCCTGGAATTGGATGTAGGATCCTCAGGGCTAGCATCAAGGTTAAACAAGTTCGGGCATCTGCCAAGGGCTACATCCCAGCAGGGGCCCAATAGCAAGAAGCCCCTGGACTTGCTGCTCCTTTTCATCATTGTAACCTATTTGTTCATCTGCCTCTCCCTCTGGCCCAGACAGTGGTAGTGGTGAGAAGAAGGAGCAGAAGATGCCACTGCTTCTCTGTCTGTCAAGCAAGCAAGTGGTAGCAATGATGAGAAAGAGGATGAGGAGCAACAGAAGCTGGTGATGACAATGGCATTGAGAATATAGACTCCCTGAGGGAGAGCGCCCATTTAGGGTGCCTTGCCCAAGGGCCTTCAGAAACCTGGATCCAGCCTTCTAACACTTTGGTGAGTGTAGTGTGAAGGGAATAGGGATATGGGGCAGCATGTCCCCTTTCTTGATCTGAGCAAGAGGGAAGTCAACAAAAGGGAAAGAAGGTATCCTTGGGTAACACCCTTGCTCTTATTAGGTCAGGCTCACCTGCATAGTTATGGCTGTTGAATTAATCATTTGGAGAATAGTTTATGCATGCCCCTTCTGCAGATTCTCAACAAGATTGTAGCCTGGTTTAATTACCAGCTTCTTTCTTGGGATGGAGGATCCTTTTCACTTTATATTTCAGTATCATTCAGCTTTCTGTCTATGGCACTTCCTTACCACATCCTTCTGTAACAGAAAGATAGCTGCCAAGATAGAGAAAATGATCAACATTTTCCAGTATTGTCCCACTAAGCTGGATAGATGGCATCACCAAAGAGTTAACTTGCACTTGCTGATGAAGCACTTTGGGTTTTTTGATGTTAAGTGAGAGACCAAGTTTTTCGTATGCTTCTGCAAAAACAATTAGGATAGTTTGGAGATCATCCTCTGAATGTGTGTAGACCACATTATCATCAGCATACTGAAGTTCCACAACGGAGGTTGTAATTACCTTACTTTTTGCTTTCAGCCTACTGAGATTAAAAAGCTTTCCATCTGTTCGATATATAATTCCCACACCAGTGGGAAGTTTCCCCTCGACAAGATGTAAAATCATGGCGATGAAAATAGCAAATAATGTTGGGACAATAACACATCCCTGTTTAACACCTGATCCCACTTTAAATGGAGCACCAGCTATCTTTCTGTTACAGCTAACATTGACAGTGAAATCCAGCATCGTTTGAGCTCCACAAGTGCCACATTTTATCGAATGAAACATAGAGTGATCGAGGATTGGGATATCTGTAAGAAGACCAAAACGCTGGTTTATGAAGCCATTGTATTACCAACTTTATTGTATGCCTGCGAAACATGGACTATCTATAAACGTCATCTCCACCTCCTTGAAAGATTTCATCAACATTGCCTCCGGAAAATCCTGCGAATTACTTGGGAAGATAGGCGAACAAATGTCAGTGTACTGGAAGAAGCAAAGACTACTAGCGTTGAAAAAATGATCCTTCAACGCCAACTTCAGTGGACTGGTCGTGTTGTTCGAATGTCTGACTGCCGTCTCCCAAAGCAGTTACTTTATTCCCAACTCAAGGATGGAAAGTGGAATATCGGTGGTCAATATAAGAGGTTTAAAGATGTTCTTAAGGCTAATCTAAAAAAATGCAATATAAACATCAAAAACTGGGAAGCTCTGGCCCATGAACGATCTAACTGGAGGTTGGCCTGTCACAAAGGTTCTATGGACTTTGAAGAAGCCCGAGTGCAAGGTCAAAGGGAGAAATGTGCTAAGCGAAAAGCACGTCAAATGAATCCTTTACAGGACCATCTTCCATCTGGTAACCTGTGTCCTCACTGTGGGAAGCTGTGTGGATCTAGAATTGGCCTCCACAGTCACTTACGGGCCCATCGCTAGAGTCTACACAATTTTTTAGAATTTCCTCCTTTTATAATTTTCTTTTTGTAATTTTATCCTGGAAGACAATCTTACTCGGTCACGAGTGATCGCCTACTACTACTACCACATCCTTACCACGCTTTCCTTAGCTGTCCCCTGCTGAGATTTTTACAACTCAGCTCCTTTTGCCTATCATCGTCATTATATATGACCTGTAGAGGAGAAATGTCAAACACCCACTGCAGCACTTGAATTAGACATGAAAAGAGCTAAGATTTAGAAGCTGCTTCTCAGCCATGAATCATCTGCAGAAGCAAATCAGATATTAGCAAAATACACACAAATAATTAAACTTGACAAATTTTATTTTGTGCTGCCCAGCAGTGAGTGGAAATATCAAACTGTCAAGAAAAAGAAAATGTGGAGATGTTGATTGCTGATTATATTGTTACAGCCATGCGATTCTGAACTCTTTTCCTAAGCTGGGTGCAGCTTGGTTCTTGGCTGTATATTCTAAAAGGCCATATTTTAAATGGCCATTTGTATACCATCCAGAGAACTTTGCAGTTTAAAAGTACAGAAAATAGATAAATAAGTAAAATAAGCTGTTCTTTGTCTGAGTTAATTTGGAACATTATTTAGGTCATATCCACGTGCCTGGGTGGGATCAAAATGCATTTATATAGTTCAGGTTGCAAAGAAAGGAAGGAAGGGGGGGGGAAAGCACTGAGCAGCTGTTGGAGAGAGATGTCCAGACGGAAGAAGGTTTTGGGATTTCAAGCTGCCACTTGAAATCCCAATTCTAATTGGGATGTGACTCTGATTCTAATACTGCCTGCTTGAGTTTGCTTCCACAAGCAACCTGAATATACCTGTTCAACCTGTGTGTGTGTGTGTGTGTGTGTGTGTGTGTGTGTGTGTGTATATATATATATATATATATATATAATATAAATTAAACTGATTAATACACAGACACAACAAGCCTCCAATTCTCTCTGCCCTCAAGATGGTGTACATGAGTTCCTGCCTTCCCCCATTTCAGCCTCACAATAACCCTGTAAGGTAGTTTAGACTGAGAAATAGTGAATGGTCCAACATCACCCAGTTAGTTTCATGGCTGAATAGAGATCTGAACTTGGGTCTCATAAGAACATAAGAAGAGCCATGCTGGATCAGACCAAGGGTCCATCTAGTCCAGCATTCTGTTCACACAGTGGCCAACCGGCTGCCCAAAGGGATCCCACAAGCAGGACACAAGTGCAACAGCACCCTCACACCCATGTTCCCCAGCAACTGATGTACATATGTGTACTGCCTCTGATACTAGAGGTAGCATATGGCCATCAGGACTAGTAGCCATAGATAGCCTTCTCCTCCTCCATGATTTTGTCCAATCCCCTTTTAAAGCCCTCCAAATTGGTGGCCCACACTAAATCTTATGGAAGCAAATTCCATAGTTTAACTATGCGCTGTATGTCTTGAAGCTACCACCACTCAGCTTCATCGGAGTTCTAGTATTATGAGACGATAAAAATGTCTCCCTATCCACTTTCTCCACACCATGCATACTTTTGTACAGCTCTATCATGTATCCCCTAACTCGCCATTTTTTGTAGCTAAACAGTCCCAGATGTTGTAACCTTTCCTCATAGGGGACTTGCTCCAGCCCCTTGATCATTTTCGTTGCCCTTTTCTGCACTTTTTCCAACTCTACAATATCCTTTTTGAGGTGTGGTGACCATGACTGTACATAGTATTCTCAGTGCAGTCGCACTATAGATTTGTATAAGGCCAGTATGATATTGGCAGTTTTATTTTCCGTTCCTTTCCTAATTATTCCTAACATGGAATTTGCCTTTTTCATAGCAGCCGCAAACTGGGTTGACATTTTCATCGCGCTGTTCACCACAACCCCAAGATCTCTTTCTTTCTTACATTGAATTAGACTTGCTTACATTGTCTCCCTGGTCCTAATCTGACACTAACCACTATACCACACCGGCTCTCTGTAGGCTTTGTCTCTTCTGCCATTTCAAGAGCAGCTCAACCAATGGCAGCCAGAGGGGCCCAAGGTGCTTTCCCAGTTCCTCTGACATCAGGAAATCTCTGTGATAAAGCCTTTGGCAGCAATCAGCTACGTATCACCATACCCACAAAATCCCTTAACACATTGCAGTATAGATGGCTGTTGAACAAAGAGCCAGCAATGTGTTATACTTTTTTCCCCCTCTGTGGATACCTCATTAGACACATAAATTATAGAACTGGCATTAACCGAGATGTTAAAGTACATCATCAAACGGTGGTCAGATATATAGTCTGAAGGGATACCTGCAGGTGTCGTCGAGAGCACATAATGCAGGCCACATGCTGAAGCTCAGCAGGTATGAGCTGGGTCAGCGCTTGGATGGGTGACTGCCTGGGCTGCCCACATCTGTTCTCTTCTTGCATTGAGCAGGGGGTTGGACTAAATGGTCTTATAGGCCCCTTCCAACTCTACGATTCTAAGATTCTAAGTATAAAGAAAACACAATGTCAAATACCATGTAGTGAAGCCCGCCATGAACACAGGGGCTTCTGAAAGCAAACCTCACATGCCAAATGTACAACTAGATGAGCTGCTACAAAGCTATCACTTGGCGGAATTTCAGGAGCTGCCTCTGGTGTGACATAAGGACCTGGGGTTGGAAGAAACAAAAGCATGACACCCTATGAGGAAGGCTCATGTGCACCTAAAAGGGTTCTTTGGGTCACGGTAATCCATGCCAAAGTAAAAGGCATACTGAAGATTGGAAATAACCAATGGTATCAATATCCTGAATTACATGCAGTCAACAGTGGTGTAGTGGTAAACTTTATTTGTTTATTATATTTATTATTTATTATATTTATACCCCGCCTTTTTCCTGCAAGGAACCCAAGGCGGCTTACATAATCATCCTCCTCCTCTCCATTTTATCCTCACAACAACCCTGTGAGGTAGGTTAGGCTGAGAGGCAGTGACTGGCCCAAGAGTTTCATGGCCGAGCGGGGACTAGAACCGGGATCTCCCGAGTCCCAGTCCAGCACTCTCACCACTACGCCACACTGGCTCTCAGTTTTGAAGTACAGGTGCTCGTCATGACAGTCCCCATAGTCACTCCCCTAAAGAGAGTCCAAACATTCAGGCAGCTCTGTGGATACATGTGTGTGTGTGTTTGTGTTATTTGTGTACACACACACACACACACACACACACACACACACACCAGGTCAAGGTTTTCTGGGAGCTGCTTCTTCTAGGAGCTGCATCAGGGGGAAGCATTTTATCTCAAAGTCAACAAACCAGTTCTAGCATCTCCATCAGGAGTAGCTCTTTTGTAAAGCCAATGGCTCTTTATTGCCCATTTGAGACCAAACCATACCAAAATCCTTTGCATTAATTACATCAGGGACAGCCCATGAGTCATAACAATATATTGTTGTTGTTGCTAGAAAAACCCATTCCTCCCCACAACTACTGTGAGGATTCAGCTAAGCTCAGCAGGGGATGGCAGAAGACATCATCAGAAGTCTGAAGGGGATGGCAGAAGACATCATCATCATCCCTATGAATCAGAAAGTCCTGATACTTTGACCGTGTAAGTCCTGGCTCCACTACAACACTGGCAGTCAATTGACAGCCTAGTTAAGTACAAGCTAGTCAACCTACAGCTGCGCCTCCTAAATACATTTGCTTGCAAATGAGGGACAGTTCTCAGTCCCATTTCCAGTTTGGCAGCAACTGCTCACACAGGCTTCTAGTCAGCATTGGCAGTGCATAGAAACCGGGGCCAGTGCCAGACTTCTGGGTGCCCTCAGGCATGGTGCCTCCAAAGGCCCCCACCACCTCCTCCCTGCTTTCTATGTTGCTGGACCCCTCCTGCTGCCGCTGCTCTGGCTGATCAAAATAATATCATGATAGATATCAAAAAGCACTTCTCACACAAAAAAACAAAAAAAACCTTGTATCCAAGAATGTTGAGAACAGGTAATTGCAGTTCAGTTTATTGCTTGATAGCCAAACAGGCTTTTTGCATATACATCAGACTAAGAACACAGAAAAATAAAAATACACACAAGAAAATCAAGCTAGATGTAATGATAGGAAACTAAGTAATAATTTATCAGACCATCAACAACTGATTTGTATATTAAAAATTATTAAGGGAGCAATCCTATGGCCCCTAGACAGTGTCTGAGGGGCCATAGGATAGTTTGGATTCCCAGATCCGAGGTCAGAGCTGGGAATCGGAGTTCCTCCCCTCCCCCGCCCCTTTGCAGCCTGTGCAGAAAGAACTGTGCCGGCTGCTCTCCAAGGTTGGGAAAACAAACCCGGAGAGGGGGCATTCCAGGGGGTGCAGAGGGGGAGGAGACTGGGGCAACCAAGATATGAGCTATCCTGATGCCTCTACAGCTTCTTCCCCTCCCATCCTGAGATGCTCCAGGTAGTTGGGGAAAAAGCCCATCTAGTGGAAAATGCAGGACGGGAGGACAGGGAGGCGAAGATCGCCTCCACCACTCCTCTTGCTCTGCATTGGATGACCGTAAGCCTCCGATTCGGGGGCTTACAGCCATCGCCATAGGACTGCACCCTTAATTAATTAAAATAGCCCAATAACCTATACTATCATCTGTTGAGATAAAAGCTCCCTGTTCCCTGGAGCCAATTTAACAAATTTAGCAGTCCGGAATGTCACAAAATAATCTGTCACAGCCCATGAAAATAAGATTGTGTTTAAAGAGGAGTTATCTCTAATTCAATCAGCAAGGGGTTTGAGGTAACAAGTTGTCAGACCTAGATACGATGGGCATCCCAGAGGAAAATGAACCAGATCCTCTACCTTCTAGTATCCTCTACCCTCTACTGGACAATATTTGTTGCACTGATCTTGCTCTTTCTTTTCTCTCTTTTTTTACCATTTTCTATATATTAAAAAAAAAAAAAAAAACCAAAAAACAAAACCCAAAACCAGGAGTGTCTCCCATATCTGCAATAACCTGGGGGGGAAATGGAACATGGCAATTGGTCCCAATTGCAGGGAGGTGATAGGATGCATTCAAATCTGGATAAATAAGAATTGAATTCTAGAAAGACTCAACTCTTTTGTTGGATTCAAGCCATCCTTTAAAAAAAAATTGTTTCCTCTGTCTTCACACCACCATACTGCTAAATTTCCCAACACATAATGTAATTAAGTTACATTATGGCATGATATTTTCTCCTGTTTCTGCAGTTAGTATCTTTGTTAGACTGATAAACCTGCTCCAATCTTCAGCAGCACCTCCATGCTATTACTCAGCCTTGTATATAAGCACTCGCCTGGTAGCCATAGTCAACAAGGAATCCCATGCAGGTGAGTCAGCAAACAGGCAGAGGAGGTGACAGACAGAGTGCTCTGTCGCTATTCTGTGCTCAACATAGAAACCAAGCCCTCTCCTCTTTTCCAGCATTGACTGCTACAGGCAGGATATACAGTCATGCCTTGGATTGAGAGCATAATTCGTTCCGGAAACGTGCTTGTAATCCAAAACACTCTTATATCAAAACGAAATCCCCCCCAAAAAAAATGTGTACAGAGATTTTTAATTTAAGCCGTACTACAGTACTTGTATTACAAGACGTTGCTTGTATATCAAGTCAAAAATAAATAAATAGATATTTAAAAATTTGCTTGTCTTGCAAAACGCTCTCAAACCAAGTTACTTGCAATCCAAGGTATTACTGTAAGTCCCCATACTTCCTCTGTCAGCCCTCAGCAAGCTAGTGAACATTTTGTGGGCGAGCAACTTTTTTAGGCTTATTTACTGTCTTCTACTGTATGCCCCAATCTTAAAATAAGACTCAGTAGCTATGCCAGTTCATACTACAAAACAGAACATTGCCCTGGCATTACAGCAACATTATTATGCAACATTGCAGGAAGATAGACTGGCATAGCTATTAGGACAGGGTTATTTGGAAGCATCAAATCTTTATTGCTTGCAGCCATAAAGTGTTTTCCCCCCCTCTATAGAAGCTATTATGACACAATGCTAGTATCATGTTGTTCATATTGACTCCCCATTAAAGTAGTGGAATGCTTTTAAGATGGCTTTTATTATTTTTATACTGCCACTCTGATTAGTCTAATCTAGCCTTCAGGTTCATAACATCAAGCTAGGAAAAGCCAACAATCTGCTACAACCACTTCAGAGCAGAAGAATGTGGTTCCTTCCTCTATATACTTTTCATGTTGACGTGGTCAGGAGCAAACCCAAAACACTCTAATGATGGAGATGAGGTGGGGAGGACATATTTCAGGGGAGGTCATCTTTCTGGTCCATGTCAATTTTGCATGTGTTCATTCATGTCTGTTCTGTCCCATTTCCACATCAATGTATATATTTTTTAAAAGGTTTGCATGAAAATTCACATTTAAATATATAGGGTAAAATCCAACATAAGTCCTCCTTAGAGTAGATCCACTGAAATGAATGGAACTAAAGTTAGTCATGACTAACTTACACTCCATTTATTTCAATGAGTCTACTCTAAGAAGGCTGTACACTGGATTTTATGCATGTTACTAAACATATCTTATCTAAAAATATTCATTTTAAAATGCATTTTGCTATAAGTTGTTTTTTTTACCAAGAATTGCATTGAAAAATTAAGAGAAATGCAAAATCTGAAGGATAACTATGTTCCGATCTGCACATTAGTCCGGGAGTTATGGATCAGGTCAGTTCATATTGGAATTCACAGAGAACAATTTCTTCAAGCTATCCTCCCCAGATATAGGAACATAGATATTTGCTTTTATCCCAGGTCTAGCCAAATCTTTCTACTCCTGGGGTCTCCAAAATGGTGCCCATGGGCACTAATGTGCCTGTGGACACTTCCCTTGGTGCCCACCAGGCTTCCTGCCACTCATGATGATGATGATGATGATGATGATGATGATGATAACGATGATACAAGTTTTAACTGGGAGTCTGGCATTATGTAAAGTGAAACACCTGCCTCCAACACCATCTTTATTTCCAATGTGGACCTCAGAGACATCCTTAGAAAATAAAAATGGCTGACAGGTGCAGCCCAATGCTTCATTTTGAAGCTCCCCCAGTTGCCCAGAAAAAGAAAAAGGTAATCTGAGGGTAGTAGGGAGCATCCTGAGGAGCTAAAGGGGGAGCAAGGGGGTATTTTGCTTGCACTGTGTAAATGTATTTATTGGAGGGGTGGGAAACCTCTTTCAGCCTGAGGGCTGGATTCAATTTCAGAGAAGCTCTTGAGGACCATATTCCAGTGCTGGGTGGGGTAAAGGCAAAATTACCAGCCTATTTTAGCTCAAAGCTCTTACGACCAGTAACTAAGCCATAGGAGAGGCATTTCAAACTTTTAGAAGGGGGGGGACCTGTAAAAACTGGGGAAACCACACAAAAATCTGTGGCTGGGTGAAAGTGGATGGGGCCAGAGAGAAAGGGGCCTCACCATCTGGGGAAACCCAGGAGGCCAGATTAGGGCAGAGGACTAGGTTTGGCCTACGGGCCAGAGGTTCCCCACCCCTGGTTTATTGCCTGTTTGTGTGGATGATGTGTGCATGTGTACGGCCCATTATTTGCTTGGTTTTTCTGTGGTGAGTGTTTTTCCTGTGTGTGTTTTGCTTAAGCCTTGGAGTGGTTTTTGTTTGTTTCCATGGTGTGACCACACTTAGAATACTGTGTACAGTTCTGGGCACTGCACCTAAAAAAGGATATTGTAGAGTTGGGAAAAGTGCAGAAAAGGGCAACTAAAATGATCAAAGGGCTGGAGGAGCAGGTCCCCTATGAGGAAAGGTTACAACATCTGGGACTGTTTAGCTTCAACAAAAGGGCAAGTAAGGGGAGACAGGACAGAGGTGTACAAAATTAGGCATGCTGTGGAGAAAGTGGACAAGGAGACATTTTTCTCCTTCTCTCATAATACTAGAACTCCAAGGAAGCTGAGTAGTGGAAGATTCAGGACAGATAAAGGGAAGTACTTCTTCACATAGCACATAGTTAAACTATGGAATTCACTTCCATCCATAAGATTTAGTGATGGCCACCAGTTTGTAGGGCTTTAAAAGGGGATTGGACAAATTCATGGAGGAGGAGGCTATCTATGGCTCCTAGTCCTGCTGGCTATATGCTTCCTCCAGCATGCCTATGTACACCAGTTGCTGGGGAACATGGGCAGGAGGGTGCTGTTTCACTCATGTCCTGCTTGTGGGATCCCGTGGGCAGCTGGTTGGCCACTGTGTGAACAGAATGCTGGACTAGATGGACCCCTGGTCTGACCCAGCATGGCTCTTCTTATGTTCTTTTTTTGTTAGGGTTTTGCCAGGATTTTGTGTGCATGTGGGTGGGGTGGGGTGGGGTGGGGTGTGAGAGGATGTTTTCCCTAGGTGTGTTTCTCTGAGCATCACCAATTGCCTTCTGTGAAATGGATTGTGCTTTATGGTGGTTAATATGTGATCTAGTATTCAGAGAGCAGCCCTCATATCTGCCTGTATTCAGTTTCTTGGCCAAGTTACTTATCCCTGAGCCACGTCAGTTTGCTTTCTGTGAAATGGTATCAGAGCAGGAAAGTGTGTGGGTTCAAAGAAGTAGTTTTGTGTTTTATTGCTAAGACACTACCTCTGCCTTTTATGTAGATCCTTTTAGCTTCATCAGTATGCCTTCTGGGAAATGGGTGGAAACTGAAGAGGAATCAGTTTACCCACCACCCTAATTTTATCCACCCATTCACAAGACTGATTTTAACGTGAATCTCCACCAATTGGTGAATGCAGGAAAAAGCTGCTGAGTGGGACATTTCTCAGGCTGAGCTACTAGGGCCCTAATTCGTTAAGGTACATGTGAAAGTTAACAGCTCATGTTTCTACATGTCACTATTTGAATGGCAAGCAAGACAATGGGGTATACAGGAGAACAACAACAAAAAAGGGGAGGCTAGGCTACATTATTTCATCTGGAAAATAAGACCCTAATTAGCTGTTGCCAATTACTTTGACAGCTCAGTTGTAACCTATGCAAAGCTCAACATGGTTTCAGAAGTACAGGGGGGGGGGTGAGGATGAAGATAAAAGTTGCAAAGAAGAAAATTATTTTACTGAACAAAAATCCCAACTGAAAGGATCACTGGCGAATAGTTTTTAATTGCTTTTGTAAGAGAATCTAATCCACAGAGAAGGACTTCAGCTTTACATCCATTTGCCAAAAGCTGTAGCAAAAATTGCCTTTAGGCAATCTTTTTGCATTCTCTTATTTGATTATTTTTAATATTATTTAGCTCTGGCTTGCATCATTTATTCCATTCTGTCACTCACACTCTACAACAGAGTGTAAGATTGTACTGACAACACTACAGCTTCCTTCTGGTGACCGACAGTGTAGAAAATTAACAGTGTAATTAAAATTAAGGGCTGTAGAAAATTAACTGCAGCAGGCTGAATTAATGTGCCACAACAAAGCTTTTGAGTCCATTTGAAAGGGTAAGATTAAGAAAGTGACACACAAAAATGCACAGCTCAACAAAACAAGACAGAGCCCGGGTTGATCCATCAGTATTGTCACAGCTGACTGGAGGAATGGCATAGGAAGTATGGAGTTTATCCAGGTGGCACAATCCTCAAGGGAAAAGGAGGCACAAGATCCCAGTCAACATGGTGACCTTTATGTTCAGATATTAGGAAGGATCCAATGGTGTCTGGCCACTAGAACTATTTACATTGCACTGGCGGAAACCAATGCTTGGGTAGTGTCAGTAGCGCTTGCTAGCATGACTGTTTCCCCAGGAAACCTATTGCGCGCGTATAGGTGAGATAATGAAGAGTCAGACACAGGTATATATGGTTTCAATCAGGGCCACATTTATTGAATTCAGGATCTGGGAAGGGGGAAGTGCGGTACTACTCCAGCCATTGGCCGGGGGGGGAAACCAAGTTTGAGCAAAACATCTTAACCGAATCGGAGGCGGGATGCCCCGCCACCATCCAGTTGCACTCCATGTGGAGCTGGGGGGCCCTACCAGTGTCACCTCCCATTGGCACCACGAGACAGCCAATGTAGGTGAGAAAAGGTAGAACCCCAAAGGCGGCCCAATCTCTTTCCTGCCAAGCCGCAAGACATTAGCGAGGGAAGCCTTGGGTAACCGCCAGTCACCTTGAAAGGTGCCACTGGATGATCACCATAACCCTAAGTGCTCCAAGCATTGAAAAATTTGGGGGGGGGTGAGGGAAAAACTGGACTCAAACTTTTTCTGTGTGCTTCTTTTTTCAATAAAATAAAAATGGAACATCCTACTGATTTTCATTCCATTTTGGAAATCAATCCTTAGCACAACAATAAACACATTATTTGAGTGACAACCAAAGCTCTACCAAAGATGAGGAGAGGGATCTCATTAAGGAATAGCAAGAGAGCCGTAAGCTTATCCTTGTGTTTGGCTCCCTCATGACTTTGAACTTTAGACAGCAATTCTGTGAAAGATCAGAAAAGCTGTGCAGACTGCAGCACTAGTAGCAGAATTCAGTTACCTGAGAACCTCCGCTTTCTTTCCTTTTTAAAAGAAAGTTTCTAGTCCTTATGGTTCTTAATTTTTTGTTTGAAGCTGTATGGGCAATGCTTGGTAAAATTTCAGAAGCCAGAAGATCACTGAATAAGAATCCTTGCTTATCTCCTCGCCCCTCCCCATGACCAAATCTCTGACAGGATTCTTGCTTCTGCAATTAGTTTTTAAAGCATTTCATTCATTCTTGGCTTACGTCATCTCTGTTCTTGCTTTTCTTAGAGAGGAAGGAAGTGTGCAATACAAGTCTATATATAGTAATGATCCAGTTATTCTGTAAATTTCATGAGATATAAAGTAAGTTAACAGTTGGATTTAGACTTATGATGCAAGTGGATTAAGTCTGTAATTTTAAAATACATATATATATTTTACATGGTTGCCAAGGAATGATGACTGACATGTTTCTTTCACGCTGCTGTGCCTGCAACTTTTGATAACAGTATAAGAACAGTGCTCTTCTAATTTTTCTTACTCAATATGGATCTTGTACTCATATCACATTAAACACTGCTGATATTGATTATCTACACAGCCTGAAACATCTGCTTAATTTGATCTAGCTCCGTTTCTCTGTCACAATAATTAGTTGACCTGCTTCTGGGGAAAGTATTTGAATATTCCAATCAGAACTGAGAGATCAGTCAAAATACAAGTCAGTGATTTTAGTAGCCTGGGAGAAGAACATTTTCACTAAATATAGCATAGTAAACTGACTGATGTTAAATGATATTGACCCTGAAGCCTGTTAGCATGAGCTAGAAACTTTTTAAAAAACTTCTTTTCTTTCCCTTTCTTTGCAGACATCCATACTTAAAATCTATTGGATAATGGGTTGCCACCACACTGTTTGGTGTGGCAAAAGGACTCCATTTCATGAGACCATTGAAATAGCAATTCCTCAACTAAGTTAAAATCTCAATACAATAATTTAAGGCACACATTAGGGTGTTGTCATCTCACAATTAATTCTGCAGTACTAGTGTGCATTAAACATGATAAAGGTAGATCCAGGTTTTTTTTATGGATTTGTGATGTCATATTTGAATGCAAGGATGTTGTCATCTTGAGAAGGCTGGGATGAGAGATATCAAAACTCTTGGTTGCAATATGCATTGTAAGGGCATTAAACCTCTCTACTAAGAAGCAAAATTAACTGAGATAGTTTCACAATGGGGTCTTAGTCCATATTGACATGCTGCAGCTCTCCAATACTGGAGAACCATGTTGAGATCTATGGTAGGGAAGGCTCCAATTTCAAAAAGAAGAGCCAGGAAAAATAATAAACACCAGATTTAGCTACCGGTAGCTAAGGTTTTCCACAGTAGCGGCGAGATGCAATGTTTTATTGTTGTATGCCACCTTGAGAGGGTTTCTGCCCTGAAAGGTGGCCAAGAAATGTTTTAAATGAAATTAAAAATAATGATTAAAAAAGCTGGCTTTTTAAAAACACTCTGCCATCCTGCATATTTTCAAACATACTTTCAGAAACTGAATTTCTCAGCCTCTTGCCTCAGCTTGCAATGCTACTCAGTTGGAGTCATATGATCATTCCTGCCCCACATTGGTATTTTCCCCCCAACCAGCCTCCTTGAGATTCATGTATGAGGTTCAGAGGTTGGGTTCCCAGACCATAACATTTGTTGGAACATTCCGACAAAGGTGGAATTTGTTACCAATGGTGTGGGGAAATGTCAGATCGCTGCAGGAGTTCCTATAGAGCAAAGATGCAGAACCGTAGGCCCAGGAGCCAAATCTGGCCTGCCTGGGATCCCAACCTGGCCCTCTGGGGTTCCTCGGGGGACCATTCTCCTTTCCCATGGCCCCACCCCCTTTCCCCCAACCACCTATCATTTGGTGATTTCCCAGATTTTGTGCAATTATTTCCCCATTCTAAAAGGCTGAAATGACTCTCCTAAGGATTTGCCTTTGGCAGTTAGTTAGAGCTTTAAGCAAAAATGTGCTGGTATTTTTTATCCCGCCCCTTTGGCCCTAGTCACCACTAGAATGCCACCCTTGAGAGCTTCTCTGAAATGAAATTCAACCTCAGGCTGAAAGAGGTTCAACACCCCTGTTTTAGAGAATGAATGTATGTATTTTTCTACATATATGGCAGACATACTCCCAACTAGTCATGTGTTTGGCAGTGGGCTACTTGACAATACTTCCAAGATCCAGACTCTTACTAGATCCTTTTGTTCTGTTATTTGGCACTCCAATTGTTTCTGCATGAATGGGTTTGTGGCCAGACCTAGAATCATAGAACAGTAGAGCTGGAAGGGGCCTATAAGGCCATCAAGTCCAACTCCCTGCTCAGTGCAGGAATCCAAGTTAAAGCATCCCAAGTTAAATGGCTGTCCAGCTGCATCTTGAATGCCTCCAGTGTGGGAGAGCCCATGACCTCC
Organism: Shinisaurus crocodilurus; assembly: GCA_021292165.1. Lineage (NCBI taxonomy): Eukaryota > Metazoa > Chordata > Lepidosauria > Squamata > Shinisauridae > Shinisaurus > Shinisaurus crocodilurus. The sequence goes on along the minus strand of CM037878.1, from coordinate 92,208,065 downwards.
CTAGGTCGTTGGTTCCATTGTCACCTTAATCAGTGATCCCTGTTCCATTTGCTGCCACTCCAGGCAGATTATCACAATCAGCATGAAAGACAGAGTTGCCAGCAAGCAAATCAGTGATGGTAGTTCTAAACCTTCTTTAATGCAATACTGCCTGTTGTGCTTGCTGGTTACCATCGCTGATTGAAGCAATGTGCATAAATGCCTTTATTAGCCACCTACTGAGAACAGGTAAATGGGCACTAGCATATTTCTGGAATAGGAAAATAGAAAATAATAATTAACATTTTAATGAAATATGGCTTCTATTTGCTGAATGTGAAGAAGAAAAGTCAAAACAGCTGAAAAAATATTGACCTCTTACTTAGGATTTTATATATTTTTATTCTCTGAAGTATAATAATGAGATTAAATTATTGTAGAAGGCTGTATCATAATGCAGGATATTTTTTTATGATGGGGGAAAGATGAGTGTACTCAAATACAATATTTCTATGCAGATTAGAAATGTACAGGGCAGGAATACATTCCTAGTTTATATACCAATGTGGCATATTCATATACTATTTGAACAAATGCTCCTGAGAAAAGTTTTCCAATCTCTTTCAGAACTTCCAAGGCTCTTCCATATTTTCATGCAATTTGAACTGGGCTTAAAAACTTAAAGAAGTTAGACTCGTTAACTTCCTTCTATATGCAGATTATGTCCTCTTATTAGTAAGGAGCCTATGTAAAATTATGCCAACAGCCTTTGAAGTATTTGTACAAAGACATTCTAAAATCAGTCTGGGAATCCAGTCTGAGAACCCAACCCAAATGCATTCTAAAATCAGAAAAGCTTACGTTTAACCTAAATGTGTAGGTAATCCACCTTTATATCTTAAAAGTTAAAATACATACCAAGCTAATGAACGGGACTAAAGAAGATAGTTAGCAATAACTGGCAATAATACCACAGTCAGAGCAGAATGTAGTATCTCACTGCCACATTACAGTAGTGTTTGGAGTGGCTTTTTGTCCCCTCCCAAGTACAATACAAGATATTATATGGGCAGAACGATCCTATAGTCCCTGCAGGATCTTCGGGGATGCTTCGCCACTTCAGCCACACCACATCTTCTTCAATGGTGGAAGGCTCAGCGCAGGTGAGGCCAACCCAACCAATGCAGTGGTGGAAAGCTCCAGCTGCTGCCTCAGCTGGGGACACTTCACGGCTTTGGCTGTGCCCTTTGGGGAGGCACTTAGTGCATCATTCCCCGTTGCAACTGGGAGGATGAACAGTGAGCTAAGTCAGGGGAATCCCCTTGTTATCTCTCAATGATCAGAGATAACAGAGGGATTCCCCTCCCTGCCCCCTCAAGAAGCCCCAGTAGACCCCAGGCAGAGTGGCCCACAGAGGGAGCCAAAGCCTCCATAGGCCAGATGGGGACAAAGTTGGAGGATATGGAAAGGAGTCAGTCCTATACTGGTTAGGACAAAGCAGAGTTTTCCCCTTTATGCACAGCCTGGTTATTGAAACTGGTTATCACCACGTGGGTTGCTAAACCCTGGTAAAAGGCTCTTAAAAGGAAATGGATTGTCCAAACAAGGTTTAAAACTAATAAAGACATTTATTAGTTTTACTTACAGTCTGTTTATTCATATATGCTAGATGCATATAGGCAGATTAGAGTCTTTGGTGTTAAGAGTCTGCTTCATTGGAGATCGCTGGCTGGAAGCCAGCTCAGACCATGGGCCGGTTCACACGACCCAGGCTGCCGGCGGGGGAGGAACCACGGGGACGTCCGCAGGGTCCGGCGGGGCACCGCACACGACCGGCGCCCCGCTCGCGTGGGCAGACCCCATAGTCCCCGCACCGCAGTGCGGGCCTCCCGGCGGTAGGGGGTAAGACCCGGGATGCCCAGAGGGGCCGTTTGCCCCTACAGGCTGGAGCGGCGACGGCTCCGGCCGCTCTGGGCTGCCGTCTCTGTGGGGACCCCGCGGGACGGCCGCCCGCTGTTCCGACGGCACGGTGACCACGCGCGGTAGGGGCTTACCCCTCTACCAACCATGGTCACTTTGCGAGCGTCCCACGCGCGGCTCTCCCGCGGGGGCACCCCCGGTCGGCGTGCACACGACACGGGAACCGCGGGGGACTTGCAGTTCCCGTGTCATGCGAACAAGCCCCATATGTCCATTAGGTTGGAGAGGCACAGAGAGAGAGAGAGAGAGAGAGAGAGAGAGAGAGAGAGCGCACTGGCCACAGAGAGGCTGGAAGTAGGGAGGAGGGGTTACAAAACATGCTCCCTGGGGATTGTTCAATTAACCCTTTCCTCCCTCTCTAACTAATGGTTACATTACCATGTTGATTTAAGCAGGCAACATTACGAATTTCCATCAGACACTAAGGGCCTGTGGCTCACGCTGGCTCAGCTTGTCTGAGCGTGGAAAGCTAAGCAGGGTCAGGCCTGGTTATTACTTGGATGGGAGACCCCTCCTCTAGTTTCCTGCATTGAGCAGGGGGTTGGACTCGATGGCCTTGTAGGCTCCTTCCAACTCTATGATCTATGAATCTATGAAATGTTCCCTATTCCTGATATATATCGTGCAGTTCACTGTGGTAATTACAATGAATCTTCCCAAACAGTCTCCCCTCCCCAATTATCTTTCTCTCCAGCACTGTTCATTACACTCAAGCATCTCTTTCAAGCAGTGTCCACTAACACTATTTTAAATGCTCTAGCATTTTATTATATGCAAATGTAGGAAACGATTCATTTTGCCATTAGAGTTCTGCAGAAACTGTGTGTGGATGTTAAGCTTGAGATGGCACAGAATATACTCTGTTTGCTGCTTATAAGCTTGCAATAGCAATTCTCTGCTCAGAAAATGATTGGCCCAGAGTAGGAGCAAATTTGGTTATGATTCCTTTGCTGTTGGCGTTTATAAAACTGTTTCATCTCTTCACAAAACATGTTTGGTAAAAGGACTTATTTATCTTTTTAGGAGAGGACAACTTTTATTTTCAAGTACGGTGGAGCCAATAAGCTATATCCAGTTTTAAGTGAAGCGTTAACACCACTAGGATGAAATCTCTGTTAGAAATGTGGTTGTCGTATTTTACACGTAAGACTATACTTTTCCTAAATGTTAGACTAAAATGATCGTCTATACAGGAGTAAGCCAGGAGAACCGGGGTGTGAACTTGCCAGGGGGGCGTTTATGGGGGTCTTAGGAAATACTCATCATTCACACAACTTCACAGGTACTGTAATCTTTGGTGTTGTAGGTATCATTATCACTAGAATTACGAGGTTATCTATGGATTTATACGTTCTCTTCTGGTCTCACAGTTCACACTTCACCATGTTTGATTTGTACATGTCCCATTCCCAACTTCACAAATGTTTGTTTGTTTAAGCTGCTTCTATACTACTTGACATCCCAGGATTTCCAAGCAGTTTACATAAAAAAATACATACAAGGCAATATAAAAGCCAATATATAAAAAAGTACAAAATAATACATAGCTTTAAAACAGGACAACAAAAGCAGTAAATCAGAGCAGTGTCATGATCAATTACAAGTCAGGGAAAGCCTCAGTGGACAAATGCTTTTACAAGAGGCCTTTGAAGCTCGCCACCGTTTCTGCCTCTTGAACCACACATGGGAGAGTGTTCCAGAATAGCCAATGTCCTCATATCAGGGGCAAACTGTATGTAACACACATGCATGTGCCATGAAGCCCAGATAGTGTTATTTTTCCCCAATGAAGAGCAGGATCAGGAGGAGGCAGTTTTGAATAGAAAAGGGGGAGGTAACCCTTTCCCCACCTGCCATTTGTACTTGTCTGGGGAAGGGTTGTTCCATATCATCTCCCCCAAGTAAACACATGCCTGAAGCCCTTTTGGCAGTGGGTTGGGGAAGCCGCTTGGGAAGACAATATGGAATGCAAAACATCCTCAACCAGTAGGGGCAAGTGTGCACACCTCTTCCCTCCTCAAGACTGCCTTCCCCTGAAACTGCTTTTTATTGTGAAGTGTGGGTGGGTGGACAACAGCCAAACACCACTGGGGCTTTGTTTTATTTATTTATTTATTTATTTTATTATATTTATACCCCGCCTTTTTTCCTGCAAGGAACCCAAGGCGGCTTAGATAATCCTCCTCCTCCTCTCCATTTTATCCTCACAACAATCCTGTGAGGTAGGTTAGGCTGAGAGGCAGTGACTGGCTGAGCGGGGACTACAACCCGGATCTCCTGAGGCCCAGTCCAATACTCTCACCACTGCGCCACACTGGCTCTCTTTCTCTCTTGTTATGTGTCTCTTTGTGTAATGTATTGTTCAACCTGCAAATATAATAAATGAGAGTCAATAAAATCTTCAAAGCTAAAGGCAACAAAGTTCTAATATGCAAGAGAGAAAGAAGAAGGCTGCTATATAGCACTAGCATGAATCAAGCAACCTCCTGCATAAACAAGGTTGACAGATATGACTTATTTAAGGACATCCCTTACTTGGAAACTTTGAATGGTTTCTTCTTATTATATAATATCAGGACCCTGTAGAATACTTGGCCTTTATTTCAGAGCATTTCAGTGTAGTTCGGACCCGTAGAGATCCCCACAGAGCAGACACCATAAAGTCCCCTCTGTTTTTTGAAAGTGTCTGGCAAGCTTCTCAGTAAATCACAGCCTCCATTTGTTTCTCTCTCTCTAGCAAACATAATGAACACATAAAGTAGGCCAGAACTGGAGCACTTCCAAGCAAGCAGCTTTCTACACAATTAGGCTACCTTGTAAGCCTTGCACATTAACAATCTCCTTGGGCTGTTTGTATATTGTAGGATTACCAGCCAATGCTTTAGTAAATTTTCTTCTGCCCTTTTGCTTTAAACAGCTGTGATTGAAGGCCATGACAAAATGTAACAGGTCCAGCCCTGCATTCCTGTCACAGCTTAAAGCTGAAGAGAGGAATTGGGTAACGGTGTCAACATTGAAAGCATTGCAGTTTCATAAGTACTATTTTACACAGAAGCATCAAGAAGGTTAAATAAAATAGAGTCCTGCCAAAAGATTAAAGCCTAAAATTAAACAAAGGAAGAATGGCAAGAAGGAAAGGATGGAGAGGTGCAGAATATAAATTGAAAAGAGGCAAGAGAGTTAATGTGGAAACAGAAATTGTCTTAAGATTGCCACTTACGAATTGTCAAAAAAGAGGAAATACATAATCAAAAAGAAGACAAAAAAAGGGCACCAATTTGCATAAAAATTGCATATGCTAACTTGTATGTATGGTTGCACCTTTAGAAATAATGGTGTTGCAGTCCAGCGAATGACCCCTCTCAAACTTGGGGGTCCCAAATAAAAGAATTGGGGGGGCCTCTGGGCCTGGCGGGATTGGTGGGAGAGGTCCCAGGGGTCTTGAAGTGACCTGTGAGAGAGGTCATAATTAGAAGAACTAAAATGGTTCTGAACCTGAAAAGGGGTCTGTGAGAGGGATCCCAGGTGGTAGACTGGTTGGTGAAGAAGTAGAAGAAGCTATTATTGATAGAATAAAATTAATATTTTACTATTAATGCAATTATGATAGATTTCATTATGTATAGATATAGATAATTGAGTGCACAATTGAAGTTAAAGTTTCTCCTTTGACAATGAGCTGGAAGGGAGTTAGGGATTTGTATTAACATATATGAGTGGAAATGTTTAATATTGTTTAATTAGAAGAATTAATGTTTATGTTTATGGTTGATATAGAAATATTTGTGAGGTACTGTAGATGAATAAGGAGAATAATATTTGATAATGGAAAAAGGGAGAAATTTCTTTGTAATCAATGAGTAGTGTATTTGTGGTTGTTTGTACTCTGTTGAGAGAATCGGAAGTCCTTTTTCCCCCTTAAAGTTACTGTCTTCTACTGTAGTGTTTGTTTATGTCTTTTTTGTTTTTCTTTTCTTAAATAAATAAAATTTGTGGAAATGGCAAGAGAAAATGACCCCTCTCAAACTTGGAACATGTGCATGACATTGAACATAGAAAGCTAACTTATGCTGAGTTGCACCATTGATCCATTGAGCTCAGTATTGCAGTGGCTCTAGGATTTCAAACAAGTCTTTTTCAGCCCTATCTACTGAACCTCAAATCATCTGCATGCCTAGCCTCTGCTCCACCACTGAGCTACAACCCTGCCTCACACATGTGTGTGAGTGGGTAGTGTTGTGCCCTGCACAGTGGTGATAGTTTACTCAGTCCCTAGCTCAGATGGTACAAAACTGTGCAAAGCTGACCCTACAACAAGTGCCCACTGCAGCAGCAGATAGGGATAGATCTCAGAGCAGTACAGCTGCAAATTCATCTTCCAAGCAGCCACCTGTATGGCTGCTGCTACTACTAATCGGATATCCAGCACGACAACTCCTAAATTGGGATTGCCATTTTATTTAAAAGCATTGTGATATTAAATATATCACGATGGGGTGAAATGTTTGTTCCAAAAAAATCTTTAACAAAACTCTTCATGACTTCACATGAAACTTTGTTTTAGGACTCAATCCTATGCATGTTTAGACAGGGGAAAGGCCTACAATTCCCCATTGAGCAGTGGGTTGGACTCGATGGCTTTAGAGGCCCCTTCCGACTCTACGATTCTATGTATATGAAGTAGGGAATTCTAGTTATACTGAGTTACATACAGGGCTTTTTTTCTGGTGGAACTCACCGGAACTGAGTTCCAGCACCTTTTCTTCTATTAATTGCATTACAATTTAATCGCCATCTACTCCCGAGGAAATGTAATCCAAGAGTTCCGGTACCTTTTTCTCCAGAAAAAAAGCACTGGTTACATACCATTATATTTGCCAGGCAATGTAAAGATTAGTACCTCTTTGATAAGCCTTTTTATAGAGATCCACTTATAGGGTTCTTTGCATGAAATAGGAGCCATACTCAGGAGGACGTCCAGCCATTCTCAGTGTGTTCATGAACATATCACACATAAAACAGCTGATGCAGACATACCTTTAGCTAGTGCTTGTTTGACAGCGATGCTCAGCTTGTTTTTTTTAATGTACTTGACAGCAATGAATTATTTGTCCCTGACGATGGGGAATGCATCTCAATGTCTGGTTATCTTCAAGGATATTAAATCTTATTCTCTCTTTCTCTCTCAGTCGTTTTCTCCCTGACAGGCAGATAGAAATATAACACTTAGGAATAATAATATGATGTGCATATTTTCTGACACGAACCTGAAAAGAATGCATTAAATAATTGATTGAGAAGGCATCAATGAATAAACTGAAACCTCCTTTTTAATTGGAACACAGTGGAAGGGGTATGCGTGAGCACTTGAGTTAGATAATATCCATAACACAATCACTACAGTAGTGCTAGTCTTTTTTTTTTTCCTTTTCAGCATTTGCATACTAAACTTGAATGCTAGTTGTTGTTTTCTTTCTTTTTAAACTTGCATGATTCCAGGCATTGGCACCTATTTTGGCCTTTGAACATACTAAGGACAACAGTGACAGATGTTAAACTTGTGATTGCCTATGAGCTGGGCATTTCTAAAGGATAAAAACCCATAAGAATGAAAGAAACTGCAGGGGAGGAGCTTCACTGGCTATGGAACAGTAGCTTTCTACTGGAGCTCCCGGAATGAGCTGATTATAACTGTAAAATACCTAGGAAAGACAGACTGTGAGTAAAAATTCCTTTGCTGTTTGCTTTCTGGAAGGTATGTGGAAGAAGCGGAGTTAAAAAGAAAATTAAAAAAAAGATTCCCTTTGTTGTGGCTGCCCTTGATTGTTTATGAGCTCCAGATGGGAGAAAAAGTCCCTTCCCCCTCTTTGGAAACGTGAACGCTCACATCCCTCGGATAACAGTTTGAAAAGGTTAATTAGGATCCTTGACCAGAGTGGAACTGAACTTTCTTATCAATTTAAGCAACAGGTTCCAGAAAAGAAACTACGAGGCAGTGAAAGTTGTGAGGAGTGAGGGGGAGGGGTGGAAAAATGGCGGATTCTGCTGGTAAATTTCCTGCTGATGCCAAGTCAAAAACATCTCCAGTTAAGCTCAAGGGGGCAGCACCAGATTGGGAGAAGCTTATATTACAGTTTCAAAGTTCTATTGAATCAGGGCAGCAGAAACATACTAATGATATTGAGAATTTCCGCAAAGAATTCAAGGAGGAAATGAAGCAAATGAGAAAATCGATGGACCAGATGAAGACTGAAATTCAAGATCTACAGGTTAGAGTTGATAAGATGGAAAAAGCCCAGGAGAAGGATGAAAAAAGTTTTGAAAAGTCTGAAATGAAATTTAATGAGATGGAAATACAGATGATCAACATGCAAGATAGGCAACACTGTTGCAACATCCGGATCAGAGGCTTCCCCATGGAGATGTGGGAGACTGAATATAAGCTAAGAGGCAGTATTTTGGAATGGATGAATGAAGCTGTATCTGGCGCTCAATGGTGTTGGACTGGGACTCTGGAGATCTGGGTTCTAGTCCCCGCTCGGCCATGAAACTCACTGGGTGACTTTGGGCCAGTCACTGACTCTCAGCCTAACCTACCTCACAGGGTTGTTGTGAGGATAAAATGGAGAGGAGGAGGAGAATTATGTAAGCCGCCTTGGGTTCCTTGCAGGAAAAAAGGCGGGGTATAAATATAATAAATAAATATAATAAATAAATAAATAAGATTTGGATATTGAGATAGTGCATAGAGTGGGAGTGTTAAGGCGTGGCATGACATCCAGAGATGTTGTAATGACCAATATCATTAATTAATCAAGATGCTAAATTATTGACAGCGATTTTAGTTAGAAGAATGAATAGTTTTGTAACTAAGTATATAGGGCTAGATCAATGCGGTTTCATTCAAGGAAGACAAATGGCAGGTTTAACAAGAAGGGTTCGATTTGAAAGCTGGGGTTCTTGCACTGGATATTTTTTAAAGCCTTTGATTGTGTGGAATGGCCTGCATTAAAGATGTTAATAAAAACTATGGGGTTTGGAGAAAAGTTTATAGGTGTTACTAATCAATTATATACTCATAATGTTACGTCAGTAATTGTAAATGATGGAATAACAGAAACGATAAGCCTAGGCTGGGGAACTAGACAGGGTTGTCCCCTTTCCCCAGTATTATTTGTGTTAGTTATGGAATTGTTAGCGAATGCAATTAGACAGGAGAGGAATTTACAGGGGATAGGGATAAAGACTAAATGCAAGATAAACCTTTTTGCAGATGATATATTGTTAACATTAGAAAGGCCTATGGAAAATTGGGATTGGTTAGAGAAACATTTAGATGAATTTAGGGAAGTAACGGGGTTAAAAGTTAATTGGGATAAATCGGAGATAATGACTTTTAATTATAGTAAATTGGAGGAAAGGGGATTTAAACAAAGGAAAGTTGATATAAAGATAAAAAATATAATTAAATATTTAGGTATTGATATATTAAAAGATATGGATCAAATAGGGGAATGGAATTTTAAAAAATTAAAAGAAGAGGTTAAAAATAAATTAGAGGATTATAAAAAATTGGGATTATCATGGTTCGGTAGGATAGCTTTGATTAAAATGAAGATTTTACCGAAGTTTAATTTTTTATTTAGAATGATACCATATAAGATATCAGAGAAAGAAATTAAAGATTGGCAAGTAATTTTAAATAGCTATTGTAATGGGGGAAAGATCAAGGATTACTAAGAATAGATGGTACAAAGCTCAAAAAATAGGGGGACTTGGTCTCCCAAATTTAAAATGGTATTATATAGCTAATCAACTTAGATATATTATGGGTATTATTGCTAGGAAGGATTTTATGTGGTGGGAAATAGAAGCATTCGAACTGGGTAATAGGGTGGAGAATTTTTTATTTACAAAACAAGGACATATTATGATAAAAAGATTAGAAAATCCCTTTTTAAAAAATATGTTAGAAATTTGGAGTAGAAATAAGGAAATATTTATACCAGGTATATCCCCGCTTACTCCAGTGGTGGTAATGGAGGATTTTCCAGAGAATGTTAGACATTTAGAACGAATTTTTAGAGAGAAAGGGGTAATAAGATTAATGGATTGGCTGGAAAAAATGGAGACAAGACAGCAAATATTTGATAGGGTTGGAGCAGGAAGAATTTCGTGGTTAAACTTAATTCAATTAGTACAATGGGGTAAGAAATGGAAGAGGAGACAGAAGCATGAAAGAGATTTCGCCGCATTTGAGCAGTCGGTTATGTCTAGAGAACTTAATAGAAGGAAATGCATCAGCTAGGGGTCTTACAAAGATGTTATATAAAATGTTGCAGAAATCAGAAGAGCAAGCGGAAAATCTTAAAATAGTTTGGGATACAGAGTTTGAAGAGGAAATATCAAAGGATGAGTGGAACAAGATTTGGGATAGACGAATATTGAAAAGTATGTCAATAAGAATTAAAGAGAATTTTTACAAGTTAATTTGGAGATGGTATTTGACTCCGGTGAGATTAAATAGAATAGATAACAAATGTTCTCCAATGTGCTGGCGAGGTTGTCAGGAGCTGGGTACATATGCTCATATGTGGTGGAGTTGTAAAAATGTAATGGATTTTTGGAAAATGATTTTTGAAGAAATATCAGAAATTGTTGGAGTTGACCTAGAGGTTTGTCCTAAATTAGCTTTGCTATCAATAACTGAAAAGGTGGCCAGTCCTCAAAATGTTAAAGAATTAATTATAAATTTGTTAACTGTAGGTAGACTAATGATAGCAAGGAAATGGAAAATTCAGCAAGTTTTCACTATTACCGATTGGTATAAAGAAGTATGGGATATGGCATTAAATGATATGTTGACTTGTAATATCAAATGCAAAAGGGGTCAATTAAAGAAAAATATTTTTAAGGATATTTGGGGTTTATTTTTGGAATATGTGTTTAAAAAAGGGAAAGGGAGTATGCCGTGTCAAGACATGTTGTATTTTTGGAATAATGAACAATTATAGAGATATTGTATTATTTGGTCCCGTGGTGATGGGGGCACTATATAAGTTATATGTGTGTTATTTTCTTTGTATTGTTGAAAAAATTTAAAATAAAAAAAATAAAATAAAATAAAATAAAGAATGAAAGAAACTGGTCCAATTTGGTATTGGGCCTTTGTGGAAAAAATAATTCCACCAGAAACATGGGGTTGTATCCAGTGCAGCATGAGTTCAAGGTCATTTGCACATGGAGATTGCCCTGCCTCTTCCTGCCCATTCACACAAACTGACTCCACCCAATTCTCCCCAATTCCTCCCCCACAAAGGCCTTTTCTGAAGACCCCTTCATCCTCAGGAAAAGCTTTTCAGGGATGTTGGGAACTGGAATTGGGTTGAAAGCTGCAGGAAATTCCCCATAACCAAACATCCCTGCATGAGTGCTGCATTGGATCCAACCCATAAACAGTAAGTTGTTTTCTTTCCATGCTTTGCATGAAATACTAATATGAAATTTAGACTGTGCTAAAGAAAACAGAAGTTCTGCTCAGCACCATATTCTTCCTTGTGTATTCAAGTTGCTGACTAGAGGATATTTCCAAGCCCAACAGATATTGCAATTAATATTGACCTGGTAAACACATAATGTTAACCCCATGGTTTTTTTAACCCTTGAATCGTTGAATTTTGGGTTGTGATGAACCCAGCCATACTAACAAACCAGGCTTTGTTAACCATGAACAACCTTGCAAGAGAACCCATAGTTTGCTGTTGGATTGTGAACTCTGGGTGTTTAAACCATGTGTTGTTGTTGACTTGCATGCAGGGCTTGCATGTTCAGAATGGTGGCTGCATGCACCCTGCACATGCTGCAACCTCATCGTGGCTTAAATAAACCATGGTGGGCTGTCATGTCATGCAAACAGCCCCATAATGTGTGAACCCAGAAGCATGAGTTGGTCATGGGTTGTTTCACCAGGCTACAGAACTGGCAGGCAAGAGTGTGTGTGTAGCTGCTCTACACACCTGTATTACAGTACTGCAATGGTATTTGGGATATAGGGAGGGAATGTGTTAAAAAGGGGGCAAACAAACATCCAAGGATTGAGAAAACAAACTACAATTTGTTTGATCTTCTACCAGACCAACCCTGGGTAGGGCAACAAACCATGGGTTAACCATGGGTTAAATAAACCACAGGTTAGTGTTAAGTGCAAGCCAGGTAATTGTGTAATAAACATGGAGAGTGATATCTGTGACAATGCAGGCAAAGAGTTTATTTAATAAAGAAATCAGCCCTTTTACCATAGAGGGAAACCTTGGCTTAGACAAACTTTCTAGCGATAACAGATGGTCAACAATTTAATAATAATATGCCAGACTTGACACATTACCTAAGGGGATAGAGTCAGTGACAAAAACTAATATCACACTATAATGAAATGAAGGAAGGTGGGAGAAAAGCTTCATCATTAGCATACATTGACAAAACAACTAATTAGATTTTAAGCTTGCTGAATACCTGATTGTGAGAAAGCTCCAAAGTCCTAAGGCATGCACAAAAAATTTGCTCATAAAAGTATTCAAGGAAACAACTGTATTCAAGGAAGTTTAATATCTCTGAGGACTCAAAATGTAGCTGAAAATCAGAATTCATACAATGACCTGGTTCTCACGACATGACAACCCATTGTGGGTAACTAGCCATGGTGCATTGCCGTGTCACCTGAACCCAGACCTTTTCCTGCAGGGTGGCTTGTTTTTTTTCCCTCAACAAGCCACCCTGAGAACCCATAGGCTGTTCTAGTGGTTGTTTTACCCACAATGGGTTGTCGTGTTCTGTGAACCTAGGTGACTGATCCCACTGTGGGCTCGTTTTGCAAGACTTCGCTCGTTTGTGAAGTCAAAATTTATTTAAAAATTTTGCTCGTCTTGCAAAACGCTCGCAGACCGGGTTACTCGCAATCCAAGGTATTACTGTACTTTCCTCTCCAAACTATGCTGTTTTGCCCTGCCTAAATCCCTGTTTTCAACAACAGCAAAAGGCCTACTTCTGACAGCTGTCAAAAGCAAGTGTCAGAAAAAAGGGGGGGTTCCACATTCCCAAGCACCTAGATTCTCAGGAATGGGTGGGAAAAAGTTGGAGGCACTGGGACCTAATGGGGGGACATTCAAAACCCTGAGGATCTCTCTGCAAAGGGGGAAGAAGGCGCTTACCCCCTTTCATGAGCAAAGATCACTTGTGGCTTTGTTGTGACTGGCAGTTGGCAGCTCTATGTCATCTATTGACAGCCGTCACATCAAAGCAAAGTAAAGAAAACACCCTATTTAGAGCCTACCTGGGTCAATGTCCAGGATTGGTTCCTGCTGCATTTTAACAGCAGAAACCCTCAAGACATTGCCCAGCTGAGGCTTCCAATTTTGGATGCATGGAAATGCACACCTCCATACTTGTGCAAGTCTGACAAGATATTTTTTTAAAAAATGCACAATTTAGAGTGCAATTTTTTTTTTTTAAGGGGTGGTGAACCAGTGACAGCCTCAGCAATGTGCCACTTGGGCACTTTGGAGGGGCTGTCACTGGCTGTCAATTCAGAGATCACTATCTGCGATCTCTGGGGAGAAAAAATGTAAATGGGTGAAAAGCCGCAGTGAGCCAAAAAATGGCTCACGATCACAGTGGGGAGAGGAGACAAGATGGTTTCAGCTGCCAAGTCCCCTGGGATACTCTGGAGGACCGAGGACAAAGGAGGGGAGAACAACCCATGATGAGCCCAATCATCTGTCAGGCACACCATGGTTTGTCTGTGTAACAACCGACACCCTATGGCTTATTGCAAGGGTGAGTTAGCATGACATGTGAACCCACACAGTATTTCCATTTCAATACTTAGGAATCTTTTCTTTTTCATTCTGGAAGCTGTAGTGAAATCCACTACACTGATCATGAAGTTTTAGTGGTTGTAAGTCTTACATCAAGCAGCCTGCTTTATTGTCATGACATTAATGCCCAAATTGTGAGAAAAGGAAGCGGGATCATTTTGAAAGAAGGAAGATGGTTTCAAAGTGAGTGAAGGAGAAGGAAGTTGCAGTTGGAGAAGGAAGGAGAAGGAACAGAGTAGGGTGCAGTATGCAGGGCTATTTCCGATTCCTCTGCAGCAGTCTACCTCACTCACTGGTCTTTATGGCTCCTCCGTTCCACTTCCATACCCTTTCCAATACTGTAAAAGATGCACTATACCAGCTCATCCATCACCATTACTCCCATCATTCCTCTTTCTCCTGAACCAAATTTTTACAGATTCATTTCCAATAAGTTCCAGAACAACCAGTTTCAACAAACACAACAGCCTGCATATATACACTTACCAGGCCATTTCACGTCTCTGAGGGCCAATTCACCTGCTTATATTTGAGCCGGTAAAGATTCTGTTTTCATGTGGGGAGCCATTTGTGTGAAACATCCCCCTACACTGAAGAACATAAAAATTACCACAGAAGAGGAAATGCTAGTAATAACTAGCTGTAATAACTTTTCTGTTTTTCATGTGGGCCTTCTTAAAACAAAAAGCTCCCCGGGTAAAGATGAGTTGATTACCACACTATGATATTTTAACAGATACAGCTACATCAGTTTTTCAAGCAGAATGTATTGGAAACCCATTCTTCTCAATGAGCTGTGTAAGGCTCCCTGCAATAATAGAATGCTAGAAAACTAAGGCCGGGATATAAATATGAGAACTTAGCTGAACCTAATATGGCTAGCAACCACAATAAATTCTCCTAATTTTACCCGTTCCTGTCAATATGGGACCTTCCATTAAAGCAGGACTCATATTTTCTCCTGAACTTATATATTCAAGCGCGCATTGCTATAGGCCTTCATAACAATTGCTGTTCTCCACTTGCCTTACCCGCCCCCACCCTTTCATTTCTTTGCCCCGGGCTCTTAAAACATCATACTGGGATTTGGAAGACCCATTTGAAACAAATTGCTTTAATTAAAATAGTAATTATCAGCCCCAAGAGATGTAAACTATTAGTGTGTTGCCAGGAGGGTGTTACACTAATGGAGAGCAATGAGCAATTACAGACAATCTGCTGCTGAATCTCAGTGAAAACACACTGGGAAAAAAACTAGACCATTCATTAGCCAAATCACAATTTGCCACTCTGCACAACATTTAAATTTAAAGGTACACAATTTCCTCTTTGATAATTACCTAATGAATACACCGCATTCACTCATATGCCAGTGACATATGAAAGAATGAATCAACCAGGTTTAGGTGACTGGGGGAGGGGGGGAAGGACAGGAGGTCTTTTTCCTTTTGCTTTGGTGAGAAAGTTTCTCACCACTGCAAATAATAGAATGCAATGGTCCGATTAAACTGTTAATTGTTATTATATTGTAGCAAATGTATTTTTCTAGCAATCACTCAGTCATTCAATTTTCCTCTTTCCTCTGGAGACAAAAGCTCTAGCAGGCTGGGAATCTCAACAAGGAATCTCAACAAGGTACTCTTTCTCCATTGAGGTCGGTGGTGCTTTGTGCTGGAGATCAGCCAAGTCAAAGACTCCTTCTAACGCAGGGCTCTCCAACCCTGGGTCCCCAGATGTTGCTGGACTACAGCTCCCAGAATCCCTTGCCATTAGCCATGCTGGCTGGTTATGCTGGGAGCCGTAGGCCAGCAACCTCTGGGGACCCAGGAAATAATTCACTTTAGATACAGGTTACACTGGGAGTTTCCACATAATTGCTCAGTGTGTGTCTCAGTCATATTCTTCTCACACTATAATTCATCCCCAAAGAGAGGATGCCACAATATCCAGTTTGTAGATTAACAATATTAACAAACACCCAAATATTCCTGATTGAGTAATCAGGATTTTGAGGAATCAGAATTGTACCGATTATAATAACCCTGCAAGAGAAGAGCTAGTTTCAGGGAAGATATCTAAATTCTGTCCAATAAATTAATAACAGTTGTACATTTGTGGCATCCAGCCACAGCCATGTTTATTCTTCTGTATGCCCCATTCACAAATGAAACAGGGAGCATATTCTAATTGATGATGTTTATTTTTGAGTATAAAAATATCCTGTGTTTCTGGGATAGACCTGGGATAAAACTGATCAAAATATTTATTTGATTAGTATGTTTATGTGATCAATCAACTATACTTCCAGGGCAGTTTACAAAAAGAATAAAACAATTAACATATAATAAGCTAAAGGCCACAAAAACATAAAAGCAGCATAAAACAGCAGGATTAAAACTGAATCTAAAAAGCTTGGTGAAATAATAAAAAGATATTTGACACCAAAAGAATAATAAGGTAGGCACCAGATGAACTTTTTGGGGGTGAACATTCCACAGCTGGGGTGCTACCACCAAGAAGGCCCTCTCTCTGGCAGCTACTCACTACATCTCAGATGGCAGGGCACCCATTGGAGTCCCTCCATTAAAGATCTTAATTTATGGGTAGATATATATGGAGATAGGTTGTAAATGAAAAAAATAGTTGTAATATCAATATGGGCACACCAGTGAGTGAGCAGAACTCTTCCCCCACCTCACCTCCCTCCTCCGATCCAAGTGCTTTTCTCTCAATCTATCCAATTCCAGGACTAGTCCACAGGGAGAAATGGGAAAACAGAGCAACAGCTCAAGCAACAAGACAGAACCATGGACAGCTCTGAGCAGAGTTGCAGGAAATTCAGACTGGAGATGAGTTTGCCCCAGGTGGAGCTCCCAGGCAGAAGTGGAGAAGCAGGGCTGTTGTTGTTATTAACATTATATTGACATTGGGATATCTTGGTTTGGATCCAGACTTAGCCATACTTAGAGTAGACCCAGTGATTTAAATGGGTCTTAAGTTAGTCATGACTTAGAGTAGACCCTTTGATTTCAATGGGTCTGCTGTAAGTATGCCTAAGTCCAGATCCAACCCATTGTCTGAAATGTCCCTAAGGTCTATGGTATTTAAGTTCTGGACTGCTTTACAATTGACCTTTACTTATAACTAATTGTGCCAGTTTCTTTTGTGTACTTGTTATTTATGCTTCGCCTGGAGAAGAGATGATTAAAGGGATAGTGGTTTTCAAATATCTGAAGGTCTGTCATGCAGACAATGGAGCAGACTTGTTCCCTGTTTATTCAGGGGCAGAGCTATGGGTGGAACTGATGGGTGTAAATCGCAGGAAAGCAGATTTTGGTTAAACGTTGGGAGAAACGTCCTAATGGTAAGGGCTGTTCAACAGTGGGGCAGACTGTCTCAGGAGGTGGTGGGCTCTCCTTTGCTGGAGGTATTTAAACAGAGATTGCATGGCCATGTATTAAGGATTTTATAGCAGCATCCTGCACTGCAGACCCTGTATTTAGCAAGGGATTAGACTAGATGATCTTCTAGCCCAGGGGTATGCAACCTTTTGGGCCTGTGGGCACATTTGGAAATCTGAGAAACTGTCCTAGGCACCACCATAAAATGGCTGCCATGTGTGGACATGGCTACCCACAAAGGACAAGTAACCTGCCCAGACACACTCATGGGAAATAAAGATGGCAGCAGCTAGAAGCCCTCACTTTGCTTTGAAGTTATCCCAGCTGCCAGTAAGAAAATATTAAAATATTTTCCAACAAAAATTAGGAGGAGTAGGGTGTCTCGGTAGGCAGCAAGGAAGGTGTCTGGGGGCACATTGGTGTGATGGGCACCACGTTGTCTACCCCTGTTGTAGCCCTATGGTTCTATGATTGTACTTTACTAACAGTGTTGCACTCTAGGACTGATTCACATTTGCTTTTTTATTTCTCAAGACTTCATTAACTGATGGATTGGACTGGAATGGCTTGAGATCATACATCCCTTTGTTAGATCTTCAATGTCCATTTCACACCTGTAAGTCACTGCTTCATGCTGCAATTGTCAAATGATGGCTGGGCATGTAGGAATCATCCCTCAGTATGCCAGCAGGATATTCTTTACTTGAACAATACCAGAAGCATAAAAGTACTCCTGTCAAGAAAACAAAAACAGGACTGTATTGGGGTTTGTTTGTGTGGTTTGTTTTTTTTAGAAACAATATGCATTTTTGGTGCAAAATATGGCGTTAGTCATCATCCTCGGCATGTTTCACTTATTGCTGGTGTATTAATAATTAAATTATATTCAGCAGAAGTGCTTAGAATGGGAATCGCTAGAGAAATCAAGGTTTTTTAAAAGGCTCCACTGAAGGATGTTTAAACAGACATTCCACAAGGGCAAATTATAAATTATGCTTTCCCTCAGCAGTCTCTGTGACAACAACAAGAGAATACTAAATTGGAAGCGTAAGGGACATGTTGTAGCAAAATGTTTTGCTTTATTTATTTTTTTATTTAAAATGTAGCTTTATAGATGAAGTGCCTTGAGGCATCAAGCATTGGCAATCAAAGCCCATGTAATGAATAAGTTTTATAACAAAGCAATCCTATATTCATGTTTATTTATTTATTTATTTACTTCTAACATTTCTATACTGCCCAGTAGCTGAAGCTCTCTTTACACCAAGGGGGCAGGATGGACACGCCACCACTAGGCCACTGGAATGGATGCCATTTCCAACGAGTGATCAACCCTGGAGAGGAAAGGGAAACGCACAAATACAGCATAAAAACCAGCAGGCGCATCCCCAACATCCCTGGAAACTCTGCCGGCACTCACCAATAGGAGATTATGCCAGTGACAATGCCCACATGCCACCCACACATGAAAGGACCCAATGAGCTATACAAGCCTGTGGCTCACGCTGGCTCAGATTGTCTGAGCGTGGAAATCTAAGCAGGGTCAGGCCTGGTTATTACTTGGATGGGAGACCCCTCCTCTAGTTTCCTGTATTGAGCAGGGGGCTGGACTTGATGGCCTTATAGGCCCCTTCCAACTCTATGATCCTATGAATCTATGAATTCACACCAGCATCACTATAGAAACGACACACAAGACAGTGCCACAGTGCCTCTACTTCATGGCACAGCAAGCAATGACACAGGTACTGCAAGTTCATGAGTATCCCTACAGCTACAGGTTTAACTCCCCTTTGGGCTCCTCACAACCTGATTTGGAGAACAACACACAAAGGGGTCGTAGCTCAGTGGTAGAGCATGTGTTTTGCATGCAGAAGGTCCCAGGTACAATCCCTGGAATCTCCACACACCCACTATTTTGGCTGATAGGCCAGCCTTGCCAAAGGGCTCATCCCCATCCTCCTCATTCTTCCCCCTCCTTGTCCCTTTCCCCTATTCCTAAATGACTGCCTTCTATACCCTAGCATAGCACCCAACCCCCTTGAGAGGCTTGCCCCATCATGGTACAGGGTTCCTGATTGAGCAGGAAAGGAGAGGCCATCGATCAGGAAGCCTGTACCATGATGGGGCAAACCTCTCAAGGGAGATGAGTGATAGATGAGATTAGCATCCCTGCTAATCAAAAAGTGAACATGAGAAGAGCCATGCTGGGTCAGACCAGGGGTCCATCTAGTCCAGCATTCTGTTCACACAGTGGCCAACCAGCTGCCCACAGGAAACCCACAAGCAGGACATGAGTGCAACAGCACCCTCCCACCCATGTTCCCCAGCAACGTGTACAGTGGCATACTGCCTCTGATACTGGAGGTAGCATTTAGCCAATCAGGACTGCCAGACACTGACAGCCTTATCCTCCATGAATTTCTCCAATCCCCTTTTAAAGTAGTCCAAATTGGTGGCCATCACTACATCTTGTGGAAGTGAATGCCATAGTTTAACTATGTGCTGTGTGAAGAAGTACTTCCTTTTATCTGCCCTGAATCTCCCACCATTCAGCTTCCTTGGCATTCTAGTACTATGAGAGAAGTAGAAAAATGTCTCCCTATCCACTTTCTACACACCATGCATAATTTTGTACACTTCTATCCTGTCTCCCCTTACTTGCCCTTTTGTTGAAGCTAAACAGTCCCAGATGTTGAAACCTTTCCTCATAAAGGACCTGCTCCTCCATCCCCTTGATCATTTTAGTTACCCTTTTCTGCACTTTTCCCAACTCTACAATATCCTTTTTTAGGTGCAGTGCCCAGAACTGTACACAGTATTCTAAGTGTGGTCACACCATGGAAACAAACAAAAACCACTCCAAAGCTTAAGCAAAACACACACAGGAAAAACACTCCTTTCTTCGCAGATCTTCCATTATTTAATAAATGTGGCCCTGATTTGATACCATAGTGTGTCTCCCGCCTCTTCATTTCCTCCTCTTACACGCGCAAACAAGATTTTCTGAATACACTTTGTGGTTTTATTCCATTTCCATATTATATCTCCCTTCCACCTGATAATAGCATACCCCCACCTCCTTGCATTTCCCAAATATCACAGATTCCCCCTTATACATGTTTCTAGCAGCTAAAAAATAAAATAAAAATCATAACCTCTGACCCCCCCCCCCCACTTATTAAAAAAATAAAGTTACCGTAAGCTCTTTTAAAGAACTTCCTGCGGGATGCTGAAAAATCCTGCAGCTTCAGGGCAAGGATCAGTAAACTGAGTCTGCTGCTTGCACAAGTGTATGTTTGCCAGATACACAAGGCTTGCTGACAGAAAATGTCTTTTAAACTCCTGTAAAATTGGAAAGCATTTGAACAGCATGATTACCCCCTGTAGACCCTGTTGGCATCATAGCAAGGATAAAATGTACTTTGAGAGTTGTTCTGAAGTAAGTATTTGGAGGCTATTTGCTATTTTTATACATACCAAGGAATGATTAATAATTATTAACACCTAGCATTAATATTGTGTTTAGAGTCTCTGAAGCACTTTGTGTACATCAACTCAGTAAAGTAAAGGGTAAGCGTCCCCAATCAAAACCAATGAGCCTCCTCTAAGGATATACCCACTAAGGGTGCAATCTTATGCATGTTTAGACAGGGGGGAAAAAGTCCTACAACTCCCAACATTCCCCAGCCAGCCATGCTGGTTGGGAAATGCTGGGGGTTGTAGGCATTTTTGCAGCTAAACATGCATAGGATTGTGCCAGTGCAGCTTTCTCTAAATCCTCTCACTTTGTGCACACAAAAATTATGTTGCCAGTTGCATTGTGATCAGCAGCAGGCTCTGTGTGCATACCTGTTTAACAGGTGGACAGCACTAGAAGCAAGAGAGGTGACACACACACACACACACACACACACACACACACCAGGATCCCAATCCAGATTGGGTCCCCTGCTCTTACTTTAAAATAAAAAAAGGTGGGGAAGATGTAGCTGCTAGGTATCTACAGTAATACCTTGGACTGCAAGCATAATTCATTCCAGAACCGTGCTTGTAATCCAAAACACTCTTATATCAAAGCGAGTCTCTGGCGGGCGTGAGCGGGGCCGATTTCGGCCTGCTCCAGGCGAGCGGTTACATCCCTATAAGGACTACTTGTCTTGCAAGACCTTGCTCGTTTATCAAGTCAAAAAAATTTTAAAAAATTTGCTTATCTTGCAAAAAACGCTCTCAGACCAAGTTACTTGCAATCCAAGGTATTACTGTACATCTTTAAAGTAATGTGTAGTTTGTCCCTAACTCCACACATTATTCCATTCTGGCTCCTGCTGTCAATCATTCCTCTGCCTGTTGCTTTGTTACATGGGGCTACTTAGCAGGCAGCAGCTGGAATGCAGCGAGAAGCAAGCACAGTGATGATACTAGAATTGCCTGCTAGCCCGAAGCTTGCATGCTCTTTCCTGCTCCCCAACGTCTCTAACTTCCACCAGCTGATGCCAAATCTTATAGCCCTTATTCCAGGAAGGAGTTGTCTAGGCAACTGTCCAGATGAAAATGGAGCTTCTAAAACTCTTCTCTCCCTCCTCTCCATTGAAGAACAGTTGGGGCTCAGTGCCAGCTCCAGGTTTTTGAGGGTCCTTGAGCAAGTCACCTTCAACGGGCCCTCTCTCTCAGTGACTCTCTTATCACTACCATTGTCACTAGCTGCTGTTGCTCCTCATCCTCTTTCTCATCATTGCTACCACTTGCTTGCTTGACATGTAGAGAAGCAGTGAGCAAGCAGGCAGTGGCATCTACTGCTCCTCCTTGTCACCACCACCATTGTCTGGGTCAGAGCAAGAGACAGGTGGAGGGTCCAGGGAGTGGTAACCGCTTCTCTACATGAAGGGGTGGTTTCTGCTGTCCTTAAGGAGGCAGTAGCGTGACCACTTCTGAAAAAAAAAACCTCTGGACCCAACAGTATTTGATAACTACCACCCAGCTGCAGTATCCTAGGGAAGGTTCTTGAGAGGGTCGTGGCAAAGCAACTTCAGGCACTCTTTGGGGATACTGATTATCTAGACCCATTCCAGTCTGGGTTTTGACCTGGTTATGGGACTGAATTAGCCTTAGTCACCCTGATGGATGACTTTTATTGGGTGAAGGATAGTGGGAGTGCAACTCTGTTAATTCTACTCCATCTCTCAGCAGCTTTCGATAGCATCGACCATGGTATCCTCCTCGACTTCATGGGTTGGGCATTGGAGGCACTATGTTACAGTGGTTTTGGTCCTACCTGCAGGGTCGATTTCAGAGAGTAAGATTGGGTGACTATTCCTCGGACCCTTGGCAATTGCGCTGTGGGATTCCACAGGGTACCATCTTGTCCCCAATGTTGTTTAACATCTATATAAAGCTGCTGAGAGAGGTCATTAGGAGATTTCGGGCATCAGTACGCTGATGACACATAGCTCTATATCCCTGTGACAACTGAATCAGGAGAGTTTGTGCAAGTCCTGGATCAGTGCCTTAACTCAGTGATGGGCTGGATGAGAGCCAATAAACTGAGGCTGAATCCTGGCAAGATGGAAGCCCTGTGGGTGAGTGGTTCCCAAGTCCAGGAGATAGGCTCGTTGCCTGTTCTGGATGGGGTTGTGCTCCCTTTGAAAGATCAGGTTTGTAGTCTGGGGATACTCCTAGATCCATCATTATTGCTGGAGTTCCAAGTGACTCCGGTGGCTTAGAGTGCTTTTTGACATCTTCAGTTGGTTCACCAGCTATGGCTTCTCCTGGACAGGGATAGCTTGGCCACAGTGATACAGGCACTAGTAACCTCAAGACTGGATTGCTGCAATGCGCTCTATGTGGGGCTGCCCTTAAGGCTGCTCCAGAAGCTGGAGCTAGTGCAGAATGCACTACAGCAGCTAAGCTGTTGTCAGCAGCTGCCCCTTTTCAGCATGCAACTCCTTTACTGAAGGAACTGCACTGGCTACCTATTCACTACTGGGTCAGGTTTAAGGTTCTTGTACTTGTGTACAAAGCCCGAAACAACTTGCTACTGGGTTACCTGAGAAAGCACATCCTCCCATACCAACCTGATTCGGCAGCTGGGCCCCTACCTTCTTAATCATCTGCTCCCATCAGTGGTTCATGCCTTGGTCTCCTCTCGTCTAGACTACTGTAATGCGCTCTACGTGGGGTTACCCTGGAAGACGGTTCGGAAGCTACAGCTGGTACAGAACGCGGTGGCTCGCCTGGTTAAGGGCAGCCGCCAGCGTGATCACATCACACCAGTGCTTAAGGAGTTGCACTGGCTACCAGTTGCTTGCCAAGCCCAATTCAAGGTGTTGGTTTTGACCTTTAAAACCCTACATGGCTCCAGCCCAGTTTATCTCAATGAGCGCCTCCAGCAACATCAAGTAGGCCACTCAACAAGATCTGCCACGGACGGCCTTCTCCTTATCCCATCAGCCAGAGCAGCCAGGCTGGTGCGGACTAGGAAGAGGGCATTTTCTGTGGTGCCCCCCAAGTTATGGAACTCCCTCCCTAGTGACCTTCGCCATGCCCCCTCCATGATGAGCTTCTGCCGTGCATTAAAAACATGGTATTTCAGGCGGGAATATGGGGTGCGTTAGGATTTTAAAAGAATTTTTTATAGTTTTAATTGTCATGTTTTATTGCATTGTTTTAATTGTACATCGCCCAAGGTGGCTGGGTGACCAGCCAGATGGGCAATTAACAAATGTAATAAATAAACAAACAAACAAACAAACCTGCCCGGTTGCTGAGGTCATCAGATGGCATGCTCCTAGTGGTTCCTCAGTGGACCTTTGGCCCAATTGGAGTCCATCAGGAGAAGGGCCTTCAGTGTGGCAGCTGCATTCCTGTGGAACTCCCTGCCTCTGGAGGTCAGGCAGGTTCTGACATTGTGCTGCTTTCAGCACCTGCTGAAGACCTCCTTGTTCTGGGAAGCCTTCTCTGCTCTCCAACCAAAGTAATGGTTCATTTTCAATGTATTGTTTTTGTTTCTTTTATCTGTTTTTGTCTTTTTACTGTTCACTACTCCGGAATCTACTTAGATATGGAGCAGTATACAAATACTGATGATGATGATGATGATGATGATGATGATGATGATGACGATGATGACGACGACCACGACCACGACAACAACAACAACAACAACCAGACTGAATGGTGTAGAGGAGGAGTAAGTCCAGGGTGCTCTTGTCAGTGGGACCTTGCTGGGGTGTGGGCCCTCAGCAAGTGCCCAACTATGCCCACCCTTGGTGGGGCTTCTCCAAAGCAGCTGGGATGCAGCAGGAAGCAAGCATAGTGGTGATAGAGCCACTTGCTGGTCTGTAGCCAGTACACTCCTTCTTGCTCCCCCAATGCTACCCTGCACAGTAGAACATTTTGATGTTCCTTCTTATTGTTGTGCCTTTAGAACCAGGAAATGTAAAGAGATATGAAAGTGGAAGCAGGAAATGAATTATTCTGATTTTTTTCACATATCAAATAAAATTTACTTTGAAGTATGAGAAAAAAGTTCTAGCTCTGAACTACCATTGAAAAGATCAGCTAATTCTCATAACAAATCAATCAAGAAAAAATACACCTCATTTTTAACTGTCTAGTGTAACTGGAGAGGACATTGTATCTGAAATCATATTAAAATAAGTATGAATGTATTAACGGTCCATCTATTTCTGTGTGTGATTCCCAAGAGTATAGGACAATATGCCACAATAAGAAATATAATATGGGATCTAAATTTTATTGCAAAGCTCGAACGTATATCAAAGAAGAGAGACTGCTTTATTGTAAAATACATGGAATCTCTTATCATTCATCAGACAAATGGCAGAAATGAAAAGCCAAAGCCTATAGCCAAAGGCCTTGATTCCAATTGTTCTCCAGCCCTAAGGTCTCTTTAGGAAAACCAACCATAAAGTTTAATTAGTTCTACCCTTCCCAACCCTTCAATCAAAGCTCTGGCCAAAGGGCATGAAAGTACAATATTTTAATTGTGCAAACATAACCCTACACCATGGATAGATTTATTATGAGCCTTCCACAGGAATAAATTGGGCTGACAACTTCATATAATCAGAAATACATTAATTTTCAAACCTATGCTGAATGTTTAATGAAGCTGACTAGAAAGAGTCCGAATCAAATCTTAGATGTCTTCTACCTTAACTCAAACTTACTTATTATTGTTATTCTTCTTGTTGTTGTTTTATGGACTATTCTATAATGCAAAGCACAGAGATAGGCCTCTCTCTCTAGGTTCTTGTACAGCTTGCTCGTTGATGTTGAAAAACAGGTAGATTTTCTCAGTAGTCGTTAATGGCCCATCAGAAGAGTCTTTACTGTGGTAATACTGATCCAGCATTGTTAGGGGGAAATTAGTACTGGCATTGGCAACCATTTTTGGCAATATATTGGCAGCCATCTTTTTTTAAAAAAAAAATGATGGAAACTAAATGTACTGAACAATCCAGGGCCATATAGATTTTTTTATCTGTATATAGCTCTTCTCTGTACTGTAAAATTACTTCCACTGGTACAAGAATTTTGAACAAGAATTTTGTTTCAGTTCGTTAAACATCAGAACTGGCCCCATTCCAAACCCCAAACACTAGTGCATTGGGGGGGGGGGCAAAGCTCACATATTCCCAAGTTCGCGATTGCGTTGGGAAATGTGTTGGTTAGAACAATGTGTGCTTTTAAAATGTGCATTTTTAAAAAAAAGTATTTTCATGCTTTAGTCAATGGGGGGAAAGTACACATTGGATGCACCGCTCTTAAAAAATGTGCGCCCAGATGCACACTTTTCCCATGGGGGGAGATTGCATTCTGGAATGGGAGTGAGGCAAACTGAGCTTTGAGATGGAAACCAGAGAACCTGGATGAGCTCAAACTTCATTGATTCTTTCATCCCTATCATTGGTCTATTTTAGTCCTTGTATTCATTCATCACCTGTGGCTTACGCTGGCTCAGCTTGTCTGAGTGTGGAAAGCTAAGCAGGGTCAGTCCTGGTTATTACTTGGATGGGAGAGCCCTCCTCTAGGGGGTTGGACTTGATAGCCTTGTAGGCTCCTTCCAACTCTATGATCTATGAAATCTATGAAACCACAGTGGCAATTAGAGGGGGAAATGCACAGAATGATAAGAAAATACAACCTGCTGCACACTCTTTTTCCTGTAGTACTACCTACGGTGTTTGTCTTTAAAGTTCATTATTTTGGTGATGTGTTTTCCCAAGCCAGCTCATCCCTTCAATGAGCCCCTTGTACAATTCTCTTGTTAATTCTCTCAGTAATGTGAGCATGGAAAACCCCTGCAGCAATAATTTCATTGTTCTTCTCCATTAGACACTTCAACAGACAATAATGCCACATTTGATCTACCTGTCCAGATGCGATGATACTGATCAAATTATGCAACTTCAAAAATCAGTACCTGCATTTCCTTGCTTTTCTCTACTACACCCTCTTTTGAATTAGAGTGAAGTGCAGGCGGAGGAGCAAATTCAAATGATAGACAGCCCCAAATCTCATTTTTGTTATTTAGACTTTACATAGGATACTGCCTTATACTGAGTGAGACCATGGGTCCATCTAGCCCAGTATTGTTGAGACTGAGGGCTTGTTCGCACGACACGGGAACCTCAAGTCCCACGCAGTTCCCGTGTCATGTGCACATCGACCGGGGATGCCCCCGCGGGACAGCCGCGGGTGGGACGCACGCAAAGTGACCATGGTCGGTAGAGGGGTAAGCCCCTACCAAGTGTGGTCACCGTGCCGTCCGAACAGCGGGCGGCCATCCCGTGGGGTCCCCACAGAGGTGGCAGCCCAGAGTGGCCGGAGCCGCCACTGCTCCAGCCTGTAGGGGCAAACGGCCCCTCTGGGCATCCCCGGGGGGGCCCTAGCACCGGGAGGCCTGCACTCCGGTGCGGGGAATACGGGGTCTGCCCACGCACGCGGGGCGCCGGTCGTGTGTGGCACCCCGCCGGACCCCGTGGACGGCCCCGTGGTTCCTCCCCCACTGGCAGCCTGGGCCGTGTGAACCGGCCCTGAGTGGCAACAGCTTTCCAGGGTTTCAGGCAGGATTTTCCTGCCCTACCTGGAGATGCTGGGGATTGAACCTGGGACCTTCTGCGTGCAAAGCATGTGCTCTTCCCTTATATAGACCATCCATCATCAACAGCCTGGAATCCATTAAGTTCATGCAAATTGTGTTAAGTGTGGTTACCGCCTTCAAACAGCTCATCCAGACCTAAATTATACAAAACCTCACCCACTCTGGTTTGAAAAGTATCCACTGCTTCCCAAAACTGTAGGAAGTTGAGGGTGGATGCTGTTAATAAGAAAAAGCTGTGTTTTCCATCTTCCTAAAGCAGTCTCTGGAGTTCTTATTAAACAGCACCTTCAAATTGAAATTGCAGACACCCAGTGGATTAAAAATCTTTCCATATGTTAAATAACTCAAGTTTCTCTATGTTATTCAGATGGGTTTGCAGGCATTATTATACTGGAGGAAAAAAGTTAATTCTCCCACTCAGATGAAAGTGCTGCCTGTAAAATTGTGACCTTTGTTTTATGGGCACACATTCACATCTGTTAACCAATATTATTGGTACGTCCCAAGGTGTATTTCATCTAGAATACAAAGTGTGTCTTTATTGCACTTATGGTTGTTTGAGAATACAATTAAGAGAGTTTGTTTTCTTATGCCTGAAAGCTATTTGCATGGTGTTCAGATATTTAAAGGTGATCTACAACTTGTGTATTCACATCATGGATATATAAACATGAACCCAGCACATCATATGACAGTTAACTTGCTTCAACATCTGTTTCATCCCAGCAATGATTTAGTGAATCAGAGCCCATCTTAATTATTACTTCAAGGAACTCATTTTACTTTTCTTGCTCTTGCAGGTTATTGTTGCACTTAGGTGTGGCTTATAGCATCCGCCAGAATTTCAGTGTACCGTAGTTGACAGAGTTGCTGGAATAAAATGACAACTTGTTAAAGAAAATTAGATGCTGGCCATTTATACATTGTAGTGAAGAACACGTTAGTGTTCTATTATAACACTAATGGAAACAAGCATTTTGGCAGTAAATAGGTATGTACGATATGATGGAACAAGCAGTGGAGGGAAGGCTCCTGATGATGCTCTCGGAGGATACAGATTTTCTTGATCCATATCAATCAGGATTGAGAGCTGGGTTCTGGTCAACAGAGCTGGAAAGGAGCATATAATCCTGCTTGTTCTCTTGGACTCTCAGGAGCATTGATACAATCAAATCCCTGTTGATTGCAGAAAAGAGTTGAGAATTAAGGGCACATCAGCAGTTGCTCCATTCCTATGGTGCTGGAGGATGGCACTGAGCAACAACTACTCTACCCCTCTTAACCTATGTAGTGCCAAAAGATTACATCTTTCCCCCGTGATCTTTTAACATCTATCTACAACCTCTGGGAGGGACCGTACATCCAATTTTAGTGCAATATCATTAGTATGACACCCAGCCCTATTTTTTATTTTCATCAAATCCAAGAGCAGCAGTAGATTCCCTGAATGAATGCCTGAATGTGCTTAGGGACTGAATTAGGTTAACTAAGACAAGACCAAAGTAATTATGCAGGGTCAGCTCAGCCTGGCACCTGAGTGTGTATGTTGGGGGGGGCAGTTTTAAGTGTCCTTGGTGGGCCTACTTTTCACTTGAAGGATAAGGGGGGAGAGGGTGATCTGCTACTTGCAGTACCTTTCAACAGCTTAGCAAACTAGCCATGGCCACTCCTCTCTCAGACCAGGGTTAGGCCTCAGTCAACCATGCCAGATTCTGCCTGGACATCAGGAAAACTTTCCTGACTGTTAGAGCAATACGCCAATGGAACCAACTACCTAGGGAGGTCATGGGCTCTCCCACACTGGAGGCATTCAAGGTGCAGCTGGACAACCATCTGTCACGGATGCTTTGACTTGGATTCCTGCATTGAGCAGGGGGTTGGACCTGATGGCCTCATAGGACCCTTCCAGCTCACTATTCTATGATTCTATTCTATGATTCTATGACTCCCCTTTTAGACCACTGCCTTTGAAGATGTTTTGAAAGCTGCAACTGGTGTAAATGTGGTGGTTTATCCTTCAACAGGGTGGGGTTGCAGAGAATGTATTCCTTCCCTGGTTCAACTACACCAAGGGTAGGCAACTTGGTGCCCTCCACATGTTTTAGATTACACTCCCATAAGTCCCAGCCAGCATGGTCAATGATCATAGATTAAGGGAGTTCTAGTCCAAAACATCTGGAAGGCAACTGGTTGCCTACCCTTGAATTACACTAACTACTTAATTCAGGGGATGGCAAGTTCCAGAAATTGGGGGGGCCATTTTCACCCACAGAACTTTTTGGGATGGGGCGCCCCCACAAAAGGGCCACATTCAGTGGCAAACCACTCCATAGTACTACAAAGCACTACAATGGTTACATTGAATTTGTTTGCAAGCCAAATTTAACCTTTTTGGTGCTCCGTGGTGGCTATTTTTTAATTGGGGGGCAGCGGGGGCCATACTGGGAGGAAATGGAGGCCACATGCAGCCCACAGGCCACACTTTGTTCAGTCCTGACTTAATTGCTTCCAGGCCCAAATCAAAGTGCTGGTATTGACCTTTAAATCTCTATGTAGTCTCTGAGGGAGCACTTCTTCCCATGTGCACATCTCTATATTGTGCGCGTAGAGGAGAAATAATGACTCAGACACAGTTGTAGGGTACAAATTGGGGTAAAAGTAATGGGCCACATTTATTGAATCATCAATAGGAGATCTACGAAGGGAAAAAAGTGCGGGTACTAAGTACACCAGCTATCAGCCGGTCGCCATTGCTATAGGGCGAAACATCCAGCAAGGACGGTGACAGGCATCCAAGTCATCCCCTCCTTGCTTAACACCACACGGTACTGCAAGGTCTTTCCTGCAGTCAGCCTTGACCGGCCCGTGAGGTACTACCAGGTTAGGTAGGAAGACCTCAGAGACATGCCTTATCTCCCCAAAACTGAGCCGTGAGGCAGTCGGCGGCAGGAGCCTCGGGCACACCTCTCACCTGAAAGGTGCCATAGGATGATCACCGAGCCCCTAAAACTGCCTAATTCCACACTTAACTACCAATGTGACCGAATTGAAAATGCCACTAAGCCTAGAGGTGGTCACGAACCTGTCCGGGGGGCCACCTTGCCGCTGCGGAGAGTCAGCCACCTGCCTCGTTCTTCTGAGCAGCGCGGAGCTGTTCTCCGTGCCGCTCGAGCTGCCGGCGACGGCCGCACTGGTCCCGGCATCACTTCCGGCACGCTGTTTAAGCCCTGTTGCCCTGGGTTTCCTGCCAAAAACATAGCACAGGGGTCCAGCGCACCAGCACAGGGTCCCGTCGCGTCAATTCCAGAGTGCCGGAAGTGATGCGACCAGCGCGGGCGGCGCGGGCAGCTTGCCACGGAGAGGTGAGCCACCACCAGA
Source organism: Shinisaurus crocodilurus (assembly GCA_021292165.1). Taxonomy (NCBI): domain Eukaryota; kingdom Metazoa; phylum Chordata; class Lepidosauria; order Squamata; family Shinisauridae; genus Shinisaurus; species Shinisaurus crocodilurus. The sequence goes on along the minus strand of CM037878.1, from coordinate 92,177,325 downwards.
ATAAGGTAAGCCCTCATGAGCCTCACGCGGGTGTGAGCGGGGCCGATTTCGGCCTGCTACGCCCTGCAAGGCGATATGGTACACCCCTACTAAGCTAAGCACCCAAACCCTGAAATACAGTGTAGAGTAGGCGAAACACGAACATTGCCCCTGGCCAATTAGGACAATGAACCAAAATTCTCTACTTGGCCCCTGGAAACAGGTGACCAGTAAAACCTACACTGCAAACAGGGATGGGAGGGAGGGAGCCGCGTCAGAAAGGAGGCAGAGGGAGAGGCGTGCAAGCCTAATACCGGCTCTACCACCCCTCCCATTCTGCCCCCTGATTGGAAGATCAAAAATCAGACCATTGTGGTCTGATCCGTTATTCCCCCGCATGCAAATTGTTCCCCCCGGCATTCCTCATAATGTTGAACTATATGACCCATCCTGTATATACAATAGGTGAGGTTGCTAATAGGGATGAGCCTTCTCCATTGTGACATCCGTAGCATGAAATACCTTGCCCACAATAGTCCTTCTGGCTTCTTCTTTACTGACCTTCTGGTAAAAACTGAAAACCAGATGATGGTGGTGGTGGTGTTTTTAAAGGCATTTCTGTGAAGCAAATTAGCTTTTAAACTGCAGCGTAGATTGTGTAGCGCTGCTACTGTTTTTGTGATATATTTCATGCACTTGCATATGGTTCTAGTGTTGTGTTGTTTTTAATATTATTTTGAGTTACAATTTTATTGGTGGGGCAGATACATGCTTACAAACAGAGAAGGAACGTTTTGAGAATAAGTGCAATATTAAATCCCAAAGTCTCCAAAGGCATACAAGTGTAAGATAATCTAATATAACCCATTATGCATTGTCAAAATAAACATCCTCGCCCTTTTATAAATGACTTAGTACTCATGTTTCCCCATAGTTGTTTATCAACATTTGCTTAACTGAGAAAGGGAACCAAATATTCAACTAATTTGCTTTTCTTCTGAAGACCTTGAGCTATTTGTATAACTCCATTATACATTAGCTGCATTAAACTCCATTAGCTTTTTGCATAACTTCAGTGTCCTGACAATTATATGTCCATTTGGTAACTGTAGGAGCCTGAGCACTTTTCCAGTGTTGAGCTACACAGTTAATAGGTTAATGGTGCACTCACATATTAGGACCATCTTAAGGTATTTTGGCGCCCTAGGCAAGATACAGTTTTGTCACCCCACTCCCAACACTGCCACTTCTATTTCCTGAACAGGATCAAATAAGTTCATGTGGGGCCTCCAACCACTCCACTGCCCCCATTGGCTATGCACACACACATCCCAAGTTAGTGAGCTGATTGCTTCAGCTCACTGCGTTACACACTAGGGAAAATAATGTGCTTTAAAATGGCACACAGCTGCAGCCTGGACTGGCTAATGCAGCACATTCCTTTACTGTGAGCAAAAGCCTTGTCTGGCCACTATAGCTGCTTCCAGCCTGGGGTTTATTTGGCATCCTGGATCTCTGGACACCCTGGACAACTGCCCACTTTGCCTCCCCCTAGAAATGTTCCTGTCTCATACATGTATAAATCAAGTATCAGAAGTCAATCCCATTGAGTTCAGTGAGGCTGACTCTCAGGAAACTAGGCATAGGATTGTACACTAACTACATGCTGCTTTGTTTGCCATAGGCAGAGAATACAGCTGGAATGTTTTAAATCAATAAATTAATTAATAAATACTGAAGACGAGTACATCAGTGCATATGGTATCACAAATATTAAGGGGGTTATCTCTTGTTACTCAATATCACTTTTTAAACATTACATGGAACATGTGGCGGCGAGGAGCAGGATCACATGCACCATCTCCACCACTGAGTTCTAACTTGTTCAGCTTAATATGTGCATAGATGCTACATACATACAACTGTATAGCTTTTCCAGGGTTCCCAATTGTATGGAATTGATCCTGATGTGCATAGGATCAATGCATGTGTAAAGTGGAATGTGTGGAAGTCAGAAGTGTAACATGTGAAAAGTGTTCTTGAGTCTTGAAAGCCATTTGTGCTAGGTGACTCATAGTCATAAGGCTATACTATGCCTGGTTCTAGGGGCCAATTTCTATGGTCAAACCATGTACAGTGAAATCAGCTTCACCTTGGGCCTCATTCTCATGTACATTTTTACAGGGTAAAGTCTGCAAGATGAGACCCTGTTACTCCTTTGGAATCCATTTTGATATGATGAAATCTAAGATTTACCATGTCCTGGAGATCTATCCAAAGTTGTAATTTTCCATGGAAAACCAAACCACATGGGTGGGGCAGGACAAGAGGAAAGTAAAGTATCTTCCAAAGTGTGTGTGTGTGTGTGTGGCGTAGTGGTGAGAGTGTTGGACTGGGACTCGGGAGATCCGGGTTCTAGTCCCCGCTCAGCCATGAAACTCACTGGGTGACTTTGGGCCAGTCACTAACTCTCAGCCTAACCTACCTCACAGGGTTGTTGTGAGGATAAAATGGAGAGGAGGAGGAGGATTATGTAAGCCGCCTTGGGTTCCTTGCAGGAAAAAAGGCGGGGTATAAATATAATAATAATAATAATAATAATAATAATAATAATAATAATAATAATGTTTACCATGTGAACAGTAGGAGAAAAATGTACACCAACATTACTGTCCGTGTGCTTCTCCCCAAGTCAGTCTATAAATGAGGTTTTAGACCGATTAAAGCAGGGATAGGTGACCTGGTACCCTCCAGGTGTTGTTAGACTACAAATCCCATCAGCCACAGCCAGAATGGCCAATGGTCAGGAATTGTGGGAGTTGTAGTTCAAAACATCTGGATTGTCTGCTGCACCTAGGTTAAAGCACTGAATGGAGCATGCATCCCTGCATCTTCCTTCTGGAAGTGATGCTAAAAATGTATACAGAAGCCTGCTTTTTGTGAAATAACTTATCAAACTGCTGCCTACTTTGTCTTTGCAACTAGCACAGCAGCAGTGGAAGCAATTACAGAGTGCTCTCCTCTTGATGCCTCCTAATGTGAGTTAATTCATGCAATTCAGCAAGTCTGCTGAAATGTGGGCTGAGAGGAGGCACATGACCTTTGTCTGGACACTTGGTGAAAGGCAAGGTATGTGACAGCTTCATCACAAATTTACAGTACAATCCTACACATGTCTACTCAGACATTGGACCCATTGAATTCAATGGGACCTCCTACCAGATAAGTGAGTATAAGATTGCAGTGTTAGTCTTTCAGTGTATGCGGATGTCTTACCAAAGCGAGGCGAAGGCTTGTCAGAAGTGGCCAGGGAAGGTGCAAGATGAAGCAATTATGGAACTGCCTAGATTTCCTCAGTCCATATTCCAGGGGCCTTTCAGAGCTGTATGAATTGATTCTCAGTCTTTCCCTTAGAAACAGACAACATTAAATTGGGGTGGAAGAAAGAATGACGGAGGAGAATGCCCAAGTGCAGAGTTGGATTTTACTCTCTCCCACCCTGTGTTTCTTTCTCTCTGTGAGCCACACTGAACATTGGTTAAAGAAAGGCCTTGTGTTGTGCAAGAAAGTAGTTACCTTTTTATTGAACATTTTTGGTCACATGTTGAAAAGTTCACCCAGAATAAAGAACACTTATTTGGGATTCTCTGTACTATAACACTGCCCAGTACACTTGTGCACCAGCCATTAAATCCACCTGCCTGGCCATTTATACCACCCAAAGAGTCATTATTACTTCATTAACCTTGCTGGTTAATGAACATTCTATTTCATTGTTAAATGCTATGTAAACTGGGCCACTATCTCAGAAGAACACATTTATTCACCTCTGCTTTCTAGCTGATTGAGTGATTATATTGGTTCCCCCACCACACATAGTTTTTCATCTTAAACCGGTAATTGCAAGTAACATGCCTAGTAATCTTGATCCGAGTCTTTTTGCACATTTTCTTTACAAGGTGCTGAGTTGCACCAAAAGTGCCCAGCTTAAGTAATGGCGCCCCCACCCTGGTATTCAGCAAGAATCAGAGACAGTATAGCATAGCAGTTAGAGCGCTGGACTGGGACTTGGGAGATCCGGGTTCTAGTCCCCACTAAGCCACAAAGCTCACTGGGTGACTTTGGGCCAGTCACTGACTCTCAACCTAACCTACCTCACAGGGTTGTTGTGAGGATAAAAATGGGGAGGAAGAGGAGGAGGATTATGTAAGCCACCTTGGGTTCCTTGTAGGAAAAAAGGCGGAATATAAATGTAATAAATAAATAACTGCAGGTGGAAAGTTGAGTTACAGTTTGAATGCATAACCACAAATCCCATAATCTAAAAGTATGCAAGGATCAATTGAAGCCGTTTGTGTCCATTACATTCATGTTTTTATGAGAAAAGTCCAGTGGGTTTTTGCTCCCATTTCATGCTTGCAGCAAACCCTGATGATAACCTATTTGTGAATGTTTCCTTGCAAACACATTGGCTAGAAACATGCTTAAAGAAATCGGTAGGTTATGTATGTATGTATGTATGTATGTATTTATTATAAATAAATAATAATAATAATAATAATAACAACAACAACAACAACAACAAGGAACCTAAGGCGGCTTACATTATCCTCATCCTCCTCTCCATTTTATCCTCACAACAACCCTGTGAGGTAGGTTAGGCTGAGAGTGAGTGACTGGCCCAAAGTCACCCAGTAAGCATGCAATTATCTAGGCAAGGGGTGGGCAACTTGTGGCCCAACAGATATTTTGACCTTCAACTCCCATCATCCCTCAACATTGGCTATGCTGGCAAGGGTTGATTGGTGTTGTACACCAAAACATCTGGAAGGCTACAAGTTGCCCACCCATGATCTAGGCTCATTCTGAATGCATCTGTTTTTCTGGCAACCCAAGATTCACGCTTGGGTCCCCTGTCATATGCAAGTGTTTAGAAGATTTCAGACTTAATTTATTAATTTCTTTATGTATTCCCCTTCCGTATGAAAAAAGAAAGAATGAAAAGTTTTGCTTTTGCATTAAATCAAAGCAATTTCAAGCAACTGCCTGCTTTGTAGGAAAAAAGTTGTGTAATTTATTTTTACATGATCTCTCCCATTATCTCATTAAATTATTGTATGTAAAAGCATCTAGGATGATAGCTGGAATGTTCCATGTCAAGTTTTGTTATAGCATATTAGATCTTTATATTAAAAAAAAGCAGCCATGGGAAGTCAAGTACAAGAAAAACAGAAAAATGTTTATATTTTACACAGCAAGCAATATGCAACCTGAGTTGTTACTGTACACTTTGGCAGGTCTATCAAATTAAGTTTTAAATAACACACCCGCTGTCTGTACAGCAGACCAAACGACATGTCTGAAGCATGACTTAATTAAAGTATCCAAGCAAGCATCTCAACTTCTTTGCTTCAGGCTTTCTTTAATGAAACAGCATCAGTGAGTGGACACTAAAACACTTCTGTTCTACTTCAGAGAAAACAAACAATTAAGAAGAAAAGGAGAAGGTGGGAATTCCATATGAACCCAGAACAAAACTTTGTAAATCCAGGAAACAAAATAGGATTTGGCTGGCAGGATCTTGGCACTAGTGGTTGCACAGTTTTGTATTAATCCAAGAGTGTGTGAAGTAGTCCAATAACAACAACAAGGTACAAGATTGCTCCAAAGGAGTGCAATGAACCTGTGCCACATTTATCCCTTGGATTTGCAAATTTTGCACCAACTATGCCAACTCTGCTAATAGCACAAACTGATGCTTGGACTAGCAAGGTTCTGTGTTATTCGTGAAGGTACTGGTTACATTGAATGAAGGCAATAGCTGAGCACATGCTTTGCATGCAGAAGGTTCTAGGCTTACTCTCTGACATCTCCACTTAAGAAGGATCTTGACAAGATGATAGTGATGTCAGTATAGAAACTGTGTCTATTATAAAGCATTTGCAGCCACGTTGGTCCATTAGAATAATATTTCTAAAAAACACTGAAAGGATATCTTTATTTGGACCAAACAAAATGTTACAAAATAATCAGCAACCTTTGTAGCTTGTTTTTGTTTATGTTAAAAGAAAAAAAGCAAAAGGGTGGGGCACGGTCAAAAAGCCCTAGTGTGGGCCAGGGTGTAATCTCACAGATGCAGAAGATGTCATTTCAGGATTAGAATAGAAATATTTATTTCATGATTCAGCACAGGGTTGTCTTTTACAGAGGACAGCCCTCTATTTTGAAGGTGTCCTCTAAAAACATGGCTATTCAGGTGGGAATATGGGGTGGGTTAAGATTTTAAGATTTTATACTGTTTTAAATGTATTTTATATTTTATTATGTTGTACCTTGCCCAGAGTGGCCGGTTTGCCGGCCAGGTGGGCGATTCATAAATACAATAAATAAATAAATAAATAAATATTTGAAGGGCTGTCCCGTCCAAGTCCGGTTTGAAGATAAGGAACTATCAGAAGGAAGAGCTGGGTCGTAGCACAGCCAGGGCCAGACCACGTGGGAATGGTCCAGGGCCCCCACAACCCAGGAGGCTCCCAAATGTCACTTTCTATCTTTTTCCGTTTTTAAAAATCATTTTCTGAGGCCAGCACACTGCTGCAGAGTGAAACTCCCCAGTCATGCCCGCCATCTTCATTTCCTAATCCCAGAGTGCCTCTGGGACCCACATGGAGCCTCAAGAGACACTCTGGCAAATTAAGGCGGTGGGTGTGACTGGGGAGCTTTGCTCCGCAGCAGCACACCTGTCCTAGAAAAAGGTTTTAAAATGACAGAAGAAAAGACTGCCTCCACTACCAGTATCCCAGTAAGTAAAGGGGGGGGGGGTTAACAGGTCCTTCTTTCTTTCTTCTTTAAAAACCCTTAAAGAATGTCCAGCAACTGGACTAAGGAGTTTAAAAGGAGAAGGTAAGAAAGAATTCTTCTATCCTTTCATGCCGCCTGCTAAGGGGGAAGGAACAAATGGGTCCCTTTTTCTTTCTTTCTGTCTGTCTTTAAAACAAAGGAAAAGGGACCCATTTGTTCTCCCTCCTCCCCGCCGCCACTTACCAAGCGGCAGGAAGAGTACAAACAAACAGAACCCTCTTTCTTCCTTTTAAAACTCTTTTGACAAGAAAGGGGGGAAAGGGATTCCTTCCAAGCTTTCCTGCTGCCCAGTAAGGGGGAGGGGGAGAGAATGAACAGATATTCTTTCCCTTTGTTTTAAAGTCAGGAAAAAAAGACCCATTTTTTTCCCTTCCCCTCACCAGGTGACAGGAAAGGATCAAAGGATCCTTCTTTCTTCCTTTTAAAACTCTGTATAAAAGCTGTGAGATGTGCTAGATCCGCTCTGGAGCCAGGATGCCTCATAATCTGCCTAAAGAGTCTTAAAATGAAGAAAGAGGAATCTCTTCTATAGTTTCCTGCTACTTGGTAGGGGGGGGGGGATTGTCCCAACCAAGTCCCTTTTTCTTCCTTTTGTTAAAACAAGAGAAAAGAGGCCTATTTGTCTCCCCCACACTTACCAGGTGGCAGGAAGAGACCAAGACAGCACAGGGGGAGTGAAAGAGGATGGTACAGCCCACTCCACAAGGGCATTTTGTCCAGGACCCACACAGACTCCTAGACAGCATACTGAACAAGGCTCACAGATCACAATCCTCCGCACTATGGTGAGATGAACTGTATTTCTATTTGAGTTAGAATAATTATTTCTAAATTTGCATCTAGAAATATAAATGATTAAATGCAAATGTTATGCAAATTGGTGTTTTGTTGGGGAGGGGGGGGTTGGTGATGCATTTCCTCTTCATAATTCATGGTGATTCATAAGTGGACAACCTAAACTCACAAGCATGTATGTATAGGATGGATCATGACATCTGCGTGGGATGGGACTCATGTTACAGTTTTGTATTTGGTGCCAGAAATGATGGTTGGGCCCTGGCCCTGCCTTGAGACATGGAAATCCTGGTTGGGGGAAGAGGAAGGAGTTATAGTATAAACTGGAGGCAATGTGGCTAACTTGCTTGAGGAGCGTTAGAGAGGTAGTGAGAGAACAGAGGCAGATGAAGGTAAAGGAAATTAGAGTGCACATATTACATATTCCAGAGCAGAAGGAAACAGTGTTTCTCTTCTGTGGAGAGCTTAAGTGCTATGAACCAGGAGATCATCCTCTCGTGTAGGAGCATAGGGGTTATGCTTTTATGAATCTGTGATGAGGGAACTGAGGTCCATCAAAGACCTACCACAGCCTACCCCATGTTAGTGCCTCCAGATCTTTTGGACTTCAGCTCCCATCAGCCCCAGCCAGCATGGCTAATGGTCAGGGATGCTGGGAGTTATAGTCCAAATGTTTGGGGGAGGGAACCAAGTTGGGGAAGGGTGCCCAGGCAGATCCTTTTAACTTTTGTATATGATGAGGCTTTTTGGTGGAAAGCTTGGAGGGGGAGCACAAGGCTGTGCATTTCCATGGAAATCTGACTAGCCCAAGAGCAAAAGTTACAATCTGGTGAGGGAAACGGGGGTAAGAAGGCAGGAGGGGAAGAAGCAAAAGTAGCTACAGGTAGAAGGCTGAGCAAAAATGGAACTTTTACTGGAAAGAAAGAATGCCTTTTTAAAACTTTGGCTTAGGGTAGGGGTTTCCCTCTAGAATCCAGAGGGGGATGGGAATCTAAGGTACTAATAGGCTTGCCATGGGTTGTGAGCATAAAGGCAGAGTATAAAGGAAGATCTGTGTGCAAATTCTGGATGTAGGTCCCTAACTTTAACAAATGCAAATAAGTGTATTTACCAGATGTGGTACTGCCTTGGCATGGAGCTTTCCCTCTTAGGACTCTGGATGGCAGGTTAGAAGTGTGCTTTGGATGGCTTGGGTTAGAGACTGAGCAAGAGGAAGGCGTCTGTATATTCTAGGACAGTGTTCTCCAACCTTGGGTCCCCAGAAGTTTTTGGCCTACAACTCCCAGCATGCCCCAGTCAGCGTAGCTGGTTGGGGCATGCTGGGAGTTGTAGGCCAAAAACTTCTGGGGACCCAAGGTTGGAGAACACTGATCTAGAGGCCCCATGCATATTTTTGAATGGAGATCTTCAGTATCATAGCTCATCTTCATTCTAAGAATGCTATAATAGTTCTCTTTATCATACAGGAGATTTAACATGAGGGAGGATGCTGAGGAAAACTATGTGCCTGGTTGTTTATTCAAGTACCTAGTTTGTGACAGAAAGGAATAGGAGACATGTGGGCAGCTGCTGAACCCATGTGAGACCTCCAGTTTCTGCTACCACATCCCCACACACGTTAGTCTAGGTCCTGCCAGCATGAAGTCAGCTCTAAAATTGCAATGATAGCTACAGCTGTACGATGTGTTAGCTGGCCATTTATTGTAGGGGGTCGACTTGAGTTGCTGGAATTTTGGCAGAGGGACACCAGTGGCCAACCCATTATTGTAAAGCTAGGGTTTTCTACATGGTGCCCAATGCCCATGGGCACCAATGTACCTGCAGACACCTCTCTTGACACCAACAAGGCTTCCTGCCCCTCCTGATTTTAATTTTATTTCTTAAGATATATATATATATATATATATATATACTGGGGGACTGGCATGCTGCAAAGCAAAGTGCTGTCCTCCAGCACCATTTTATTTGGTTTCAGAAGAGTGGTTTTGTGTTTTGGAGCTCAGAAGACCTCATCTTTGTCTTGTACTTAGATTCTTGCAGAAATTACTTTTCTTTTAGTCTCACCAGTTTGATTTCTAGTAAATGAGTGCTTTGTGACCAGCCATGCCCATCATGGTGGCTTCTTTATGAATGGGCAACACCCCCCCCATGGCACCTATTTTGTGAGAGTGCCCCATGGCACTCTTTCAAAATTCCAATTGCTCCCACTGAACCAAAAAGGTTGGAGACCCCTATTGCAAAGTATCATCTTCCCCATACATTGATGTCAAGCTTGCTGTTTTCAGTGCCATTTCTAACTGCAGTCCATTGAATGGATCCACCAGTGTAATTACAACTGTCATCATGTTTGTACTCATTAGAAATGGCGCTGGATTAATCAAAATTGTTTTCCCCATCTGAGCACCTACATCAAAAATATTAATCAGAACTCGGTTGGCTGGTTCATTTGCGCATTATCTGTGTGTCATTTATACGGCAGAGAGCAAAACAAACTTGCTGTCAGTTGTGTGCTTCATTTTTCCCTAATGAGTTCTAAACTTTCTAAATTGGACATTGCAGGAAAGTAATGGGACTCTGAATTTATCTGAGTAATGTTTTGACTAAAGGAAGATATATCTTCCATGGGCAAATTGGTTTTATATGCCAACATTTGTCAGGGTTTTTTTCCCTTCACAACCCTGCCAAAGGCTATTGCAACTTAAAAACAGGCACAAGGCTGGAAGTGAAAGCAACATTTAAGCAAAAAGTTGAAGAATGTAAGGACAAGATGACTGGGGTGGGCACTAAGTCATGCACAACACATGCTGGTCATAGCACAATTGCACTTGACCGAAATGCGTAGAGAGCTTTGGCTGTTGGGCGGTATAGAAATGTAAGTACGGTAAGTAGTAAATAAATAAATAAATAAATAGCAGTACATTTTATTTACTGTGCATATAAACCTTTTCTTTAGAGAGTTGACCGTAGCAGCAGATACACAATTCAAAGCCAGGCTTATACTACAAACCCAAATGGTACCGTTGTTTACATAAAAAGATTAGCAACTCTTTGTCACAGTTCCTATATTTAGGTTGCCGCTAAAACACCTCTCTGTATAAACTGAAACTTCTAAAAAGGTAGCGAATAATAAAGCAAGGAAGCAATATAATATTAATTTTATGCCATGGGCACTGGGAAATAGTTCAGATTATGACAGTAAAATAGATTTATTTATTTTTTTATATAACCCTGACAGCTTGTATTCCCCCTCTCAAGTCTTCAATTGCACATCAAGGTCCTCCACTTAAAAGCCTATCTGAGACAGACAACCCAGTCTCTAATGCAATATCATGTTACTGATACTGATTTCCACTATTTACCCCTCAAAAATGTAAAGTCGTGTAAAATAGAGCAGTAGGCTATCATTCCAACATTAAAAGAAACTGTTTTGCAGCTTGAGCCTTGCATAATATTTCATGCCATGATTCTACCTTTGTTTGCAAAGAACAGTTAACAAAACTGGATTTATGGCACATCAGGAACAGCTAAAAATATTGAGACACAATACTATTTGCTTGCAGTTTGACTGCATATACCACTTCTTTAAATAAAATTTTGCAGCATGAAAAAAAACATCCATGTAGCTTGAAGCAATTTATTTGTTCAAATGGGATGGCCAGATTTTGTGCAAGCCAAGCCGACATGTGCAGCATTTATCACTTTGTGGCATTTATACAGCAGAAAACAAAATAGGTCTACAAATTCTTTTTAAAAATGTAATTCAGGTGAAGAAGTCAATCTGGAAGCAGCTTTGCCCGCACATCAGTTTATCCGAAAGAGTTTGGTGGGAACTAATATTTTATTTGCTGTCACCATGGGCACAAGATCATATGTTATCTAATGATAAATTATCAAGTTTGTTAGGACACTAACCATGCTTTCATGTTCCCAAATCATTAAACTGCTCAGGTTACATTATCATGATCCACTTGGTGTCAGATGGACTGCAACAATGACAGAATTGTGTTACTGCATTAGTTCAGCTTAGACCACCTCCCCCAACCTGGTTATCTCCAGATGTTTTGGACTTCAACTCACATCAGCCCCAGCCAGCATGGCCAATGGTCAGGAATCCTGGGAGTTGTAGTCCAAAGTATATGGAGGGCACCATGATGGGGAAGGCTGGCTTAGACTCTTGCCAAGGATGTGAAAGTACCCTGAGGGACTCCCACTGGCAGTATGTTGATGCAGAACCCACCCATACATGCCCTTAGAACCTTAGTGCAGAGTGGTACTGTAAAAAAAATTGTTCACAGGAACCCCAGAAATATTATCTCTCACTCCTCTTCACGTTCCCTTTTAGCTAGCCAAAATCATGTCTGTTTGGGGGTTCCTCTCATTTCCTGTTCAGTGCTACACAGTACATCGGAAATAGATATGCATGGGCTAATTGAAAAAGCAGATACCATTATGAAAGCTCCGTAGCACTGTGGCAGAGTACATGCATTGCATGAAAAAGGTCCTTATGGAGGATAATACCTCCAGTATGCCTCTGATTACCAGTTGGCAAGGAACATGCGAGCAAGAAAGCATTGCTATGCTCAAGTTCTGCTTTTTGGATTTTCTATCATGGGCATGAGGTTGACCACTGTGGGAACAGAATGCTGAACTAGATAGCCAGCAGGGCTCTTCTTATGTTCAGTTCCTAGCATCTCTAGGTAGGGCTGGGAAAGACTCCAGTCCAGAATAATGGAGAGCTGCTTCCAGTTAGTGTAGGCAATGCTGAGCTAGATGGACCAGTGGCCTGACTCGATAGATGTTAGCTTCCTTTGTAATGTACCGTGCAAGAAATCTCCCATATCAGTCACACATAGGATCATACGGTCTAGAACAGCCTCTGCTGTGTCTATAGGTGAGGGTCCAACCTGGGCTACAAATTTAGTCACATGAACACTCTGGAGGCAAGTAATGTTGAATGTGCAGCCAGTCCATCAAAAGCCTTTGTACAGCTTCGATGTACTTCTGATGGCAGAAGTACCAACAGGATTTTCTGGACCCAGTAAACTGTATGTGTATTGGGCCCTCCACCCCACTTGCAATCTATTGGCAAGAAGTTAGAACTGATGCTTCTGTATGTAATTCAGGTATTCTGTACCTTAATGGGGTGAACATACAATGAGGGTGTGTGCTAGCCCCACCCGTCTCCTTGATTACATGCATGGCTGTCTGAAGAGGAGAGCCTCCTCTATCAATGGCTAGAGGTCCTCCAACATGCCCCTGGATTGTGGGGAAACTACACCACCCTCCCCAAGCTGCTTTCTATAGCTTCAGGGAGCAAGACACAGGGAAGATATGGAATCCCCATATTTTTCTCCTTGGCAGGTGAAAAATCACCTTGGGGGGGGGGTGAATTAGACCTGGAAACGCTCCAGTGGAAAGGGTTAATGTGGCCTCACTCTATGTGCTCTGCTTTTGCACAGACACAGACCACCTGAGTGTGCTTTAGGTAAAAAAAAAGTAGAAGAAAGAAAACAGAGGAAAGAATCATGAACCCTGCATCACATCTAGTTTTGAGGATCAATTCTAAAATTACTTTCATGCACTACAAAGCCAGCACTGGATTGGCTCAACATAAGAGCTCCAAGAGCTGTTTGGGGAAGATGTAAAATCAATAAAACAAGCAAGACATTGTTCTGATGCTGATGTTCTGATGTTTTTCTGAATCCCACCTCTATGGACTGCTTTCAACATTTTTTCCCCTTCTTGAATTCGGAAAAACCTGTTTGAGAAACTGGCCAGGAGACAGTAATAAGATGTATGCTTTGTAGTGTGAAAATTCTTAGATATGAATCTGAGGGTGAATCTGTACTTTCAAAATAAAGCACAGGAGTCCTTTGGGGGTGGTCCTCTTCAGAATACACTACAGGCAGGAGACTGAATGGTGGGAGATTTGGGACAGATAAAAGGAAACACTTAAACTTTGGAATTAACTACTGCAAGCTCTAATGATGACCACAAACGTGGACAGCTTTAAAAGGGGGTTAGACAAATTTCTGGTCATGATGGCTATTTACTTCCTCCAAGTTCAGAGGTAGTATGCCTCTGGATGCCAGTTACTGGAGAAAATGAATGGGAGAGTGCATGTGAGCCTCCCATAGACATCTGGTTGGCCACTGTAGGAACAGAATATTAGACTAGAGAGGCCTTTGCTCTGATCCAACATGGCTTTTCTTATGGTCTTATGTTCTAATGCTCCCACAAATAACAAGAAAAATTACACCCCTGAACATAGAAAATTAGTACACCAGGGAGAAGCTAGAATTCTTCTCCCTGACATTCAAGTTTTTCATTGATAGGGAATTTGGAAGGGACAAAGTAAATCATTCAACCCTCCCCATTTGCATTCTAAAGTGGTACAGTCCCAGAAGGGTTATGTCATGTGCTTGATGCGAACATGCAGATAAGCCTGAGATGTGAGTGGACAAGGGAGCAGATGCACTTCTTTGCAAGTTATACATCTCAGACCCCCATCTTAGCATTTCATTTTGCATAGACAAATTTGTGGATATTTTCTAGTCAATTGCCTACATACATTTTCAGAGTATGAGTAAGAAAATTTAATGTTGGATAGAGTTTAAACTGTTAATCTGGTGTTAAAAATGCGATTATTTTTTATGGAATTTTCATCTCGTTTTTATGCTTAATGGTATTTGTTATGTTTTTATTGTATATTTGTTTGGTGTAAATTGGTTATAATCTTGTACATCGCCTAGGATATTTGTATATAGATGAGATATAGATGATGATGATGACGACGACGACGACGACGACGACGACAATAATAATAATAATAATAATAATAATAATAATAATTTTAAAAATAGTGTTGTTTACTGGGTCCTTAAAAAGCTGTAAAATGCTAACCTGGTCCTGACATGATCAAATGGCCTGGTAAAGAGTCTGGAGAAGATTCATGTGGAAACCTGGATGAAGGTCCCAGGCCACATTTAAAGAAGACATCAGACTTATGTTATATACCCCAGACTCATGTGCAAGTCAACTTTGGACTTTTTATCTCCGATGTTATAAGGCCATAACATCAAACATCTCTAAAACAAAGGCTATGAAAAGAGCTTGCAATGGAAAAGTACAGTGTGGCTTGTTATGGTTTCATTTGCTTTCTGTAAAGTTGGAGAAAGAACAACAAAAGTTGTTTGGATCAAGACCTTACAGTTGCTGATAAGAAGAAGAATGGAGAAGAACAGAACCTGAATGCATGCTCAGATACTAACCAGGAAAAAGGGCTATGCTTAGTAGCTTAGTAGACACTTGCATTGATAAGAAGACCCATAATGTTCTTACTTGATGCCTCCTGGTTTGGGGACAATCACAACAGTAGCAAAAACCATGGTCAAGATAACCCCAACTTAAAGAAGATGTGCCAGTGCGAAGCATGCCAACCCAATAATGGGTAGGACACTGTACCCACTAGATAAGATAAGATACTGTGATAAAAGAACTTTGAATAACATCCAGAAACATTCCTAAAACAAACTGGGGTGAAACATGGGGTAGGGGGACAACTCATCTCTGATTGTTCCCATTGCTATTGTAAGCCCTCAGCTCTGAACAGAACAAGAGTATGGCAGCACAGGGCCAGTGCTACCATTAGGCCAACTAGGCAGCTACCTAGAGCGCATGGCTAAATGGGGTGCAGAAACCACACCAAATCAGAAGCCTCCCTGGTTTTTCCCCCTTCGCTTCGCTTCTTTCTCCGTGTGCCGGTCTCTTCTTCTGTTTTTGTTGTCCCCAGGCTTGCTTTCTCTTTCTGTCTTTCTGTCTTTCTCCCCCCCTCTCTCCCCCTCCTCCTTTTCTTTCCCCGCTGCGGCTACTTCGGCTCTCTCCTTTTTTTCGCCGTCCTCCTGCTGCTGCCGCTGCTGCTTGCCCGAGCCTTATGCCGCTCCTGTTTCTTTCGCAAGTGGGTCTCTTTAGCAAAGCTGCTTTCTCGTACAGCTCATGGGGCGATAAGGGGAGGAGAAGAGGGGGGTGGTTAGGGAGGGAGGCGGTGGTGCTGGAGGAGGTAGGTGGGTGGGGGGGGAGGGAGGCAGAAAGAGAGAGGGGGTAACCAGAGTGAACTCTCTCCCCAAGCTGAGGAGCCCCCACCCCTAGCCAGGGAGAATGATAAAAGGAGTGGGGGTGGGGAAGGAGGAGGAAGGGGGGCTGGGGGAGCAAAAAAATTAATAATATTTGTTTATTTAATAATAAATATCAGAAGCAAAAAATAAACCAGAATTTTGCATGCACGCGAAAGTAGAAATTGGAGAGGGTGGGGGGAAGAGGAGCTTGCAGGAGAGGAGAGGAGGTGTGTGGGGGGGAGGAGAGACACATTTTGCACATACACACAAAAAAGAAGGTAAAGGGGGAGGGGAACAAAAAGAAGAGAGAGAGAGAGAATGAAAGAGAGAGAAGGGGTAAGAAAAGAAAAGGAGGGGGGGAGAAAGAGAGGGAAGACGGACCAGAGAATCCCAGTGATCAAATATGCTAAGGAGGAGGATAATAATTTATTATACTATTTTTTTTAGGTTTTGCCAATTGACTTTTATTTCATAATGGGCATAGGGCTGGAGGGAGGGCTCAAGTGGGAAGGGGGGGCGCTAAATATCTGATCTTGCCTAGGGCACCAAACTGCCATGCACTGGCCCTGTGGCAGCATATGCAGTGAGTCTGACAGACACTTGACTTGACAGGTATTCTTCCAGTCTTGTCTTTTTTTTTTTTTTTTAATATTTTATTTATTTTTCAAAACAAATTATAACACAGAAAATATATTTAGCAAAATACAAAATTATCACACAAATATAACATAATCAACATACAATAAATCATAAAGTGCCCCCCCACCCTCCAAGGGACCAATTAATATACTTCTATCCTCTTGATCAAATAAAGTCTAAATTCCAAAAATATAACATATCCTGACAAGGCATGTTACCCTTCCCCTTTATTAATACATAGTCTAGTAATTGATTCCATATCTCCATAAAATTATTCTTCTTTAGCAATCCTTTTTTGCATTTGATACTACTAGTTAGTTTATCATTTAGGGCTATGTCCCAAACTTCCTTATACCAATCTGTTATTAGGTAAACATGTTGTACTTTCCAATTTCTCGCTATCATTAGCCTGGCCGCAGTTAACAAGTTTACAATTAACTCCTTCATATTTTGATCACAAATAAGCTTCTCAGTTATTGATAACAATGCTAATTTTGGACAGACCTCTAAATTAGTACCAATAATTTTCGATATTTCTGTAAAAACCTCTCGCCAAAACACCAATACATTTTTACAACTCCACCACATATGAGCATATGTCCCTTTTTCCTGACATCCTCTCCAACATAATGCAGAACAATTATTATCTATTCTATTTAATCTTACTGGAGTTAAATACCATCTCCAAATTAGTTTATAAAAATTTTCCTTTATCCTAACTGACATCATTTTCACAATCCGTCTATCCCATATATTGTTCCACCCCACCTTCGAGGTCACCTCTTCAAATTCATTATCCCATACTGTTTTAAGCTGATCCTCTTGTTCTTTTGCTTTTTGGATCAATCTATATAAATCCCTTGTTATACCTCTTGTTGATGCATAACCTGGTAGGCCGTCTCTAGACATGACCATCTTTTCAAAATTAGTTAAATCTCTCTCGTACTCAGTTTTCCTTTTCCATTTCTTCGACCACTGTTCTAACTGTAGTAAATTTAACCACGATAATCTTCTTCTCCCAACAATTTCCATTATTTGATCTCTAGTCCCCATCTTTTCCACCCAATCGGTCAATCTAATAACCCTTTCTTCTCTTAGTTTACCCTCCAGCTCTAATCTTGTTTTCAGGAAAATCCTTAAGAGCTACCACCGGAGTTAATGGAGATATCCCTGGTATAAATATGCTCTTCATAGTACCCCAAATCATTAACAAATTTCTTAGAAAAGGGTTGTCTATATTTTTTATCAGTTTATTATTATTTTTTTGAAAAAAAATATTCCCCAAAGTACTACGTAGTTCACATGTTTCTAACTCCAACCACATTATTTCTTTAGGGCGTGCTATAATATCCACTATAAGTCTTAATTGATTCGCTATATAATACCATTTTAAATTCGGCAAACCCAAACCCCCTACTTTTTGTGCTTTATACCATCTTGTTTTAGTAATCCTAGATTTTTTCCCTCCATTACAATATGTATTAATAATTGATTGCCAATCTTTAAGTTCCTTATCTGATATCGCACTTGGTATCATCCAAAATAAAAAATTTATCTTTGGCAAAATCTTCATTTTAATCAAAGCAATTCTACCGAACCAGGAAAGTCCAATTTTTTTATACTCCTCTATTTTATTCTTTACCTCATTCTTTAATTTCCTATAATTCTGATCTCCCAATTTATCTATATCTTTTGGAATTACAATTCCTAAATATTTAATTACATTATTAATCTTATAATTACTTTTTTTTACACATTTCAATCTCTTCTCTTTTACTATAGTTAAACAACAAAAATTTAGATTTATCCCAATTAATCTGTAGCCCCGTTACTTCCCCGAACTCCTTTAAATGATTCTCCACTCTATCCATATTTTCCATAGGGTTTTTGATTGTCAAAAGAGTGTCATCTGCAAAAAGATTTATTTTTATCTTCTCCCTAATCCCTATCCCGCCTATATTTCTATCTTCTCTAAATACATTTGCTAAAATCTCCATTACCAATGCAAACAAAATAGGCGAAAGGAGACATCCTTGTCTAGTTCCTCGACCTAGGTAAATTTGCTCTGTTAAACCATCATTTACTACAACTGATGAAACATTATTTGAATACAATTGATTAACTACTCCTCTAAATCTTTCTCCAAACCCCATAATTTTAATTAAACTTTTTAATGTTGGCCATTCCACGCAATCAAAGGCTTTAAAAATATCTAACGCTATTACCCCTGCTCTCAATTTATTTTTCTTTATTAAATATATTATATTTAAAACTCTTCTTGTTAAATCTGCCATTTGTCTTCCTTGCATAAAACCACATTGGTCTATCCCGACATATTTAGTAATAAACTTGTTGATCCTTCTCGCTAATATTGCTGTCATCAATTTTGCATCTGGCTCCGTTAAGTCCTTCTCTGGCTTCGGGATTAAAATAATCTTAGATTGCTTCCATGAAGAGGGGATCTCTCCCCCCTCCAAAAAAATATCATTAAATAACCTCTTTAGTCTTGGAACCAACATTTTCTTAAAGACCTTGTAGTATTCAGCCCCTAAACCATCCAGTCCAGGGGTCTTACCCTCTTTCAGTTTATTTATTGCATATTCTATTTCCAATTCTGAAAAAGGTTGTTCCATAATTTCTCTATCTTCATCCACTAGTCTAATTTTAAAATGCTTTCCTATATATTCATTAATCCTCTCTTCCGTACAATCTCCAGCCTTGTACAATTCTGAATAAAATTCATGAAATATTTTTAATTTGTCCTGCATTAAATTATGTCCTTTCCCTTTTTTATCTTTAATTGCCCCAACTATACTTTTTTCTTTCTTTTTTTGTGTGGATCTTGCTAACATTTTCGAATTCTTATTGCTATTTTCAAAAAACTCTCTTTTCGAATAAATCAAATTTCTCTGAACTTTTTCCAAATCTTTCTTTTCCAACTCTTTCCTTTTAGCTTGTAATTCAGCAAAGACCTTGTTCTCCCTTTCCTTCAAAAACTTCATTTCCAAGTCCCTAATCTCCCCTTCTAACTTTTTAGTAAACTGTTCTTGTTTTTTCCTTAGTATCACACCCTCCCTAATACTTATCCCTCTCATCACTGCCTTCATTGTGTCCCAAACAACAGCTTCAGAGCAGACTCCCGAATCATTAAACAACCAAATCTCTCGCATTTCCTTTTCTATCTTTGCTATAATATATTTATGCTGTAAAATCTTACAATTCAATCTCCAACTCCTTGCTTCTCTATAATCCTTCTTTATTTTAATATCCATATTAACTATAGCATGATCCGAAACTTTTATAACACCTATTTCTGAACTCATCACTCTTGACATCAGGGACTTGGAAACAAAAATATAATCTATCCTAGAAAAGTTCTTCGTGGCTGGTGAATAATACGTATACCCTCTTTCCAATCCCTTTACCCCTCTCCAGACATTAACCAGTCCTTCCTTATTAATTATTTTATTTAATACCGTTATTATTATTTCTCTTCTCTTGTCCTGTCGGATTTGATTTATCAATATTTTTGTCCATCACCATATTAAAATCCCCAGCCATAATTACCAAACCCTTTTGTGGCTCCCCCATTTCCTTAATCACTTTTTGATAAAATTCTTCTTGATTTTCATTTGGTGCATACATATTAACCAATATATATTCTTCACCTCCCAATAATCCAATTATAATAATAAATCTTCCCTTAACATCCTTCTTTACCTTAATCACCTTAAAACCACATTTCTTTGAAATAATAATTGCCACCCCTCTTGACTTGGATGAACCATAAGCTCTCTCATATGTCATAGACCATCGCAGTTTTAATTCATTTACCCCCTCCTTTGATTGGTGAGTTTCTTGTAAGCATATAATATCCGCCTTATCCTTGTTGAGGAGTGCTTCAATCCGTCTTCGTTTCAACATGGAACCCAGGCCTTTAACATTTAAAGTAGCAATTCTCAAATTTGAAGCCATCTCAAGTCTTTGTCCATCTTAAATTGCTGGTCCCTATTAGTGAAATAAAACACTACAGCACACACCCTACCCCTACCCCACACCCTATTACCCCATTCCCTACATATATAAGCATTCCCCCCTTTACCATCCTTGAAGAAAATCTTCATGACCCCGGCCTGCCACGCCAACAAAAAAAGTGGGGGAGACAAACCCACCCACCAAGCAACTGACCCGTAGATCCCTCCCAATTAATCTTTTATCCTTATTCATCCAGGTTAATACTCTTAAAAAAAAAAAAATTAAATTAAATAAAACAATATCATTATTAATCATTATATATACTTATTAAAATGAAAACAAAAAGCAACATATAAAGGAATTCCAGTCTTGTCTTATCCTTACTCTCAGCTTTGCCTGCACTTCTTCACTTCTGATCTACACTGGACCATTAGACCCAGGGATCTGGGTAGGTATGGATTTATTTGGCATGACTATTATTTTCTGAAGTCAGAACATAGAGTATTTTCTTAACAGGGGTCATAGACTTATTTCTGAAGTTGGAACATAGTAATGCTTTAAGTTAGCTTTTTCACGTTTAGGTCATAATCCTATGGATTGCCCCTCGATGCTCATTAGCCCCTGAACTTGGAGGCTTATGAGCATCCAGTGCAGATCAGGAGGAGCTGCGGAGGCAATCTCTGCCTCCAAGCACCTCTTGCTCTGCATTTCAGCTAGACAGCCATTTTCAGCTATCTAGCTGAGGCACTTTGGAGTGGGAGACAAGAAGACTAGAGTGCCATCAGGATACCTCGTATCCTGGAAGCCCCAGCCTCCTCCCCTCCCCACCCTCTGAAATGCCCCCTTTACCCCCTCTCTGAGGTTGATTTCCCAACCTTGGAGAAGCATTTGGCATGGTTCTTTCTATGCTGGCTGTGAGAGGCGGAGGGGTCTCTGTCTCCAATCTCGGATCTGGGCATCTGAAGTATTCTATGGCCCCTTAAAAGCTGTCTAGGGGCCATAGGATCACTCTCTTAAGTAGTGTGCAGGAGGATGTCAAGTGGAAGTTAGATTACATAGCATGTTTCAGATTGTTGCTGCTGTTGTTGTTGTTGTCGTCGTCGTCATCATCATCATCATCATCTATTTATATAGTGCCATACATGTACAAGAACAAACAATAAAACAAACTTCCTACCACAGTGGCTTACAATCTAACCATAGAATTAAAAAAATAAAAAAATAGAACTAATTAAAAATAAGAATGGGACAGTTAAAACAGGTTACTTAGGGAAGGGATCCAAAAGCTTTGGGGGGGAAATAAAAGTGTTCAACTGATCCTTAAAAACTGAAATAGATGAAACAGTCCGCAACTGAACCGGAGGGCAATTCCAGGGATAAGGAGCAGCTAAAGAAAATGGGCAAATTCCAGCAGGGGAGCAGACGACCCTTGGGTGGGTAAGCACTCAGCAGCATAGTAGAAGAAGAGCAAAGATCCCTAGAGGGAGTATAATAAGAAATCAGAGCAGAAAGATAGGGAGGAGCTAGATCATGTAACACTTTAAAAGTTAGTGTTAGAAGCTCATACTGTATCCTATAGAAAATAGGAAGCCAGTGAAGAGACTCCAACAATGGAGAGACATGATCAAAGTGGCAAGCCAGATAGATGATCTTATCAGCAAAATGTTGAACAGAAACCAAGGAGGTAATACGAGTCTGAGGAAGACCAGTCTAAAGAAGATTACAACAATAATCAAGTCGAGAGATAACCAAAGCATGAACTAGAGTCTTAGCAAAAGAAACAGTTAAAAATGGTTGAATTTTAGCTATAAAGAAAGAAATGACATGACTTTGTAACAGCCTCAATATAAGAAACAAGAGAGAGAGAAGAATTGAAAATAAAACCAAGGCTGCAAACTTGCTCAACAGGGCAAAGTAAAGTATTGTCAACAGCAATAGAAAATGAATATTGAGATGAAGGTTTAAGTCTCAAACGACGACTTAACATCCAAGCTGAAATATCCAACAGACATGCAGTAATACTATCTTGGACATCAACAGAAAGATCAGGAGTAGAAAGATATAACTGTGCATCATTAGCATATAAATGATATTGGAGGCCCTGGGATCGAATAAGGTTCCCCAGGGAGGATGAACTGAACCATGGGGAACCCCAACTGAAAGGGGAAAGGGGAAAGGAAGAAGATACGGACCCACCAAAATTCACATTAAAAGATTGACCTGATAAATAAGAAGCAAACCAGCTAAATCATTGAAGAGACCCAATAGCAGAGCAGACTTTTGAGAGAATGCCCCTCCCACCCACACGTAGCTGTGGCGGGGGGGGGAATAATTTGCATGTGGGGGAATAACAAGTCAGACCACAATGGTCTGATTCCTTACCTCACCAATCAGGAGGGGCGGTAGAGCAGTTATTATGCTTGTATGCCTCTCTCTCTAATTAGAGAGAAGCAGTAGATCAGAAGAAGACTTCTTAAGAATGGGAGAAACAATGGCATGCTTAAATGCAGAAGGAAATAAACCAGAAGAGAGAGAAAGATTAATAATATGGAGAATAGAATGGAGAACTGAAGAGGCAATAGAAATAAGGAAATGAGATGGAACAGGATCACAAGAGCATGTAGAAGGCTTAGAAGAAAGTAATCATGACAATTCATTGATCGAAACCGGAGAAAAAGTAGAAAAAGTAACAGAAAGAAGAGGCAACTGAATAAGAGATAATAGTAAAGAAGCCGTAGCAACAAGATCAGAATGAATAGTTTCAATTTTATTAATGAAGAAAGTATCAACTGTATCAAAGGCCGCAGAAAGATCAAGTACAATGAGAATTGAATAAAGACCTTTGGACTTAACAACAAGACCGTTGGTGATCTTTGTAAGAGCTGTCTCAGTAGAGTGAAAGGGACTAAACCCAGACTGAAATGGATCTAGGGCAGAAGTAACAGAAAGAAAATCCAGACAGCACTGATAAACAGTGCATTCAAGGACTTTTGAGAGAATGCCCCTCCCACCCACACGTAGCTGTGGTGGGGGGGGAATAATTTGCATGTGGGGGAATAACAAGTCAGACCACAATGGTCTGATTCCTTACCTCACCAATCAGGAGGGGCGGTAGAGCAGTTATTATGCTTGTATGCCTCTCTCTCTAATTAGAGAGAAGCAGTAGATCAGAAGAAGACTTCTTAAGAATGGGAGAAACAATGGCATGCTTAAATGCAGAAGGAAATAAACCAGAAGAGAGAGAAAGATTAATAATATGGAGAATAGAATGGAGAACTGAAGAGGCAATAGAAATAAGGAAATTAGATGGAACAGGATCACAAGAGCATGTAGAAGGCTTAGAAGAAAGTAATCATGACAATTCATTGATCGAAACCGGAGAAAAAGTAGAAAAAGTAACAGAAAGAAGAGGCAACTGAATAAGAGATAATAGTAAAGAAGCCGTAGCAACAAGATCAGAATGAATAGTTTCAATTTTATTAATGAAGAAAGTGGCAAAATCATCGGCTGAGAGAGAAGAAAGAAAGAAAGAAAATGAGTAGCAGGTTTTCAAAGAGAATTAAAAGCAGAAAAAAGATGCTGAGGATGCCTAGCAATTGGCGTGAATCAAAGATGTATAATGCTGTGTATAGCTAAAGAAAGAGCTGGAGGAAAAGAAGAAAGAACAAATTTGGAGTGAATATAGACCACCCACTCTCTAGTCTTATACCAGAGACACTCAGCCTCACGAGCACAAGAGAGAAGAAAATGAAGAAAAGAAGTAAGCCAGGACTGAGGTTCAGTTGGGCGAACCCTACATGTTAATACTGGAGCAAAGCCATCAAGAGTAGAGGATAGAATCAGATTAAAAGAAGAAACAATTGAGTCAAGAACCAGTAGAAGTGTCAGCAGAGAGAGAAGAAATAAGTGCTTCAAAGAAAGCCTCAGTATTAACAGAATGGAGATTACGAATCGAATGAAAAACAGAGCACAAAGGAGAAGGATTATGAGCAAGGGTAAAGGATACTAAATGATGATCTGATAAAGGAAATTCAGTAACTAGGAAATCAGAAACAGAACAATTCTTAGAAAGAACCAGATCAAGACAATGTCCATGAGAATGTGTAGATGAATCATAGCAGAGATTGAGATCAAAAGATGAAGATAAAGCAAGAAAACACACAGCCACAGAATCAAGGGAATTATCCACATGAATATTGAAATCACCCAGAATGAGAGTAGGAATATTATCTGACAAAAAGAAGGTAAGCCAAGAATCAAAATCTGAAATGAAATATGACAGAGGGTCAAGAGGATGATAGATAACAGCAACCCGTAGATGTAACGGGGAGAAAAGCCTCACAGCATGAGCCTCAAACGAAGAAAAGTGGTATGATGGCAGATTAGCAATAGGCTGAAAACAGCAAGAACTAGATAATAAGAGGCCCAACCCACCCCCCAAACCTCAGAACAACTAGAATGGGAAAAAGAAAGACCACCAAGAGTAAGTGCAGCTGAAGTGGCAGTATCATGGGCAGGAAGCCAAGGTTAGCTTCTGAAATGTAAGCAGAGTTCAAGAGGGTGTTACAGAGGAGCTATATTATTAAAATAGCAATGCTATCAGCCCGATAAAAGTACAAAAACTTTTATACTACTGGTTTTGTCAACTGCAATCCTTTTTGTTATCTCGGTTTATGTTATATTTTCTCTCACTGTTGATAATATAACCACAGCAACGCTTCTGAATTATGTTCATGCAACACCAGTCTAGCTATTAAATTTTGCAATCTTCTTTAAGCATTTAACACATTTCAATTCACCTTTCAGTCTGTGGCAATGTTTGCTTGTTTGGACTTAACTTGGTTACCCACTGGGGTGTCTTGAATCCAACTGGTATAGGTCCTGAAGCTAAACAGGACCGAATTAACATTAAGCATTTTCTCATGTAATGCTAAGCCATGCATTATATGCTCATGTATTATAGGCATAATTAAAATTGATTAAAACATTAAAATACACTAAAAAAAAACAACAATAAAAACTAACCAGTTTCCCTGAGTATGGAGGTAATGGTGAATTCAAATTAGATGCATCTGATCCCCTCCTCATGGCTGTGCCAGAGCAGAAAAGGGGAGCATATAATCCAAGTCTCACTGAGGCTCATCCACATAGCACTAAAGCAAGCAGGCTGTTTCCCACTTCTGTGACAGCACAAGAAACATCTATTAAACAATCAGTGTGGATGGAGCCAAGGTCAGAAAGTGTTTCATCCTGTTTCAACTAACTCCTGGGACTCACCCCGCAACCCTCTGCAGTGCCTCAAAAGGTCTCAATCAACTGCTGCTTTTTCCACCGTCATGAGAGGAGAGAGCTCTGCTATTTACTGTTTGTCCAGTAGGGCATTTCACCCTGTTCCTACTAATACCTGGGACTCAGGGGAGGCTGGTGACTGCTATTTTGGTGGGGCTCTTACTTGGAGTTTCATAGGAGCTATCCATGGGTGCTGAACTCCATCCCCAAAATGGGTTCACCACCATGGAGCACCATGGATAGCTCCTATGAAGCTCCAACAAAAAGTTGCAATGGAGCCCCACCAAAATAGGAGTCGCCAGCCTCCCCTGCTGGGACTGACAACCAGCCCTGCTTCCCTCTGAAGCGCTTTAAAAGGCCATACTATACTGCTAGTCTAGCAAGGTCAGAGGTTGTTTCTCTTTGGTTTTGTTGATAATGGAATTATTAATATATTGTTTTGATTTTGATGTTTTATTATGAACTTCTTGTTATGAAATAGATTTGACTTTTCTTTAATATGTATATGCATTGTGTGTGTTTTTTCATAATCCTTCATTGCGAACCACTTTGAGCATACTGTATGGAAAAGTGATATAAAAATAAAATGATTGACTGATTGATTGAGCTATGGCTTAGCGTTACTTGTGAACAGGCCCATGAATGATAGCCAAATGCAAGGGAAGTGCTGGGGAAATTGAGAAAAAACTACATGTTACCTACTGTGCCAACAGCAAGTAAGTGCCTGTTACCCTCATGCAATTCCGCTTGCACACAATGTAAAATATATAGGAAATAGCAAAAGGTATCCAAGAAAAAAAAATTACATCCTTCTGTCCATGTACAGTAATACCTTGGATTGCAAGTAACTTGGTTTGAGAGCGTTTTGCAAGACAAGCAAATTTTTAAATATTTATTATTATTATTTTGACTTGATATACAAGCGACGTCTTGCAATACAAGTACTGTAGTATGGCTTAAATTAAAAATCTCTGTACAACATTTTTTTGGGGGGATTTCGTTTTGATATAAGAGTGTTTTGGATTACAAGTACGTTTCCGGAACGAATTATGCTCTCAATCCAAGGCATGACTGTATACCATCTCTTATCTTACTATATAATCCAGTCACTTGGCAACCACTTGCTGACAAATCCAACCATCGTCTTGTGCTCACATTCACTAATTTTACATATCACAAAATGGGAACCTGAAGCTCCTCCATTTAAAGCCAGGTTACTGAAATCCGAATGAACCCTGACCTGAATGCTGCAGCTACCAGCAGTGAAGTAGTGGGCCTAGGGCTCACAGAGACACAGCACTGGCACTTTTTTTTTTTATTAGCAGGGACACTGACATCATCTGCCACCGCCCGCAGGATTCCCAGTTCCGTCTGAGCTTTGTTGCAATCCTCACAACAGCAGGGCAGGGTGGAGGGGATGAATTATCCTAGCAACAATCTCTTGTTCCTTGTTGTCATGTTAAAGTATTTTGGGGGCGGGGCTTGGTCTTGAATGGGCAATTACAACCCATTAGCTTTAGAAAAGACCTGCTCCTAGCAGATGAAAACTCCTAAAACTGGTTTGTGGATATGGATCAATATAGCTGCCTGCAATTTTGGACTCCCTTTGGGAGTGTCGCTGTGGAGACTGTCATGATGAGCGCCTGCACTTCAAAATGTACCGCTACACCACTGGCCATCAGATGACCCATCACTAAGAATTTTATACAGATAAGGGGAGAAATATCCATGCCCCTTCTAATATTATAGATCTGGCTCAGCTTGTCTGAGCGTGGAAAACTAAGCAGGATCAGGCCTGGGTCTTACTTGGATGGGAGACCCCTCTTCTAGTTTCCTGCATTGAGCAGGGGGTTGGACTCGATGGCCATGTAGGCTCCTTCCAACTCTATGATCTATGAAATCTATAATGTAGTTAAGCACAAGTTAGTGCCTCGTCCCAGCTACAGTAATCTTCCTCACCATACTCTTCAAGGCTAGCAAACATCAAATAAGGGTTAACTAGCAGAACATGCCATTCAAGTTAAGTGACCTACATCAGAACTACCTCAATATGTGCGAGTTTTTTGTAAGAAAGTGGCTAAAACGAGGTTCAGGGGATATGGAAAATGAAGATTCTAATCACAGAATAAAAGAGTGAGTGTAAAGCCAGTTGTTTTAGTATTCTGGTCTCTGCAATTAAAATGCAGTTTTATCTGAGTACTCTGAGCCTTCACTCAGCTTCTGCTCATTTAATTTATAATGGACCTCTTGCCCCTTCCAAAACATCAAACTATCTTTTGAATTTCTGACTTTTTTTTTTTAATGCAACCTCTCCTGACTTTTTATTCACAGTAAAAATAGGTCAGGCCAACCAAGTTTCTCCCCACATAATTGCACACACAAACATTCTTGCTGTTACAACATATGTTTGGGAACTAATCTCTGTCCCAAGAAAAATGTATGAAATAAGATGAAAGGCACAATCCTATGCATGTTTAGAAAGGGGGGGAAGTCCAACAACTCTCAGCATGCCCCAGGCAACCAGTTGTGGGCCTTTTTTCTGTCTAAACATGTGCAGGATTGTACCCTAAGACTGCAATCCAACACACACTTAGCTAGGAGCAAGTCCCTTAGAACTCAGTGGAGCTTACTTCTCAGTAGATATGTATATAATTGCACTGTAAGCAACTGTTTATACTCCAGAAATTATGCCAATATATGCCAATTGGTTGGATAGGAAGGATCATAACAAGCTCAATCACCATAAAGAAAAAGCAATCTATAGGTTATATTAAAAAGTTGAGCCAATAATTGAATACAGAAACAAAGAGACAACTTTTTCTATGTTCAGATGCTTTATATGTTTTTTTTTTAATTGTGCTTTTAGTTTATTTTTTTATGACTGTTTTAAATTTTTTTATTTAATCTTACTTTTATTATTGTTAGAACCATTTAATGGTGGAAAGGCAGGATTTTATTCATTCATTCATTCATTCATTCGACTTGTACCCTGCTTTTCTACCAAAAATGGCACTCAAGGTGGCTATAAATAAAATATAGGATATAGATCAAATAAATAAATAAATGATAAAATGTCATTCTTGTGTATTGATGACAAAAGTTGACTCTCTGGCCCATGTGCCTTGTGGGACTTTTCAAGTGGCATCTTTAGCTTAAACTGTCTTTCACCCACTTTGGTTGGTATGCCAGTTACTCCCTCTCTTGGATTATGGGTGGCCTCACCACAGTGGTTCATGCTCTTGTAATGTCATGGCCAGATTACTGTAATGCATTATTTAAGGATCTACCTTTGAAAATTGCTCAGAAACTTCAAATGATTCAAAAAAATTGCAGTGCAGTTACTGACAGGGACCCGCCACACCAATCGCATTACATCAATCTTGAAATATCTACGTTAGCAGCCCGTATGTTTCTGGTCCCAGTTCAATATGTTGTTTTTGACCTATGTAGCTCTAAATGATTTGGGATTGGGGTATCTGAAGGGTCATCTACTTCCATACAAACCTGCCTGTTCCCAATTGATGGAGGTTCTGCTCCAAGCACCCTCATAGTCAGAGGTGAGGTGGCAGGAGACAGGGCCTTCTCAGCCATGGCACCCTGCCTTTGGAATGCCCTTTTGAAATCAGCACCATCTCTGCTCTCAAATAGCAACTTGCTAATGGGAGAAAGAAACAGGCAGACTACAATGGGATTAGATAGACTACAATTTTATTTAAGGTACATGGTATGGTTCAAAGAGTCTAAGTAAGTTTGTTTGTTTGTTTACCATTGATTTATTATTATTATTATTATTATTATTATTATTATTATTATTATTATTATTATTATTATTTTAGGGCACAATTCTATGCATATTTAGACAGGAAAAAAGGCCTACAATTTCCAGCATTCTTCAGCCAGCATGGGGAATGCTGGGAGTTACAGGGATTTTTTCTGTCTAAATATGCATAGGATTGCACCTTTAAATGCTTTTATATGTAAGCCAGTTTGGGCTTTAGATGATGGAAAGGCAGGCTATAAATATTGGTAGAGGAATCCTACCATTGCTGGGGTGGGGGAGATCCGAGGGCCGAGGAGCTGCCTTATTCAAAGCCCTGCTAGGCTCATGCTGGTAGGGTGGCAGGGAGGGAGAGCAGTGTTTTTGCTGGACTTTCTTTTTTTTAATCACTCATACACCCACTCTTTGGTTTCAATAGCAGGGAATTAATATACACCAGCTCCAGGGCTGGGATAGGTCTGCTGCTGGTTTGGGGACATGTTTGGAGACTGCAGGTGTTGTGGATCCTGTGGAGCCACTGCCTCTCCCCTCCCGGCATGTCTGTGACACCACCACCCCGACAAAAAATGCCTCCTTTCCTCCTTCCCTGACAACAGAGGTTTCCACAGTGACTGGGGGGTTCCAAGTTTGGATCTCCCCCTCTGAGAGTGGACCTCTGTCTCTGCCTTCAGATGGAGAGACTGACATATCCTATGGGCCCTGGGAGGATGTCCCAGAGACCAAAGGATTGCAGCCTAAATTGATTAAAATAACTGGGGCATAAATAAATAACTGGGACATTTAATAAAATAAAATAGAAAGTGCATATGGATTTCCCCCCATTATTTCACAAAAGACAATGTCTAGCCATTTTTTTAGACATTGTTTTTGACTCATTTCAGACCAGTCTACCGTAATTATTCTACAACAGTGTGGTGTGGATAGATACACAGGGAAATCACAGTGGGTCAACTTTTCATCTTAATTTTTGTGCTGAGAAATGTCCTTTTTACAAGCATGCCCGCTTAGGAAGACTGTCAGCTGCCATGTCCTGAAAACTAGTGGAAAATCAGCAGGATGTTGTAATTTGCAATCTTACCATTTGGGGGAACTTACAACCACTTTCACATGTGAAAATGGGGAGGAAACATTACTTTGTGGCAACTGGCAATGTTTTCCACTTCCAAGATAGTTATGTCAATCAGTCCTAACAGATCATAAAGCAGCCATGCCCATCCTGGCACCCTTTATATGTGTTAGACTACAATCCCCATCATTCCTGGCCAATGGGGGTGTGCTAGCTGAGGATGATGGGGACTGTAGTCCAACACAACTGGAGGGTGCCAGGCTTCAATAGAGGCTCTCATTTACCTTCTCTTCAGTCTGATTTGAGAAGTCAAAAAA
This sequence comes from Shinisaurus crocodilurus, assembly GCA_021292165.1. Taxonomy (NCBI): domain Eukaryota; kingdom Metazoa; phylum Chordata; class Lepidosauria; order Squamata; family Shinisauridae; genus Shinisaurus; species Shinisaurus crocodilurus. Next base: position 92,146,512 of record CM037878.1, on the reverse strand, counting down.
TCCCATTTTGAAATATCTTGCATACATATGCAAAAAAATTAAAAGAAAAATTCATGTCCTAATCTTGTCATTCCCTGGAGTATTTTAAATAACATAGTGTACATCATATAGTAATGTGCAAACTGGAATAGAGCCTCAGTGTCATTCTGTTCATCAGTGGTTTCTGTGCTGATAGCTGATGCATTACTGGTGATTATGCTTAAGATTTCACTTCTTCTCTTGCAATAAATAAGAGACTCAATTTTTGTGACAATTTTTGCTAGAAAACTCACTGCAGACTCACAAATATAAGCATGGTTTCCATTGGGGTGCAGAGTTTCCAAGGTGCTGGGAGGCTTGAATTTCCACAAGAAGAGTTACCACCACAACAAGACAAGGTTAAGGGGGCTACTGGAATAAACTTCAATATAATTTTCGAATGTTTCAGCTGTAACTTTAGTTCCAGGTACTACGGTAACTATTCCTCCTCCTCTTTGTGGGCCTGGGAATTCAGTGAAGTTTGCCAAAGGGCACATTTCCTAAGCAATTATGGCCAGGCACATTCGGCATGCTAAGGAGCACAGACTTGAGAAGCTATTGAAAAAGAGAAAGTCGTTTACTTTTAAAACATGTGCAGGCAGAAAAGCTCACCAATCTGTAACAAACACATCATTCCAAAAACCTTGAGCAAAGTTCAAATCTTGTGTGCTAAAGGGCTCTCCCCGGGCCATTCTTTAATGTCACTAGGCACATCCATTTCTTTTCTTCTTTTTTCCCCTCCATCTCTCACTGTAACTTTTGGGTTTTATCCTCATTTTATTCTGACTCCATTTTACGCATGCATAATTCTGATGTAGACTTTTCTCTTATGTTGCCACTAAATTTTGCATAGAAAGCAATGGCAAAAAGGGAAGGACCAGGGACCCCTGGAATGAGACATGGAAATGAGGCAACAGGGATATACAAGTGCCATATTTTCAGAGCAGAATGAAATTCTGGGGTAAAACCCATCGTGTTGAACAGGATTTCCTCCTGCTGGTGCCTTGAAAAGCATAGTTGTCACCATTAGGTGTGTTTAGACAGAAAAAAGTCCTACAACTTTTTTTTGTAGGACTTTTTTCTGTCTAAACATGCATAGAATTGCACCCTAATTGTTGTATCCAATGTTAGTCCTACTTAGGGTAGACCTATTGAAATGAATGGGGATTAAGTTAAACTAACGTTGGATACAGCCCTCACTCTTTTAACTCTGGGGTTATTTCAATTTTGTTGTTTTCTATTGTCGTATTTCTGCAGTTTTAGGTTTTATGTCTTATTTCATAATTAAATTGTTTTTATATTATTGTAAGCTGCCCAGAGAACTTTATATCATGGGGCAATGTACTAATGTCGTTAATAAATATCCTGTGTGACCCAAGGGACAGAAGCCTGGGTATTTGTCCAACCTCTCAGACCCTAGTGCCCCTGCACTAGCATAACATCCTTACAAATCATACAAGAAGTTGGGTTTCTTTTCATTCCTCACACACTTTTGTCTGGTTGGACTGAATGTGCTGATGGCAAAGCAATCATACGGACCCCTTTGCAGTTGGCACAGATAGCAGACACTGCTCATTGCAGAAAGCCTGGCAATTTGTGCTTGCTGAAAACCAGTTACACACAATTCTGTCAAGTTGTCTCAGCTCTTTTCTCAAAGGACTACTTCAGACAGATGGGTAAGTTATTATTAGGACCCTGCAGATCCTTCCTATTTGTTCAATGAGCTTCAAGCTTGGCTGTTTACTTTGATTCGCGTATAAGCAGCTGTCATTTGCATCTGAACAGGGACAAGTCAACACAGCAGGAATAAAAGGTGTCACACATGCAAAGTGAAGGACCCAGAAAAATGGACCACCTTATCTGCATTAATCAGGACTCCATTAATACAGGACTTGAGATCCAAGGGGGTGTCATTTGATACAATGATAGAAAATAGATAAATGAAATATAAATTTTGCCATGCTATGCTCATTATGATGAATGAATATACTTATTATGATGTAAGGCCACCAACTGGGACTAAACATTTCACAGCATTACCACAATGCATCTCCAGTTACCAGGATAATGGATGAAGATAAGGGACATTCCTTGTTGCACCCTCTCTACATATAGTCATATACTGTATTCAAAAACAGTGCACTTAAAAAAAGGGGGGTGCAAGGGGAGATAGCCATGCTGATCCATGAGGGGGGGGGATCCAAAATCCACAGTTAGGACAACCAAAATTCCACCAACTCTGATCTGTCTCTTGACTTGCTCCTTCTTTTTCTCATGGACCACCATGGCTATCTTTGTTTTTAGCTGTTCAGGGAAGTATGTTCCACCAGAGGAAGATGATTTTCTCCTACCTGAGGAGGGTCTTTGCACCCCCTCCAACTACTCACAGTTTGGCCTCAGTTGGCCTTTTTACCGAGTGCTCTACCTAAAATTAATCTCTGATTTTGCTAATATAAGAACTGCCATGTTTCTCTGAACTTCTGTTCTATGCTGACTCAGGAACCTCTGTTTTGCCCAAGGCCAGATAGATCAGTTACAGCCGACCTTTGTGCTTTTCTGAAATGGAGATCAGCCATTGCTTCTCTACCACAAAATGCATTGTCTAGGTGTATTCTGATACCTTTAACACCTACCACTGACTAATTTATTCAGACTGCAAATCTCCATTTTGGCACTGAGTCTATCTAAACTGCAGACCCTAACAAATTTTTGGACTTTTCTGTTTCTTCCCCCATCCCTTGCTTTTTGTACCACCAGGGCCTGTGCAAGACCTTCCACTGCCTGAGGTAGATCATGCCACTGCACTCTCTCCCTGCCACCACCTGCCCATGATACCACCTTCCCTTGCCCCCTCGATGATGATACTGGTGGTAGTGGCGACCACAACCGCCTCTTCTCGTCCCCCACCCCCAGTGGTGGTGATGATGATGGTGACCACAACCAGTCCCAGGGCATGTTCTGAAGGCGCATGAGGCAGCCAGCCACCATGCTGAAGATAATCAGGTCAGGGTCTGGTCAGTGCTTGGAGGGGAGACCATCTAGGAACCTCATGTAGCCACCTTGAATTCCACGATGGAAGAAAGGTAGGATATAAATATAATAAATACAATAAATAAATAAAAACTGCTCCCTCTCTCCCTCCCCCTGCTGATGATGGCAACGACAACAGCTGTGATTATAGCCCCTTCTTCCTCCCTCCTGGTGGTGGCAGCAGCGCACTTCTCTCCTCCCCTCATGCTTCATTTGAGGGGTCCTTTTTCAGAGCGATCTCCAGGGCTACCTCCCTGCCAGTTCCTCACAGAGAAAGGGGTGCTGGCCACTCTCTCTTCTGAGTGACCAGTGGGGCTTCCCAGAGAGTCAACCCACCTGATGCCATGCTCTTGTTAGGTTTTGCATGGTGGGCAGAACGAGGATTGTCACCTGACATCAAGATTGTCACCTGACATGGAGGATGTCTCTTGAGGTGAAGTACACAAGGTCTTCTGTCACCAGACATAGTCTCAAGGTCTATGACTCAGAATCATGTGGACAATTGGAATCAACATGTTGTGAAGAATAGGTTATATAACTGGTGAGTAATATCCTATTTATAGATACTGTAAATAGGGTCTTACTATATAAGTTGGGGTAAGACACACATCCCCTCACTTGAGACTTGTTCTGGACTTCTACTTCAGGTCAGTCACTTCATTTCATCTCAGCCTTACCACTGGGGTCTTGGATTTGAATCTGCAATCATGTAGTGAGGACATCTCTTCTGCGTAAGAGATGTATTGCTTGTCTTAATCCCATGTAATTGGGTCTTACAAATAAACTCTTTAATCTTTATTAACTGCTGTTATCTCCTCCTTCCGTCTGCGTGACTGGGACTGAGGGTCACTGGCTAGGTGAGCTTTTGAACCCGGGTCAGTCCAGCTCTCACAGCTCTGAGGGGTCCTCAAAGCAGGGCAAGTGGTGCTCCAAAGAGGTGTGCCAGCCACTCTCCCACTGCAGCACAGCAGGCGAGCAGCCAGCACAGCATTCTGGAGTGCCAGGCAAAGTGTGCAGTACTCCTTGTGGCCGTGGCCCAGGCACACAGGAGCTGCCACCCTTCGGGATTCACCCCACCTCATGGATGGACAGCCCCTGTGTACCACCTAGCCTGGGGGAAGAGTTCTGGAGAACTCGAAAGCTCACACACTTTTGAGGAATTTTGGTGGGTCCTAATAAACAATTGCCCAACTGTAGATTTTAGTGTTTTTCCATGTGATCCTAGTTTAGAGCTAGTTTTTTCATCACCTACTGGTTTACTTCTGTATCATTTGTGCACATGTTCAGCTTCTTGTTTGTTATGATTGATAAAGCTGCTGAGAATCTGCCTCTCTCCTTTAAGCAACCTTTTATTCTTCTTAGCTTACAAGTAAATAAACCAAAGCAATTATTTAGTACTGTAATGATGCAAGATATAATTTGAGAGTTGCCACCTGAGAGACATCAGTGCCAGCTTAGATTTTTGCAAAAGGGGGGGGGGGAATCATTGCACCATATTACCAGCCCTGTCTTGTGCATCAATGACATGCTCAATCAAAAGAGGAATAGCTTGCCTTTAACTTGGGGCTTGTCAGATAAAATGGTCCTTCAGGATGAAGACAAATTTAAACTCCCAAAAAATACCTCAGAGACAGAATTTCTTCAATGCAGAAAAATTACCTGTGCAAAAAGGATACTATCTGAAGTACAGAACTGGTACTTTTTTCACCCTCTAAACTGTAGGTTGCCAATTCAAATAAAAAAGCAAGTTCCAAAATTGATTCTCCTTCTGTGTGGACAGCTGCTGTTTTCCAGGATCGTGGATGAACTCCTACAGGCTGATTATATTCTGCCAGATATACCTTTGTACCAAATCACCAGCTCTGTGAAGAAAAAAACAAAACACCTAACATTTTCGCTGAGCACAAAGCGCCCCCACTTATGTCAATTCTTGGTTAAACTGGGAGTGGGGCTACATAAAGTATATACACTAAATACATAAGAAGAAGAAGAAGAATGTTTTCTTTTTCTAGTCCTTCCAATGAATTTAAGACTAACAAATCCTTAATTAAAATCCCCTTCAATGAAGGCTAGAATATACATCACATGGAATGGATGAGCAGTAGAGGATGGAGAGGGCAGGAATTAGGTAGCTGATGGAAAGAAGCAAGCAACTCTGCATGGCACTTTGCATCATTTCCTCAATCTAAGGCTATCAGTCTTGTACTTCCTTAATTTACAAGACTGAAGCCTCAGATTAGGAGAATGATACAAGGTGCCATGCAGAGTTGCTTGCTTCTGTCCATTAGCTACCTGTTTCCTGCCCTCTCCAGTTTTCTACTGCTCATCTATTATTCCATGTGATGTGTATTCCATTTCCATGTGTATTACTACTCAGAAGTGGGACTGAGTAGGAAAACAGTGCAGCCCCCTTCCATAGTACCACTGCTCTAATCAAAATCAGAGACACTTCCCTGTAATGGCTTTAACCTCTTTCTTTCTTTCTTTCTTTTGAGAGATCTGTTCATGGATCTCCTACATCCTGCCAGTTTCAGCCCTTATATTTTGGTTGGAGTGGATCGTGCTTTTCAAGCTTGTCTCTATGCATACATGAGTACAAGATACTTTTTAAAAATAAAAAATGAAAGTGACGTTAAGGGTCCTAAAATATTAACAAGGCAAGGCAATCTATTCCTTCACAGTAATGGGGTGCCTGGTGAAATCTGTAAACAATTTCTATGAAGATCTCATCCCCATAGTTACCAAAAAGGATCTCTATACCCACCCACACAGCCATTCTGAGTACAGGGAGCCATGAGAAGAGTGTTGGCCGTGTAATCTTGCAACCACTTCAGCTCATGCTGAGCAGACCACTGAGAAAGGTAGGGGGAAAGCAATGGGTTGGATACAGGATCAGCCTTCCATGGACAGCACATGGAAGGTGACTCTGTCCAATTTTCAGGGGTTCCCCCTCCCCCAAACACACGCACACACCACAGCCCACCACATTCAGCAGGGTCCCCCTGACCCTCTATGTAGTATTTTCAGGGGGCTAGAAGGGCTGCCACGGGGAGGAAGGGGCGCGGAGGTCCACTTCTACCAGCCCAGTTGCACATGCCTAAAAACTAGATCCAACCAAAAGTTTCTTGTGATGTGGTAAAAGCTGGACCTTGTACATGGCAGCACATGCACATGACTCACTTGGTATTTGTTTAAGTGGTTAGAAGACCAAGCATGGAAGCCTATTTCTATGACTATTTCATATTGTGTGAATAAGTCCTAAGAATGGATTATATAAACCCTCCAAAGTTAGATTTAACTGTACCTCCCCCCCCCCGCCCAAATCTAAATTCTTTCACTAATCATTGTGGTATGCATATTCTCCTTCTCTTCAGTAGTCCATTTAGAATGCAATCCTATGCATGAATCCTATGCAGTGGGACAAAAAGTAACTCCCACTGTGTTCAAAAGTTGCTTACTCCCAGGTAAGTGGAGCCTTAGTCCTCTTTGAACCAACATGAAGTTGCAATATCTGTAGAGTACCTCAGGCAGACTTCCACAATGTCGGAAAGATGTTATACATAATTCAGAATTTTATATCATCTTTTCTCTAAATTAAAGATATCTCCTCACAGACATTCAAATGACACTAGATTCTACTATTTTCTGCCTTAATAAAAAAATTAAAAAAAAAGCCAGGTCATGCTAAATAGCATTTTCTGCCACAAATAGTTAGCAATAATGGCTAAACATTCAAGATGGCTTGCCCTGGAGAAGAAATATGACTGACATCATTTCAGCATTAACAAATCCAGCTAGTCAAAGTATGTCAACTTTAACCACTAACCCTGCTTAGTTCAAGCGGTTTCCTTTACCACTTTCCTTCCCTCTGTCATTGGGTTTAGCTTCCAGAAACAGACAAACAGTAGAACAAGGTTTTGCTCTAATTCCTTTATCCAAGTAAACATACACATTTCATAAAACATGCGAGGAGGAAAGGTCAAAAATAGTTTAGAGAGTACAGACTGCAATGAAAGCAGGAACCAAATAAATGCTAGGATTTTTGCCATAAGCAAACTGTCAGGTTGGGTAAACATTTTTAAAGGGAGTTTGTTCCTCAGATTGTAGCTCTGTTACTCTGCACAGAAGATATTGTCCTTAAATAAGCCTGACAGTTGCGAGTGTATGGGTGAGATAAAGAAGAGTCAGACACAGAGTCTATGGTTTCAAATCAGGGCCACATTTATTGAATTGAAGATCTGTGAAGGGCGAAGTGCGGTACTAACCTAGCCCGGCCATTGGCCGGGAAAAAACCAATATTTGGGCGAATACATCTTAACCGCACTGGAGGCGGGTTGGTCTGCCCCCGGCCAGTTGCCCTCCATGTGGAGCTGGAGGGCTTTACCATCGTCGCCTTACTTTGACGCCTCCAGGCACCCAATGTAGGCGAGAAAGGCAAAACCTCAAAGACGTCCCAATCTCCCTCCTGGCAAGCCTCAGGGCATTAGCGAGGGCAGCCTTGGGTAAACGTCAGTCACCTTGAAAGGTGCCACTGGATGATCACCATAAGCTTAAGCCATACTGCCTAATCCCACTTGTGTCTCCGCCCTAGTTGAGCCATTGGCTCAATACCTGTGACTAACCTGACCTGTTACCTAACTCTTCTCTCCTCCCCCACTCGCAAATCTTCTCCCCGGCCCCAGATGAGGGGCCAGTGGAAGTCTGTTTTATGCAGAAGTTGAATTAATATCAGTCAGTTGTGCAGTGCAATCTTATTTAATTCAATGGGGCTTACTCCCAGCTCAATGTGCAATAGACTGCAGCTTTAACCATTTCTAAAACACCTTTAACAGTGCAATCCTAACATGTCTATTCCGGTATACCCCACTGAGTCCAGTAGGACTTACTTCCAGGTAAGTGTATACAGGATAACTTTTTAAAAATGTTTTGGAATCCTGATCTCCTTCACCTCACCACCATATCATTATCACAGCTTCTTATTCCTGTTTTTCACACAACAACATCTGAGGCTGAAGGAGAGTGACATGAGTTCATAAATGAGGTGAAATACAACCCAACTATCCCAAGTCTAGGGACTACCTGCTATCTACTAAGCTACATTGGCTTAAGGAAGTAAACAAAAGTCTACCAATCTAAATATATAAAAGAAAGTGTCCTGACTGACTGATTGACTGACTCATCAACGCCCAGCTCAAACCGTTTAATCTAGGAATGTGAAATTTTGAAGGGACATTGCTTTTATGATGTAGACCCCCACTAAGGAAGGATTTTGGGAAATTCCGTCCCTAAGGGGGTGAAAAAAGGGGGCAAAATCACCCCACTCTCATATCTGCAGTTCTGCAAATAGGCCTCACCTCATAATTGCTGCAGGAGCCAACTTGCTGCAGGAGCCTATAGCAGCAGTTATGCAAATAGCCCATATGACACTTAGAATGTTCATATGAATTCCTGCAGGGGCCAATAGGGCTGGGTATGCAAATCTCCCCTAGGCCATTTAGAATGTTCTCTGAGCGGGTGAAAAGGGAGGGAAACTTTTTACATGATTGACTGACTGTTGTGGGGGGGGCATCGTCGCATAGGCTCCATCACGTTTAGATGGATCTACCCCAAACTTGGCATGCTCACTCTTCATCACCTGTAGACTCTCAGGATTAACCTGATTTTTCTTTACGAACAGATATTTCTGTCACAAAATATTTCTGCTGCCAGCACCCAGCCTAAACGTTACACTTTCAGTCAGAGACACTGCATCTTTTCCATACATGTTTCTTTTAAAAACAGTTATACCAAATCCTAAAATCCACGCGAGCACAGCCGTGGGCAACAGCAAGTCAATTATATAAAGACAGCCCCATGAGACCATAAGTATAACACAAGACAATAGAAATTGTCATGTTAGGCAGTTGGCTATGGCTTTAGGAATAAAAGATGCCAATTCCAAAGGAGGGTTTCAGTACCTCATGGACAAATATCTATCAGCTTAAATCCACAAAATATGCATCACCTTCTCTCTCCAGTTCATTGTATTAAATCCAAATCTTTTCCACATGTGTCAGCACGTTGGCTGATTTAGGAGTTCAAGCTCTCTCTTGTTCACATCCAGCATCCACACACCTTATCATCTGCTCCATGAATATGATGATTCTAGATCCCACTTCAGGTGTTCAGAAATACAACCTGTGGTGTGGGAAGTTGGGGACCTGCAAAATCAGATTTCTCAATCCTATTGAATTTGTAATTGTAACCATATTCAGCCAGATGCTGTTTTGCAGTCTCACTGCAGACCTTCCCTGTCAACAAGGGAAGAGGAGGTGGAAGGGGGGGCATGAGTGGAAGGAGGGGCAGCCCACATCTCCCCTCCAGGCATTGTATTTCTGAATCCTTGAGGAGGACTTAGATGTTTTCTGTTGGATGGCCTCTATGATCAGCTGCACTTCCAGAAAGAATAGACCAAACGTTGCAGCCCGCTGTGTAAACAAGCGATCTTAATGTCCAGCAAGAATCTAAATAGAAAGAACAGATGTGGGGGGATTCCTGGTGCAATGACCCCCATCCAAAAAACAAATTCAGTTCTTACAGAAACTTTTTGCAAAGAAGGTTATTAGCCTGAAGCCACAGAAGTCCTGGAGATTGCCACTGGCCACAGAATGCTTGAAGGCATCGTACTGCCCATATTCTGAAAGAACACAGAAGTGAACAGACATTTAGAAATGGCTCAACCCAAGCTTTGGGCTAATTCACACATCCATTTTTTACATATTACAGGTCAGCATGTAGCAAGCTTATCACAAAGGTGTGGGCTGGAAAATACAATAAAAACAGCATTGTTATTTTTTTAAAGGCCTGGTTCTTCAAACATATACCTCAGTGACATATCTATCCTTTCCCTCAGTGGAGGAGCAGCTGTCCTCTTCACACACAAACATGCCCAGATCATTGCTCCAAACTGTATGCTGCTGGAGTGGATTAGGACTGTTAGACAATAGAGGTAGGTTTGGGTTTTTTTACTTTCCATGCATATTCTTTAGCCCTTTGCATTGATATAACCTATAATTCCTTATATTTTATCTAAGTTTTGTATCAAAGTATTCTCACATAAGGTGTGTGTGTGTGTATGTTTCCTTAGTTAGGCTTTGGTTGTTAGTCTCCTGCATTAAAGGCATTCCAGGGTTTAATTCTTAATTTCTCCTAATAAAAGGTAGTATCCAGTGGTGTCATCCTGCCTGCTAGTGCCAATGACATTGCACTAGCCGAAACCAAGTTCCAAACTATGCCCAATGGGAGAATCCAATTAAAGTTCTGCTTGCACAGCCACTTGCGTAACCAGTTGCAGATCTTAGGTTTACAAAGCGGTCTGCTAGTGCTTGCACAACTGCTTGCATTATATGGGAAAGGGCAGTGGAATTCCACTAGTGCAGCAATTTCTTCCAACTAACCAAACATTGGATTGAGGTCTAGGAGAGTCATAGCAGATGTAATTTATGCAGTGAATCTTGTTTTTACTATTGTGCCTTTAATATTCTTGAGAATTCTGGATGCTAAAAATAGACTGTTTATATACCGTACCTTTGATGCATTGTTCATGTAATATGAACAGTATGTACGTATATTCCTTTTGCAAGATTTTTATTTATTGTTTTAGTTGAAGAAGATAGGAAGCTGCCTTCGAGTCAGATCATTGGTCTATGTAGCTCAGTACATTGACTAGCAGCAGCTCTCCTGGGTTTCAGAGACGAATCTTTCCCACCTAGATGTGTTGAGGATTTAACCTGGGACCTTTTGCATGCAAAGCTTTTTCACTGAGCTACAGCCCTTCCTATATACAGTATTTGCATTCAGTATTTTTTTTATGGTTTTACTGGGTCATTTTTCATAGTACCCTTGAGGGAAACTAAACATGGAAATGTGTTCAACACCTAACATACTGTAATAAATTTGAGCACTTACTTCAGGCCTTCCCTCTTTTTTTGGCTTTTTGGTGCTTCCCCTCTTTTCTTCCTGCACAAACCTCTCCCCTCCACCAGTTCCTATACCAAACAATGTACTTGCAAAGACAAGATGTACATGAAAGTTCCCTTCATCACCTGAGTATGGGCCTGCCTCACACATTGGCAGGCCCATACTCCAAACTATAGTTTGGAGGATTGTGAATAAGTGCTTAACCCACACATTCCTTCTTCCTCTTACTCCTGGAACTCTATCACTTTCTGTTTCAATCAAACCATAGTTTATTGTTATATCCAAATCAAACCATAGTATTAATGATTCCTCTGAACCAACACTGGAAATCAGGATCAAACAAAGAGGTGGGGCTAGCCGCTATTGAAGGATTCAATAGATTGCTAGGCCTTAAACAAAGTTAACAGATAGACATGGACAGGAGTCAGTAATGTCAATAGGTGACATTTTTCTGCATAGTCCCATCATTTTTGCAGTTCTCTAAACCTGATGGTGAACGCACGTGGAATGTTGTCCCAGAACACTATAATATTTTCTAGTACACGTTCAGGGAAAAGGAAAGCAAACTGGAGCACCTTGGAGAGCCATGCAGGAATAGTAGAGAAACAGAGGGTGGAGGGGAGCCAGTGATGGCATATGAATAACCATCTATGATTAAAAACATGCCCATTGTAAATAATATCCCATGTCTTCTCCCTTAAGGAAAGGAGAAACTTCATGCCAGCCCAGGTGCCATGCAGATCACACTTCACATCACAAAACATTACATCACAAAACATTACATTACGCTAGCATTGGCAGAGCTCCACAAAATCAATCAACAAAAAAGTTATCCAATCTTAAAAACAAATTATTTTTAAGCAGACATGGGGGAGCGGGGTTGTTGCTGCTGCTGCTGCTGCTGCTGCTGCTGCTGCTGCTGCTGCTGCCTGAAGGCACAACAAAGCTAACAGCAGTGAGGCAATTTGTTTACATCACTAAAAAAATTCATGCAGAGGCATTGATGTGCAATGCCAAGAAAAGTGTTTGGTTTAATGCAGGAAGTATGCATACCTTGGGATGTTGGTATTAAAATGCTGTTAAGAGTGTTGAGTTAACTTTTTGTCTGATGTACAGTTTAAGGATTATTTAAGCTGCCATGCTGGTTGTTTAATGTCCTTTTCCAAAACTGAAAGAAAGGAAAATGAAGCCAAAGACATCAAACTAAACTATATTTTTACAAAGACCAAAACCTTTCCACTACAAATATTATTAAGTTCTTTCATAGCAATAATACTAACAAACAATAACCACAGTGGCTTACCTGAAGAATGCAGAATCCGACAATGCTTTAATTTTAGAAGTAAGCTTTCATGCAAAAAGTGTTGTGATTTCATACATAAGAATGTATTCATTACAGGTTCTAAAAACCTGCCTTCTTCACAAGGCAGAATTGGGATGATGTTTCCTTGTATATAAAATGTCAACAATCTTATGCCATGGGAAAGTTTGAAGTTCTCACATGCATCAAAAATTCTGAACCATTTATGCATTGTTAATATTTATTTTATTTGTATCTCTTCTTTCTTCCATTAAATTCTTGGAACTATTCTCCAGTGGTCTGCTGTCCATGCAAGGATCATAGCCATACCTGTGCAGTTTTAGCAAGAATGCTGTACCATGTGGGACCAATCCCTGGGCCCATTAGGATTGAACTGTTCAAATTAGGAATAGATTCAGTCAAAGGCTAGATTTTTTTTTTGGAGAACAGGGGCTGGTTAAGAATGTATGCTCATCACTTGAAGTAGTGACTTGAATGTGTGAATGGGGCATGTAAGCGAATCCCCCTTGTATATCCAAAGGATGCTCTTTAGTCATAATCCCCAAAGCACACCATCATGTAGACACTATATAGATATCCCTTTTAATCCATAAGGAATGTCTAACAGGGAAAATCCAGCCATGCCCCTCTATTTCTTGCCTTCAGTAAGTAATTGCTAGCTTTAATTGCCCTTTCCTCCATATTCCCTACTTAATATGACTCGCTTAATTGGCCAGTGACTTCTCCATTGTCAACCATCCTCCCTCCCATCCCATCCCCACTTTCTGGTATTCACTGTGAAGGAACAGAACTGTCTTCCATTTCTTTCTGTATAGCTTTTTGGATATTTTGGGGTTAATTTCCTTTCTGTGTGTACTAAAACCAAAAGGTCAGGCCCGGGCCAGCCCTCCCATGAGGCAGGGTGAAGCCTCTGCTTCAGGCAATGGAACAGGAGGAGCAGCAAATTGTGTAGTTCCAGCCCCCTGCCCCCTCCAGTGGGTGCTCTGGAGAGCCCCTCTAGCCCCTCTCCCTCCATGGCGTTTGCCACAGTGAGAGAGCAGCTGGTGGGACTCTTTGGAGCAGCCACCAGCCAGCCCTCTGTTTCACTCTGAGGGGATCTTCAGAGCACAATGGTTGGCTGCTCTTAGCCAGCCACCCTCTAGCTTGCAATGAGAATCCTCTCAGCGAGAGCCAAACAGTGGGTGGGGCAACTGGATGGGCTCTTGTGAGAACTGACACCGCAGTGGTAGGAAGGGGAAGGGTAGGGGAAGGGATGGACCACAATAAGGGTAGGAGTGGGGGTGGGCAAGATGGAAAAGGGAAGGGGTGGAGAGCACATGTGATGAGGGAAGGGGGGGGCATCATATAAATTTAACATAGGAGAGACAAGGAACAAGTCTAAGTTAGTCCACCAAATCCTAAATGTTTTTCAGCACAGTTGCTCTGAAAGTGGATTTTACCTAAGAGAAGAAAAGGAAATCTCTGACACTTCCATAAAAGAGGATCTTCTTGGTTTCAATCTTTCAGAGTCTGTGTGACATTTCCTCATAGATGCAATACTCAAATAACCAGCTTTAGATGCGAGTCTCTGATGGAAATGTGTAAAGTGACACACCTACCTTGGATTAGATGGGAAGGTTTTTCCATGAAACCTGCCTCTATACAACCAATGATCAGTTAATTGCCACAAAGAACTCAAGGCATTAGAGGTTAAACAGACGTTATTTTTCTTTTCTTTTTGACAATTAGGAGCAAATATAATTAAAATCTCTTCTCTTTTTCCACCAAGGTATATATCCAATGCCTTCTCAGGTCTACATGGTTATGTTTATCTGAAATAATATCCCCAATAATTTTTACTTTCATGCAGATATATACTGTAAAGTGTACTGTAAAGTGAAGAACACTAACTATGAGCAAAGGCTTTAGCCATTAGGGCAAATTCACACGATAAAATTCCTTCATGCATCCAGCTCACAATTGAATCCACATTTCCTAAGGGCCAATTCACTCAACTATTTATGTGCATAATGGCTGTCTTATGGCACCTTAAAGACCAACACATGTATTATGGCCTGGGCCTTAGAGACTGATTAGACTCTTTGCTGTTTTTGCTGCAACAGACTAACACAGCTACCACCTCTGAAATATATGTTCATCTGACTGCAGTGCCTCTGGCATGTGCAGGAACTGGGATTTTGCTCATGTTATGACTTAGTGGGAATGTAATTGAACAGCAGCATGCAAAACTCAACCCAATTTATATACATGTTGATTTGGATAAAACCTCAACACAGGCTCAGTTAACAGTGGTAGCTCAGTTGTTATGATAGATGCTTTTTATGAGTTAATTATCCCTCTTTGGTATGGTTTGGTCTGGAAAGGGGCCATAGGAAAACAGGCAAGCATCAAAACAGGCCTGGAGAGTTTCTAAGCCTGATGAGAGAGTGGACAAGGATGAACTGAAGTAACCTTTGGTACTGAGAAAGGCCAGCTGGCGCCAACTCTATTATCTTTTCGGCACCAAGTTAAGCCTGCCCTCTACTTTGAGGTTTTTAATAATTAAATGGTATACGGTGGGGTGGTAAATTGTTTTAACGGTCGTGTTTTATTAACTTGTTTTAGTAGTATTTTTAAAATTGGTTTTAAATTTTTATAATGTTTTTATTGTTTATATTTTAAACTGTATTTTATTGTATTTTTTAATTGATTGTTGTACACCGCCCAGAGGGCTCTGGCTATTGGGTGGTATAGAAAATGTATAAATAAATACGTGATGAGTTGCAGAAGTCTGGTGACTACTTGTGGTGAAGATAAAGATTTAATTAAAAACTAATCCTGTGTGGATGGGATTAAGTAATGTACACAGAAGGGAAGGATCTCAGGCTATGTAAATAACTGGGGTGGGTGGGTGATGGAATACACAGGATTCAGAAAAAGAGGAGATAGAAGAAGTAAAATGCATCAGGAAGTAGTTTAAGAAATTCTTAGTCAAAAAGGTATGTCTAACCAGGGGATAAAACACAATAGAACAATAAGGGGATTGTTTAAGGACATGTAGGAGGTTTTAGTTGCTCATTGGAGCAGCCCCTCCTCTCTCCATAAGGGAATCTGAAGAATCAAGGGTATAAGAAGTGAGGTTTTCACTATGGAAACTAGCTCATAGCTCACCTTTCCCACCACAACATTTACTGTCAGAGTCAGCTTCGCAGGATGAACGACTTATGGCTTTTGATTTTTTTATCTCCTTCTTTCTTAGACCAGGGCTCTTGTCTCCACCACTATTACTTCCCATAGGCTATCAGGCATAGGATCTTTACTCTCTTTAGAGCTAAGGAAGTGTGAATGTGAATGATATATGTTGCTGCCTTGTTGTCAGGGCCGGCGCTACCGCTAGGCAGACCCAGGCGGCTGCCTAGGGCGCGTGGCGGAAGAGGGCGCAAACTCTGCGCCCCTTCCTCGCCTCCGGCGCGCTCCTGCCCTGCCTGCCACCTCCGCCGCGCCTCCCCGCCCGCTTGCCGGCCGCTGCCGCCGCCGCAACCCCCCCCCCTGCGCGCGCGCGCCCGCCCGCCAACCACCTACCTACCTTCCCTCCCGTCGTAAAGCGCGGGGTCCCATCGCGTCGGAGGAGGAGGCGGCGGCAGCAGCAGCCAGCAGCGGGGGCGGTGGGAAGGTAGGTGGTTGGCGGACGGGCGCGCGGTCGCGCACGCGCGCGGGGGGTGTTGCAGAGCAGGGCTGCTTTGCTCCGGAGGCCCCCCCCCACGGGACGAGGGGGGGCGCCTAATATAATTTGGCCTAGGGCGCCAAACAGCCCTGCACCGTTCCTGCTTGTTGTTAATAAGTGTAAATTGAATAAAAGGGAATTGTAATTAAGGAATCTGTATCTGTTCTGTTTTCAGGGAATAAAAGTATTCTTTTTCTTTTCAAGTGTGTCTGCGTGTATTAGTATAGAATTGAGGGATACACACACACGAGGCAAACACATGTCAAAACTCTAGTAAAAGACCTCAAACCTCTCAGGGGAGTGTGGGGTTGGCACACACAATACACAGTGGTACCAACCCAGACATAACCTAATTGTAACACAGTGGTAGAGCAAATGCTTTGCAGGCAGAAGATCCAGGTTCAATCCCTAGCATCTCCAGGTAAGGCTAGGAAAGAATCCTGCCAAAAATCCTGGAGAGCCACTGTCTGTCAGTGTCGACAGTATTGAGCTGGATGGACCAATGTTTTGACTCAGTATAATGCAGCTTGCTATTTTCCTAGTTGTCCCAGATCACAGAGACTACAAGTTAGAGTGACTTGTTTGGCCTCACTATTCTTGCTACAGTGTGACATGCTCTGGACATAGGTCAGGAAATTATAGCCATCACCCTCAGGCATACATTAGCAATGTACATGCACATGTGGCTTACGCTGGCTCAGCTTGTCTGAGCGTGGAAAGCTAAGCAGGGTCAAGCCTGGTTGTTACTTGGATGGGAGACCCCTCCTCTAGTTTCCTGCATTGAGCAGGGGGGTGGACTCGATAGCCTTGTAGCCTCCTTCCAACTCTATGATCTATTAAATCTGTCTATTTTGGACCCTGCAAACAGAAGGCCAGCTGTTCAACTGTGCTGACCCTTTATCAAAGTGCACAACCCACAACGCCACTTCACAAAGGTACTACAGATAGTGACTGTGTGAACTGGCCTTAATAAGCCTTACTCAACCCACACTGGGCCATTTTGCAGTATTTCTGTCAATGTGGGTTGAATTGCGAGAGCTGGATCTGTGACGAAGCTATCCTGGAACTGCTTTAGCACTTTCCAAACACTGCACAGAAATTCCATTTGACCAACATTCTCAACATGCTGATTTAGTCACGTGAACTGGCAAGCCAAGTTTCAGGTATTACAAACAATTTCATACCCCACTGCTTCCATAATGTAAGAATCAGCCTGCACCTTGTCACAGCCTTACCAACGATTTGGACTTTAGTTAGACAAGTGACCCGCCACTTTTAAATAGACTTACTTTTTCATCACCACAGAAACAACCCAGACAGACCCTCTGTCCTAGCTGAGGAGTCCCTGAACCAGAGAATTGCTTCCCTTTTCAGAGAGTTGCATATTTCCAGTTCCCTTATAGCTAGCCCTAGCAGATATGCTCTCAACCCTAATAAATGTGCAGTTCTCTACATCTACAATACAGTGAACAATTTCTAATTAATCTTTTCTTCTTCCTCCTCCTAAAGATTACTGATAGCAGAAAGCCAGCCTTGATTAGTAAATCAGTCAGAGTTAAACTCTAGGAAGTCATGTATGAAACCACAGCATGCTAAGTTACACATTTGTCCTTTAAGTTATTAATTCAGCTATCCTACAGAATGTATGGCTTGTTTTTTCTTAAAGTGTAGAAATATAAGGTATCACATTTTTTATGAAACATCACCAAAGTATTTGTCAAACTAGATAATCTTTTCCTGCCTGCTCTGCCTCTAGCTTTCAAATCTATTCTCTATCTCCTGTATATATATTGAACCAGCACAAACGATAATCACTACATTACTGATTTTCCAATCTAATACACACTCCAATTTCACAGATGGGAGATTAAAGCTGAGAGAGGCTGGAGTTTGGACTTTATGATAAACCATGGTTTATTGTGATGGGAATGAGCCTAGGCAATCCTTGAGCTCACATGTTCCCTTTCTCTCTCCTCCTCCCATGCAAATACAAAGAGAAGGTTTGGAAGCTGCCAGTTCCCTTTTTTATTAACAGCAGCTTGCTGTGCCATCCAAACCTGACAAACTGTACTTAATCTTAATGATGGTTTGTTTGAAACAAGGCAATTTTGAACCATGGATTACAATGCTGGCTTGTTTCTCCCAACCATAGTTAAGATTAACCTTGAAGGTTGGGATGACATGCTAAATTGCAATTAATCAGAAAGAGAAGTGAAAGTGTCTAATCTCCTCACAGCCACACTGGGGGAGGGGAGGAGGACGCATGCAAGCCCAAGGCTCACCAAGACTCATATCTATCACTCTAACCATAGTTTATTGTGTGACATCTGAACACAGCCAGAGAGTGAATTCACCAAAGCTACACAGCAAATCCATATCAGATGCAGGATATGGACATACATCGATAGAAACCTGTGGCTCATGCTGGCTCAGCTTGCCTGAGTGTGGAAGGCTAAGCAGGGTCAGGCCTGGTTATTACTTGGATGGGAGACCCCTTCTCTAGTTTCCTGCATTGAGCAGGGGGTTGGACTTGATGGCCTTATAGGCCCCTTCTAATTCTATAATCTATGAAAGACCCAAGGAAATCTATGAAAGATCTCCTAGTTCTAGGTTTTAAAAGTCCTGTCCAGTAGTTCACACAAGCTCACATGGAGTTCAACAATAAAGAACACCTTTGGGGGACATACATACACACCCTGCCACCTTTTTAAATGTTTGGACTTAATATTGCATGACCATTCATGTTTTTCTTTTTAATAACAACATTTTACAAAATACAATTATAAAACTAAGAATATTTTAAAACCCGTAAACAGTTTTGTGATTTATGCATCATACTTCAAAATAGTACCTATGACATCATTTGATCATATATCCCCTTGGCTACTTTACTACAATTGGACCCATTTGTTTCTATAAAATGTTTGCAACCAGACTGAGAAGCAGAAACCTTGTATATGTTCTGATAGATCTCAGTGTAGGTGGGTTTCTTAAACTCTTCATGCTTAAACTAGCACATGTTTCCATAATGCACCAGTTAGCATTGTTAATGCTAACAAAATGAAGTATTTAGAGCAGAATAATACATACTTAGTATTATCTGAAATGGTCTCTGCTCAGTAATTCAAAAAAAGTCTATCAGTAAAGCTGAAAACATGTTTATATTAAGATGTATGTGAAGCTATCGAACAAAAGCTGAATTGCATATGAAATTCAGACGATCACAAAAATAATACCAAAAGAGGAATCCTCCTGGCTGTGATCCATGTTCATATAAAAATGGTGTTTTATACACCTCCAATTAAACCTAGTTATATGTAGAGTAGACCCATTGAAATCAGTTGGAGTTAAGTAAGTCATGACTATCTTTAGTCTCATTGATTTCAATGGGTCTACTATAAATGTGACTAAGGGTGCAATCCTATGCATGTTTAGACAGAGAGAAAAAAGTCCTACAATTCCCAGCATGCCCCAGTCAGCATGGCTGCCTGAGGGGTTGCTGGGAGTTGTAGGACTTTTTTCTGTCTAAATGTGCATAGGGGTGTGCCTTAAGTCTGGATCCAACCCAATAAAATTTCATTTTTATCTAGTTAGAAAAGACCTTGAGGAAGACTGCTTGTGGATTGTGACTGCTGAAGAGTAGATCAACATCCATCAGCCCCAAAATATCCCTTAATATAGACAGCTAGATTGGTTGGAGTTTTAAGAGAGAGACAGAATTAGAAAATCAATATTCCTGTCTACAGAAGAATATCCCAGTACTTTTATAACAGCAAAGGATAGCGCATTGTCATGTTCTTCTTTTAGTGTGTGTTCTAATATCTGAAAGTATAAAAGGCAGTTTTCAGCCTAGATGTTTTATGTTACTCTTGTACATTTACCTACATGAGGTATAAAAGCATCATTGTGCAGTTGATAATGTTCAATTTAGATATGGATGACATAACTAAGCAAGATGGTTGCAACACCAGAACTTCCCTTTTCCAGTCTACTCATCCTCCGATATTCTCCTGACTTTTTGCATCCCTCAGCACTCATATGAACTACACTGCCAACCCTTGTGCAGTATCCAAGATAACTGGTTGAAGAATTAATATGCTCCCTAAGGGGCTAATTTAGGAACAACAATGCCCTACGATGGAAGAGCAGACATTTAAGCTAGTGTTTCCACCTTGCCAGCTTTTCTATTTGACCATTTTCCTTCTAGGTTAGCTTCAATATTAGGTGGGGAAATGTGTCATTTGACTGTGCTACATATTCCTCACTTCAAAGCAGTGAGATGTTCCAGGGGCAGTTCTACAGGGGATGAGAGAGCACTGGGGTCTTGTGGTGTTGCTTTATTTACAAATATACAAGCAGAGCCTATGGGAAGCAAACAGGCACTCCTACAGCAGATCCCCAGACAATTTTTGCAGCCACCACCCCAGTCTTAATCCTCTCTTCTAGCTAACTCTGCCAACAAACCTCCTGTTCTTTCTCTCTCTCTCTCTCTCTCTCTCTCTCGCTCTCTCTCTCTCTCTCTCTCTCTCATTTCATTCCAAGTGCCAATTGCTGTTTCTCACACATGCATCTGCAGTCTCCAGAGGGGCAGCCATGTTAGTCTGTTGCAGACAAAACCAACAAGGAGTCTTGCGGTATCTGAAAGACTAACAAACTTGTTGTGACAGAAGTTTCTGTGGACTACAGCCCCACTTCATCAGCACGGCCAGGGGGCGGGGGGGAGGCTGACTTGATGTTGAAGTCATGAAGCCTTCACGGGCAGAGTCTTAAGATGAGATGTGGGAGGAGGCTGCAAACACTGGAATTAGGCTCCACCACAGGGGCGGGAAAAACCTTGCCACCCTTTGTTGCCACTCCCACTGCCCCCCGCCCCACTGAGCCACTGAATTTCACAGCGGTGGCAAAAATATTGCCACTTTGCTGCTGAAAATCGGCAGCAAACCACTAAGGCCACCTAAAGGGGCCAAACCATGCTTGTTTTGAAGAGAGATTTGGCCAGTTTAGGCTTCCATGGCATTCTGTAGGGTGTCCTGTGGGGGGTGCAAAATGCCCCCGGACCACCCACAGTTGTCCACCCCTGCTGTACCAGAGGATGTGATAGTTTCACATTGCACCTGGGACTGCCCCTAGGCCTGCGGGGATGAAGGAACAAGCTATAGCTGATTTTTGAAAATGTAAGAGCCAACTGTTACTCAGAACTGTCTCCATTCTTAAGCGAAACACACAGGTTCCTTGGTAGGTATAAAACAGAAGTAGAAAGAAATTGGACAGCCTTTATATTAACAAATCTGTGGCTTACACTGGCTCAGCTTGTCTGAGCGTGGAAAGCTAAGCAGGGTCAAGCCTGGTTATTACTTGGATGGGAGACCCCTCCTCTAGTTTCCTGCATTGAGCAGGGGGTTGGACTCGATAGCCTTGTAGGCTCCTTCCAAATCTATGATCTATGAAATCTGGAGATCATTTTAGATGGTGTGCTAAGTTTTTTTTTAAAAAGTGAGTAGAAGCCAGACTGGATAGCTTTACCTAGTGGTTAGAAGGAATGAACTCTCAGAGAATAAAGTCCAAGGTTCAGGAGGTATAGAATCCTCTTTCTCCAGTGTAGGATCCTACTGTTAAACAGCTAAATTCAGTATTCTACAAGTCACACAAACATAGCCATGTTGGCCATAAGAAAAATCCAAAACTCGTATTAGGGTAATACTTTTAGGCCAGCTCATGGTCACAAAGATGTACAAACGTTCAAGATCTCCAGATCTCTTTATCAGGCAAGATGTTACAAAAGTTCACAAACAGGAGAATCACGGCAAATACTGATATAGACGATAGGTTAACCCTTTGTCTATATAAGATGTTACAAAAAGCAGAGGGGGGAGAGGGGGGGAAGTCTGACAATGTTGGTGTGTATCTATAGAGGGGCCCACTCCATATTTTTTTAAATCTCCAGGAGGAATCCATAATAGTGCTGCCTATATTATCATTAAATTTGTGTGTATTTTCCAACACTTAAAAGACCTAAAAAGTCTGTCCTACCTCCCTTTTCAATTCCACCCCTCCACCTTCAGCTAACACACACACACACGTACACACACACATGCAATTCCCAACCAATGCTTTTGGGGAGGCACACTCTTTTATTTAACTAGTCCCATTGACAATCACTGATGCGGAGTTATATGAACTGATCAGAAAAGGACAAGGATACACCCCCCCCCCCAAAGAAACGCTATAGCACCTTATGGTAGGCATCTTGGAGTCAAGATGGCCAAACTGTTTATAGCTTTGTTCCATAGCCTATCTGTATGTTTTAAAAAAATCTCAGAAAATAAAAACAGAAGGGCTTGCATCATGCTGCAACTTAATTCTTTGTTACAATAGGAGCAGACAGAAATACAGCAGCATGGTAAATTTTTAATCTGCCTATGTTCTTGTAATCAGAGCTCATCACTTCGTTATCACACTGCTTCCAAGGACTCAGAAGGAATACAAAATTGTTATTTTACTCTTATTTCCCTGCTATTAAAAAAAAATATGAAGACATAACAGGTTATCTGCATATTTAAGACCCAATCAGAGAAATTAAAAGCATATTCTAGGAAACAGTTGGTAGGAGGAACCCTGCAACTTTGGGTTGTAATCCTATCCACACTTCCTTGGAAGAAAGCCTTATTGAAAATAACAGTATTTGCTTCCAAATAAACATGGATAGCATGAAGCTGTACAAGCAAAAAGATGACATTTCCTGAGACTGAGCGGCTAATAATGCATATTCATTCAGGTGGTATGGTTCAATTTCTCTCATTCTTGCTCTTCCCTAAACCTTATGTGATGTAACATCTTCTTGTTCCTAGACAATTAAGTGCAACTGTCCCAGTTGTTTGTTTTCTAGTACCTGGTAGCTTTAAAAGAATAAATCCCATTATTTTATTTTATTTTTTAATAGAACACAGCGAAGTAATTTTAGGCTCAATTGTTTCTTTAAAGTACATTTTCAAGGTAAACACCACACACAATCATTTCCATAAGATGTAACAGTGCAGAGTGCATGAATAACTACGATTTCCACACAAAGAGAGTCTTATAAAACTCAAGAAATTATACCTTTGGTGTGTGGGATTCTTTAAGAGCTGGCTTATTACTCCGGAAAGCTGACAAGAAGCAGGCATGCCATAGAGATAAAAGCAATTTTAAGGTTGTCAGGAAGGTTTTGCCAGGTTTCTCAGATAGCCCTCAAGAAGCCTAGAAGAAGTATACAATGTTGAAAAGGTAAGAGGGGATTTTGCTACTTCTCAGGTATTGATCAGGTTAAAAAAAAATCATATCCAAATTCATAAAGCTTGGAGACTGTTCTGAAGTCCCAAGAGTCCTATATGTCCTGCACTTTTTTAAAAGACTGCATTTTTTACTTTTTTTACTCACTTATTTTTATTATTATTTATTATATTTATACCCCACCTTTTTTCCTGCAAGGAACCCAAGGCGGCTTACATAGTCCTCCTCCTCTCCATTTTACCCTCACAACAACCCTGTGAGGTAGGTTAGGCTGAGAGTCAGTGACTGGCCCAAAGTCACCCAGTGAGTTTCGTGGCCGAGCGGGGACTAGAACCCGGATCTCCTGAGTCCCAGTCCAACACTCTAACCACTACGCCACACTGGCTCATTTATGTTGATTTGTAGACCACCTCAGCCTTAAAGCTCTGGAAAGTTAATACTTTTAAAAACATACATCACATATATAGATATAGGGACTCAGTGAGTCGAGGAAATATAAAAATTGTGTGAAGTACTTCATCAACATGGGTGATTTGAGGTGTACCACGGGGAAAAAGCTAAGGATCCATTCAATTTGTGATCTCAATTTTATTTTTATTTTTTGTTCACTGGTATCTATGATTCCAAAATCCCTTTAGAACTTATTCCTTCAGTGCATCAGATTTAGGACTATATGCAGTATACAAATATCTGAACTGACATACATCTGGGGAAGAACCTGAGACAGAGACAGACCATGGCACCTTCTGCAAACAGATATAGTACCATCAATGTGCAAGCAAGATGGCAGGCCCCTGCCCCAAGGATGAATCATTTCATGCATGTTGCTGCCATACCCAGATGAGATGACAGTCAGCCCAGACTGAGACACAATTTTGGCATGCTACTGCAAGTATAGCCTTTTGAGATTTTATAAACCCTATGTTGGCATTCACACAGTTAAAACTGTGTTACTAGGGAAGCGCACACAAGCTCTGCCATCCAGTGTCCCTGAACGTCTCTTTGCAAAGGTTTGAAATGAGTTTCTAAGCACATTTGGATGACCACACATCCAAGCCTTTCCTTATCAGTGTTCCTGATTAGGAAGGTCTTTAGAGGGGCCTGCACACCAGGAGCTGCTAGGGGCAGGGTGTGTCCGCATACCACACCCCTACAGATTTAGCCTTCTTGTGTGTATGTGAACTCCTACATAGATATGCAACTTTTGGAATGTCAAAAGCTGATCTGTGCTAAATCCTACACATGTGATCATGCACAAGACAAGCTAATTGTGGTTTGATGTGACTGGAAGCCAGCACAAGTAGACTTCTTCCTGCCAGCCCCATAGGCTGATGTGTTCAAGAGAACAGGACTTAACTCAGGGTCTAATTGCTATTGCCAAATATCCACATCTGGAAAGAAAGGGGGTTTCATCCATGCACATTTTATATTTGAGAGGTGGGGGATGCCTTTCAGAGAGTCACAAAGTGGAACACACGTTTCAACAATGGACATGATGATATCCCATTGTGTAGTCCACTTGTGTAACTTGGATGGGATTCCATGTGAGCTTGAGGTATTCAAGTTTCAGAACTGGAAAGCTCATTGTGCCTTTGAATCTCTACTGAACTCTTAAGCATAAGTAATTGGTTCTTCACCGAAAGCTTGACTGCTTAGGCTACACCTGACTTTCAGAGCTGCAAGCACGTTATGAATTGAGAAACAACTGTGCTGTTGCCAGGGTAATTATTTTGAATCCTGAATTTGTTTGATCAGCCTCTGTCTAGAAAAACAAACAACCTTGTTTATTTAAGTAATTAACATCTTATTTACAAGAGAACTCTGTATTCTGATCTCATGACTACAAGCTAGAACGCACTATTGGTACAATTTCCAAGAAAAAGCCACAATCCTGCACTCATCAGTGGGCTCAAAAATGAAAGGATTTGGGGAAACTACTTCTGAAATGCAGTGAAACAGTACTATCCCAGCCTCAAAGAAGTCAGTGGAAACATAACTATCTATTGGCTTTGTTGTAATCATGATTACATCCAAATACATTATTTTCTTTAAAAGATATTGAGGGGGGCTGCATCAGATTCAGCTGAATCCTGAACTGAATGAGGCTGATTTGGACATATTTGGGAGATGTCCGAATCAAAGTGAGGCTCCTCTGAAGTAGGCCGAAACCCCCAGACTGTAAAGTCTGCCATTGAATAAAAGTCCCTGCACTGATTTGTCTGAAACTTGGTAGGCTTGATCAAGGGCTACTAGTCCTGATTGGCTATATGCTCCCTCCAGTATCAGAGGCAGTATGCCTATGTACACCAGTTGCTGGGTAACAGGAGTGGGAGGGTGCTGTTGCACTCATGTCTTGCTTGTGGGTTTCCCACAGGCAGCTGGTTGTCCACTGTGTGAACAGAATGCTGGACTAGATCGACCCTTGGTCTGGTCCAGCATGGCTCTTCTTATGTTCTTAATTTGGAAGGGGCAACTATCTCTCCAAACTTCATCTAATGCTGCCAAGAAATAAAAATGTTATTGGTTGTTCTGATGATGATGATGATGATGATGATGATGATGATGATGATGATGATGAAAACACATGTAGCACAAAAATCCCTGCACCCATTTGTCTGCAATTTGGCAGGGGGCATAAATCCCTTATAAAGCACTACTATGCCTACAAAGTTCATCCAATTCTGACAAGTATAAAAACGGTATAGCCATGTGATGAGTTCCATGATAGCCAATGGACAGCATGAAAATATGGATTTTTAAATTGAGATTTGGATTTCGACCCAAGTCAAAGCAGGCAACCTACAAATCAGCTTGAGCTGAATCAGGCTGTTTTCCAAATTACCAAATCAGGGTCTGAATCAAATCTTGTTGTCAGTTCATACCCCTAATATACAGCATTGTATCTGATGAAGTATTATTTATTTATTTATTTATTTATTTATTATATTTATTATTATTACATTATAAGGAACCTCTGATCCATGAAAACTTATGCCATAATAAATGTGTTAGTCTTTCAGGTGCCAGAGGACTCTTCAGCACTATTCTGGTAGTCCAGGAGTTGGTGAAGTCAACTAGCAGTGCAATCCTATGGATGTCTACTGGGACGTAAGGCTCCTGACATTCAATGGGACTTACTCCCAGGAAAGGCTGTATAGGATTGCAGGCCAAGTGAACCAAGTAAGAGATATCATCAGACACAGCCAGAATATCAGGGAGAATGCAAGTTTAGCTGTACCTAGACACTCTGGTTTTACAGGGCACCAGAGCAACTTCCTCAGCCATCAAACATGAGTGGTGCTGCATAATTACAAGGGTGCAGTAAGCCACAACTGCTTTCACCATTGGCCCTTCAGAGGTCCTCTTAGATGCTACCAGGTAACCCAGGACACCTGGATAGAGTCACAGCTCAGTTCCAACAAATTCCCAGAAGAGATCTGTCTGTGTTGTGTAAAATACAAGGATTCCCACAATTATCAGACAGGTAAGGAATTCAGCGCTTAATTCTGGTACCAGGACATTATTCTGGGAGTCCTGGGGTTGGTGACATCAACTAACAGTGGAATCCTATGTATGTCTACTTGGACTTAAGTGCCCCAGAAGAACCAAGAACAGGTTTGGGGTCGAAAGCAGGGATGCATGCAAGCACAGCAATTTTTACATTTTGTTGGCGCAGGGAGCCTTGAGGAGTGGGTGGCCTGGTGCAAAAGCTTGCAATTTACCTAACTACCAACTACAAATTACATGTAATGACATACAAACATGCATACATACATACATTTCTCCAATGTTTTCTATTTCTAACTGAAAGCAGCCACTGAGACTATGAGTTTCAGCAAAGAAACAGAAGGGGGTGATTTGCTTATCCCTTTCCTTTCTGCTCATTTTCTGACTCAAAATCACCCTCTCAAGCGGCTTTTCATCCTGGGCGGGGAGCGGGGCAGGATTCCAGAATAGAAAGGTTTAAGGCATAAGGATCTGTGGAATGTCTCTCTTCATTTTTCTGCAGAATTTTCTTCCATTCCACCCCACGGAGTCCAATATCCATAGAAACTCTAGGAATCTTGTCAACTTTCCAAACAACTTCTGCATATGAGTGCATCTACACACACACCCCATCAATACAGCTGGGTAGTGGGTGAAATTGATTTCCTTGCCTATTTGCTCACACAATGGTTTGCACATCCAGCCTGGAATATTCCGTGTTAACTTGCATTATCTAGTCCAGGCAGACTTCAGGCTTGTGAGATCTTCTTTGTGTTTTACTAGAACCCTGAGATCCACCAACTGGAGCCAGGTGCAAAATCGCTGCCTGCTCAGGCCAGCAGACATAAGCTAAGAATTAAGGAACAGGGTGCCTCTGGTGACATGCTCCTGCCCAGGGATCTGTGATCAGTACCAGAACTAAGTGTGCAAGTCCTTTCACACACAAATCCACCCCTGGTTGTTCCGCAAGCATTATTTTCCAGCAGCCTGATTGAGGGGGGGGAAACTAATTCAGCCACCTATTTGGGGGGGGGATGCTTTTTACTTATTGCTATTGTTAAACAATTAGGTGTCAGAAACCTTTGCTGATCTAATCACCCAGAGATCTACTAGAGGTGAATTTGACAAAGGGTTTCAGCCAGGAACGGTGCAGGGCTGTTTGGCGCCCTAGGCCAAATTATATTTAGCGCCCCCCTCTCGTGCCGTGGGGGGGCTCCGGAGCAAAGCAGCCCTGCTCTGCAACCCCCCCCCCGCGCCGCCGCCGCCACCACCACCACCTACCTTCCCCCCCCCCCATGCTGGCTGCTGCTGCTGCTGCCGCCACCTCCTCCTCCGACGCCACAGGACCCCAGCGCTTTTCTTTTTTGCCGGGGAAACCAGGGCGACAGGGCTGTTTAAGCCCTGTTGCCCTGGTTCCTCCCGTCAAAACAACGCCGGCGGAGCTCCGGAAACGACGCGATGGTAGGTAGGTGGCTGGCAGGCGCGCGGGCGCGCGAGCGGGGGGGAGGAGCGCAGCGGAGGCGAGGAAGGAGCGCAGCGGAGGCGAGGAAGGAGCGCAGCGTTCGCGCCCTCTTCCGCCACACGCCCTAGGCAGCCGCCTGGGTCTGCCTAGCGGTAGCGCCGGCCCTGGTTTCAGCCCCTTTGTGAAATTCACCTCTACAGCAAAGAAGCTTCTCCCACCTTGCTGAACAGATAGGAGCAAAGCTTGTCAATTGCACTGCTCCTCTCTGAAGCCTTTGCACGCAAATCTCTGACTTTGAGCAAGATCTTGGGCATCCAACCCATCTTTTTGTTTCCCATTTGATCAGCACGTGTGTTTGCACATCTAAATGCCAATTTTTTCCCCCTGAGAGAAATAAAATTACATTGGATAATAAAATTAGATACAGGGTGACTAGAACAGAACAACCGCATTCATGTAAATAGAACCTCAAGGTTTGCCACAGCACCCCTGATTAAGTCTATTCTTCTACTGCTATTACTCTACCAACACTGGTCTTTTTTTAAAAAAAAAAAAAAGACAAGAAAAGGAACAGCAGATAAAAGATTAGCATGTGTATGTCATTTGGTCCTAACCGTGTAGATCAGCCTTCCCCAATCTGATACCCTTTGGATGTTTTGGACTACCATTGGTTGTGCTGGCTGGGGCTGATAGGAATTGATGTCCAAAACATCTGAAGGGCACCAGATTGGGGAAGGCTACTATATATTGACCATTCAAACAGCAGATTTGCACATATCTTCAAATATAGGAATGCATGTCTAGAAACCCAAGACATCTTTAAAATATGTCCTCAGGAGTAGCCCTGGGTTTGTGATACTGCACACTGTTTGAAATGATGGTGTAGCATTTTACATTGCATAGATATATGATGTTACCTTAATTACAATCATGTATTTCTTTTTAAGCAACAGCAGACAAAGATATAGTAAGAGAGTGGTGCATGGAATGTAATGAGAAACAATAACTCTAGTGGGGGTTGTTGTTTTTTCCCCAGTTGGGCTTGAGTAAATGAATTAGAGAGGGCAGGCGGGTAATGAAATCCTGACTGCATAAATGCTAAGGTACAAACATATTTCAATATATTACATTTTGACTTCTTCTGCCTTCTTCTGCCCCATGAATTCATTTCAGGTTATTTCACTTGTCTTTTTATTCTTGCTTTGAGCAAACAAGAACAGCCAAACTGAAGTCCTTTAAAAATAAATAGAGCTTCTTACTTGGATGGTTTACTGATGGCATACACAGATACAGACCCAGGGATACAGAAATGGCCTAAAAGTATATTTATTTCTTAGAATCTGAATCACTTTACTGTGCTGAACAGGAGTCTGTGACAATTTGCCAGTAAGATTAAATATATTACTTTGAACAAGAGGCAAGGGTAGTACTGATGAACAACAAATAAGGCAGAATCTCAGCTAGAAGCAAAGACAGACCCCAGATGACCTCATCAGAATGATATTTCAAACAGTAAGCATGCATGCCGAAAGCAAGAAATAACGGGAATTAAATGTAAAAATGTTTTATAATGTACCAGACAACCTTTTCTACCCTTATCAGAGTATCTGAGTATCTGTTTTATTTAGAAGCAAATGGCAGGATGAACTCCTTGCAACCTTCCATAGTGCTCATTCTCAACAGGCTATTCTTGGTATAAATGAAATGAGTCAGTATCTCAGTCATCCTATCAGAGACTTAGAAACTACATGATTTTGTAGGGAGGATATATTGATCAAAGTAGAAATTATCCGATGACTGCATTACTTACAAAGGGATATTATAGAGCACACAGGCTGGGGAGGGAAGAAAGGATCAACGGAGGGACTAAAACATGTCCCTAAATGAGGTGTCCAGTTTTTCCATCTGGTCTGGTTCTGTGGGATCAGATTCAGCTTTTGACACCCGATGATGTGGACGAGACACTTAAGGCTGTGTGCCCAACTACTTGCATTCTTTACCCATGCCCTTCGTGGCTAATTCGAACTAGCTGGAGGGGACTGACTGGGTGGGTCCATTGTGTGGTTAATGCGTCACTGCAGGAGGGACAGGTGCCTGATGCTTTGAAAGAGGTGGTGGTGCTTAAGAGGTCCTTAATCATTACTGACCAGTCTCTAATATCTATTTCCTAGGGAAGGTGCTTGAGTGAGTGGGGGCAGTGCAGCTTCAGATGCTCTTAAAAGAAATAGATTATCTAGACCCTCTCCAGTCTGGGTTCAGGCCTGGTTTGGGGACTGAATCAGCTTTGGTCACCCTCCATTG
Organism: Shinisaurus crocodilurus; assembly: GCA_021292165.1. NCBI lineage: Eukaryota > Metazoa > Chordata > Lepidosauria > Squamata > Shinisauridae > Shinisaurus > Shinisaurus crocodilurus. The sequence goes on along the minus strand of CM037878.1, from coordinate 92,115,963 downwards.
GGTAAGAGACATGAGGGAGTGCAACCCTGTTGATCTCTCTGTAGCTTTTGATTCTGGAACGGCTCTGTTGGTTGTGAGTCGGGGGCACAGTGCTACAGTGGTTCCACTCTGATCTGCAGAGTTATGTCCAGAGGTTGGCATTGGGTGACCATACCTCAGGCCCATGGCAGTTAAGTTGTGAGCTCCCTCAGGGTTCCATTATGTCCCCGATGCTGTTCAACATCAATATGAAGCCATTGGGGGTGGTCATTAGGAGATTTGGAGTCAAGTGTCATCAGTATGCCAATGGTACCCAGCTTTATTTCTATGTATCATCTGAGTGAGAAGATGCTATACAGGCCCTAGACCAGTGTCTGGATACAGTGGTGGGCTGGATAAGGGATAATAAGCTGAGGCTGAATCCTGACAAGACAAAGGCAGTGTGGATAGCTGGTTCTTGTTTCTGGAAATTGGGGAAGTTCCCTGTTCTGGATAGGCTGCACTCCCTCTGAAGGAACAGGTGCTTTGGGGTGCTTCTAGAACCAACCATCACTGCCTATGGAGGTACAAGTGGCCTCCACAGGGAGGAATGCCTTTTTCCAACTTTGTTTGGTACACCAGCTACAGCCAGAGCCTGGCCACAGTGATCCATGTACTGGTAATCTCAAGACTAGACTATTGCAATGTGCATTATGTGGGGCTGACTATGAGGTTGGCCCAGAGGCTGCAGCTAGTGCAAAATGCCATGGCTATAGAGCACAATATTAAAATTCCTAAGCATTATTTTTTATATCCCATCTTTCTTACATCCCATCTTCCTTCCATCATGAAACTCAAGAGAGGTCCCAGAGAGACACTGCTCAGAACCAGAACTGCTTAGCTTTAAGTCATGTGCCCTGAGACCATCACCTGGGACATATTCTGCACCAGTTGTATTTCCTAGAGGGTCTTCAAGGACATGGATGGGGAACCTCCTTCAGTCCAAGGGCCAAATATCATTTAAAAGAAGCTCTCAGGGCCACATTCCAGTGGGACCAAAAGGGGCAGGCCCAAAGGCAAAAAGGGTGGGCCCAAAAAATACAAAAAATGCCAGCATATTGTAGCTTATAGCTCTTACTGCAAGCAGCTAAGCCTTAGGAGAGGCATTTCAGCCTTTTAGAATGGGAATGGGGGGAAGTGTCCAAAAGCCAGGAAACCAGCAAACAATTGGTGGTTCAGGCAGAGGAAGCATGGCCAACTGGGGAACTCCAGAGGATGGACTGGGACTCCAGGAGGGCCAGATTTGGTCCCTGGGCCTGAGGTTCCCCACCCCTGTTACAGGACATACCAAGGCTGCATCTGACTCCAGGTGGTGTCCCTGATTAGTGCTCCACTCCTGGAGGCTGTTCTAGGGACATGCTTACCTCCCTGGACAGGTATTAATAAAACTTCTCGCAGTGTTGCTTTGAGTGTCTTGACAGACATTTGTACTGTCCTTCCACGCTAGCAGGATTCACCCCAGGCTGCTGTGCCAATTTACAGGCAGAAGAACCTCCCTGAGAGGAGATTTGCTTAAGAAGAAGTATCCCAATCTGCTCTGTGTTCCTTGCTGCATCTCTTGTCCCATTTAATTGTTGCACTGATGTTTCTGTGTGAGTGCTGCAAGGGACAGGTAAAAAAAAATATTTTTTAAAGATAAAATGGCACAATGGGCAATGGGGTGAACAAATCTAAGTTAAGGGAGATGTTATAAACAGAATCACTTACGGTGTGATCCTGTACACATCTAATCAGAAGTAAGCCCCATTGAGTTCAATGGGACTTACTCCCCAGGTGTGTGTGAGTAGGATTGCAACCTTTGTGGCACAACATAGCATTAGCTTTTTTTTTTTTTTTTAGAAGACTCTAGAGAAGTCAGGGATGCAAAGGGAAGTATCCAAAACAACTGCTCCTTTCAACATATTACATATATTGTGAGCAGTATCCAATACTGCCGCTGTGTTTCTGCTCAGTCTGTTGAACCAGTGGGACCCACTGCTGGTGCAACTGGGAATTAGCACTGCCTAAAACAAGCCTGTGACTGTTTCTGCTCATTTCTGGTTGCTTTAAGAACTGCCAGCTCCCCATTGCACAAGTGGTGGGTCCTGCTGGCAGTATAGGATACTGCCCTGTAGAAATGTACGTATATATATATTATATTTCAACATTATTATATATAGCAGAACAAGACAGACCTCTGCAACTCAGGTTTATATGCAAGCAGGCATCAGGAGGGAGAGGAGAGAAAATCAAACATGTAACAGTTTCTAAAGCGTAAAATAACTTTTATTTATGCAAATGATCAAAAACAAAGCCATATGGTGGTTTTCCAGGATGCAACCATTCTACATTCTGGTACAAAGTTCATGTTCTCATTCTGTATTTCCTTTCAAATTGCTTGATTTTATCATATAGCCAATATAAGACTAAAGAAGCTCCTGTAATGTTTGCATTAGATCCAACATTATTGACGCTATAGAAGCACTGCGCTAGAGCGAAGCCCTTTTGGAAATATTTTATTATTTAAGAAGTAAAGAATTAAGATGCAAGACAAAGACTTTCACCTAAAGCATATTGTCTTGGGGGAAGTGTCCATTTTATAAAGAAACAATAAGGATGCACTCCTATACTTACTTACTCCCTACCTACTTACTTACTCCCAAAACCCCAAGTAAGTCTAATTGAACTTGGGGATACTTATGAGTAATGTCTAGGATTGCACCGTAAATGAGGTTTTGCCTATAACAATATTTTCTTGGAGATTTGCAATGATTTTTTTTAATGATGCTTTTGATCAATAAGTGCTATCTTTCATTTGCAAAACCCACTGAGTTGCATACAAGTTTTCTCTGTTTGTTTGTTTGTTTTTACAAAAGGATCTCATTACTGTTTTGTTTGCTCTTTCATTAATAATTTAGACAGAGGATTTAGAAGCTTTACCATGTGGCACACATCTCAACAATGCAAACCACTATTCTGTCCTATATTCAGTTTGTACCACCTGATCCATAGTTCAGTTAAGCTTACATATTTATACTTGAGATGATTTGGTCACAAAGTTACCAGCTGCAGTCTTATTCTGTTTGGCTTAACAAAGAATGCTTCTCAGCCTGCCCATCCCAAGCCAATGTATTCTAACTAGGAATGTATGAGAATTTCATAGTGATTTGTTTTTACCTTGAGTTTCCCTCATTTGGCACATGAATGCAAATAGGGGCATAGTTTTCAGATAAGCTCACACATTCTTGAGCTTGCATTCGACTTCGCAAAATGTGTACTTCAGAAAAAAAACGTGCACCTGAAAAATGCACATTTTTCCAAAAAGAGCATTTTCACACTTTAGTCTATGGAGGAATGTGCCCTTTTCTTGTTCCCTTTTCTTGTTCGAACAACAAGAAAAATAGATTGCAACTGAAAACAGGAGCCAGGCAAACTAAGCTTCAAGGTGGAGCTCGGAGAATCTTGGCAAGCTTGAACATTGCTAATTCTCTCATCCCTATTTAAATGTTTTTCATAACAGTTTTTCAAATATTCTATTTGGGTTCATGTACTACAGTGCCTTATTGAAGCTTCTTTTAAAATCTATAGCAACAAGACTCTTACTAATTTCAGGAACACATTAGGATGAGATTCCTCATGACAATGTTCCATTTTTTAAACAATCATACTCCCTGAGGGGTAAGGATAAGAGGGCACAGGAAGTTATAGTACCAAATATGGGGCATACAAAGGGGTCTCCAGATCAAATTTGGATACTATTTCAAGGATGCAAAGAATGAACTAAGAAGAGCAATTAAAGAACCTTCCTATGGACCAGTAAGCTAGCAAATGAGTGCTCAGAATGATGCACAATATATGTCAATTTGCTGTCATTGTGAGCTTGACCCAGTCACCAACTATGTGACACAAGCCATACAGCTATATGTATCTATAGGATCATAAGGGAAAGCTAAACTAAAGCCTGAAACTCCTGGGAATTTTTTGGTATGCCCTATATGGAAGCACATTGTTTGCTGCTAAACCATGCAGTTTAAGTTCTCTCTTTAACATCAGTGTAGGAATACAGCATCCCTCCCAGTCATGTGGCAAGCTTAGTATTTGCTTTATTATTTCTGTTGAGAAAAAACCTGAAGAAAGTAATCTAGCTATTTAATTGCTTCTTACAATTCTATTCTTCTGGAAGAATTCCCCTGTTGATGGTGATGGTTTAAACCTTCTTTTGTTTGTTATGATAAAACTAGCATTTTCTATTTATTTTCTATTTTCTATTTATATGTGTAAACAGTGCTATGGTATAAAAAAATGTTGCAGCTGAAATTGAAATTCCATTTCCCCTTAATTCTGATTATACTATTCTATAGCTTATTCTATAGCACTCTCTCACACACACACATTTACTTCACTTGCAGTTTTAAGGGACTGTACATTGTATCAGGTCATCCTACAGTTAAAGCTTTTCTACATGAGGCTGTAAATCAGTTGTTAATCTGCTATATCTACTTCCAGTTTCATCGTAAAATTGAGATCCAAGCACTACATGAGGAGTGTTTCCTTTCCTGCTTTACTACTACATAACCTCTAGGTGGCACTGTGGTATAGCGGAATAGTGCAAATATACTAGTAAAAAAAGCATTTTCTTTTGGTTTTATAGTTAAATACCGCACTTTCCCTGCTCTAAAAAAAACTCAACAAAAGTGCTCTTTAGACACAAAAGCAAAACTGGAGGGGTCATGACATTGTCTAAACAACCCATAGACAACAACTGTGAGTAGGCAATGATGAGCACACAATAAATGCCTTGTGTAGAAAAGCCCTAGATTGCTGGCAATTCTGGGGAGCGGGGAAAGAATGAGATGTACTAAAAGTTTATCAAAGCCAAAAAATCCCAACATATACCGAGATGTCCTCAAAGTTATCACTAACCAATGAAGTACTCATTTTGTGCAAATTAATGTGCTTTCTCTACCCATGATCAACCCTTTGCCATACCAAAGTGCTGAAGAAACTGCAGAAGGCTCCTACCAGCCTTTTAGAGAATGTGAAACTAAAGCAAGATCTTTAGGGGTATCGTGTGAAGCACAGGAGTAATATTTGATATTTCTGTACTTAGGATGTCAGTGCCTGTAAACAAAAGCTGGGTCCTGATAGACGTTTTCAGAGTTATGAAAGCTCTGAGTGACTATGCTTTTGGGCATCAGCTGTGCTCTAATCACTTGGTGCCAATATTTACCTGCACCACACATATGCAGTGTTGCTGTGTAGTAATCTGCTGATAAGCAATGCAATGCTCAGTTGGGACTAAAAATATTTAACCCCTCCTATGCCTAGGAAGAGAAATTAAAGACACAAGTGACAGTACTAGAAAAAACAGAGAGATCTTGAACTTAAAATCTTGCAATGATCTAATCAAGGTAATAGTTTTAATTTGGGCTGTATTGTGTCATCTCTTGTTTTAAAAGCACTAACATCTGCTGGTGGATGAACCACATTGCTAAACATAAACAACTTACTGAAGTCAACTTTGCTGAAGGCTAGCAAAGCAAGAGGATCCCAATGCACACACCCCAAAAAAAAATCTATTCCAGAGGGTTGGGGTACCCTCTGGAGCAGATTTGGTGGATGTGGGGTGAGCAGAAAGGAAAGCAAGGGGAAGTCCCATTGTCTGAGTGGAAGACCACTCACATGGCATTGAATGTAGCCCTGTTATCTGGATCCAAAAACAAAAACCCCAGGACATGGCAGTATTCTTGTCTTCTGAGGACACACATATGAAGAGACAAAAAAGAACTTAAGTGATCTCTGTTGATGCTTTCTGTGTTTTCTGCTGCAATTTACTGTGTTCAGTGTCTATTTCCTACACACTGCAAATACATATGCTAGTGGAAAGTATATTCTAATGGACAGCTTGTTACAAGTTCCAATCCAGCAATGTACCAAGGGATCTAAGTTTCACATTGAGGGACTAAACTCTCAGAGTAAGCTTGTGTTAAAAGATGCATATTTACTGTGAGGCTCTCTAAATGCCAACCTCTGTTATGGAAGACAACAAGTCTGCATTGTCTGCATTGCATTACTAAGTGATGTGATAACTGGTTTCTGCTAGTTTTATTTACCACTCATTTCTTCATCCTATACAGACAGTTGTGTCCTGTACTGAATGCAGGGCCGGCGCTACCGCTAGGCCAACTAGGCGGTTGCCTAGGGCGCGCGGCTGAAGAGGGTGCGGAAACGCTGCGCTCCTCTTCGCTGCCGCTGCGCCGCCCCCGCCAGGCCTCCGCCTCCCCACCCTCCTGCCTGCCGCCGCCGCCGCCGCGCCTCCCCCCGCCTGCCCGCTCGCTCGCTCGCCGCTGCGCTTCCCCCCGCCCACCCACCCGCTCGCTCGCTCGCCTGCCGCTGCGCCTCCCCCCGCCCACCCCGCTCGCTGCCGCTGCGCCTCCCACCACCATCGCCAACCCCCCGTCACCCCCCCAACCCCCCCGTCACCTACCTTCGTCGCGTCGCTTCCGGAGCCCCGCCCGCGTTGTTTTGGCGGGAGGAACCAGGGCAGAAGGGCTTAAACAGCCCTGTTGCCATGGTTTCCCCCCCCGGCAAAAAACAGCGCGGGGGTCCCGTCGCGTCGCTTCAGGAGGAGGAGGAGGAGGAGGCAGCAGCAGCAGCAGCAGCAGCAGCCACCGCCGCAGCCAGGGCGGGGGGGAAGGTAGGGTGGTGGTGGCGGCGCAGGTTTTTTTTTTTTTCTGCTTTGGAGAGGGGGGGCGCTAAATATTTTTTCGCCTGGGGCGCCAAACTGCCCTGCACCGGTCCTGACTGAATGTCAAGCAGGGAGAAAGATGCACAAGAACAAGCATCACTGTTCCTTTCTATTATAGTCAGTCATTGCAAACCCTAATACCTGCAGAGGCATGACTTAAGATAGTCCTATGAAAATGGAAGTGTCCCAACAAACTCACTGGTGAGACTTACTTCGGAGTTTATGTGCATAGGATCAGGATGCACATATCACAGGGCAGGGGTGACGAACCTCATTCAATCCGAGGGCCAAATCCAATTTCAGAAAAGCTCTCTCGTCGAGTGGTAGGCAGGGCCAAAGACAAAGAAGGTGGGGTCAAAAATACAACAAATGCCAGCATATATTAGCTTAAACAGCTCCTACTGCCAGTAATTTAAGCCTTAGGAGAGGCATTTCTACCTTTCAGAATGGGGGGGAAACTGCACAAATGCCAGGAAACCACCAAATGATCAGTGGTTGGGGGGAAGGGATGGGGCCAGGAGAAGGGGTGTGGCCATCTGGGGAACCTCAGAGGGCCAGATTGGCCCCCAGGGCCTAAGGTTCCCCACCCCTGTCACGGGGTATCCAGGTTTCTTCTTGCCTCTCATTTTCAGTAACCACAATATTTATTTATCTAAGATCTTTCTCCTTCCTTGATTTCCAGATTAGTCTTAGCCATAAAAGAAACTGTATGAAACTGGCTGAGCTTCAAGGAGAAGTAATTCATATGTGATTAAATGCAATCACTGTTCACAGATAAAAATTCCATTTTTCCTTACTATGGTAGATCAGTAGTAACCAGATAATGCCCTGAAAGGGACTGTGTATACCGTAGGTTACATGTGAAGTATTACACAATATTCAATGAATAGGTAATTTAAGTGCTTTTACAAACAATCTGACACTGAAGATTCACATGAACCTTTCACACACATTCCCGTGAGTACAATATGCCATTCACTTATATTCAAGTTAGCACTAGGGTTCTGCTTACTCAATACTAATGGAAAATGAAATGAGACTGGAGTGAATAGCATATCAATCAGGCTAATGAAAGACTGAGTTTTCACAAGAATGGTTTCTCCTTCTTTGAGGTAGCAATTATTTCCTAGTTTGCTCAGGTGTAAAGATTTCCTCCAAGGACTAGATAGGAGATGCCCTAGGTACCCTGGAGAGCCCTGAATTAGGACATCTCTCTCAATTTCCCCACAAGCTTTGCAGCTTGATTAAAAACTAGGCAGGGGATACACTTTTAAGAGACTGACCTGATTGATCAAGAGTTTAACTGCACCTAGGAAAGCACAGCCATCAACCAAGGGGGAAGTCTCAAGTCTGCGCAATTGGCCACTTTCTCTCTTTGACCCTCCTCCTCCTTGCTATAAAATGTGGGATTACTGAACAGGGTTTTGGATCTTTGCTTGTTTTCAGCTAGTTCAGTCTAGTGATCAACTGATGGAAAGGTCCAACAATTAGATGTTGCTGCAAGTATTTGTGGAGCTGGAGACAGTCTACTCTTCCAGTCTACTCTTGATAAAGTCTACTCTCCTCTGAAACTTTGAGTTAGTGCCAGTTCTAATTTCCTTGTAGCTTGGATCAACATTGTCAAGTTTGTAACTGCCTATTTTTCCCAATCCCAAAGCCAGGTCCAAGCCACTGTGAACATTAGCCGATCGAGATATCAGGAAAGACTTACACAGCAATAAGAATAACTAATGCAACCCACTTAAAACGAGAAGTAGATCTTGTAAGTCCATTGTTTTGGTTCTTATATAGCAATCAGCTCTTGAGTGCCTAAAGAACTCATACGTTACAATATATTGTATTGTATTTTATGGTTTTAACTGTTGTAAGCTGCCCAGAGAGCTTCGGCTATTAGGCGGTATAAAAATGTATTAAATAAAATAAATAAATAAATAAATAAACTCATTGCTGGTCATAGTTACCACATCCTGGTTTGGTTCCAGACTGAGTCATACTCTGAGTAGACCCATTGCAATAAAGGAGACGAAAGTTAGTCATGACTCACACAAATCCCATAAATTTCAATGGGTCAACTCTAAATATAACTAAATCTGGATCCAACCTCCTGTTAACTTCTGTGGTAAAACAGAAAAGTGTTTTCAAAGTCCTATTTACGTATTTCCCTCCACATCCAAGGACTGTGGTATGCTTGTATAGCTGGGAGTGATAAAACTTTAGGAAGTGAGTGGATACATGGCTTTTCCCCACACCAGATTAAAAGTATGTGTACAGAAAATGGCATGTGTCATAGCACCTTTCACAATACTTTCTTATATCTCTCCCAAAACATTTGTTAGGGGCTGGATTTTGGTAGCCTGTATTATGCTAGCATGGAGGGCAGATTCGCAATTTCCTACAGTATATTTTGTTTCTTTCATTTTAACGGGTTGGGTTTCATATCAGTTTTTAATACAATATTACTTGCTCTGAGCCTTTGGGGGAGGACGGCTAGCAATCATGCTAAATCCTGTTTAGAATTGCTCCATGTAATTCAAACAGCAGCAATGTTTTCCCTTCTCTTCAAATTCAAGCTGTGACCTTGTTTTCAAGTTTTTGCTTAGGGCTAGAGCTGGTATATTGCCAAGTTACCAGGCCCACAAATTAAAGGCTCATGTTTGAAACACTATCAGATCCTTAATTAACTTTAATGATACCTCTGGGTACTGTTGTCACACATTTCAGCTTCAATAAAAAAAAACATTTAAAATGCCTATCAGAAGTCTATATTTATCCTGTCACTGGCTAAGTGTTGCCTGATATTGGGATCTCCCTCACAATCTTCCACAAAATCAGAGCTCAACAAACATTGTGAACTTTGGCATGCTGCTGAAGCATTTCAAAGTATGTCTTTGTCATAAGCCTAATAAGGTTCTAATAAGTGAAATATAAGCAAATAAGAAAAAGATAAGAAAAAAGAGCTTGCAGACATTGACAAGAGAGTGTTTACTTGCTCTTAGATCATTGACTAGATTTAAGCACTCATGGGGCTGAAAATGATAAATACTGTATATGACGTTTTCATATTCTGGCAACAGTATCCATGCCTTGGTTACATCTCAGTTAGGTTATTATTGCAACGTTCTTTCTGCGCAGCACTATCCTTGAAGAGCATCCAGAAGTTTCAATTGATGCAAAATGTGGCAGCTAGGCTCCTAAACAGTGAATGGTATCATGATCATATCACCCTATATTGAAAGATCTGCACTGGTTTCCAGCTGTTTTCTGGGCTGCACTCAAGATGTTGGTCTTAACCTTTAAAGCTTTAAGGGCGAAATCCTATGCATGTTTAGACAGGAAAAAAAGGGGGCATGCTGGGAACTGTAGGTCTTTTTTCTGTCTAAACATGCATAGGATTGCACCTTAAATGGCTTAGGGCAGTGATGGCGAACCTATGGCACGCGTGCCACAGATGGCACGTGTGGACCACTCTGCTGACACACGAGCCATAGGTCACCAGGAGAGTCACCACCTGGCGCCAACACTCCCCGGCGGCGGTGTGAGGCAGCGTCATGCTGCGCGCCCGGGCTCAGGCCATGACATGGCGGGCGGGGCCGACGGGCCTACCTGCTGCCTCCTTGCCGGCTGTGCCAGCCGCCTCTGGACCCGCCGTCGCGTCCCGCCGCGTCATGTCCGTCGCGCTGGATCCCCGCACTCTGTTTTTGGTGGGGGGGAACCAGGGCAACAGGGCTGTTTAATACAGGGCTGTATTACATCCCTGCCGCGCGTTCCCATCCAGCCGCCTCATTCTTGCCCCCCAGCCGCCTCATTCCTTCCTAGCCAGCACCTTCTTCTCCTTTCCCCACATTCTCCCTGGCTTCATCACAATCCCCCCCTTTCCCCCAAACGCTTGAAGTCTTCTCCTTTCCCCTCCAGATTCCTTCCCTTCCTCCCCCATTTATTAACATTTATTTATACATGAATTATAAACCACTAATCATTTTTAGCATAAATAAGAACTATAAACTTTCTACAGCCTGAAAAACTGCATGCCCAATGCAAACTTTTACCTAATGCAGTGTTTGCAGTCCAAGAATAAAGGTTGTTTAAAATGTGTTAAGCACGTTTAGTTTTCTTGTTTATCTTGCTCATCCTAGTACAGGTTGACTTTTACTTTTACTAATCCAACACCTGTAGAAGCAGGGAAAGGACCCGGGGTAAAGCTTGCCCCATACAATTTCAGTCTGGCATATAATCATATTACAAGTTGAGAATCCCTTATCCAAAAATACATGCGCCTAATTATTTAAAAAGTGTATCTAAATTACCTTCAGGCTATGTGTACAATGTAGTACTATTAATAAAATTTGAGTTGATGTTTTTTTCAATAAAAAACTGTTTGTATCATTGAAAGCCCTGTTATTGTGTTTTCTTTTAAGACAAAAGATGTTAATTAGTTCAGACAACTGTATGAGTTGTTTTTACTAAACTAAAACCCCAGTATTCAGGTTTAATTGCAGTGTTGGCACTTTGAAATAAATAAGTTGGTTTTGTGTTGCAGTTTGGGCACTCGGGCTCAAAAAGGTTTGCCATCACTGGCTTAGGGCCTGGCTATCTGAAGGGACCTGCCTGACTCATTATTAACCTCTCCAATTATTAAGATCTGCAGGAGAAGCTCTTTTGATGATTCCCCCACTTGCAGAGGCCCATTTGTTGGGTACGTGCGAAAAGGCTCTCTCCTGAATCTCTCCCAAATTGTGAGATGCACTCCCTTCAGAGTGTGCTTGGTGTAATGACTGAGCTCCTGGCAGAGGAGCTTTTAAACTGAAAGTTGACAGGAGCTGGGAAGCACCTGGTTCAGGTTAAATCATCCCTAGGGGATGAAGATGAAAAAGTTTCCAATTGCCCAAATGTAGAAGGGGAGGAAATAGGCCATGAGTATATGGTGAAACATGATAGCCAATCAAAGAGGCCTAAGTGCCATAGCAGAAGATGCACATGACAGAGATATCTGAGACAGAGGGTGGGAACCCAGGAGCTTAAATAAGCTCTTACCTGTGTCCCCGCCCTTTTGAGCCATTGGCTCGTTACCAGTGACCCACCTGACCAGTTGCCTGCCTCCTCTCTCCTCCCCCACGCGCAAGCCTTCTCCCCGGCCCCAGGTGAGGGGCCATTGGAAGTTCTTTATCTTCATACTGGCTATGAAGACATTAAACACAAACCATGTGAAACTTTTCTACAGCTCAGGCCACTGTTGAAAAGACTGAAATGATGTATGTTTATTGATAAGTGGAGAAGGCTCCCACAGCATTTACCTAATTTTGTGATCTGAGACTCCAACAGTAACCTTGTGTATCACTAAGGGAAGAGAGTCCATTTTCCTCCTGGACAACCAACACTTGTGGAATGTAAACACAAAAGGTCATATTTGCTATGTGCTCCAAAAATTATTCCTCCAGTGTCGGCTATCAATGCAAAGTGATTTTGCAGGCAAAGCAAATAGCAGAATGTACTGGCAATTGAGCATCTATATGAAGGGAAGCACTTCTGGTCCGCAGAGAGGTAAATAATTGATAGAAAGTACTGACTTTTCATTTATGTAGCTTTCTTTAAGGAAAAAAAGAAAAAGGAAAGAAGAAAGAACACTTCAAAGTGCACCAGAGTGAATCCAGGGCATTGCAGTGCTAAGGAAGGTGAAGTTTGCTCAGGCAATGGGCTAATATGTGCAGTAGCAAACTCTACTAAATATTACTGATAGTGTACCCAAAATGTACTAAACTAGCCATAAATTAAACTACTTTCCATACCTGCAACAGGAGAGAAGGGAGCAACATAAATTGCCTATAAATTATCCTTCTGGCATTGAACTTGACACAATTACACAACAGGTTAAAAGGTGGGCTTGGGAAGGTAATAGACACATGCATTGTGTGCTGAAAGATCTCAGTTTCAGGGTATCCACAGTTACGGTATCTCAAAGAAAAGGGCCAAGACAGACTTCTGGAAAGCTACTGTCAAAACAAACAATAGTGACATAGACAGACCATTGGTCTGACTCGGGTAACTTCATCTATTTTAGAGAGAAGCCACAACACAGTAGTAGACCACATGCTTCTTTTCATGTACAAGGTGCTCTGTCCAATCCCTGGTATCTCCGGTTAAAAATGGGGCTCAAGTAGCAAGACTGTAGGTGGCCAATTAGAGTAGACAGTAGACTGGGCTAAGTGGACCAATGGTTTGGCTCAGCTTCATGGGTTCATACATTACGGCACAGTATAAAGTGAAGTGCCAAAGGCAGGAAATAACAACCAGATTTCTTACAACCTGCAGGCGCCCATGCTCCACTCTCCCATTTTAGTGCAGTTCTTAGGGCTCCAGCAGAAACAAGGGGTGATGTTTAGTCTCTTCCCTTATGCTCTGGATGTTCCTGCTGCTGATAATGGGGAAGGACAAATGTTCTGAAACTGCATACTCTCAAACTCCAACAATGCCCTTTAAAGGCAGCAAATACAACTGGAAGATATGATGCTAACATGAGCTCTCAACATCCAGTGCAACAGTACACAGGAAGTAGCAAAATATATAATGTTTATTTGAAATGTATATCCTGCCCTCCAACCCTCACATGAGCCCCCAAGGTGGCTTACACTTAAAACTACAGAAATTCTACAACCAATAGAATAAAACTTGCAAGCTAAAAACCAATACAGCCATTTGGACAGGAGTCAGCACTGTAAAATGAGAACATGCACAAAGGCAGAGAAATTCAGCACATGATCAATTAAAGAGGCACTGTAATCATGTAATTGATCAGCACATGATCAATTAACAATGGCACTGCAAAGGCCTTGATGCAAGGAGCAACTCCTCAGATGAGTAGCTAAAGGAGTTGATGCAGCATAAATTTGAACTTGGGAATATATCTGTTATGAACCACTTCTGTATTTTGGTCAGCCCTCTCTTTGCCCTGGATCCAAAGAGGCAATGTAGGCATGCTCAGGGGCTTGTGTGCAGCAAATGGGGCTTGCTGACTTTTTTCTCTCATTGAAGAGCAGGCTCCACACTGTATCACATGAACAGCTTTTGAAACTCCCCTCCATTTCAAAAACAGTTTGTGCTGCTTGGGCATAAATTTGGGGAGCAGGGTGATGTATCCGAGAAAGAAACACAAATCAAAAGCCCTCTTGAGCATGCACAACTAGCCATATATATATATATATATATATATATATATATAGGATCCTGGCCTTTACTAGGAAGACTGCAGTAAGCAAGATGTACTGATCTAAAATACTGGGATCTTTATGGGGAAGAAAGCTCCTTTTTCAATCTACACAATGCTACAGAATCTCTCTTCTGTGCATTTCATTTGTTCCAGAAACTGTTACCTCAAGATGTGATATATGGCATATTCCAAGCAACTCCCCACAGTATTTTGAAACGCACCTAAATCAAACAAACCTAGATTGTCTGCAATCTTGCTGTTCCTACAGTAATATTTTGTCATGGGTGACATTTGCTCCACAACACTCTACAAAATTTACTTGGGTAACAAGTGCTTGCCTCACCAACCTGTCAGGAGATGTTTAATATATAGCTATTCGCTACCGTACAATCCCTTTCTCCCTTAAAACCCATGACTGACAGCAAGCCAGCTATTGTCTTTAGCAGATAACAATTCTTGACAGAAGCCATGAGAAATCTTCTTTCACTTCTTGATTCCTTTTCTTCTATTCCTGATTATGGTCAAATCACTTCTAACTTCTGATTTCTTTTCTTTCTTCTCCCCCCCCCCCCCCCCCGCCGCAATCCCTGTGCAGATTTGTTCTTCATGCAAAAATGAATGCACAGAAGGGGAACTGGGACTACACTCCATGTGTAGAAGGTATGGTTTGTGCATAGGGCACCTATGTATGCTCAGCTGTACAGCATAGGCTCCTGTGAGAATGGCAACTTTCGGCACAATCCTATGCATGTTTAGACAGAAAAAAGTCCTACAACTCCCAACATTCAATAATGGGAGCTGTAGGACTTTTTTTCTGTCTAAACGTGCATAGGATTGCACCCTTAAACCTATGGAGGTCAGGAGTTGGGCCACCCAGCACTACGGCCTGATTTCAGGAGAGGCTGGTGACTCCTGTGTGAGTGGGGCTCTTTAGCCATTGCATCCGTTTGTTTGAGCTTTCTAGGAGCTATCCACGTGCTGAACTCCATTCCCAAAATAGGTTCACCACAATAGAGCACCATGGATAGCTCCTAGAAAGCTCAAACAAAAAGATGCAATGGATAAGGAGCCCCACTGACACAGGAGTCACCAGCCTCCACTGCCTGATTTCCTTCCTCCTCCATGTGTCCATTTCTGGATGAAATGGATATCTACACGGGGCTTGTGCCATTTTATAATAAGCTACCAAGAGTATACACAGATCACAAGATGGTAGCGTTTCTGTGCGATTTGCATCACAACAAGAAAATGAAAAAGGGACTGCCCCCTTCAGAATTATAAATAGCATCCTGGCATGACACATTTAAAACTTCTTGGTATAGACCTTCCATTTTAGGAAAGGAGGAAGTCTGCTGAAGGAAAGATTAATCATTGCACATGAGTACCTCTTGTAAAATGGGATTCATCTAACAACATTTACAGTCTACTAAGTATACATGTTTACTCAGAAGTAAGCCCCTTTCCGTTTGCATTATGGGCCTGGAAAGAAGAGGAAAGTAAGCACTTTGCATTATATCCGACCCATTTTCCAGCATAGTAGCAACAGTCAGAGTCACATTTAGATCTCTGTTCTGGACAGCATCCTACGGACCATACTCTGGCAACAAAAATGTGTAGGTCTATAAAATATTTTTACTCTGGTAGGTATTTTTGTAATATAATATCCTGGTTCACATAATCAAAGTAAGCCACTGTGTCTTATTTAAATCACGATGAACATCGCCCAGGCACAGCTTGTTGTGTCATCCAAACCTGGGCAGCATGGCTTGCTGGAGGGGGAAACAACCCTACAACAGCCCATTTGGAGGGGAGTTATTTCTCCCTACAAGCCATGCTGCCCGGGCTTCAGACAACTTGACAAGCCACGTATAGGAAGTGATTATGGAAATCATAATCACGTGCCATGATTTAATAAACTATTTGAACCTGTCCAATGTGATGGTTAAGCAAAATGCCTTGTTGTGGTACCACTTCTCTTTGGAGCAGGATAGAACCTAATGTGCTGCTTCTTACCTTTAAAGCCCTGAACAGTCTGGGACTAGGATACCTGAAGGGCCACCTCTTTCCCTATGTACCCCTCCATATGCTGACGTCGACATCAGAACTATTCCTACCACTTCCCTCTGGAGCCTAACAAATGCAACAAGAGACACGCCTATGGCACCTGTGCTATGGAATACCCTCTCTTATAGAAATTCATAGATTCATAGAGATTCATAGATCATAGAGTTGGAAGGAGCCTACAAGGCCATCAAATCCAACCCCCTGCTCAATGCAGGAAACTAGAGGAGGGGTCTCCCATCCAAGTAACAACCAGGCCTGACCCTGCTTAGCTTTCCACGCTCAGACAAGCTGAGCCAGCGTGAGCCACAGGTCTGTATAGGAGGGGTATGCTTGATTTCATTCATTCAGTTTTCAGCTTTTGCCATTTGGGCTTTAAGAATGCATTTGGAAAGCAGGTAGAGAATTGGTAGTTAGATCATTGTTGCATTTCCCCTATTGCTTTAATTATTCTTTTAATTATTAGTAGTATTAGTATTGTCTTGCTTTTTAATTTTTTTATTGCTTTGTTTGGTATTCGTTCTATTTTATTTTATTATTATTCTTGTCAGCAATCTTGGATTATTATTTTTTTAAGAAACACAGAATAAAAAATATTTTAATTCATAAATCGTATATGGGTCACTCAGACAGATTACCTAAAATGCTCTTACCTGAAGAAAGGAGCATTTTCAACTGGTTCTAGTTTAAATTTTGAGCATTTTCAACAGAATGAACCCATTTGCTAGAAACTAGAGGCAGAGCAATGGGAAAAACATTTGTCTGGCTCTGAATCTATTTTTTTAGTTGCTAAAAGAAGAACTAAGAATGAGTATCCTGCTGTTCTATTGTTCAGAGACTGATACATATGAGACCCGGTTTGATCATGCTTTGGAACCAGCACTGCATGCTGTTTCCACCTCTGCAATTCCTGCTCAACCTGTGCATGTGCGCACGCGTATGTATCTCCAGTCTATTTTTAAATACAGCAGGTATCTCCAGTGTCCTCCCTTGCCTCTGAAAGACCCGATATAAATTATTTCCTTTACTGAAAACACTACACAAGTCATGACAACTTTCTTTGCATTTTGGGTTCAGATGAGAATGAGTTTACAGCCAATATTGAACCAACCAAAACCATTTTAAGATTGGCATCTTTCAAGGGGGAAAATGGGCTCTTTATTTGAAACATCAGAGGACAATGTGCTCCTTTAAAATTGCTTTTCAGTCTTGTTTTATAGCCAGCTGTTTGATTTATCTTTGATTCATTCACTGGTGCCCAACAGAGCAACTAACAAAACACATTTTATTTGTGAGAGACCTGGAATTGAAACAGAATTCTAGAGACAAAAAAGTGTTCCTCCTGCCCCTTTCCTTTCTTTTTGAGGACTTTAGATGAGGTACTCATCTAAAGCCTGTTTTTATGAAATATATTGGGTTGGATCCAGATTTAGGCAGGTGCAACTGGGCTGGCAGAAGCAGACTTTCCTGCCCCTTCCATCACCACAGCAGCTTTTTCAGCTCCCTAAAAATGTGACACAGAGGATCGGGGAAAACCTGCTGAATGGGGTCGACTATGTGTGGGGAGGGCGAGGGAGATCCCCCAAAATTGGGCAGAGTCACCTTCCATCAGCTAAAAATTACTTCCCTCCCTGTTCCGCTGATGGATGCCTTCCTCGGTGGAGGGATGCTATTGGGATATCACCCCAAAAAATCAAAGTATACAGCAGCAAAACAGAAATAATCCAATATATGGGGAAATGGAGGAAAAGCATCAGTAATCAATTAAAGTAGGGAAGTAACCCATATAGCAGCATCAAGAAGGAATCAAGCAAAAAAGTCAACTGATCCTTAACACCTTCTTACCACCAGGTTTTTATTTGACATCTAAGGACACTGGGTTATAGAGTTGGCCCCAGCACTCAGAAGGCCCTGCTTCTACCAGACACCTGCTAAATTACAGTTGGTGGAGGCAGCACCTGGAGCAGGACCTCAGATGATGAACTTGACATGACAGGTCATAATCCTATAACACACTATATACATTTTCAGCATTCAATCCACCACCTCCCATTATGGGCACAATCTAACTATCTAAAATTATTTATAGGCTGCCTTTAAGGCTGGAACCATCTCAGTGCAATGCCAGCAGCATGTGACTAAGCAGGGCAGCATCTACTCTACTTCTCATCGGAATATCCTATCATATGATCAGACATTTTCCAAGCATAAGGGGGGGGGGGGGATTAAAGGCAGTAGCTGTTGAAAAGCTTGGGATTTCATAAAAGGTGTTGTTACAAACAGCCAATCAAATGTTTATATGAAATTAACACCATAGTCATGATATTACACTGAAAACTTATGTCACTACAGATACCCACATTATGATCATTGTCTCATCATTGCCATCCTTTGTGAATTAAGAAAGTTCCAACAATTTCTTTATTCTCAGTGATACCATGACAATGCTCTTTCAAACAGAAAACCAGATCTAAATCCTTGAAGGAAATATGGCTATTCAGAAGGCTATTCATAATTCATTCAAATATAGCTTTCTTTCAAAAAGAAAGTGTCAAATTAAACACTAGTCCATGATCACACACTGTCAAAACTCATCAAGAATTCCTAAGGAATGGGGAAATGCTAGAATGTTCTAGTAATAACCTGTTGCTTTCAACAGATCCCATTTCAATTGCATTCTGAAAGCCCTGCTATCAGACTAAGGTCCATTTATGTGAATGGGACGGGACGCATACCATACAGAATGTTGAACAATGGCCATATTAGTTTGCCACTGTGACAGGGGGGGGGGGCGGCGAAGGCACATCAAAACCTCAATTTCCTCCATATTGAATAACATAACCTTCTCCACTATTTCCTCCTAGTGTGCCCACCTCATTTCTTCCTCCTTATGCTTTCCCCCACTGAGGATCAGGTCTGTTTGTCTATCTGTCCTTCCTTCCTTCCCATCTCTCCCATCTCTGCCCCAGGTGACAGCCACACATTTTCTATGTATTTTCATTGCCAATGTCATCTTGTTCCAAAGGCTTGGCTTAGGTGCATTGTGAAACCGTAACTCTACGATCAGCTCTAAACAATATACCATCCACATTAAACCTCGCCAAACAACCATATATTACGATAACATGCTCCCTACTTCCTTGTCTTCCAATGCTTGTTCAATCCTAGTCACTAAAACCACTTGTCACATTAGATAGTCGCAAGTGTGTGTTTTTTAGTACACATGCACACCCAAAGGAGACGCAGCCAGTCCCCTCTGCTCCTTATGAACAAATGCTCTCATAAAATGTGTATTTGGCACGGAGACTAGTTAAATTTCTTGTATACGCATGCAAAATGTTGTGACTGTACACCTTAAAATGATATGTGAGGTGGGCCTAAAAGCAGCCTAAAAAGGAAAAATGTACAGTTTTTAAAGTCCTGCCAAGGTCCCAGGCTCTGTCTGGGATAGGGGGATGATTTAGTCCTATTAATACAATTGTTCCCAAATGTCCTCAACCTGATCATAGAGCCATGTCAGCCACCTGGTATTCTGGATTGCTGGACGCAATGAAATGGTTGGGTCAACAATGAGAGCACAAGTGATGGAAGCCTCATGACAACCATGACCGAACACAGCTGTGAGGAGGTACATTTGGTTTCCTCCTTGTTTGCTTTTGTGGGCTTTAAAGACCTTTTTTTTTAATTTCAGTTTGTGTTTTACTGAAATGATGAGTTGTACTTTGAAACTATCATTTCTCTCTCTTTTAAATTGTAATATGGTGTGTGTGGGGGGGTGCTGTTCTGATTGGAAAAAGTTTTATGCTGCTGTTGCAAGTTAAATGTTTTTTTTAGATATTGCCTCGAAATGTGCTTATGATCGTAAAACTGTAAACCACCTTGAGAAGATGTTTGTTTTGAAACCTGGAATATATACATCCCTAAATAAATAAATGAAATAAAAGTTCAGGCTTTGGCAAATCCCCACCTAGAACGTTTAGCCAATGGTAATGCTCCATTACCATGTCCTCACCTTCTGAATTTGCTGCACACGTGGCACAGACAAGAGAATATTCTGATCCAATATTGCAGTCCTGATGAAATAGAGGAAAGAAGATGATCTCTTGTGCTGGCACATATATTGCCAAGCAGGGTCACTGACACAAGGAAAACCATGAAGACAAATGTTATTCTACTCATATTCCCTCTTCACACTTCAGTCGAAAAGTTGTTGCATTATTTCCCCAACCCGTTCCCCATTCTCATTCGAAGCACACACACACACACACACGAAATGACACTGCTTCATTTTTTTAATGGTATGGTAGCTGTTCTCAAATATATGTATATCTTTATATAATCGTAGTGTGAGCAGTGCACATCATAGCATTCTTGTTAACAATGTCTCGATTCAATATATAATTTCAGATATTCAGAAAGTATAAATAGTCTTGGTTTTCTTTACAACGAAAATATTATTCTTGTCCTTGTCATAGAATTTGAGATCATTTGAAGCTGAATACTGAATCAGACCTGTTGTCTGATCTGACCCAGTAGTGTCAACACTGGGTGGGTTCGCACATCACTTTAAACCCACAGAGGTGCTAGAACCTCTGGGTTTACAGTTCCCTGGGGCCCAGCTGCACCAGCGCACAGTGGGGATTCGGAGGCTCCAGGCGTGTTCGCACTACACGGGATCCGCGGGGAAGCAGAAGTCCCCCGCAGTTCCCGTGTCGTGTGAACGCTGACCGGGGGTGCCCCCGTGGGACGCATGCAAAGTGACCATGGGCGGTAGAGGGGTAAGCCCCTACCACGTGTGGCCACCCTGCCGTGCAAACAGTGGGCGGCCATCCCACGGGGGCCGCACAGAGGCGGTAGCCCAGAGCGGCCGGAGCTGCCACCGCTCCAGCCTGTAGGGGCAAATGGCCCCTCTGGGCATCCCAGGCCCCCGCCCCCTAGCGAAGGGAGGCCCACACTGCGGTGCAGGGACTGCCAGCTCCACCAGGCGTGTGTGGGGGGGGTGCTGTTCCACCCATGCGTGTGGGGCGCAGGTCATCTGCGGTGCCCCACCGGACCCCGCAGATCGCCCCATGGTCCCTCCCCCGCCTGCATCCTGGGTCGTGCGAACCGGCCCTCCATCTCTCCCCTCATCCTCCCTCAGTCCTCCCATCCAGTATCCTGGGGGCAGCGTGTGGGAGGACTGAGCGGAGTGAGAGGGGATGACAGCTGGCAAAAAGTGCCCAGGTGGCACTTTCACTAGATGTCATTTGCCCTTCCTCGGCAGGGCTGCTACTCATCAGAGTTGCGGCCCCGCCAAGCAAGGGCAGCAAACCTGATAGTGCAGCATTTCCTTTTGAGGAAACACAGCACCATGGGACTCATCCCTGGGCCTTTCTCGGGGCAGCCACCCAAGAAAGGTCCCTCCCCATCCTGCCTCACCACCCACTGTGCCACCCCCCTGTGCCTGGGCACCCCCCCTTCACTTACCTTCTTCTCTGGTGGCTCGGCAGTGGTAGCTTGGTGGCAGCAGCTTGGCAGCACTGGTGGTGCGGCGGCGGCTCTGCTGTGCTCAGCGGCAGCTGCCGTCACCACACTCCCATCCCTCGCCCAGCCCCCAACAGGGCTGGGCAAGGAAGAGGTGTGCGGCGGCGGCAGCAGGCTCTTCCAGGTGGCTCCCTTACCAAGCAGGAGCAGGCCGCCAGGCAGACCCCTGCCTTGGCTCCCTGCTACCACTGAGTGTGAGCTAGGAATAGCAGGGAGTGAAGGCACTTAGCCCGATTGGCCGCACACATGCAGCCAATTGGCCTATGTGCCACCACCTCCGATGCCGCTAAGATCAGCAACGTGGGGGTGGGGGTGGCGCTTAGGCTGACTGGCAAATCACACTGCTGATTGGGCTAAGCACCTTCACCCCCTGCTATCACCAGCTCACACTGAGTGGTAGCAGGGGACCAAGGCAGGGGCCTGCCAAGAAGCCTGTTCCCGCTTGGAGAAGCCGCCGGAGAAGAAGGTTAATGAAGTGGGTGGCCAGGTGAGGGGGGCGGTGAGGTGGGGGAGCGGCAAGGTGAGGCTAAGGCGGGGGTACGATCCAGCTGGCCAGGCCATGAGAGGACTGGCCAGCTGGATCCCACCACCACCGCTGCTGTCTTTTCTGCTGAAAGGACAGCAGCAGCAGCAGTGCTTTCCAGACAGCCAGGTCCAACAAGAAAGGACAGCAGCTGCAGCGGCACGATCCAGGGGGGATCCAGGCACCCCAGCCTCACTTACTCTCAAGAGAAAGCAAGTCTGGGGCATCTGGATCCCCTGCGCCACAGCCAATGCTGGGAGAGCGGGATTGCTCACAAGCAATCCCACTCTCCCAACATCAGCTGTGGTGCAGTGGGAAGCCGATGACAGCCGTGCTAAGTGCTGCTTGGGCAGTTGGCCGGCTGTCATCAGCCAGAGCCCCTTGCCCAGAGCGGCAGCCAATGTTTGCCTCTCTGGGCAGAGGGCTCTATGCTCCTTTTGGCTTGCGATAGGGTAAGTATGTCATCCGGGTTCAGACGACATGCTAAACCTCAGTAGGTTTAACAATCCCTACCGCAAACCATGGTTTAGTAGGGTAGTTAAGGAGACTCTCCTTAACCACCTTAACTAAACCTTCCTGGGTTCGCACGACACTTTACACCTCAGTAGGTTTAATCGCAAGGTAAACCTACTGAGGTTTACCGTGTTGTGAGAACCCAGTCACTGTGTAGCAGCCAGGCAGAAGTTGTCATGCTGACCCAGATCCCAAACTGCAGCCAGGAGACAGGCACAGAAGGGCAGGAACCAACCAGGTTGGATGAGCCAGCACCAGAAATGGAGGCAGGGGACTTAGACCCCAATAGCAAGCCTGAACCTGACAGCCAGGTGCCCTTAGAACTCAAGACCACTGAACCAGGACCTGAGAAGCAGCACCCACTGAGTAGCCAGCCTCTACAGAGGAACAAGGGCTTTTCCTCTGCAGGACCCTCCAGGGATGTCATGCTGTCCAGTTCCTGCTCACCCATGCACCAGGTGAGAACAGATGGAGAGGGGATGTTCCGCTTCAGGCCTGAGAGCTTTCCCTCTAAAGCTCTCCATTCCTCAGCCAGGGAAAGCAGAGAATGGTAGAGTTGTCAGGGTTAGGAGGTATAAGGACTCAGTTGGAGCTAAGGACCTGCAGCATCATATGAGGGTGACAAGGAGCCTGTTTTGAATCAGGACCCCAGCATTACATTTCTATACCACCCATTAGCCAAAGCTCTCGTGATTCACAACACAAACTTAAAAACATAAAATTGAATAACATGGTAAAATATAATATTAAAAATGTAAAACAGAATAAAACCAAATTAAGAACCAGCAACAATGCAAATATCTAAATACAGGCCTGTGGATCATGCTGGCTCAGCTTGTCTGAGTGTGGAAAGCTAAGCAGGGTCAGGCCTGGTTATTACTTGGATGGGAGACCACTCCTCTAGTTTCCTGCATTGAGCAGGGGGTTGGACTCGATGGCCTTGTAGGCCCCTTCCAACTCAATGATCCTATGATCCTAAAAATGCACTAATGCAATAAGTGACAGGGGTAGAAGAGTTCCTGTTGGTGCCAGCAGGTGGTTTGGGAGCACTAATTGCAGTGTGAGGGGGGGGAATTGTCAGGATCATGATGTGGAAGGGATCTCCCCTCCCCACATGCTGCTGTCCCAGTTCAAAATACACACACATATACAGTGTGCTTATTATTACATTCCTTTAAAACCCTCTCACATCATGCTGCAAACAACCTATTTAGCATCATGCATAAAGACTAGAGGCCCTAAGAGTAAGACTCCGTTGGAATAAGCCATCAGTCCAGTGACCTGTCCAGGGTGCTGAAAACTCTATGCCCTTGCTAGTGGACTATATCCTGGACTGTCATCATCATCATCATCAGGCGATCACTCCAGGATAAAAATTTACAAAAAGGAGATTTTAAAAGGAGGAAATTCTAAAGAAAATTGTGTAGACTCTAGCGATGGGTCCGTAAGTGACTGTGGAGGCCAATTCTAGATCCACACAGCTTCCCACAGTGAGGACACAGGTTACCAGATGGAAGATGGTCCTGTAAAGGATTCATTTGACGTGCTTTTCACTTAGCACGTTTCTCCCTTTCACCTTGCACTCGGGCTTCTTCAAAGTCCATAGAACCTTTGTGAAAGGCCAACCTCCAGTTAGATCATTCATGGGCCAGAGCTTCCCAGTTTTCGATGTTTATATTGCTTTTTTTTTTTTAGATTAGCCTTATGAACATCTTTAAACCTCTTATATTGACCACCGATATTCCGCTTTCCATCCTTGAGTTGGGAATAAACAAAGAACGATCCAAAACATAAAGTCCTCAACGGCAGAACAGGCGGAAGATAATTTAAATGTAAATTACAACGGCTGTGAAGGCGGATGAAGGCTGCAGCAGAGAATGGTTTTCCAATCGTCATGATAACCGTGCCATTGAATCATTGCCTGGGCTGTACCTTTCTCGGTATTCATGCGATCTGGATCATAGATTTGACTCTGCCTGCCCTGCAGATTCCTGCTCAACTCATCTGCATAAGTATGCTGACTGTAGCACCTGCCTCCTATACATTCTACTTCCTCAGAACATGATAGAAGCCTTTCCCCAGCTCAGCTACCAGAGTTCCTTTAACTGAGATACAAGGGAGTGAGCTTGTAACCTTATGCATGGGCTTTACCACTCAGCTATGTTTCCTTCCTCAAAAGACAACTCCAAATGAATTTGCACCTGTGAGCAGAGCACTTTTGTTGTTGTTTCATATATTATAGAGTTGGAAGAAGCCTACAAGGCTATCGAGTCCAACCCCCTGCTCAATGCAGGAAACTGGAGGAGGGGTCTCCCATCCAAGTAATAACCAGGCCTGACCTTGCTTAGCTTTCCACACTCAGACAAGCTGAGCCAGCGTGAGCCACAGGCCTGTTGTTGTTGTTGTTGTTGTTGTTGTTGTTGTTGTTGTTGTTGCAAGGCCATACCCTTCCTCCGCTTTCTGTCATTTATGGGGAAACCCTACACAACAGGCTTTCCTGGGAATCAGAATGAATTTCTTTTCTAGATGCTAATAGACAATGGTTTACATCAAGACAGAAGGTTTTCTCAGAGAGTAACACTGTCTCGAAAATATGACTAGGGGCTGCCCAATATTTCCTAAAACAGTCAATACCAACATAGGACTGTCTCTAACCTCTTGTAACTTAACCCTGCACCATGAACATGTGGAGAGGGGAGTAGCATTGCACTCAAAGACCCTGCTCCCAACCTCCACATATTCAGCAGCTCTGTATTCAAAGAATTGGTGTGCATACATTCTTGGTTAGCTCCAACATCGACATTCTCCAACAGAAGGATACCTCTTGCAGAACTGGACTGCTGTATCCTCTCCTCACCCCTGCAGTCTCCCCACACACCCTCCAAATCACCTCTGGAGGGCCCCCCCAACCTTTCAAAGCAGATATTGAAGGTGCACAGGGGGGTGCAGGCGGAATGAGAGGATCATAGGATCATAGAGGTTGAAGCCCTGTTCCACAAGTGGTATTATTTCACTGGTGGAACAAATATGCTGAATCCAGGCCATTGTATGTGCATATGCCTTTACACCGAAACTGAGACCTTTTGAAAAGCAGGGCCCCCTCAGGCATGCAAAAGGAGTCTTTGTACACAGAAAGACTTTGTGCAGAGTCAATGAGTGTGTTGATGGGGGCAGCAGGCACAAGTCCAGTGTCCTCCTACATTTCTTTATACACAGTTCCAGATCATATGAAAATGGCTTCAGATTTAACTATCTACATTTCCTGAAGTCTGTTGAGATTGCCAGTTGAGTTTATGCTGACGCTGGTTTTAGTCTGCTTGACTGAGTTTTATTGTGAGAGGTTTACTTTGATTGCTTAATTGCTGGGGAAAGTGGCTACTTTTTAAAAAAGGAAAGTAAATACAAAAATAAATGGCCATGATGTCCTATAGATGAAAACATGTGTCTTTATCAGTGTATTGGAGTAATCTGAAATTTCTGGTTCTTCTTGACTGTCTTATATACATGCATGGATAACAGGTCTTTAATGAAATAATCCCAGTAGTACCAGTAAGCATATCTGTAAAAAGATAGTGATGCTGTAAAGCCTCACAGTGGTATCCTATATACTAGAAATATTGACTTGTATCCCACACAAATAGTTTATAAGTCTTTGCTTAATCGCTCAGACTACGGGATATACATTTTTAATTTTTAACTTCCACACTCTACTTTAGCATATAAACAGGGGGAAAGAATGATGTAGGAACCATTAGTCAAATATCTACCCTTTCTGTTTAAAAAATACAGTTTCCATCTTTTTTCAGGGCATGCAGCACTCAATTATTCATATTATTGCTACTAACTGAATACTAGCTTGATCCTTGCCCATCCTGGCTCATCATGAGCTGCAGGGAGAGACTGGGTGAGAGGATCAAGGCGGTGGTGAATGCCTCCCTCAAGGAGGGAGTGATGCCATCAGCCTTCAAGGAGGCAGTAATAGGTCCACTTCTAAAGAAGCCCTCCTTGGATCCCCAAGATCTAAACAACTTTTGCCCAGTCTCCAATTTGCCATTTCTGGGCAAGGTGATCGAGCGGGTGGTGGGGGTTCAGTTGAAGGCACACTTGGATGAAGCCGATTATTTAGATCCATGCCAGCCAGTCGGGCTTCAGGCCTGGACATGGGACAGAAACGGCCTTGGTCGCCTTGGTGGATGATATGAGGAGGGCTTTGGACAGGGGCGAATGCTCTTTTCTAGTCCTCCTCGATCTCTCAGCGACTTTTGATACCGTTGGCCACGGTATCCTCCTGGACCACCTGGAGGGGTTGGGCATGGGAGGCACTGTATTGCAGTGGTTCCGGTCCTTCCTCTCTGGAGGGTAGTTCTTGGGGAGGAGGCTTCGGACCCTCGGCCGCTCACTTGTGGGGTGCCGCAGGGTTCCATCCTCTCCCCGATGTTAACATCTACCTAAAGCCACTGGGAGCTATCATCAGGAGGTTTGGGATGCGGTGTCATCAGTATGCGGATGACACGCAGCTCTACCTCTCCTTCAAGTCCTCACTGAGGTTGGCCGTTGAGACCCTGTCCAAGTGCCTGGAGGCAGTGGGTGGCTGGATGGGAAGGAACATGCTGAGACTGAACCCCAACAAGACCAAGGTACTTCTGGTGGGAGACAAGGGAAGGTTAGGGGATGTTGACCTGGTGCTGAATGGGGTACATCTACCCCTGAAGGATCAGGTCCATAGCTTGGGAGTCATTCTAGACTCCCAGCTGTCCATGGAGGCTCAGGTGTCAGCTGTAAGCCGGGCAGCGCTGTATCAACTCCATCTGATACAGCAGCTGCGCCCCTACCTTCCTAATCATCTGCTCCCATCAGTGGTTCATGCCTTGGTCTCCTCTCACCTAGACTACTGTAATGCGCTCTACGTGGGGTTACCCTGGAAGACGGTCCGGAAGCTACAGCTGGTACAGAATGCGGTGGCTCGCCTGGTTAAAGGCAGCCGCCGGCGGGATCACATCACTTCAGTGCTCAAGGAGCTGCACTGGTTACCACTTGCTTGCCGAGCCAAATTCAAGGTGTTGGTTTTGATCTTTAAAACCCTATACAGCTCCGGTCCAGCTTATCTCAAGGAGCGTCTCCAGGAACACCAAGTAGGCCACTCAACAAGATCTGCCACAGACGGCCTTCTCCTTGTCCCTTCAGCCAGAGCAGCTAGACTGGTGGGGACTAGGAAGAGGGCCTTTCCTGTGGCGGCCCCCATACTGTGGAACTCTCTCCCTAGTGACCTCCGCCATGCCCCCTCTCTGCTGAGCTTCCGCCGCTCACTTAAAACATGGCTGTTCAGGCGGGAATATGGGTGGGCTAAGATTTTAAAATTTTATACTGTTTTAAATGTATTTTATGCTGTATTGTATTATGTTGTACATCGCACAGAGTGGCCGGTTTGCCGGCCAGATGGGTGATCCATAAATGCGACAAATAAATAAATAAAATAATAAATAAATAAATACCATTGCTAATACAATGTAAACCCTATGCCTAGGCCATTTTTTCTGCAATGCATTGTTCTTTACTGGAGAAAAATGTTGTTTAAAAGCATTGTTTTGGCACAGGATTTACCTTTACCTTAACCTACTCAAATTATGTAAACTCTGCTCTGCATAATTTTCTGAATGTTCTGCATCCAGTTCCATCCAACTGTTGCAGCCAACTGATCATTTCAGCTAGTTCTCCTTTAGGCATGAATGACATTCCTAACAACAAGTGTATTGTTGTTACTAATCTATTTACATCATCCTTTCACGTAGCACTGTTCTGTGTCTGAAACAATGTCATAACACATGTATAGACTAATCATTATATTATTGCTTGTGTACTAGTTAACAGTGACATTATTAAGTGCTCATTCACAGCTTAAGCATTATTTAATATTGAATCAAATGCTACTTCTGAAGGGCTAGAGAAGATCTGCATCTCATTGTTACACTAAAAGAGATATTGCATCATCCAAGCAGTCTGATTTTACTGACTGAAAATCAGCACAGCAGCCAACTTCTATAATATACAGTATGTTTCCACTAGCAAACGCATATTGGTTTGCTATATCAAAAAAAAAAAAAAAAAAAAGCAGAAAGATATTAAATTAGCATGGAAACTGGGTTACCTTAAAATAACAACTCTCTCTTCTTGTGGTATTTCATGCCCCCGGATAAGCTAGAAGCATTTTGCCTGGGCAACATTACAGTGTACATTCTATTGCTGTCTATTCTGTACGAGTTCGTTGGTTTCAAAGTGAGTTCAGAGTGAAGGGCTGTCAACTTGCATGCAATAAATTCAATATAAAAGACAACAGTCATCTTGTTGAGCTCACAGTCAACTTGAGTGAAATCTGCCAGAATCAGAGCAGAGATGTTGAGATAGTAAGTCAACAACTCTCATAATAAAAAGGGTTTTGAAAATGGTTGCCTTTCACTATGACAAATAACAGGTCAATGTGGCAAAAAAAGAAAAGAAAAGTGAATCCCAGCATCTCAAAAATCAGATTTGCTATTTTTGAATTGGCCCAGACAATAGACCTTTCTGGCAATCTGGTTGTATTCAGATCATAACCAACATTCGCTGATGAGTCAACCTTCAGCTGCCTATAAGCATGCCAAGTTAAAAGTTTCTCAGGATTTCCAGAACAATAACATAAGAAGAGCCGTGATAGATCAGACTAAAGGCCTATCTACTCTAGCATTTTGGTCCTACAGTGGCCAACTAGATGCCTACAGGAAGTCAACAAGGAGATGATGTCTCCCATCCACCCACTGAAAGAAACAAGACAAAATATTCTGGGCTAAAGAGTCACAACTTTAAGAATTTGCAATGAGAAAACATTAGGGCCAAGTGTGGGCACCAGTTCCCTTTGTAAGGCTGCTGGGTGAAGATCATCAGCACCCTATAGAGCAATTCCAACATGGTTCTATGCAGCATGTCTGAAGTCAATAGACCTGTGCCTTTCATTGCCTGCACACCATGAAGGCAGGCAAAGGGTCCCTGACTGCTGCATCTCATCCCCATTGGTTCACTGGGGCAACGCTTCCATGGGCCAAGGCTGGCCTCCACCCACAGCTCCTTGAGTTGACTGGCAATGAGGTATAGGCTGGTTCAGTCATTCCTCCTCTTCTATTGCCTCAGGGTGCTCACCTGAGTAAACTAACTCAGCTGCTTGGGTCCCTGCACTCCCTGCCAATTTGTGACCAAGGGAAAACCCAACTAGCCAGATCAATCTAAGCCCCCAAATGTCAGTAAGGAATAGGCAAAAAAGGCACTTTGCATGCCAAATCTGAGATGTCCCCAAAATTCCTGCTCAGCCCCCTGAAGGACAACTGGCTAACGCCTTACTGTGGCACTGGGAGGGCATGAAGGGTGCTGCACTGCATGAGAAAGAGGGCCAGGAACAGGGCATGGCCACCTTAAAAAGCCAGTCAGCCACCCACTGGATTGGCCCTATACCACCGCATGGGCACAACCAACAAGCCTGCCCATCTCATCGTCCCCCAAAAAGGGAATGGGGGAGAGGCAAACTCACCTTGGCTTTACTGTCAAGGAGCACTAATGCAATAGCACCTTTCTGCTCATGTTCACTAGCAACTGGTATTCAGAGGCATACTGCCTTTGACACTGGAGGTAGCCCCATTTAAAATGTTCCAAGTTGGTGGTCATTCCATAGTTTAACCACGCACCTTATGAACAAAAACTTCCTTTTGCCTATCCTGAATCTCCCACCACCCAGCTTCATGGGATGACCTCGAGTTCCAGTATTATGAGAGAGGAAGGGAAATGTCTCCACCCCATGCATAATTTTATACACCTCAATCATGTCACCCCTTACTTTCCTTTATCCCAAGTATAAAAGCCCCAAAACATTATAACCTTTCCTCCTAGGGAGTTGCTGCAACCCCTTGATCATTTTAGCTGCCCTTTTCTGCACCTTTACTATCTCTATAATATCATTTTTGAGACATGGTGACCAGAAACCATACACAGCATTCCACTTGTGGTTGTATAAAGGCATTATGTATCAATTTGTATAAAGGCATTATGATAATGGCAGTTTTATTTTTTATTTCTTTCCTAATGATCCCCAACATAGAATTTGCCTTTTTTTCCCCACAGCAGCAATACATTGGCTTCACATTTTCATTAAGCTATCCACTAAAACTCCAAGATCAATCACCACTAGCTCAAACTCCATCAGGATATGTATATGTGAAATTAGAATGTTTTGCCCCAGTTACTTTATACTTGCTTACATTAAACCACATTTGCCTTTTTAATGGCCATTTCCCCAGTTTGAGATCCTTTTGAAGCTCCCTGCTGTACTTTTTGGTCTGCTTTAACCACCCTAAATAGTTTGGTGTCATCAGCAAACTTGGCCACCTCAACCTCACCACTAACTCCAGGTCATTTATGAACAAGTTTAAAAGCACCAATCCTAATAAAGATCTTTCAGGGGGGCCACTGTTGGCATCCCTCCATTGTGAGAACTGTCCATTTATTCCTACTCTCAGCTTTCTGTTCTTTAACCTGTTACCGATCCATAAGAGGACCTCTCCTCTCATGACTTACTAAGTTTGCTCAGGAGTCTTTGGTGAGAGGCTTTGTCAAAAACCTTTTGAAAGTCCAAGTAATTTCTCCCAAATAACCCCTATCCACATGCTTGTTGTCACTCACAAGGAGCTCTAAAAGGTTAATGAGACAGGACTTACCTTTGCAAAGGCCATGTTGATTCTTCTTCAGCAAGACGGCCTTCTATATGCTATATAATTTTATCTTTAATAACACTTTCCACTAACTTATCTCTCTCTCTCAGAATTTTATTGTTTATAGCCAATGGCCATCACAATACATATATACATGAGGTGTAAAATAAAATAAAAACAGGAAGAACATTTAATAATAATGAAACAAAATGCTATAAAATAATCAAGGTTTAGAAACATTCTTTCTGTATCATCATCATCATCAGGCGATCACTCATGACCGAGTAAGATTGTCTTCCAGGATAAAAGGAGGAAATTCTAAAGAAGTAAGTGACTGTGGAGGCCAATTCTAGATCCACACAGCTTCCCACAGTGAGGACACAGGTTACCAGATGGAAGATGGTCCTGTAAAGGATTCATTTGGTGTGCTTTTCGCTTAGCACGTTTCTCCCTTTCACCTTGCACTCGGGCTTATTCAAAGTCCATAGAACCTTTGTGAAAGGCCAACCTCCAGTTAGATCGTTCATGGGCCAGAGCTTCCCAGTTTTCGATGTTTATATTGCATTTTTTTTAGATTAGTCTTAAGAACATCTTGAAACCTCTTATACTGACCACCGATATTCCACTTTCCATCCTTGAGTTGGGAATAAAGTAACTGCTTTGGGAGTTGGCAGTCAGACATTCGAACAACATTGACCGGTCCATTGAAGTTGGCGTTGAAGGATCATTTTTTCAACACTAGTAGTCTTTGCTTCTTCCAGTACACCGACATTTGTTCACCTATCTTCCCAAGTAATTCGCAGGATTTTCCGGAGGCAGCGTTGATGAAATCTTTCAAGGAGGTGGAAGTGACGTTTCCATGTTTCGCAGGCATACAATAAAGTTGGTAATACAATGGCTTCATAAACCAGTGTTTTGGTCTTCTTACAAATATCCCGATCCTCGAACACTCTATGTTTCATTCGAGAAAACGCGGCACTTGCGGAGCTCAAATGATGCTGGATTTCACTGTCGATGTTAGCTGTAACAGAAAGATAGCTGCCAAGATAGAGAAAATGATCTCTTTCTGTATGCCCCCCTTATGGTTTGGCAGTAGTTTGGTTTATAAAGGCTGCCCCTATTTTCCTTGCAGCTAACGCAAACAGAGCTATCTTGTAGCTAATAAATTTGTCCACATCAGCCAACAACCATCTAATTTTAAAATTGTCTGATTGACCTTCTAACACTAACTTATCACAATACACACTAAGCTAATTGGCCTGTGATTTCCTGGACCCTCCCTCCAATCCCTTCTTAAAAATTGAGTTTGTGCTGGCCATTTTCTAGCTCTTTGGTACAGAGGCTGATCTTGGGGACATGTTATATATTTTTGTTAGAAAATCAGCAGTTTCACATTTGAATTTCACATTTGAGACCTAGTGATTTGTTTGTTTTCAATTTGTCAATAAGGTCTAGAACTTCATCTCTTGCCACCACTACTTGCTTCAGTTCTTCAAACTCCCTTTCTCAAAGTATCAGTTCAGGCGTGGGTATCTGCCATATATCTTCTGCAGTGAAGACAGATATGAAGAATTCATTCAGCTTCTCTGCAATTTCCTGATCCTCTTCTAGTACTCCTTTAACTCCCTTGTCATCCAACATTCCAACTGCCTCTCTAGTTGGTTTCCTGATTCTGGTGTATTCAAATAATTGTTTGTTAGTCTTCACATTATTAGCAATATACTCCTCAAAATCTGTTTTTGAATCCCTTGTTTCCTGTTTACATTTCTTTTCTACAAGTTTGTGTTCCTTCTTTTCTCCAACAGCTTCTTTGACACTGCTAGTTAGCCATGTTTGTGATGTCTTGGACTCGATGGTATCTTTCCTGACCTATGGCACTGGTGTACATTCTAGTTGAGCTTCAGTTATTGTGGTTTTGGGTAATCTCCAAGTGTTCTGGAGAGATTTAACTTTCTTGACTTTTCCTTTCAACTTTCTTTTTACCACTCCGCTCATTTTAGAGAATTTACCTCTTTGAAGTCAAATGTAACTATGTTGCACTTCCCTGGGAATTTTCCACTTACATATAAATTAAATTTGATAGGATTTTGGTCACTGGGTCCAGTAAGTTACTTTTAGGGCCTGGGATTATCACCCACAGTGATTCTGTGGACGGGCCTGACCCCTTTGAGGTTTCTAGTTTATTGATATTGTGACCTCTTTAATGTAAAACAGGGGCATGGGCATTACATGCACTCTCCACCCCACACCCATTGTAGCCCCTGCCACCGCCACCATTCTCCAGTGCCCCCAAACGTTTATTATTATTATTTATTTATTATTTAGTGCTCCATACCCACTACAAAAGCTAAATTTAGCCATTGTAGCAACTCTGTAGCACAATAATAATAATAATAATTATTATTATTATTATTATTATTTAAAAAAAAATATTTATTACCCGCCTCTCCATCTAGATAGAGGCGGGGAACAGCAGAAAATATAAAATACATAAACTAAACAACACAACACATACTATTAAAACATCTTAAAACATCTTTAAAACATCTTAAAACATCTTTAAAACATCTTAAAAACATCTTTAAAACATCCTAAAGGCATCCTAAAATTCCGCTGGATAGGCCTGCCGGAAGAGATCAGTCTTTATGGCTTTTTTAAATTCCAAAAGACTGGTAAGTTGATGAATCTCCTCCGGCAGGCCATTCTATAATCTGGGAGCAGCAGAAGAGAAGGTCCTCTGGGTAATACTTGTCAGCCTAGTTTTGGCAGACTGAAGTAGATTCTTCCCAGAGGACCTAAGTGTGCGGGGCGGATTGTACGGGAGAAGGCGATCCCGTAGGTAGCCTGGACCCAAACCATGTAGGGCTTTAAAGGTAATAACCAACACTTTATACTTCGCCCAGAATCTGATTGGCAGCCAGTGGAGTGCTTTTAAAACTGGTGTGATGTGGGCACCCCTAGGTGTACCAGTAACCAGTCTGGCTGCCATATTTTGCACTAGTTGAAGTTTCCAGACTAGGTATAAAGGTAGTCCTATGTACAGAAGTCGAGCCTCAAAGTTACCAGTGCGTGCACTACCGTCTTTAGGTCTTCCAACTCTAGTAAGGGGCGCAGCTGGCGTATCAGCCGAAGCTGATAATAGGCACTCCCAGCTGTCGCATCTATCTGGGATGTCATTTGGAGCGACAGATCCAGAAGCACCCCCAAGCTGCGAACACAGTCTTTCAGGGACAACCAACCAGGAAGGACAGGGATCGAGAGGGCAAGTAGTCCTCTTAACTCAACCAAGCAGCTTGTCCACGTCCTCGGTACTCACCAACTGAAACTGATCCAGTGTAATCCTACTTGCGGAGTTACTGGACATTCCATTGTCTGCTTCTGCTACAATGAGGGCGTCTACGTTGGCTCTTGTCCAAGAGATTTTATCTGTGAAATGATCGTTAAAGGCATCACAGCGAGCAACCATAGGCTCTAAAATCGGGTTCAGGGGGGAAGGTGTCTGTGTTAGACCCCCTCACCACCCTGAACAGTTCTGCTGGATGCGAATTCGCAGACGCAATGCGTGCAGAGAAGAAAACTTTCTTCGCTGCACGTATTGCCACCCCATAGGAGCGAAGATGCTCTCTATGACGTGTCTTATCGGATATGAGTCGAGTTTTCCGCCATCGGCGCTCCAGTCATCGTCCTTTCCGCTTCAGCTCCCTGAGATCTTCTGTATACCAGGGTGCCTGGTTAGAAGCGGGCCGGAGAGGACGTTTGGGGGCCATCATGTCGATAGCCCTAGTTAGATCTTGATTCCATCTGTCAACCAGGGCTTCAGCAGGTTCGTCAACGGTACCAGCCATAGACCCCTCTAAGGCTCTCTGGAATCCAAGAGGATCCATCAGCCTTCAAGGGCGGACCATCTTAATAAGTCCGCCACCCCTGCAGGGGTGGATAGTAGCTGCGATACTAACTCTAACCAGAAAATGATCTGTCCATGACAATGCAGAGGTATTGATCACCTCCGCCCACAGATCTCTCTGTTCGGAACTGAAAACAGCATCGAGGGTGTGACCTGTTAAATGGGTGGGTCCAGAGACCAATTGGGATAGGCCCATGTTTGTCATGGATGCCATGAACTCCCGAGCTGCACCTGACAAACTGGTCCCAAATGGGATGTTGAAGTCACCCAGGACCAAGAGCCTGGGCAAGTCCAACACCAGCTCCGAGACCAGTTCCATGAGTTCAGCCAGGGAGTCTGTTAGGCAGCAGGGTGGCCGGTACACCAACAGAATCCCTAGTCTATCCTTGGTCTTCAGACTCAGGTACACACACTCAATGTGATTCAATTCCCAAACAGGAAGTCTGGTCAGGTTGAGATTGTCTTTATAGATCACAGCTACTCCACCCGCCGCCCACTTTCCCTCACCTGCTCACTAACACAGTACCCAGCTGGGTCATCTCCCAGCCAGGTCTCTGTGAAGCATGCCAGGTCAGCCTCCTCATCCAGAAGGAGGTCATAGATTATATTTGTTTTGTTTTTAACTGACCTGGCATTGCATAGGAGCAAGGAGAGGTTCTGTGGGTGGCCTGGTTCGTTCTCCAAGTTCCCCAGGTTGACAGGGCGATCGGAAGGTAAGATGGGTATTATATATCTATCTCTCCTTCCCCTGTAACGGCATTTCGCCCCGCCATCACCATATCTCCCTCTGCCCCGCACAACACATATCGCTGCTCCCTTACACATTATGCCCTGCTGGCTGCAGGTTGCCTTAAAGTCTCTTAGAGGGCTGGGTGGAGGCGGCGTTCAGGCGGCTGCCCTCTCCCCCTCCTCCTCTCAGGTGTTACCTCCTCACGGCTGCTGCTCAGCTGGGCTCTGGCTGCCTTCAGGTCTCTGAGAGGGCTGGGTGGAGGCGGTGTTCAGGCGGCTGCCCTCTCTCCCTCCTCCTCTCAGGTGTTACCTCCGCATGGCTCTACGGAGCAGTTTGCCGCCGAATTTTTGCAGTAAACCAGTGATTTCAAACCTTTTTTTTCTTTTGGCGAGAGCTTCCCCATGTGCAATGCCCTAAGGAATGTGGCCTGCAGCAGGGTCAGACAGGTGAAAATGTCCCCCAGACCTCTGGAGGTTGCCCACCCCTGATGTACAGAATGACACACAGACACACACACACACACACACACACACACACACACACAGTGCGCCCTATAAAGTTTGCATCCAGATTCTAGTGAGCATCCTAAGTTGCTGCTATATAGTCATTAGGATAGTTAAGAAAGCATTTTAGAAGCTTACTGTAAGATAAGAAGAAAATGCAGAAAATGTCACTATTTAATAGACCTTAGGAAAAGTATTTCCAGATTTTGCAGGGAATCTTATAAATTCTCATTAATGAGTTTTAATAATCCATTCTACAATAGCATAAAACACAGTGTGCTACTGCTGCTGCTATTTAATTATTGATACGCTGTGGACTTCAGGCAAATAATAAGCAAGTTACTAAATCAATGATCTAAGAGCTGGCTGTGTGGATGTATTTCTTGGTACAAAACTCTGCAGGGAACACAAAATTCAGATCTACACATTATCAAGCTTTCACAGCAGTTATGAGGGCCATAGTAATGAGGCAAAGAATGAGCAGGATTTCAACTTGGAGACATGGGTCCAAAATCCAGTTCAAGCATAGAATCATTAGCTAATCTTGGACAAATCACAATCTAAACCTCCATTTCACATTAGTTAAAAAAATATAAGGGACCATCCACCTCAAGGTGAAGACGAGTAGCAAAGATGTGACAAACAAGAAACTGGTCATTGGTTAAAATGGGGTAATGTATGATGAGGAGAGAGGGTTTTGTTTTTGTTTTTTTAAAAACAACAGCTTTAGTATGACATATTTTATCTAATTCCAGACAGTAATGGCATTCCACAGAAAAGGGAAGATCACTGAGACAATTGTTCTAAGAAAATTCTAAAAATTAGAATGACTTGTCTACTTGTTAAAATAGAAACAACATATACACTAATTCTATAACATTTAATTGTAGATGGGGGTCTAAAGGCAAAAAATTCCATCTATTTTTACTACACCTTGCAGCCAAAATTGACTCTCAAAGTAGCTTACAACAAAATCAGTCACAAACATACAACATAAGATGTTAAAGCAGGGGTGGGAAACTTGTGGTGCTCCAGATGTTTTTTGGCCTACAACTCCCTTCACCCTTCACCATTGGCTATGCTGGCTTGGGTTGGTGGAAGTTGTAGGCCAAAACATTTGGAGGGTCTGTGTTAGGGTTGCCCACATCTATTTTAGAATAACATATAGGGGGATAGGAGAATCATGTAGCGGGGGGGGGGGAGGAAATGTTTGCAGCTCTTGGATCTTCTGTAATGGTACTGTGGGATTTAGGGACTGCATTTCTCAAAAGCACCTGCTCTGACCTATGTCTCAGGCATGGCAAAGAGAGTTGCCCTCCCTGAGAGAGATGGGGAGAGTAGCTGGGGGAAAGCAGAGAAAACAGAAAGACAGAGAATGAGATAAGCCTCTGGGAACAGGTCTGTAAGGGCTGGTGAAGCACCGTTGGGGGCTCCAAGAGCTGAAGCAGAAGATCTGTCTTAGCTGATTAGAAGCAGAGGTAGCTGTGGAATTGTGATTGTAGGGAAAGCTCTGGAAGAGAAGGGCTGAATATATTGCTGGACCTATTCAGGCCTACCATTGAACTGGCAACCACAGAAACCTCGTTAAATTAGTGCTGTGCTGAAAATTTCTTCCACATTTTGTTAACATTCTCATTCAAATTGATAGAAAAGAAATTGCTTTTTTTAAAAAAAAAATCAAAAGAGAAGGAACTTTGGGAGAAATTCTCATGGGTTGGGTTCGTGTTCTTGTGCTTACCTTACTTATGAGGTGGCTGAGGGGTGTGCATGAGTGTCCTGTCTCTCATTGTACAATCATCTAGCCTGTAGCCTCCTTGGCTTCTCACACTTTAATTAAAGCCCAGGGCTTTACATCATGAGGTAATTCCTCCCATAGGCCTTTTTTTAGATCAGGAAGTGCAGGCAGCCTGCAAGACTGCAAAGCAATGGAGAGATGGGTAATAAAACACACACACACACACACACACAGAGAGAGAGAGAGAGAGAGAGAGAGAGAGAGAGAGAGAGAGAGCGCACCCTCGGCCAGTTCACAGTTATTACATAAGCTCAAAAACAACGCCAAAAGAAATTCACAAGAAATGATACAACACCCAGAGAATAAGGCAAACAATGGAAGCCTCTTTCATGGGGGATGAAAACTTTCAGCAACCTGGAGAAAAAAATTGGCACAGCACTGGCTCCACCTCTTCCCTGGAGTTGGACACAACGCTGCGCTGCTGCCCCCTCACATCTGCTACAGGGTTTTCAGGGAAATAGCAGTATTCTTAGCATCTATATTAAAGACAGGATGTATCCACAATCACCCTTCAGAAATTTAACATTTGGAAGACCCTGGAGAAGGTGCTGAACCCTAAAGAATGACAACTAGATCTGAGCCAAACATTTCTTAGAAGAGAAAAAAGTTCTGAGATTTTTCTTTTTCTCCTAGAAATAAAAGGCCATTTTGCAGAATTTTCTCCAAATTTTCTTCACCATTTGGGGGGGGGGCACCTTTCTCTCTTCCCTACAATGGTCTGGAATGATGCTAGGTGTGGGGCATTGTGGAATGGGGAAAAGTATGCAGAATGGGGAAAAGGCTGCCATATGCAGTTGATGCAGCACAAAAGAAGAAAGAAACCTAGGAATAAAGACAGAAGCTGTGCTACAACTCCTGCCAATGGTAAGCCCTACTTGTGAAAAACTGTTGGAAAGTTTCTCCTCTCCCTGGGGAAATTGAGTGAAATTTTCTACCCAATTTCTCTTCCCAAAAATAGGGTGGAGAATTTTAAGATGCCATTTGTGTACAGCTCTAGGTTAAATGCTTGACTTGTTACATTTTGTATCCAGTTCTTATGTGCTTCAGGGCTGGGAAACCTGTAGCCCTCCAGATGTTGTTGGATTCAAGTTCCTATCAGCCTCTGCCAGCCTGGCCAATGGTGAAGGATGATAGGAACCTGTGACCCTCTAGGTGCTCAACATGATAGCTAGATAAGCTTCCTTCTTGATTAATCCACTGCCTGTTATTGTTAATGCTCAGAGGGAAGGGAGAATGCTTTTTCCAGCCTGAAGCCCTTCAATGGCCATGCTGGCTAAGGATGATGAGAGTTGTAGTCCAACACATCTGGAGGGCACCAAGTTGGGGAAGGATGCCTTAGAGTCCACCATCCTTATCCCCACCCCCAAAATGCAGCTTGTTGCTAACTGCTGAACTCTACAGCATTCTTGCCCAATGATAAACTGCTTCATGCCCTAAAAGAAACACACCAGGCACTGTGGATTATATTTTTGCATTTGGCATATGAAATAAGGGATACTCTATCACTGCATCATTTTAATAAAATATCTGGGTTTGGCATAAAGATAAAATCTCTTTCACAAAGCCACAGGGCAGTTCTGGTAGTACTTTTATTTTAGGTATATTCTTGAATTTCAAAGACGCACCTCTGTCAAGTGGGCCTTCAGCTGGAGGAACAATATCAGCAACTGCTCAGTTTGGTTTGAATATCAATCATTCACCACTGTCTCCAGACATTCACCACTTAGCAAGGAAATTATTAGAGGACTGGAGCAAAAGGCTGAGACCTGTGAACCATTCTGGAAAAGTACTTGCCAAAAACTGGCCTACCTATAAGGTAAATAAGCTTCAGCTTAAACTTTTGAATGTGGAAGTTAGTTTTCTTATTATGGTTTCACGCCCAGTCCTGTTATTGTTAAATAAATCACCATGCTCCTGTGTTGATTTTACTAAAATCCAGGTCTACTGAAAGCTCTAACAGAATTAAAAGTGCTTTCAGTTGGCTTAAATGTTGTTAACTCTGTATTACATTATACCCTAGTTTCTTCAGTGCAATCCTTGCTACATGATATTTCAAGAGAGGGGGGCTTGGAAATTAAATTTATGGTCACAGATAGCTGTATTTAGAAACTGCAAAATTGGAAATGGGACAGTGTTAAACTGAGTAACTGACTGTGACACACATGGCACTAGGGTTAACTAAACATCAGATTTTATATTTATCACTGCAGCACGTTAGAAATGAATGCTGAGTATATTGTATAGCATTTGCATTTTACAAAGTTTCTTTTTACAGTTGTGTTTTATTGTCGGGCAAGATGATACAATATCACCAGCCATTTTGTCTGGCCTGTAGGGAAAACACTGCTGTTAGGATGGCTGCTAAACAGGTTCCTAGGTTTAAAAGAGTCAACTAAAATGATGAAAGATATAATTTCAGGCAACCACATATCATGAATTTAATATCATGGTCAAAACTAAAATGAAGATTGCTATCATAACAGCCCAATCTTCAGCTAGTTGGGAAGTAAGAACTATTGCTACTACTGTCTCCATACACACTAGTTATTTTAAATACTAGGCGGTCCCCTTTTTTGTCGCAATTAAATTTACCCCTAAAGAACTAGACAAATCTACACAGAGTCTACTCATAGACTCCAGTGGGGATCATATTTATGACGCTATGCTAGAGATCAGAGACGCTACACCAGGGGTTCAGCAGAATTCCATTTTGGAGAAGCTTTTGGGGGGCACATTCCAGTGGTGGGTGGGGCCAAAAGTAAAAGGGGTGTGGCCAAAATACCAGCATATTTTAGCTTAAAGCTCTTATTGCCAGTAGCTAAGCCTTAGGAGAGGTATTTCAGTCTTTTAGAATGGGGAAACAACTGCATAAAAGCTGGGGAACCACCAAATGATCAGTGGTTGGGGGAAGGGAGGCCTTCTTAGGGCCAGATTTGGCCCCTAAGACTGAGATTCTGCTTTACACAGTCAGTGGGAATGGTGTATATTTTGTGGATTTTTTTGAATGTATTACTAAAGTCCAGAACTTCTGAGCCCATTGGAATTAAATCTTCCCATACTTGTACAGTAATGGTTATGTTCAAGGCTTCAGGATTTGTGTGCTGGGTGTGGGAAAAGACTCCAAAGTTAGTATTTGAATATTTCAGATCTGCAAATTGAATGAAATAACCAAATCAAACACAAAATACATTTGATTGTAAATTGATTCATTATTATTGTTGTTGTTGTTGTTGTTGTTATCGTTATCATTATCATCCACAGTACATTAAGAACATTCAGAAGTAATTTTTTGTTCAAACACACAAAGCCATTCTTAGCATCACTTGTGAAAGCACTTGTGAAAGTATTAAGGCATGTTCTTTCCCAACATGAAGGTTTTGCCCATAGCATAATGCACTGCCCTTTTCTAAACTTGAGCCAGACTGAGAAAAGCTGAGCCAGAATCTGACACAGTGATTAGGTGTGAGTGTGTAAAATTACTGCACTGTGACGTGAGTGTGACCATTATGCAGGCTTAATGCTGTCTTGGTATTTCACAAGTGAGCAATTACCCAGCCAGATCTTCTCTCCCTTTCTTTTCCCATTTTTCATGTGAACAGCAAAAACCATACAACTGGCCCTGCTTAAGAGTAGGAATCCCTTCTAGGAGATAATGAATGCTGACCTGATCTGTTTGTGGAGTGCCTTCCAGCAGTCACCATTAGCTTTCTTCATTCTGACCTCAAAAGCAGCAAGCACATCCCTCTGCATTCCATACCTTTTACTGAAAAATGTGTTTCCTATTCATAGCAGATTGAAGCTGGCAGAATGGAATAGGCAAGATGGTACAACCCAGGCTTTTGATACAGGCTAGACAAAATGTGCATCAGAAAGAATATTCTGCCCCAAAATTCGTTGCTGACAGAATCATATGAAAAGTAAGGAAAAGCAGTCCAGTGAGGAGGAAAAACTGCACAAAACAATTACACAGACAGCTTTAACCACCATGATGGAAAAACTCTGTGAAACGCTGTAGCTGCAAACTCTACTGGCTGCTTCCTGATAAAATATTGAGTTTGTTTACCCATTCCAGACCGTCTGCCACTGCTCCAGCACAGCATAGCTGATCTGTGTCGCATGCAAGAACAGGCCTGTGCTTACGCCCTATTCCCACAAAGGCAGCATCAAAGGCACCATTTTCAAAACCTACCTTTTTTAAAAAAAAATTGGTGGTTCCATTGATTTTGTGTCAGAGTTTTGTGGGGTTCCATTTTAATTGATAGTCTTGTAGTTCAGCCTTGGCTTAAATTGTTAATGCCTCAGTCATCTGCTTGCAACATTTCAATGTCTCTGAAATAATTGGCTTCAATATATAAGACCTGAATATCTTAATGAAGCATGTATATTCATGGCCTAAAAAATGAAAACAAAAACTAAGGTTGTGGCCTCTGGCTGCTAATAAATAAATAAATAAATAACGACGACACTTAGCATTAATATAGGAAGTATTCAAAACTGCTTCACATATATCTCAGTTATCCTTGTTGCAACTACCCTGTAAATACACATCTTTCATTCAGAGACACTACAAAGTTCAAAGAGGTTTTCCAACATGTAATGTAGGCACCCAGCTGAATATCTTGTGCATGGTCCCTTTAACAGAAACAGCTACAACCCAGGAGGTCAGGATGGTGTAAATGCAGGAACACAACTGGCCAGAATGGCCTCTTTATTTTAAAAAAACAAGCAAAAAACATGGCACAAACAATGGCATGTGTTAGAGACACTTGAGAACAATATTT
This sequence comes from Shinisaurus crocodilurus, assembly GCA_021292165.1. NCBI lineage: Eukaryota > Metazoa > Chordata > Lepidosauria > Squamata > Shinisauridae > Shinisaurus > Shinisaurus crocodilurus. The sequence continues at coordinate 92,072,955 of CM037878.1, read as the reverse complement.
TAGGACTGAACCTATATTATTAACCCCAAAATGCCCAAACCCATCCAGAACAGAACAGGTTGGGCCAGCCAGAATGCCAACTTCCAAGTGAGCCAAACCAACCAAATTCACCAGCCAAATATGGCTAAATGGGAGTGATGTAATAAGCTACAAAACTTCCACAGAAACCATATTCCAGGACCTGTTCTGGGTAATAGTCCAAATTCCAGAAAGCAGCCTGGAATGTAACTTTGAATGAATCAAAAAAAGCAATTTGCCAGTCATACATAACTGTTTGGGAGGCTTGGGCATTGCTAGGCACTTAAAATATTCAGGTCTCAGGCCCACATGACACAAATCTGCATAAAATCTGCATATGCTTATATATATATATATATATATATATATATATGCAAATTTAGAAATAATTGCTAAGATTTATTTAAATTTCATGGGAGGCAAAGCCAGCCAATTAATTTTTCATCCAAATAATCTCAAAATAAATTAGTATTCATTTTCACCCTGCCCTTGATCATCTCAAACCAATGGAAAAAGGTTTTTCTAACCTTGATTACCATACAGGGAAATATTTGGGGGGGGGGAGTGTTGCCACATGTGAGAAGGGGAAAGTTAACCCTTCCCTCCCCAGCTGCAATCCCCCTTGAAAATTGTCCCCTGCATTGCAATTAAACTGAGGGGGAAAACTTCCATTGGCGCCACCAATGGACACTCAGGGCTCTGTGGAATAGATCCAGGGCCCTGGGAAACAAATTCAGGGCTGCAGCCCCATGGGCGCAGGCCTAGAAACACCTCTGATGGGGGGGGGGGATGACAGAAGCCATGAAACTTCCACATAAACCATGTTTGGGTTACCTGTTCCAGGCAATAAATCGTATCCAGAGGAAATGGCCTGGAACACCAACTGTTGTGTGAGCCAAATCAACCAAATTCACCAGGCATACATGCAATCAGTTGCAAATCATCCACAGAAACCATGTTCTGGTATCTGCTCCGGGCAATAAACAGTATTCCAGGAAAACATCCCAGAGCACCAGTTTCCCAACTAGCCAAACCAAATTTACCCACAATCAAAAGCCACAAAACATCCCAGAAACCACATTCGGGTATCTGTTGCAGTCAATAAACCATATTCTGATGATGACGATGATGATGATGATGATAATAATAATTTTATTTCTATACTGCCTAATAGCCGAAGCTCTCTGGGCAGTTTACAATGGTTTACAAATGGTCTGGAACACCAATTTCCCACATGGTGAAACAAGCCAAATTTATACATTGGACTAGACTGAAAATTATCTGTGATTTTAAATAAAGTTGTCTGGGCAATTTAGGAGATCATAATGCCTGTTTCCTATGCATCCTTGTCATGAAAACTGACATGCTGTATTTAATCAAATGGGAATAAACAGCCTGAAATGTTTGGATTTAAAGCCTCCCAATTAAAGTTACCATCATCCCACATACATACACAGGGAAAGATTAGGGCTGCAGGTTGCAATTGTTTTCAGTGGTAAATTAGACAAATGTAATATTTTGTTTAATAATAGACAAATTAATTTGATGATGTCAAATGTTACTTAGTATGGCTAAGAGTTAAGGACATATTTTTTGTAAATGTTTAGAGTGTTTTGATTCTGTCATATTATTGTAATAGCCTTAAAAATGGCTTTTCATTCTAACCATGAGTGGTAGAGTGGTAGTGTTAAAGTAATACCAACTTTATTGTATGCCTGCGAATCATGGACTATCTATAAACGTCACTTCCACCTCCTTGAAAAATTTCTATCAACGTTGCCTCCGGAAAATCCTGCTAATTACTTGGGAAGATAGGCGAACAAATGTCAGTGTACTGGAAGAAGCAAAGACTACTAGCGTTGAAAAAATGATCCTTCAACGCCAACTTCAGTGGACCGCTCATGTTGTTCGAATGTCTGACTGCCGTCTCCCAAAGCAGTTACTTTATTCCCAACTCAAGGATGGAAAGCGGAATATCGGTGGTCAATATAAGAGGTTTAAAGATGTTCTTAAGGCTAATCTAAAAAAATGCAATATAAACATCGAAAACTGGGAAGCTCTGGCCCATGAACGATCTAACTGGAGGTGGGCCTTTCACAAAGGTTCTATGGACTTTGAAGAAGCCCGAGTGCAAGGTGAAAGGGAGAAACGTGCTAAGCGAAAAGCACGTCAAATGAATCCTTTACAGGACCATCTTCCATCTGGTAACCTGTGTCCTCACTGTGGGAAGCTGTGTGGATCTAGAATTGGCCTCCACAGTCACTTACAGACCCATCGCTAGAGTCTACACAATTTTTCTTTAGAATTTCCTCCTTTTAAAATTTCCTTTTTGTAAATTTTTATCCTGGAAGACAATCTTACTCCATCACGAGTGATCGCCTGATGATGATGATGATGATGATGATGATGATGATGATGATGATGGGTTATTGCTCACTCCCATCTAGTCATGTGTGACTGGTGAATTTGATTGGTTTGGCTCACTTCGAAATTGGTATTCTGGGACATTTTCCAGAACATGAAATGGGTGCTGGAATGTGGTTTCTTCTGGGGAAGTTTTGTGGATAATTGCATCCTTCCCATACAGTTAAATGTGTCTAGTGAATTTGGTTTGGCTCACTAGGACGTTGGTGTTCCAGGCCATTCTATTCTGATCTGGATGGGTTCTTTGCATTATGGGGTTGATAATATAATATCGCAAGACTTTCAGTCCTAAAATGTTGTTCTCAAGTGTTTCTAACGGATGTCATTCTTTTTTTGCGTGTTTTTAAAATTATTATTATTTAATAAAGGGGCCATTCTGACCCGTTGTGTTCCATTCCAGCTTTTACACCACCCCCAGCCCCTTGAGGAGCCAACTCTTGGGTGTGGCTGGCAAGAATGTAGAGGAGTGTGGAGCAGGCTGGCAGGCCTCAGTTTGTAAGAAATAAAGTTTGTCATATTCAACTACTTCATCTGCTGGAAGTCTCTGTTCATAAAACCAAAACAATGCATAATGTAACCAAAGTGCCACAGGCCAGACCCAGAAATGCAGACATTATCAGCATTAATTTTAGCCTGGGTGTTACAGTTTTACAGATTCTGAATTAACAGAACAAAGGTAAGAAAAGCCCCAAGCTGGTACCCTCAAGATGTGTTGGACTACAATTTCCATTGTCCTTGGCCAACATGGCTATGGGGTGATGGGAGTTGTAGAACACTACTTGGGGGAAGTCTGCTAAAGATCTGATGTATTAGCTTTCAGATGCATCCTTGTTTTCACAGGGTAAACTACTTAGCATTTACATAGACTGTGGTAATATTCACAGCATTTCCTTCAGAAATGAATAAGTGATCACCAAACCACTTGGATACTCAGCTATTTAAATGAACCGGAGAGAGTTTACATTAGGGTTATGTGATATATGACATGAGAAGCACTGTATTCATTCAACAAACAGCTTGATTTCTATTACAGCAGTTTTGTGGTATTTGCAAATGAAGGCTACAATCTTGTGTTAAATTAAGCATGGATAAATCCTGACTATTTCAACTTATACAAGATTGCAGTCTAAAATTGTCACTTTCAAATATTTTGTGCTTGAACTCTGTCAGTTAAATGGCCATCTCTTAAGGTTAAAAAAAACAAAAACAAAAAAACCACCTTTGGTTGTCATTGCATGCGAACTGGGCCATTATCTGGGTAACAGACATGAAAAAATAGTCAGGAATGGGTGTGGGCATTCAGAGATGAACAGCAATTAGTAGACCTACTTCCTGAACACATAACTGAGTTACAGTGAAGGACTTCTGTCAAACTCCTGGTGAAAGTGTTTTAGGGAGCAATCATATGCGCATTTAGACAGCAGGCTGTCTGGGGAATGCTGGGAGTTGTAGGACGTTTTCTGTCTGAGCATGTCATAGGCTTGTGCCTTTCTTTCCCCAAACAAATTCTACCACGAAACAAGGAATCAGCTATCCCTTGGCCACATTTCCATACACATCTGACCATTTGGTAAGCATCTCATTAGTATTTAGCCATATAGATCCAGCCCTAAATCGGATCGTCGAATGTTGCAGATGCTGCAAAGGTAACACAATATATCATGAATTTCCCTCAGATGAATTACCAGTGTCTGTCAAATATGTGCCAAAGGTGTGTTGATTTGCGATCCTGTCAAAGCAACATGGGAAGGTGCAGGTAAGCCATTTTGGCTGAAGTTTATAAATATTTTAAATGAATACAATAATAAATAAACAAAACCAAATCAAATACCTTTTCCCATAACTAAGGAAGACATGCAGGCTTACCTACATCCAAATCCATACAATAAATAAAATTGAAAACTCTCCATTCTCCATCGCTACATAAAAGAGGACAGGTAATTGGTGAGTTTTCTTAATCCTGTTTAAAAGGAATAACCTTCACGTAATTGGGTGTTGTGTCCCAAGTGTAGTTGTAGAAAGACACTGAGAATTGATACTAATCAGGATAGAATATTTAGGCTGAAAATCATTAGCATGTTTATAATTTACTAGGAAATATATTAAAATGACCAACTGCAGAGTTAACAGACTTTTAGACAGAGGAAGATATTCCCTGGGCTTGCCATGGATAGTGAGTCATGGTGGTAGGCCAACACCAAAGGGTCTTTCCCATTCAGGGTTGGATTATAGAGAAGGGATTGATAATGGGCTATGCTCACAGGCTGCAATCCAATACACACATACCTGAGAGTAAGTCCCATTGACCTCAGTGGGATTTACCTATGAGTAGATGTGCATAGGATTATGCTGCAGAATTGGTATATACTCTTAGAAAGTGAAGGAGGCATGGTACTAAAGATTGCCCCAGGTTGGGAGCAGGGAGTCAACCTGACTGAGAGGTGGATTTGCCAAACCAGATGGCTGTGTTGTGAATATTCCCATTCCTGGGCTGTTAGGTGGGGTGATGCCTGAGAAGATTGTGAAGAAATTACGTACATTTATTGTTGCTGCTTAAGGGTGGGGAATTGGTTTTTAAGCTGCTCATTATAATTGCTTCTAATGGATTTGTATGTGTATGGGTAAAAATAATATGATGTCTGCTGTTGTTGTTATTCATATCATTATACCTTTGATCAGTGCTTTTTTTCTGGAGAAAAAGGTACCGGAACTCTTGGATGACATTTCCTGGGAGTAGATAGGTGATAATGTCATGCAATTAATAGAAGAAAAGGTGCTGGAACTCAGTTCCTGTGAGTTCCACCAGAAAAAAAGCCCTGCCTTTGATACAAAGTTGGAAGGGTCCATTTGGGCCACCAAGTCCAACCCCTTGCTCAGTGCAGAAATCCAATTTAAAGCATCCCTGAGAGATGGCTATCCAGACTCTGCTTGAACATACCCTCCAACATTTCACAGATGAAAATAGGGACACACATATGAATTTGTAAGAGGTATGGTTAAGCAGCATATGAAGGTGTGATCAAGAGGGTGTGCTGTGGCCAGGCAACATGAGGGCACATGGCCAAGGGTGTGGCCAGGCAACCAAAGGGCATGGTCAAGTACAAAAGTTATTAGAGGAAACACACAAAACTGCAGTATTTTCTCCCTCTCACCTAGAACCTGGGGTTATCCACTAGCTAAATGGTGGCACATTTGAGACAAACAAAAAAGTATTTCTTTGCATAGTGCATAGTTAAACTGTGGAATTCACTTCCAGAAGATGTAGTGATGGCTGCCAACTTGCAGTAGACAAATTCATGGAGGTTAGTATCTAGTTTCCCTTCTCAAGGCATTATATTACTGATAAGGCTATCAATGGATTAGTCATGATGGCTACATAGCACCTCCAGGATTGGAGACACCATGCCTCTGAATACCAGTTGCTGGGGAACATGAGTGGGAGTGTACTGTTACCCTCATGTCCTGCTTGAGAGCTTTCCAGAGCATCTGGTTGGTCACTGTGGGAAACAGGATGCTGGACCAGATAGGCCTTCCCAGTAGGGCTCTTTTTATGGTCTTATGGTCTTAACCTAGCACAGAGAGGAAGGCATGAACACCTTCTCTTACAAGAAGATGCAAGCCCAGTCCCTATATTCAAACCCAGGTTGCTTAAGTGTATGCAGGGACTTGGTTTGCATGAAGATGTCCTTCCTTTTGTCTGTTAGACTTATGGGTTGAATAAGGCAATCTGGAGGTTATTTTTTGACAGCCAAGTTCAGAGCCCAAGCCTTTTAAGGGCACAAATTGTGTCAGTCTTCAGGATAAATTCATGAGAAGCTCCCCATTATAAGTCTCTGACCATCAAGGGCTATTCCTGGAGTTCCGATAGGAGCAAAGTTTAATTTTACAGCCTGATGCTATAAATGTTCCGGGTTCTAGTCCCCGCTCGGCATGAAGCTCACTGGGTGACTTTGGGCCAGTCGCTGACTCTCAGCCTAACCTACCTCACAGGGTTGTTGTGAGGATGGAGTGGAGAGGAGGAGGAGGATTATGTAAAACCACCTTGGGTTCCTTGCAGGAAAAAAAGCGGGGTATAAATATAATGAATAAAATAAAATTTCAATGGGGCTTTACTCTCAAGGAAGTGGCCAGAATACTGCTGCCTTATAGCACAATCCTAGGCATGATCACTCAGAAGTATGTCCCACAGAATTCAATAGGGCTTACTCCCAAGTAAGTGTACAATTGACTCACACTATTAGATTTAGGTAAATTCAATAATAAGTTGTCAAAGAAGGCCACTTGTATTGACTATGCTTTGTTAATAGACTCAGAAGGCCTAACATTTTTTTATTATGGAGAAAGGGTATGCCTTAAATGTAAATGTATTCTGGGACAAAATATTTCAACCTTAATTCTTTTTTAAAAATTCATGGTTAGAGGTTAATAAATATTTTTCCTTCCCACAATTCATATATCTTGCATCTGAGCACATATATCCAGTACTGAACACTGAAGCTCCATGTTTTAAAGGAATCTACAACACTGACCATCACATCTTGTGGCAGCAAATTGATTATACATTGTATGAAGAAGTATCGTGTAATTGAGGGATAATTGTGAAATGCTGCTCCTTGCTAGAAGAAGAGGTAGCAGCAGCAGCGCCAGTGCTCGGATGACTTATCCAGAATTATATTATTATATAATATTTTATATTTTATAATTATTACATTATTATATTATATATTATTTTATAATATTTTATGTGGCTCTTGTTTTTTTTTTTAACCTTACTTAAACCCTTAATTGTTGATATCTGGTGTTTTTCATGGGGGGGGTCAGTGCTTGCAGGGCAATCTCTTTTTGTTTTAAAATTGTCAGGATTGACACAAATTCAACAGGTGAAGCTTACCCACCCACCCCACACACCCTAACATGGAGCTTCAGAGAGAAGGGGAAGTTTCTTGCATTTCTTCCTGACACTGTATCTCACCTGTTAGAGGCACAGAATCGGCTCTGTTAGGAAATAAAATCGTTGGCAATATAAAGATAGGAATCAGGTGATAAATTCCCGCATTCACCTCTCCCTTGGTCCAGGCCAGTGGGTGCAGCCTCCACCTCCTTTTCTTTTTCTTTTATTTATTTATTATATTTATACCCCGCCTTTTTTCCTGCAAGGAACCCAAGGCGGTTTACACAATCCTCCTCCTCTTCCCCATTTTATCCTCACAACACCCCTGTGAGGTAGGTTAGGCTGAGAGTCAGTGACTGGTCCAAAGTCACCCAGTGGGTTTCATGGCCGAGCGGGGACTAGAACCCGGATCTCCCTAGTCCCAGTCCAACACTCTCACCACTACGCCACCCTGCTAATCCCTTCCCCACAGTAACGTGCAGCAGAGGCAGCAGGTAGCGCATGCGTGTGTGAGCACGCACACACTCACCTGGCCCTCCCAGCTTAGCAGCATCTCTCCGTGGAGACCCTGCGGCTGTTTGAGCCTAAGCAGAGCTACTCTTAAAGGGGCCATGGGCAAAATTGCAGCTAAGCTAAAACTGCAAGCTGAGCTGCAATTTTCCCATGGCCCCTTTAAGAGCAGCTTAAAGTAGCAGGGAATTTGGGACTCTGCATGACAAAGTGAGAAGCCGTCCAGGCATTTTCGTGGCAATTGGAGCCTTTGCTTGAATACTTCCAGTGATAGAGAGCTCACCACCTCCCTAGGCATTTGGTTTCATTGTCTGATTGCTCTGAAGGTTAGGACATTTTTGCTAATGTCCAACTGGAATCTGCCTTCCTGTACCTGAAACTTTCTTAAGTTACCAACAGCACAATGCTATGCATGTCTACAGAGATGTAAGTACCACTGTCTTCAATAGGACTTACTCACAGATAAATGTGTAGAGGATTGCAGCCTAAGGGCTCAATCCTATGCAAGTTTAGACAGAAAAAAGGTCTGCAACTCCCAGCATGCCCCAGCCAGCATAGCTAGCTGGGGCATGCTCTAGCTTGTAGCTTGTAGGCCTCTATCTAAACATGTATAGGATTGCATCCTTACTTTTGAAGTCCTTCAGAATACAGTGGAATACACATCTGAGTATGAGGGGCAACCTTCCCAGGAAAAACTTGAGCCATGGGAAAATGAAAAGAAATGTCATCCTTATCATTGGCTTTTTCTTTTCAAAATGTATCACATTAACACTGTCAGTGACCAAGAACATGCAAGGGTGAAATGATACGGTCTTTGAAACATCTTGAATTCTCCCACAGCTTTAAAATGCAAATAGGAAGGAGGTCCCTCCATTCATTGTAGGAAAGACTCTGAAGGAGGGTCAGAGCTGTAGAATGCATACTTCTTGTAACTCTGTACATATGGCAATGAGTTTGGAAGGATCGTGCTCACAGATGCACTTATTGCAGACATAGATTTCAGAGGTGTTAAAAAATAGATTTGCTATCTGGATCTCTGCCTAGCCAGGCTCTTCTGGCAAGCTGATATGCCTCATGCTCATAAAGTCAGCGCTTTGCTGCTGACTCTGCGAGTACCACTGTTTCCATCCAGGATCGGAGCAGTCCATTTTCAGTCAACCTAAGTGGCACACTGAGAAAAATGATGTAAATTCCTCTTACTCCTGGATAACCCTAGGCAAGCTATGATATCCCATAGCTTAGCCTTTCAGTATATAGTCTTTCCCCCCATTTATGAGCAACTGACTATTTTTTTTAAAAGGCATAATACGGTATGCTTTTAACTCTCTTATTCACACAGGTCTCTGAGGGGCAAGGGGCGGAAATGTAATGAAGCAGAAAGACAGAAGAAAGACCTTGTAATGATTACTTCTCCAGCCCCTCTCATCAAAAAGAAGACATTTATTAGTATATTTTTCACTTCTATATAGTACTTGTACAATTAAAATGTGCTTTACAAGTCTTACTCCATTTACCCTCACACATTCTCTCTGAGATAGGCAATACGAAGGCCTTGTTCTGAGGGACAAAGTAGATGCATTTTTCTTCCTCTCTCACAATACTAGAAATCTGGGGTCATCCCATGAAGCTCAGGTCACATCTGAGGAGCCATAGCATTGCTCTGCCCATATGTGAATTAATGCTCAGTCTTTCCAGTGCAGAGATCCGTAAGTGCACCAACATACACATTGACTTATTTAGGCTAGGTCAGACCCAGCATTAAGGCAATGAAAGGGCAATCCAAAGGCAAGGCAATGAAAGGGCAATGGTGAAGGGCACCATTTTACCAGTCAAGACGGAGAGTTCTGAGAGAGAAGTCTGAGGCAGCCAAGGTCCTAACACAGATAAGCAGTCAGATACAAAATGCAGTCCAAGAAGCAGAGTCAAGCAGGAGTCCAAAAGTCAGTAGCACGAAGTTTGGGTCAGAGAGCAAGGTCAGTAGTAAGATGTTACCTCCAGCAGTTCTCAAGTTCAAACTAAGAGCTGATACAGCCAGAGCTTCCAAAGCCCTACCAAGGCCTCAGCTGCAGATCATTACAGGACCTCTGGGGAAAGTCCTACTTGTGAGGAGGGCCTTGCTCACTAGGAAACCTTTACTATTGAGGAGTCCCATTATGATTCTTGATGCACATGGTTTGTGTGTGACAGCCTGTGCTTCCACCTTCTGGAGGAGACGTGCTAGAGGGCTGAGTGGGCACTCGGTTTGAGTTACACGGATGAGTTACAGTCCTCAGGAGACCCATCTGGGGGTCCTTCAGAGTCCACTGCTGTAGAAGGGCCCAATGTATCTTCTCCCCTGATGTCAGAGGTGCCTGCTGTCTCACTAACATCTGGGGGGAGCAGGCAGCATATGATCTGCCAGGTCGAGCTTTTTGTCAAGTGAGTCATCCCAGCTGCTGTAGAGGTCAGACATGACACACATGAAGCTCCCACACATGTAGAGGTTCTTCTCCACTGACCTTAATTGTTAAGCTCTTCCAAGTCCAATTTGAAGCTTCCACATCTGCAAAAGTTTACTGGGTCAAAATAAGGTCTGTTTCTTCATTAAAACTGCTGACCTTCTAAACGTGGCTGGTCAAAGTTGGCAATATAAGACACTAAAGTGAACAGGAATGACCAGTGCAAATCAGTAAAAAGCACCGCTCCAGAAATCAGCTTCCAAGCATTAATGTGTATGTGTCTTGTCTTAAAAAGTGTCCAGCTCCTTTGACATTTCTGCACATTGCGTGACTCTGAAGGGCTTCATCAGTAAATACCACTCTTAAAGAATATGTGCCATGGCCTTGGGACACAGCAAGAGCTAAGATGGTGGCATCAGCATCAAATGCATCATACAAGAGGTCGAGGAATAAAATAACTATTACTTAGCATTCTATATCATCTCTGTGAGCCTTTTCATTTTCTCAAGTGTAGTACTCAAGATGTGTGTGTGTGTGTGTGCGAGAGAGAGAGCAAGAGAGAGAGCGCGCACATTTAATCCCTCAGAGCATTAGTTGTTCATCTTCAGATTTTAATGTGTTTTCTGCAGCATGGGGTAGAATGTCTTCTCCCACTATTGCTGTTTACAGGATATACACATTCTATCGAAGGAGTAACTCCTGGAGAAACTCATATTTCATTAATTTAGTTAAAATCATATTGGAAGTGAATAGAGCTCTAATAAGTGCAATGCCAAGAATATTGTGCTGGTAGAGATCCTTGTTTATTCATTTATTTATTACATTTCTATCGTGCCTTTCCTCCAAGAAGCACAAGGCGGCGTACATAATCCACCTCCGCTCCATTTTATCCTCACAACACTGTGAGGTAGGTTACCCAGTGAGCTTCATGGCCAAGTGGGGACTAGAACCCAGGTCTCCCGAGTCCCAGTCCAACACTCTAACCACTATACCACACTAGCTCTCCTTATGATCAGCTAGGGCCAGTGCATAGACAGCCCCCATGTGTCCTCCTTGGGACCAAGAAAAACTCTACCAGCCTTCATAAAAATGCCAACCATCCTAAATAGTAAGGTTTTCACAACCCATCAGAAATCCATTACAGTGGGGGCCAGAAAGGCCTCCCTTGCAGGGGAAGTTCCACAACCTGGGAGCAGCCAGCCACTGAAAATCTTCCCAGGCCCAATTAAATGTATTTCCCGGGACACTGGGATGCAGAGGAGGGCCTCTGCTGAGGATCTCAGTAGGCAGGCAGGCTCATGCAGGAGATTATCCTTCAATTATGCTATTCCTAAACTTTGAAGGGCTTTAAAGATCATCCTCAGCACTTTGAATTGGTCCCAGACACCAAATGGAAGCCAGCCTAGTTGTTTCAATATGCGATTCCCATGAACACCCTGGCCCCCACAATAATCCAGATGTGATGTAACTAAGGCATGTGTCACCATCTGAGGTCTTCAAGAATGGGGTGTGTAGCTCGTGCACCAGCCTAAGCTGTGCAAAGGCATACCTGCCACAGTCAACATCTGCATATCCAGGGTCTGGGTCTGGAAGAACTCCCAGCTGATGAACCTGTGTTTTCAAGGGAAGTGCTACTCCATCTAACACAAACTGAACCCCTATGCCTGGGTCAGCTGTACTGACAAGGAGCCCCTCTATCTATTCTGGATTAAGCTTCCATTATTATTTTTTGTCCACGTCCACTCCATTATCACCTCCAGGAACTGGTTCAAGACCTCAACATCCTCCCTAGAAAATGATGAATAGTTTGTCATTGTCATACTGATCACATCAAGCTCCAATTCCCCAAACAACCTCTCCCAGCAGTTTAATATACATATTAAACAGCATGGAGGACAAGATGGAAGCCTGTGAGAACCCCATAGGCCAGTGACCAAGGTGTTGATCAGGAGTCCCCTACCAACAGCATCTAGAACCTCCCATCTGGGAAGGATTAAATTGTCCCTTTGCATTATTCCTAGGACCAAAGATCCTCACAAGCACATAATTCCCAATTCATGCCCTCTGGGTTTGATTTTTTGTTGTTTTCCTTGGCACTGGTTGAACAGAAGAGAATATATAGCCCTAAGTTTACTGTTGTTTTGAAATAAAATTAGTTCAGCATTAGCCACTGGGTGATACCATAACCAATTGTCTTAAATAAATGTATGCTGTTTGGTAGGAAAACATGATGCAGAGTGACATTTCATGCAAGCATCTAACAAAAACACACAGGAAAAAGATGCCAGGGTAGAGTTAACTCCTCGGATTTCCCTGCTTTGTTTTGTTTCCAAACATCACTGGGTTTATTAAATCTCTTTTATTTGCGGCTCATATTTTTTAAAACTTCATTCTATTTTTTCATGTGTGAATAAGAATAAGCAAGTCCTATTCTAGTGTTCTCCACTCCCGCTGTCAAGGTTCCGCTACTGCAGGGACCCCTTTGACCTGCCTTTGGAAGATCTCTGCCTCTTCTCAAAGCTTCTCCCGTTCCAGGAGATCAAATCCTTTGTCTGTTTCCAATAGCATGGGAAAGGCTTTAGACGTGGTGAATAAGTCACTCCAAACTCTCAGGGTACACAACAACACTTTACTTATTATATTAGGGTATTTACATAATACAGTAGAGTGGTTATAATTCAAAAGCAAGTATGATCAAATCAAACAAACAAATACTACAAGGTTCTCTAGCTTAACTTCAGACTACCTCTCTCCTCTGCAGTCAGTCTCTCTCTGCAGTCTGCTGACCACACCCCACACATATATAGCCTTCCCAGGATTGGAAGGTTATAATCATGTGACTTTGAACAGGAGAACTAATTCTTAACTTCTATTGGGTGAACTAAAACTCACAAACTCTCCCTCCCATCCTGAAATGTTTGGGCCTTCAGGCTTCAACTAATCTAGGGAAGTGTTTGGGCCTTCAGGCTTCAACAAACTTAAGCCTGTGTAGGCCTCAATCCTTCACACCCGCAAACAGAGAGAGAGAGAGAGAGAGAGATTGCCATCACATGAAACCCAGCTATTGCTAAGGTTTTGTTGCTTTAAATTGTTGTTCACCCACCTTGATGGCTTTGGGGCAAATAGGGCAGCATATAAATGTTAATAGTAAATAAAATTAATAAATAAAAGTCCATTAGGCCTGCCCCCAATGCAGCACCCCTGTCATCAGCTTCATTGCCTTCCACATGTTGGAAGCCTTCTATGCATCAGGAGGCTTCCCCTCCATGATTTAGAATCATGCAGGGAGCCTCCACAAATAGAGAAGGATCCGCACTGCAGACATTCACCATCCCAACACAGGGAAGGAGGTGGGACTAGCATGATGCAACAGAGTGGGGTGGAGCTTTCCCCCTCATCAAGGGGGGGGCACCTGATCAGAGTTACACTGAGGACACAATCCAGTGAGGCTGGCTGTAGCCCTCTGAACTCGGAGGATTATGGGCATCCAATGCAGGGCAGAAGGAGCGCAAAGGCGAAGGTCACCTCTGCAATCCTTCCACTCTGCAAAGCAGTTAGACAGCTTTCAGCAGTCTAACTGCCATGCTTCAGAGTGGGAGGGAAGGAGGCTGAGGCGCTGCCAGGATAGGTCGTGTCTCCGCGGCACTGGTCTTCACCCCTTCCAGCCCCCTAGAAATCCACTAAACCCTTTCTCTGAGGTCGGCGTGGTTCTTTCTGTGCTGGCTGTGAGGTGGGGAATCCCCATCTCTGAATTCAGAGCAATTTTCCAACTTCGGGGCTGCGAATATGAACGATCCTATGGCCCTCTAGATCAGTGTTCTCCAGCCTTGGGTCCCCAGATGTTTTTGACCTACAACTCCCAGCATGACCCAGCCAGTGCTGGCTGAGTCATGCTGGGAGTTGTACACCAAAAACATCTGGGGACCCAAGGTTGGAGAACACTGCTCTAGATGAAAGCCCTTCCTGCTTTTAAACCAACTTAGTCCAATCAACTCTGCATTTCTGTGTCTCATAAAATATCAGGAAAGTGTTTAAACACTGTGTTCTTTGCTACCTGGAACAGAACCTTCCAAGACAATGTCCTCTTCATAATCTCTGACATACTAGGAACTTCTTATCAGTTTTCCTTGAAGTCAACAAATCTGCTTTTTTAAAGGTGTAGCCTAGCCTCACATTGGTTCTACCTTCTATTTCATAGCAACATCCTCAAACAGTCAATGTACAGTTTAACGGTGCAGGATATTTCAAGCCTATAATTGTATGAATTTTATGTGCTTTTTTCATAAACTAGGAGTGCAATCCTTTGTGTGTCTACTCAGAACTAAGACCCATTGAGTTCAATGGGGCTTACTTCCAGGTAGGCATGCACAGGGTTGCAGCCTTAGGTGATTTTTTTTTAGAGAGACTTGCCAGGAGACGTGGCATAAATCAAGAATATGTTGTTTTAGGCCTTGGGTTGATGGATTTTTCTACTTGCATTGCAAAACACACGTATACATTCACCATGCCTGGAGACAGTTTCAGCTCTACATAAATTGGCTATTCTATACCCCAGCTAACTATTACTCAAACAAAATGCAATGGTAATATCTATGACTTTATATATGTTTTGTTTTTTTTTCATTTCCACATCTCCCGCTCTGAAATCTCAGCCTCAACAATATGGTAAGTTACTCCAGGATAATTTATAGATTCAGAAACATTACCATGCAGTCTACCCAACCCCTTAAGACACACAATTTTCTAAAGGTGCAGCCTAGCCTCACATTGGTTGCTACCATATTAGAGCTATTTAGAACTGCTGAGGCATTGCTTTTCTGCAATCAGGTGGGAACAGGATTAAAACAGAGGTTCCACACAGCACTTAATATACACTAGTACTATATCATTCAACAGTGCCCTCCATGGCCAAGATCTTCCTATAACGTTTATTCAAAAGTAAACATTCCAGCAAAAGTACCTTACAACATTGACAGTGAAATGCTACACATGACTACTCAAAATAAGCCCCTTTTATTTCAATAGGACTTACTCCCAGGTAGCTGTGTATAGGATTGCAGCCTAAATAATAAGATTCTGGCTTGCCGGTTTTGCTGCTTTCAATGCTTTCTGCTGAGCTCAAGAGAAGAATTACTGGTCAATGGCCTATTAATAACTCCTTAATATCAGTTCCTATTGCCATGATATGGGGGACGGGTAGTTAACTACTGATTTCCTCATTTTTTCCTTTTCATTTTTATATAGTGAAATAAACCTATTTTGCTATATAAAGGCAAAACATTGTGAAAAAAATAAAGAGAGTAAGTCAGTAATTAAGGCTCCCACTTGGTGGAAATGTGGGATACATATTTAACAAATAAATAACGGTGATTATGAAGCAATTAAGAGAGGCTTTCCAATGGGCACCCCTACAACTGTGATCATGGGCAGTGGGACATATGGCGCTGGAGGGAAGGCAGGTCATCAAATAAGAGGGGTCAGATATCAGCAGGACTTCCTCTCATCTGGCCCTTCCTCCATCGTTCTGGTTCATGGTTGCTCTACTACTGGATGGTTATTTAATGCCAGGTCAGTGCCATCATCCATGATTTGATCATGGATGGGAGAGCCAACCCGGCATATATTACCAAGACCTGGGTGGGGTGAACCTGACCCAGTTGTGCCCACCCAAGTATACAGTGCAGCATCAGCCCATGGGGGTGGTGTGGGAATCACTGTGGTCCATAGAGATACCATCCCCCTCACCAGGTGGCCTCTCTACTCTAGAGCAAGCTTCAAGGGTTTGCACCTAGTGCTGGGCCACAGGGGTTGAGGATTCTGCTGGTGTACTGTCCACCTTGCTGCCCAGCAGCCTCCCTGGCCAGACTGGCTGTGGTTGTCTCTGATGTGGTTTTGAGAACTCCAGAACACTAGTGGGCCAGCTCAGGACTTCATGGCCTCCATGACAATTATGGGGCTGGCTCAGGTTCTCATCAGCCCAACACAGAGAAGGGCATACCCTTGATTTAGTCTTTGCTCCAGGGTGTGAGAGGGTTGGTCTGAAGTTAGTGGTCAGTTCAAGTAACCCTGTTGTCATGGTCAGACCATTTTCAGGTGAGGTTTGGCATCACACTGACAGTTCCCCCCTGCAGGTGTGGAAGACCCATTAAGATGAGTGTTGGACTGGGACTCGGGAGATCCAGGTTCTAGTCCCCGCTCGGCCATGAAACTCACTGGGTGACTTTGGGCCAGTCACTGACTCTCAGCCTAACCTATCTCACAGGGTTGTTGTGAGGATAAAATGGAGAGGAGAAAGAGGAGGATTATGTAAGCCGCCTTGGGTTCCTTGAAGGAAAAAAGGTGGAGTATAAATGTAATAAATAAATAATAAATAAAATTTCTGAATGCTCTGTGGGAGTTTCCACAGGCATGTGGCTTACGCTGGCTCAGCTTGTCTGCGTGTGGAAAGCTAAGCAGAGTCAGGCCTGGTTATTACTTGCATGGGAGACCCCTCCTCTAGTTTCCTGCATTGAGCAGGGGGTTGGACTCGATGGCCTTGTAGGCCCCTTCCAACTCTATGATCTATGAAATCTATAAGATCGAGCTTGTGATTCTGTTGAGGCTCTAATCTTTCCATAGAATGGCAAGATGCAATGGGATATCGATATATATGGACATAGGATAGGACAGTGATGGCAAACCTTTTTGAGCCCGAGTGCCCAAACTGCAACACAAAACCAACTTATTTATTTCAAAGTGCCAACACTGCAATTAAACCTGAATACTGGGGTTTTAGTTTAGTAAAAACAACTCATACAGTTGTCTGAACTAATTAACATCTTTTGTCTTAAAAGAAAACACAATAACAGGGCTTTCAATGATACAAACAGTTTTTTATTGAAAAAAACATCAACTCAAATTTTATTAATAGTACTACATTGTACACATAGCCTGAAGGTAATTTAGATACACTTTTTAAATAATTAGGCGCATGTATTTTTGGATAAGGGATTCTCAACTTGTAATATGATTATATGCCAGACTGAAATTGTATGGGGCAAGCTTTACCCCGGGTCCTTTCCCTGCTTCTACAGGTGTTGGATTAGTAAAAGTAAAAGTCAACCTGTACTAGGATGAGCAAGATAAACAAGAAAACTAAACGTGCTTAACACATTTTAAACAACCTTTATTCTTGGACTGCAAACACTGCATTAGGTAAAAGTTTGCATTGGGCATGCAGTTTTTCAGGCTGTAGAAAGCTTATAGTTCTTATTTATGCTAAAAATGATTAGTGGTTTATAATTCATGTATAAATAAATGTAAATAAACGGGGGAGGAAGGGAAGGAATCTGGAGGGGAAAGGAGAAGACTTCAAGCGTTTGGGGGAAAGAGGGGGGGATTGTGATGAAGCCAGGGAGAATGTGGGGAAAGGAGAAGAAGGTGCTGGCTAGGAAGGAATGAGGCGGCTGGGGGGCAAGAATGAGGCGGCTGGATGGGAACGCGCGGCAGGGATGTAATACAGCCCTGTATTAAACAGCCCTGTTGCCCTGGTTCCCCCCCACCAAAAACAGAGCGCGGGGATCCAGCGTGACGGACATGACGCGACGGGCCGCGACGGCGGGTCCAGAGGCGGCCAGCACAGCCGGCAAGGAGGCAGCAGGTAGGCCCGTCGGCACCGCCCGCCGTGTCATGGCCTGAGCCCGGGCGCGCAGCATGACGCTGCCTCACGCCGCCGCCGGGGAGTGTTGGCGCCAGGTGGTGACTCTCCTGGTGACCTATGGCTCGTGTGTCAGCAGAGTGGTCCACACGTGCCATCTGTGGCACGCGTGCCATAGGTTCGCCATCACTGGGATAGGAACATGCAATCACTCCTGTGTGCCCTCTCCATTCTGGAGAAGCCCACATTGCTCCTTGGTATTTGGGGGAGCTGCAGGCAAAGAAATAGGCTGGGTGACAACTACAGAGCAAATGGCGAAAGACTCAGAGTTAGTCTTACTGAACTCATGTTAGAGACATAAACATGCCTACTGCATGGTGGTGAAGCAGCTAGGACACCTTCCTATGCAGTACTGTTGCATCTTCTAGTAGCCAGCCTGAAGTTATTCCATGCGGTTCAAAGTTTGGTAACATCTACCGCAGTAAATAGTGTAGTGTGTTAGAATCCAAAGAGACTCACCATAATCAGTTGACAGGGCAGTTTGAAGGAAAAGTCACTCATCTTTTTAAAAAACAAACAAACCTGAAACTGCACCAGTTGCCCAGTCAAATTCACACACACCCCTCTAATACAGGCAAATACAGTTGCAAAGTAAACATCAGCTGTGGGGTGATTTTGTTTGGGGGAAATGGCATAGGAGGATAGGATTGAACTAAACCTCCGTTTCACCCTGTCTTGCCATTTCCATAGTGCTTCTTTCCAATCCTTATTTGACAAATGCTAACTTCCCCAATCTCTGTCTTTCTATATCTCTAGCCCTGTTCAGGCATTCACCTGAACACACGAGGGCTTAAAGTGGGTAGAGCAATGGGGCCACACACCCTCAATGGGGACCCCACACCCTCAATTCAGACCTTGCCATGTTGAATCAGCAAAGCTTGAAAGGGAGTTCTGCTCAAGTTCACTTGAATGCAAGTAGAACTCTCCACACGATCATGGACCCTGCCTTGTCTCTCATAATACTAGAACCTGGGGTCATCCCGTGAAGCTGAGTGGTGGGAAATTCAGGACAAATAAGAGGAAGCACTTCTTCACACAGCGCATAGTTAAACTATGGAATTCACTTCCACAAGATGTAGTGATGGCTTTAAAAGGGGATTGGAGAAATTCATGGAGGAGAAGGCTATCCATGGCTACTAGTCCTGGTGGCTATCCAGTACCAGAGACAGTATACCTATTTCCACCAATTGCTAGGGGACATGAGTGGGAGAGTGTTATTACAGTCATGTCCTACTTGTGGGTTTCCAAGGGGCAGCTGGTTGGCCACTGTATGAACAGAATGCTGGACTAGATAAGCCTTTGCTTTGATCCAGCATGGCTCTTCTTGTTATATTCTTACATGCAAGTTTGCACATGCGTGTGAGCAGAGGATGTGAGGCAACAGTGAGAGCATCCAGTAAATATGGACAATCACCAAAATATGATTGTTGGCATTCACTTGTACACATCTGAAAAGTGTAAAAATGTTTTTTTTTAATGAATTTACAAAATTCCTCTGGAATTGTGCATTTACATTAAGTGCAATATTAATATATAATCTTTCTCATACCCATATACAAAGACTGCAGTGTTGTCCTAAAGAACAGTAAGGAAGCCCATCTGTCTTTTGGGAAGATTTAAATTAAGTACATGAAGCTCAATGGATTATTTGGCTTCTCAAAAGGCTTTTGATAAAATTCCTCACAAGAAACACTTAGGAAACTTAGTAACCATAATGCAATAGGAAAGCCTTATTGTGGATTTGAAAACAGGGTAAGAAGAGGCACAAAACCAACTGGAAATAAATGGCCAATTTTCAGTATGGAAAAAGGTTAATAGTGAAGTGCCCCTGAGACCAGGACTAGGCCTGGCATTTTTCAATGTATTCATTAACCATCTGAAAGGGATGGTGAACAGTAAGATGACAAAATTATTTAGGTAAGCCAGGGGCTAAGGAAGAATACTGACCCCCCAAATGGATCTAATGCTATTCAATGCTCTCATATCTATCACAGTTAAATCTAAGATAACACACTTGAGAAATCACTATTTAATTACAAACTTGAATTATCTATACCCTTACGGTACAACTAGCTTGCTAAAGGGGAAGGAGCAAATGAAGAGTCACTGTAGCATTTGCTCCGCAGATATCTGCTCTCTGCTTGTGGTTTTCAGTTATCTCCCTGCTAATTTCCCCAGTCTTCTCAAGTTTTAACTGCCCAATCATCCCAAAACTGGAGCCTATGACCCTGGCAAGGCCAAAGGCTAGCCTGGTGAGCAGCCAAGCCAGAGGGACAAAGCCAGCTAATCCCAGTTTCCTATAAGCAGCCAGGATGGAATCAAGGCAAACTTCCTTCTTCTCATTTAAGATTGCCCACAAAGCCCTCCCCTCTTTTTAGAAATACTCAGTTACAACAGGATGGCCTAACAGACAATTGCATTTAGACAGAGCAATGCCCATGCTTCTGCTCTTGAATATTGACATTCAGATACTGACCCTCTGCTTTGGTCTTGACCAGTGAGCCTGTGATGCTCCCATCAACCTTTTCCTTTTTTTGGATTGCTTGGATGCCAAGTATGGTGATGGGCAACCATTCATCATGACTGTAAGTCTTTCTACCTCTCCTCTTTGGTGTGCCTGTAGACTACAATAAAAGATCTGGAGTTTTGACACTTTGTGCCTTCAGCTGACTACATGACACTTAATCCTTCCCATTCTTTCTATCTGACCCAGGCCCTCCCATGTCTTGTCATGGCTGGGGACTGGATGAAGATAAGCTGATTGAAGTTGAATCCTGACAAGGCTAAAATGATGGCTGCTAGTAGACCTAATGTCCTGGAGATGTAAAGGAGCCCCTGTTTCCTATGGAGTTTGGTTTCTTCTGGTCTCACAGATCCAGTCTTGGGATGTTCCTGGATTTCATAAATTTCATAGATCACAGAGTTGGAAGGAGCCTACAAGGCTATCGAGTCCAACCCCCTGCTCAATGCAGGAAACTAGAGGAGGGGTCTCCCATCCAACTAATAACCAGGCCTGACCTTGCTTAGCTTTCCACACTCAAGACAAGCTGAGCCAGTGTAAGCCACAGGATGATTATGATGTAGTGGTAGCCAGGAATCCTTTACACCTGCCTTTTGTGACCCTGGTTTACTCCAGATGTTTTGGACTTCAACTCCCATCAACTCCAGCCAACATGGCCAATGGTCAGGAATGCTGGGAGTTATAGTTCAAAACATCTGGAGGACACCGGGCTGGAGAACACTGTTTTATACCAACTCCATCTCGTGATACGCTTGTGTCCATTCCTTCTAATTTGGACCTAGCATCTATCAACCATGCCTTTTTTTTCTTTCTTTTTTTACCTCATTACAGGTCTCCACAATCAGCCACATCACTCCCTTCCTCCTGGCCACTGTGTTGAGATCTAAGCTACTGTAGCACAAAGCCTTTGGAAATGTATTGTTGCACGGTTCAGTCTTGCACCAGCACAATCAAGGATACCACTTAGATTTTAGTCATCTTAATGTATCACAGGATGGTAGAAGTAGCCTGTTTGCAAAGGAGTAGAATAATGTCTTATCACCTGACGCCTTGAGAAGGAGACCTTTCTGTTTACCAAGTTGAAAGCTCTCCTCTGCCAAAGGTTTCAAGATCACACCACGCATTCAGACAGTTTTGTCTGGGGCACCCCACTCCTATGTAACTGGTGCTTGTAGCATTCAAGTATTGTCTTGTATCATTCACCTCTATTAAACTGTATCACTACACCAAAATAAAGCTATAAAGCTTTTGCAGAGATGAAGGAAGTTCAAGGAAAGTCAGATGATGAAAGATAGGTTGTGGTTCAGGAACGTATCTCTTGCTGTTCCTATGGAGTTTAAAGCAAACTGGCTCACTGTTAGAGTGAAATGTTAAAGGAAGACAATTCCATAGCAATAGCTTAGATGTTACCATAGTATCAATGGGTACAATACACACATACTCTGTGATAAGCTGTGCAGTAGTTGATGTTAAGGGAATTGCAATAAAATGAAATTACCTGAGCATAAATAACACTTCGGAGAGATAGGTCGACAAATACACAGATGCTCTGAATAATTTATTTTTAAGATCCCACCTTTCTTCAAATGTATCCAAGGCAATGAAAATTAGCAAATCACTAACAACTACAAAACCCAACAACTATCAACAGCAAAAAGCAACATCAAAAACTGTCAGTGATAAAAGCTCATACAGAAACATGGTATCAGTTGGGAAAAGGCCAGGAAAATAAAGTAAACTTCACCAGACACCTGAAATGAAACATAAGTGCCCAGGAGACCTTTTGGAGGAAGAGGGGGGTTGCGTAGTGGTGAGAGTGTTGGACTGGGACTTGGGAGATCTGGGTTCTAGTCCCCGCTCAGCCATGAAGCTCACTGAGTGACTTTGGGCCAGTCACTGACTCTCAGCCTAACCTACCTCACAGGGGTGTTGTGAGGATAAAATGGAGAGGAGGAGGAGGATTATGTAAGCCGCCTTGGGTTCCTTGCAGGAAAAAAGGCGAGGTATAAATATAATAAATACATAAATAGATAAGATGCTACCACAGAGAAGGCCCTGTCCCCATTAGCCACCTGTTGTGGAAGGGCTGTAAGCTCAGTGGTACAGAATTATATTATTAATTATATAACAACAACACAAGAACAACGTGTAAGCCACCATATAACAAAAAGTAGTCAGGGTATCTTACAAGATAGAAACAAAGCAGAAAGTCCCAGGTTTAATCCCTGGCATCTTGAGGTAGGGCTGGAATAGACTCCTGTATTAAACCCTGGGGAGCCTGCCAGGCTGTGGACACCAGGAGTGGGGAAACCTTTTGAGCCTGAGGGCCACATTCCCTCACAGGAAACCTTCCAGGGACTGTATGCCAGCGACAGGTGGGGCTGGAGCCACCCCATTCTCATTCTCTCTCTCTTTCTTTTCCCCACACACCTTCACATACAGACTTTCACACTACACATTCTCTCTCCCCTACCAGAATGGGGGGGGGGGGTTCCATTGCCCGAACTTGTGTTCATGCACACATGCAACAATTTGCACTTCTGAAAATGTGTGAATCCCCCCAAACTGTGCAAATCCCTCCCTCCCAAAATGCATATTTTCATGGTGGTGGGTTGTTTTTTTTGAATTTTTCTATGACTAATTTTGTGTAAAATTCTGGAAAGTAAAAGACAATCCACAGAATCCAAGCGAATCAAGAAAAGTCGGTCCACTGCAGAATCCATGGGTTGGATTCATAGAAATCCGAACTCATTTGAATCAGTTGCGGATTTCTTGGACATCCCTAACAGCACATGGGGGGGATTAACACTTTCCTTCCCAGCTGCAACCCTCCCCAGTATAGAAGAGAGGCAAGGAACTCCAAAACAAGGCATTGGTTACTGTAAGAAAGATGGCAACTATGTAGAAATTGTAGAAGCAAAACATCAAGGACAAAGAAATGATCTCAAAGAAGTAATAAATTATGTAATTAAAAAGAAAGCCAAAATAAGAATTAACACCAAATATCCAGTGTCTGAGAGTAGCCAAGGAATACCTCACGTATCAAGAGAAAACACGAGCCTGGAAACCAGAAGTAATATGAATATATGGATCATCAGGCAGTGGCAAAACAAATGGCATATGAAGTAACAACTGAACCATATGTAAAAGATGAAACAAAGTGATGTGATGGATATGATAGACATGAACATATAATTATAGATGACTTCAGAGGCAAACCAATGAATTTTACTTACTTATTAAAATTGTTAGACAGATATCAAATGAGAGTTGACCACTAGTGTGGATTTCAGCAGTTTCTTGCCAAATGAATCATAATTACAAGCATTCAACACCCAATAGAAAGTTATGGTTTTCTTAACCGACATGAACCCATGACACAATTGATCAGAAGAATATCAGTCATCAAAGCTCTCCACATCGTTGATAGGAATTTGTTCTACAGGGACATTTCAGGACAGGAACGCTTCTGATCCTCCTCCCTAAACAAAAACTAGAATGCAAACATGCTAGGAATTCAGAATTCAACATGCTAGGCACTGTGTATCAGGCTGTACTCCTAATACTTAAATAGCCCAGGAGATTAACCCTCTGGCCTTGTTAGCAGTCCTTGACTGATTGCTGTGTCAGGCAGTTAGAATATTATTACATTTTCTGACAGTTTCTGATCAGCATATTGAGGTAGCATCAACCTAAACACTTGCTGAAGGCTGCTTAGTAACATTTCCCTGCATGCACCAACACACTGTATTAGGAAAACCTGGTATGATAAGGAACAGAGCAAGCAGGGTAGAAAATTATTTATGAAAACTTAGTGACAACAGAAAAAGCATCTTTATGCTCTAGATTTCAATGCATGCTGATTTTCTTGTTCTGAACCATTAAGCAGATTTTTTTTTAAATGGGAATAGCTCCTGAAATATAAGAATGCCATCTCAGGTTTCAATCTGGGGTGTGGGGGAAGGTGAGGCACCAGTCACAGTAAGAAATTTCTTACATGTTCAGAATATTCAGAAGCATCTTCCTGGATACATTTAAGAAAAAACTGCCAAGACATCTCCTTCCAGCTCCCTAAATGGTGCCTCAGTAGGCAATGCTGTGCTTAAATCTGTGGTACCATTGCTACAATCATTAGCATATCATGTTTCATGGCTGTGTATTGGCAGAGATGTTGTGACACTCAGACCCAATGAGTTTCAGGAGCCAGACATTACTTTGCACGCACATAGCAGCTTCCAGAACGCATCTCAGGATGCACACAGTAGTATTATATCTTTCAATGTTCAAATGAGACAGGCTTCCTTTCACAGGGTAAGCAAAATAGGGGAACTGAAAAAAATATTAATTTTACAGCCTGAAAAGACTCTGCCAGCTGAGGGCAGTATGAAGCATGTGTCATTTAAATAGCCTTTCAACAAGCCACTTCTGACCATTTCATGGTTGCGATTGGTTTAATGATTGGTTCAGAGTTCTCCAGCCATACAAGAGTTTAGAGCCATTATGCCATGAATGCCATGAGGACACCTCCATTAATGCAATGCTTATTCACTACCCATGTTCCCTCCAGCACCAGTATCTGCAGGAATGCAGCAGGTAGACTAATTTGGATTATGGGAGAGCATTCCTTGTCTTTTCTTTTTTTAAAGGAGGACAGGGAAGAAGGCAAGGGTTTGGGTTGTAATGCCCAAGCACTTCATTGTGGCATGATATCCTGGAAGCGTGTCCTTCAGCAACTGCTATTGGGCTATTTGGGGCAGCTGTGTCGAACCTCTTTCAGCCCAAGTGCTGAATTCAATTTCTGAAAAGCTCTTAAGGAGGCACATTCCAGTGGTGGGCCGGGCAAAAGAGGTTGGGCCAAAATATTTTACCTTAAAGCTCTTGCTGCCAGTAGCTAAGACTTAGGAGAGGCATATCAACCATTTAGAACTGAGGGGAAATACTATGCAAAAGCCAGGAAGCCACCAAAACAATCAGTTGCCAGGGAAGGGGTTCTGGCCATTTGGGGGACCCCAGCAGGCTGGATTGCTTCCCTGGGAGGGCCAGATTGGGCCTGTGGGCCTAAGGTTCTGCACCCCTGGTTTAGGGATTAAGAGAGCAATCCTATGGTCCCTGGGTGAGCATCCCAGGGACCATAGGATTGTTTGGATTCCCCCTTCCAAGGTTGAGACAGCGCTCTGATCTTGGAGGGGGGAGTCAGAGATCTGACCCTCTTCCCCCACCCCCACCCATGGTTAATGTGGAAAGAACCACCCTAGCTGACCTCCAAGGTCAGAAAAGCAACGTTGGAGGCGGAAAGGAGGAGAGTTCCAGTGGGAGGGGAGGGAAGGAGACCAGAGAGGCCAGGATATGAGTTATCTCCAGAGTCTCTTTGAGCCTCTTCCAGCCTCTCTCCCTCCTCCTCTGAAGCACCCTTGCTAAATGGGCTAAAAAGCCTATCTAGTGAAATCAGCAGGAGGTCAGGGAGGTGAAGATTGCCTCTGCCACTCCTCCTGCCCTGCACTGGATGGTCAGATACTTCCAAGTTCAGTGGCTTCTGATCACCGAAGGCACAATCGATAGGATTGTGCACTAAATATTGTAAAAATGTCTGACTGTGGGCTACTTCAGCTGTAACCCCAAGCTGAGGTGAACTCCCCTCAGCTCAATTTCAGTCGGCTTTGTATTTATAAGCTTTCTATGAAAACTCTAATTTTTTTCAGTGAGATAAAACATTTGCCATCCATTCTCCATCAATGAGAATGGAGATAATATTGGCTATATTACAGTCAGAAACACATCTGTATCTCATCTGTCCATGCAGCTTCAGATCCACCACGGAGCCACCAGCCACAGATCTCCCTTACTAGATCAGAGTCTATGTATGCAAAGGGGTGTGTGCCTGTGGATCTGCCCACTCCACTGAAATGAATGGAGCAGCTGATACCAGCAGTGAGATTTCATATGTGCATCACACAGCCTGCACACTAACAAATTGCCATACTGGGGCAATTGCATTAGTGCAAAACGTGTTCACTAGTATAAGGGATGTAGCCTGTTAGGCTCCGCTGTTGGACTCATTGCTGTGCCTGTAACTTTCTGAGGGCTTAGCCTAGCCATGAACAAATCACTGGACTGGATCCAAACTTACTCATATTTAGAGTAGACCCACTGAAAACAATGGAACTTAAGGTAGTCATTACTAACTTAAGCTCCATTGATTTCAGTGGGTCTACCCCAAGTATGACTAAGTCTGGATCCAACTGCTGTCTCAGTTCCAGTTCCTCATCTTTAAAGTGAGAATCATAATGATCTACCTCACAGATCAACTGTGAAAATATAACCGGACAAATAACTATACCCACCCCACATACACTATCACATTTTATTACTACTTCTTAACACTAATTTAGGGCCAACAGAATGCTTGGCACTATATTATAGGAGTTGCCAACTGCTGTCTATTCATTTAGGTGACTGGATTAGGAAAGATTTTTAAAGCAACAACCACAACCCATGAGAACTAGAATACTACAGTATGCCAATGAGAGGCAAGCTGATGTAATGCTAGATAATGCAAGAATCATGCCCTCTATTTCCAGTGTTTTTGATACATAAACTGTGGCTCATGTATCCAAAATGGCACCACCCACACGCTAGGAGAAGGTATCAGCAGGCTTAAGAGGACCCCCGCCAAGAGTTAGAGTAATACTAAAATAATCTTTAGGGGGGGAACCCCTTAGATGGAGGGGGTTGAAACAAAACAGTGCAATGAGAACTAGGCATGCACAATGGCCATGGAATACTGACTAACCATTGGGGCGGAGAGAATAAAAAAGTGAGGAGAAATGACATGGAGGGGCTGGAATCCTGAACAGCAGCATGCCACACTGCAACATTTTATTTGCAACAATTTTTTATTTTATTTTATTATTTTTGGAGATCCCTCTTGTCCTTTCCAACAGCAATGTATTATATAAGTGGTTAGTTACCAATTTCACAGAACATAGCTCCTCAAAGGGGAAGATTCAAGGAGAGTTCAAAACTTGTAAAAATAGGAAATGATACTTGACCAGGTCACACAGTGGCCTCACAGGTAACGTCTTAAAAGATATCCCTTTATCATGTTCCGTGACAGGTTTGAGTAAAATGTTGGAAAACGAAAGTGGGAAGAGCACTCTTATGTTTGTGCAGCCAGTGCTCAATATCTCATGCCAAATTCTAATTTGCCAAACATTGTTGTCTGTGATTAAGATTGTTTATAAAGGATCATTATCAATGCAGTGCACTGGAATTGCACCAACTTTATTGCTTAAAACCATAGGCAACCACAATATATTAACAGCGATAAAACAGCAAAATATACATGCCATAAACCACGAATGCACTGAATACTCTGCAAATTTTAATGATTTACAGGCTGGTCCTATGGTCACAGCACCGTGGCTAACACTAGAGCAATTTACAGTGCAATACTCAGAAGTAAACCCCATTGAGTTCATTGAGACTTATTCCCAGGTGACTGCGCATGCAGTTGCAGCAGCCATAGTTGCGATCCTGTGCTCAAATGCACAACACTCTAGCTGTAAAAACAAAAACTAACCGACACTCTCCCAGCATCCCTGGAAACTCCATCACCAACACATCACAATGTTTTCAACATCTACATGAAACCATGGAGTGAGGTCACCCAGAGGACTTGCAGCAAAGTGTCATCAGTATGATGATGACCATCACCTTTGTTTCTCTTACATCTGACTCAGGTGAGGTAGTTGAAGTGTTAAACCAGTGCTCGACACAGTAATGGACTAGATGAGGGCCAATAAACTGAAATTCAGTCCAGACAAGATGGGGATGCTGTTGGTAGATGGTTCATCCACCCAGGATAGAGGTGTTTGCCTGTCCTGGATGGAGTCACACTCTCCTTAAGTGAGCAGGCTTACAGTCCGGAGATGCTTCTAGATTCAGCTTTGTCACTGGAAGCACAAGTGGCACTCTGTGGCACTCTAGCCTGACTGCATCCAAATCAGAGAACACTGAATCCACTCACCACTAAAAGATGGATTATTGTCCAAAATATAGAACTATTGTTAATCTTCAAGAAGTTTGCAGCACCACTAACTAGCTACAGTTTGGAGAAATCATTCTGGAAGCTAGAATTCTAGCCTGTCCTATAGTGGTATATCAGTTTCGAGTTGCTATTAGGAGACATAACTAACTTCTGAAGTTGAATCACAGGTGGTTTCTACTGTTGATGAGTTTTGGCCACATAGACTCTCTTCTTGTGGTGATGAGGTCATGTGACCCAGTATGAACATAGCCTTTAATTTGTACATCAGCAATTCAACCACACAGACTGTTTGCTGTGGCATGCAATTCTGGAGTTTCCACAAACAAAACCAGAAGAGAGGGAGGCTTCCATAAACAGTTATCATGTCATGATAATGGCTATTGATTCCCATTTTTGTTTGGTATAGAGCAGGGGTGCTGATCTTCAGGTCAGGGGGCAAAATCCAGCCTGCCCAGGGTTCTCCAGATGGCCATGTGCTGCTTTCCCAAAACACCCATTCCCACGGCACAAGCAGAAGTGAATAGCACACTACTGTGCCAACCATAGCAATGTTGTCTTCTTAAATTTTTATCAGCACACTGTACTTGAATGTCAACACAAACTGGGAATTAAAAACAAATGAGGCAAATGCCGGCTGTCGAAGAGTACATGGGGACAGGAGCCACTTAGCAGAACATATAATGGCAGAGGTGCAAACAGTCAATGCAGGTAAAAAATCCCACTAAGCCGCTGTTTGAGACTGGTCTCAAGCACTGCTCCTTAACAGAATGTTAACCTTTTTGAAAGGTGTCTGCACCCAGGAATTGCAGAGGTATCAACTGCTTCCCAGACCACTGATCTGCATTGGGTGAATCAATAATGCTTTGGCAGTTCCTGTTAAAACAAACAGTGGCAAAATGTTTTATAAGATTTCTGCAATTAATATTATGTGATAAAATGCAAGCCACAGAAAAAGAAAGAAAACCAGAAAAATCAATACAACTGGTTGGCAGCCACGGCAACTGGATCTCCTGGATGCAGGAATGTGTCTATTCTGGAGTAAATGGCTCATGTGTAAACAATCATCCATAGTGCACGCATTTTCCTAACATGTGCCTTTGCATTAGCTTTTCTCTTGGCAATGTGCTGTTCCAGTCATCATAAATAAAAACCTCAAGCTTAAAAACAGAAATGCTTGATCTTACCTAGCACATGCAGAAGGACAGTGCTTACGGCACAAACTGTCCTATGCTGACATCCTGTGGTGAAAGGCATTCTGGCATGCAGGTGCCTAGATGCTACATCTGGAATGATGGTATGCAGCACCCTCTTGTGGAAACCTAGCATAACAGTTCACCAGCTAATAAATACTTGCAAAGTAAAACAGTGGTTCTAAATTGTACATAGAATCATAGAATCATAGAAAAGTAGAGTTGGAAGGGGCCTACAAGGCCATCGAGTCCAACCCCCTGCTCAATGCAGGAATCTAGGTCAAAGCATCTCTGACAGATGTCTGTCCAGCTGCACCTTGAATGCCTCCAGAGTGGGAGAGCCCACAACCTCCCTAGGTAGTTGATTCCATTGTCTTATTGCTCTGACAGTCAGGAAATTTTTCCTGATGTTTAGGTGGAATCTAGGTTCCTGTAACTTGAGCCCATTATTCCGTGTCCTGCAAACTGGGATGAACGAGAAGAGATCTTTGCCCTCCTCTGTGTGACATCCCTTCAAATACTGGAAGAGTGCGATCATATCTCCCCTCAGTCTCCTCTTCTGAAGGCTAAACATGCCCAGTTCTTTCAGTCTCTCCTCATAGGGCCTTGTTTCCAGTCCCTTTATCATCCTTGTTGCCCTCCTCTGAACCCTCTCCAGTTTGTCTATGTCCTTCTTAAAGTGAGGTGCCCAGAACTGGACGCAGTACTCAAGATGAGGCCTAACCAGTGCCGAGTAAAGGGGAATTATCACTTCCCGCGATTTGGAAGCTATACTTCTATTAATACAGCCCAAAATTGCATTTGCCTTCTTTGCAGCCACATCGCATTGCTGGCTCATATTCAGTTTGTGATCTACCACAATTCCAAGATCCTTCTCACTTGTAGTATTGTTGAGCCAAGTGTCCCCCATTCTGTAACTCTGCATTTGGTTTCCTCTCCCTAGGTGCAGCACTTGGCATTTATCCCTATTAAATTTCATTCTGTTGTTTTCGGCCCAGCGCTCCAGCCTATCGAGGTCACTTTGAATTTTGTTTCTATCTTCCAGAGTATTAGCTGTTCCACCCAACTTTGTGTCATCTGCAAATTTGATAAGCATTCCCTGTACCTCCTCATCCAAGTCATTAATAAAAATGTTGAAGAGCACCGGGCCCAGGACCGAGCCCTGTGGTACCCCGCTCGTTACCTCTCCCCAGTTTGAGAAGGAACCATTGATAAGCACTCTTTGAGTCCGATTCTGTAGCCAATTGTGGATCCACCTGATAGTTGTTCCATCTAGCCCACTCTTAGCTAGCTTACTAATCAGGATATCATGAGGCACTTTGTCGAAAGCTTTGCTGAAGTCCAGGTATATAATGTCCACAGCATTCCCACAGTCCACAAGGGAGGTTACCCGATCAAAAAATGAGATCAGATTAGTCTGACAGGATTTGTTCTTGACAAATCCATGCTGGCTTCTAGTAATCACTGCATTGTTTTCAAGGTGCTTGCAGACTGACTTCTTTATAATCTGCTCAAAAATCTTCCCGGGGATTGATGTCAGACTGACTGGCCTATAGTTCCCAGGTTCCTCCTTCTTGCCCTTTTTGAAGATGGGAACAACATTTGCCCTCCTCCAGTCATCTGGCACTTCACCTGTCCTCCATGATTTCTCAAAGATAATAGACAGTGGTTCTGAGAGTTCTTCTGCCAGTTCCTTTATTACTCTAGGATGCAGCTCATCAGGCCCTGGAGATTTAAACTCGTTCAGAGTAATCAGGTGCCCCTTGACCATTTGCCTATCAATCTCAAGCTGCAATCCTGCCCCTTCAGCCTGCACTTCAGGTTTGCCAGGGGGGTCATAGACCCTCTTTTGGGAGAAGATTCCACCCTCTAAAAAGCCACTATTTCTTAGAAGAAAATTAGGCTACAGAACACTGAATGTGCTTTAAAAAAAAACTTTTACAAAACTTAAACCACAATCCTATGCATGTTTAGACAGAAAAAGGGGCCTATAACTCCCAGCATGCCCCAGCCAGCCATGCTGACTGGAGCATGCTGGGAGTTATAGGCCTTTTTTCTGTTTAAACATGTATAGGATTGTGTCCTTACAGAAATAGTACTAACTCTACTAAGAGATAGCATACAGCTGTGAAAACATATGAGATGCATCTTTAAGTAGTCACATAGAAGTAAGATAAAGACCATCAAAATAGCAGAATTCATATATTTTGGTATCATAGATTTTTTTTAAAATGTGCATGTGTCACATTCGTTCCCATTGTCACACTTCTTCTTTGCTCCTATTGTTTCTATACGGGTTGTGTATGTGTGTGTGTGTGTGTACACACACACACACACACAGCTCTATTTTCCCCCTCCCTCACACAAACAAACTAGTGAACTTTCATTGGGTTCTGCAATCATTTTTCGGTCCATATCATCCTGCTTTTGGCTTTGTTTAGTTTCTAAAAAATGTGCCTGAGCTTTGAAAAAGGTGAGAGCTTTCTTTCCCCAGCCCCCCCAGCCACCCTTCTCATAATTATGTTGCACCCCACTTTACTTATTTCACCAGAGAGGCAGACGCCTATATCTTGCCCAGTCATTTAAGAAGAAATGAATATAAAAATTAAAATAATCTTCTAATCAAGAAACCCAGTCTCCATTTCCTTAGTAAAAGACAACATATGCATTAAGAGATATATAATCCTGTGGATATCCTGTTGAACATCTATAGCAAAGTTTCCCAACCTTTTTGGATCAGTGGATACCTTTGGAATTTTGAGTGTCTTGGGCACTCTCACATAATGGCTGCCAAGGTGGTGGGATTTGCCCATTCGGAAAGTGCCTGCCATGGTGAGATGGCCAGTCACAACACACTCATTTCCCAGAAGGCAAATTAGTGAGGCGAAAAGACCTAAGTACAAGGCAGAGGTGGGGTCTGAGCTTCAAAACACAAAAACACTCTTTTGAACCCTAATAAAGATGGTGCTGGAAGGCAGAACTTTGCTTTGCAGCATGCTAGCCTCCCAGTTAAAAAAAAATGTAATTAGAAAATCTTAATGAAATGGAAATCAGAAACAGCAGGAAGCCTGGTATGAGCCAAGGGAGGTATCCATGGGCACATTGGGATAACTTTTGGAAGAACTATTCAAGCATACAAGTGCTGGAGAGAGATTAATGAAATCTCAGATTGAAGCTACGAATACATGGATTTGCGAGGAAAAGTTTGCCAATATGAACCACACACACACACACACACACAAAACCACCAGAGGGTGGGGACAAATGCTTAAGTAGCCTGCAGTATTGGAATCCTTCTTGATGTTGGATGCAAGACGTCCACTTTCACCCATTTAAAAACTAGTCCCTGAAGGCAAAAGAGACCAGGCCAAAATACCAACATATTGTAACTTTACAGCGCCATTCAATGTGGCTGCCTGGCGACCCTCCAAACTCAGAGGATTACAGGCTTCCAACGGAAGGCAGGAGGAGCGTGGAGGCAAGGATTGCCCCCGCATTTCCCTCCCCCTCCAAAACATTTAGACGGCTGATTTCAGCCATCTAAGTGTTTTACCCCTGCTCGCGAGGAGGAGGGGCTGAGGTACCGCCGGGATTCTTCATGGGACGAAGGTGCCTCACTTCTCCCCTCCTGGACCTTCTCCCCGGCTCCAAAGACGGTCTTCAGAGCCGCAGCCAGCATGGAAAGAACTGCACCGGCTGTGAGGGCAGAGGGAGGGCGCTCTGCAGTCGAAGTCCCGGCTGCGACCGTGGAGGGATTTTCCAAGGTCAGAGCCGGGACTCCAACTTGTCTACCAGCCATAGGATTGCACCCTAAACCTCTTACTGCCAGGGAGTAAGCCTTAGGAGAGGCATCGCAACCTTTTAGAAAAGGGAAGAAATCACGCAAAATCCAGAAAACCACAAAACAATTGGTGGTCAGGGGAAAGGAGGTGGGGCCCGGGGAAAGGAGGTGGGGCCCGGGGAAAGGAGGTGGGGCCCGGGGAAAGGAGGTGGGGCCCGGGGAAAGGAGGTGGGGCCCGGGGAAAGGAGGTGGGGCCCGGGGAAAGGAGGTGGGGCCCGGGGAAGGCCCGGGGAAAGGAGGTGGGGCCATCTGGGGTACCCTGGGAGCGCAGATTTGACCCGTGCTACACATATGTATCCCACAACACCATGCACTTCCCAGAAAAAGCACTGACAATTCCCATGCCTCAGGAGTCTTTTCTTTTAGAGAGGGCTTCCCAGATTTGGTTGTCATTATCTACCCTGAATTATCTACCCTAACTCATGAAGCTGAAGAAGCAGCTAAACAATTTGGGATTACACCTGAGGCCTTCCTCCCAGTGCCACCTCCAAGGGAGGCTTGGAAGGTGGAAACAAAGGAGAGGGCCTTCTCCGTGGCCACCCCGCCCCCCTGATTATAGAATGATCTTTTCAGTGCCAGGTTAAGACTGCCCTGTACTCCCAGGCATTTAACAGCATATGATGGGGCATTGATGTCAGGTGGTTTTAACAGGTTTAGTATTTTATTGAAATTGTTTTTAGCTGTTTAAATTGTTTTAAATTTTTATATTAAAAATTTATACTAAATTTTATCTGTGGTTCATCTTTCAGGAATTTTGTGAATTGTTGTGAACAGCCCAGAAAGCTTCAGCTATTGGGTGGTATAGAAATAAACAAATAAATAAATACTGCAGCAGTCACACTGCCAGTGTACTGGATAAACTATTTTGTAATGACTTAGTCTTAGTGGATCCTAAGAAATGGTCATTATTACCCTACTGTGGCTTTTTGGATTTTTAGCAAATGATGAATTAACATGGCTATCTGTGACTGGGTTCGCACAACGCAAGGGTGGTTAGTAAGCCATGGGTGGCTTGTTAATCACCAGCCTCATGCCATCTTATTTTCCTAATTACCCTTGTTGGGCGTGGGTTGTCCTGACATACAAACCAGGTGAGGGTGGCTGGTGGCTGGTTTACAAACCACCCAGGCCCCATTGTCTGTTGTAGGGTCACTGGGTGGTTTGTTACCCACCCACCCTCACCAGGTTCGTATGTTACGACAACCCGTGACTGATGAGAGCAATTGGGAATCAGCCAGCATGCACAAGGGTGGTTAAACAAGTCACCAGGGCTTAACCACCCTCATGTAATGTGAACTGGCTTGTTCTTCTAGGGTTTCAAGGTGGTTTGCAAACCACCCACTACCCACCCTCGCGGGGTTTGGACATCACAACAACCTAGGTGAGGGTAATTATGCTAATTAGGCAGCTTGTGACCGGCACTTGTGGCTTATTTTCCCTCTGTGTCTTGTTCAGGTTGCACCTATGGACTACCTGGATTGCAGAAGCAGATGCCACAGCCCGTTGGTGAAAAGGCAGATCTCCCTGCAGTCCCACTTCCACAAGCACTGTGAAGTTTCTGAGGCAACACTACCCTGGTGTGCCCTACTTGGTAAGACAGGTCACTGGGGACTTGCATATTTATAATTAAACCAAATTGCAGGGAAAACATTGGTGGAAGTAATTTTATTTACCGTATATTTACTTTTATTTATTACAATTATATTCCCCCCTTTTTTTCCGTCCAAGGGACCCAAGGTGACTTGTATGGTCCTCCTCCTCTCCATTTTGTCCTCACAACAAACCTGTGAGGTAGTTTAGGCTGAGAGTCAGTGACTGGCCCAAAGTCACCCAGTGAGTTCCATGGCCGAGTGGAGACTAGAACCTGGATCTCCTGAGTCCCAGTTCAATACTCCAACCACTACACCACACTGGCTGCATGAACACTCCTAGAAAGCAGACCTAACCCACATCAGGTCCGAGAGATACCTACAGCCCAAGGTGCCTTCAACCTTCCAGCACATAAGCGCGCTCCTGCTCTCCGCTTCTTTCTCAAAATGCCTGTTCTACACACAATTTTGGAATATCCCTTCCAGGTTCTAGCAGCATCTCCCATTCAAACCCCTCAAGATAGATCTCCCAACTATTTTCCTACCAATTCGCTACCATTGAGGCAGCAACAACAACCCATCCTGGACCATCTATTTGCCTGACAAAAGGTTGTGGCCAGCCTTGCCACCATAACATATGTATAGGCCTGTATTGTTTCTAGAGAAATGTCTCCTGCTGTTTGAAGAGGGCCTTGGGCTCAGTCATTTCCTCCCAGTCTGACTTCAGCACAGATGTAGGATACATATATTGCCTGCCTTTCTAAAGTAGCTTTCTCCTCCTTTACCCAGTCTAGTATTACAACCCTTCATGGGATCTGACAAATACATCGATTTCAGAAACGTGTAGTAGAATGAATGGCTGCATGTGAGTTATATGGAGGTGGGCTCCTTGCAATTCGGTTAGAGGAGCGGGTGGAAGATAGGAGTAGGTGATAGGAACTCTTGCCAGTGTGCTCTATGACAAGAGGAGCATGTATATCATTAGCTGATAATGTGCAGTTAAAAAACTAATTTAGCAAGTTGCTTAAGTATTCATCAGCTTCTCTGGAGGACTATACCACCTGCTTCATACCACAATGCTCTGCCAAGGTAAGCCTCGTTGAACCCAATCCTATGTGCTCTAGGTACCTTCACGTCAGCCTTCCCCAACCTGGTGCCCTCCAGATGTTTTAAACTTCGACTCCCATCAGCTTCAGTCAGCATGGACAAAGGTCAGGAATGCTAGGAGTTGTAGTCCAAAACACCTGAGGGCCCCAGGTTGGGAAGGCTGTTCCACTTATTTGGCCAAGGTCAAAAGAGATGGGACTGAAGCAAATGGAAACTGAATTGCAATGGTGAGGCAGAGAAGTTTGGAGAGGCCAAACGGACACAGACATGGCTGCTTTAGCTTGCAGAGTTGAGGTTCCCTTTCCCCTAAATTCAGTTCTAGACTAGTCGGTTTCTTTTACACATTTCCTATACTACAGGTTGTTACCGTATGTTTCAGGTTATGTTTCAGAAATTCCGTCCC
Source organism: Shinisaurus crocodilurus (assembly GCA_021292165.1). Lineage (NCBI taxonomy): Eukaryota > Metazoa > Chordata > Lepidosauria > Squamata > Shinisauridae > Shinisaurus > Shinisaurus crocodilurus. Next base: position 92,036,280 of record CM037878.1, on the reverse strand, counting down.
TAAGGGGGTGAAAAAAGGGGGCAAAATCGCCCCACTCTCATATCTGCAGCTCTGCAAATAGGCCTCACCTCATAATTGCTGCAGGAACCAACTTGCTGCAGGAGCCAATAGCAACAGTTATGCAAATAGCCCATATGACACTTAGAATGAATTCCTGCAGGGGCCAATAGGGCTGGGTATGCAGGAAACTTTTTACATGACTGGGTGAAAAGGGAGGGAAACTTTTTACATGACTGACTGTTGTGTGTGCGGCATCGTCGCATAGGCTCCATCACGTTTAGACGGATCTACCCCAAACTTGGCATGCTCACTCTTCATCATCTGTAGACTCTCAGGATTAACCTGATTTTTCTTTACGAACAGATATTTCTGTCACAAAATATTTCTGCTGCCAGCACCCAGCCTAAACGTTACACTTTCAGTCAGAGACACTGCATCTTTTCCATACATGTTTCTTTTAAAAACAATTATACCAAATCCTAAAATCCACGCGAGCGCAGCCGCAGGCAACAGCTAGTGGCAAATAAAAGCTCCACTTGGCCATTTTCCAGCTGAAGTGAAAATAAGTTAGGTAAATGCAATGATACAAACAAAACATGCTGTACCGTCTTTGGAGCACACATACTTGATGCTAACACCACATTTTATGGAAGTCACCCAAGTTAGTTGTTCAATTACAGCAGGGTGGGATAGGCACATTATTTTTGTTGGGACTTGAAAAAGATACTAGGAGAGGATATATTGTGGAGTAATATCCTTCCTATCTCACGTTAGTGAGATCAGCAGAGTAGAGTCCCTTTCCAGCTTAAAAGAAGCTTAGATTTGGCTAGTGTTAGCCAGTTAGCATTTGGTAATCCAGGATGCTTTAAGGCAGACTGGATTTCCCTGGTTTTGCCCCCTTTTCTCTCCCTCAGAACAATAATCAGAGACACAGTCTTGTAAAAGTTAAAAGTAACATTTACTCACTCAGATTATGCAGTTTCATTCAGGTAGGCTTAAAAGCGTTTCTTACAGTTGGTTACAAGTTCATTTGTACCGGTAGTTACTTGGGGTCTGAACTTGTGGAGTTCAGACCAGCAACTCTGGCTACATGCTGCTACAAGGACCACGTGGAGACAACAACCTGGTGGTGCCACGCTCACTAGAGTCTGAACAGAAAGAGGAAGAAGCTGGGAGCAACGCCCACTTCCTGTTCAGGCTGTTAATGAAAACCACCCTAGAAGGTATCAGTGATCTTAACCATTTCACCCAATTACCTGGTGAAACATTAGCCATAGGTTTTGACTGCAATTTTAATTATCCAACAATTTTTAAAGCTGGAATGGGGGCAGCTAGGCCATAGCAATAGCATGCCAAACTCTGCACTAGGGGAAAACCAGAAAAGGTAAGATATACTGGTAGGGGAAACAGAATAATTATCTGACTGAAAACTCAATGCCTCCCCCCAAAAACCCAGGGGCTTTAAGGCAATTTTATCAGTATCTGTCCCCCAAAGGTTGTATAGCTTGAGGAAAAACTATTACTCCTTCTCCACAAAATGAGCCCATTCCGCACCTTTCCTGGGGCTACTTAAGACCTCTGTGTCCTGAGAGAAGGCAGAAGAGAAGCCCAGGACAAGGAACTTGTACCATTGGCTCCTGAAGAACATCAGTTGGTCTGAGAACGGTTTGGCATGGGCACACACACCTTTTCTGGGATTACTTAAGACCTATGTGCTCTGCGGGAAGGCCTAAGTGAGGAAGCTCAGGCCAGGGAGCTCATACCATCAGATCCAGAAAAGGCCTTCAATTGGTCTGAGACAGGGGGTGGGCAACTTTTGCCCCCCCCATACTGTTTGGCCTACAACTCCCATCAGCCCTAGGCAGCATAACTAATGGTGAGAGATGATGGGAGTTGAAAGCCAAAACATCTAGGCCACAAGTTGCCCACCTGTAGCCAGAGAACACTCTTTTTTCCCCTAACATTTATTTGGTATTGGGGCTGTCAAACTTTTCAGTGGTCAGGGGAAAGGGAACGGGGGCCAGGGAACGGGGGTGGAGCCATCTGGGGAACCCTGGAGAGCCGTATTAGGACCCTAGGCAAGTCAGATTTGGCCCATGGACCCGAGATTCAACACTCCTATTGAAGTATGTTAATATTGTAAGCCATCTTGGAGGCCTTGGTAGAAAGGTAGTATATAGATGCATTAAATTAATAAAATGAAGTAACATCACTCACAACATTCACTTCAGCTTCTAGCAGAAATGTTCCTATTCAGGGTTCCAGTCAAACGTGCCATCCTCCGGAATACTCCATTCTATCCCCCCTCTCCCAGTTTTCCATTTTCTTTGGGGAAGCATTGCCCCTTAAGGAGTTTTTTAGGGTGTTTTTTCCCCCACTTCTGCAAACTTGGGGGCATTCATCTCAAGCATGCCAATACCTCCCCTCTTGTTTCTCAGTGGGCCCATCTTAGCTCTATTTCTGTCAGCACTCACCACCTATGTTCAGTATCAGAGGGAATGATGTTCTCTGTTCACTTTGTAAAAAAATTGTTTTAGCTATATATTTGGGAACTCCTTTCATACATTTTATAGATACCAAGATGAATTCCAACCAGAAGGCTTGAAAGAATATTTCCACACAAACATGCATGGTTTTCTATTCGTAAGAGGCAGTCTCCACCAACAGCTGAGGGCAGACAGGCATCCAAGCTTGCCAAGTTGCTTCCTTCTTTGCAGCCACCTCAGATACTGTTAAGCCGCTCTGTTTCATACTCACAATAAGTCCCTTATGGTCAGCTGACATCCTCATTCCTGAATCTAACCTGTTGGAACCTGCTGGCCATTGTGGTGCTACCTTACCTCAGCATCTCTTTCTACTCTTTCTGGAGCTCATCACTAAGTCCAAGCACATCCCAGTATGGCCAGGGTACCAAATGGGAACAAGCAGAGGCCACAAGAGTCTTTTTGTTGTAACTGAAATACTAGTTGCACAGGTGTTTAGGACAAATGAACACTTGTGTATGGAAGGGGGAAAAACACAGAAGTATACAAGGCTACCACACACAAATTTTTGAACTCCAACTTTAATTCATTTTGAAGATGCTTACAACCTTACATCTGGGGTGAAAACCTACATTTACATACACCTCTAGCATGGCCTTGTGAAGTATGAAGAGAAAGTCAGAAACCTGCATTCTATTCCTTCTGTCAAGGACAAGTCATGAATTGTTCCAGTGCAATTAACAATCTTTTTTTTTTTTTTTTAATTTCAGTTGTCTTCGTTAATGTGTTCATTTGCATTAATTTTCTCCTTTCAGAATAGATGACAATTCACCATTTTCTTTTAGTTCCTGGAAATAGGGGAGAAGGGGAGAAAACATTCAGAGGCTGATGTCACAAAAAGAACTCTATTTAGCAAGTCATTCAACAATTCGGCTAGATAAACCCAATCCTCTACTATTGGTAGATGTACAGTACTGTTTTACTGCACATCTACCAAGAGGACAGAAAGATAAATTAAAGCTGAGTCTTGCATCCCTGGGCTTGCCAGTCCTACAACGAGATGCCCTGTCTGTCTGTCTATTTATTTACTGAACATTTAAACCACCCAACAACCAAAGCTCTCTGGGCAGTGTATAATACATTAAAAACATACAGTACAAACATTTAAACAAAAAATAAAAACAGCACAAAAACAAAATCAGCTGAAAAGAATAAAAGTATTATCTCATAATAAAACCAAATTAATATCAGACGCAGAATAGAGTACTAAAAGCACTAAAAACAGTTCTTCAAATGCTTGGGAGAATAAAAAGGTACCTGGCACTGGAAAGACTGTAACACAGGCATCAGGCGAGCTTCTCAGTGGTGCACAAACAGGGTGCCACCACTGAAAACACCCTCTTCCCTTGTAGTCACCTGCCTCGCCTCATTTGGCAGGGGCACCTGGAAGAGGGCCTCAGATAATGGTATTAATGTCTGGGTTGTCTAGCTCAAGGGTCAGGATAGAAGAGGAAACTGCAGCTTTTATGAAGCTTCCCCTGGACCAGATTGGAACATAGGAACCTGTCTTATAAGGCATATGCTCTAGAATTGTATAGTCCTCCCCCAAGATGTTAGAGACCAAGGCAGCCAAGAGCTACTCCATACCTGTCAACTTCCAATTTGCTGCAGCAATTATTTTTTGCCTGGCTATATGTTTTGGAGCAGGAGAGAGACAGGTGATGGTGGCATGGAGCAAATGGTTTTGGCATAGTTCTAGCCTTAGCTATCCTTCTCAATAAGCTGTCATAGAATCTTTTTAAGATCAACAAAGAAAAGAGGACCAGAGTAAGTTCTGGACAGAAAGACAGTCCTTAGCTGGACATGACTAAACGTATATGAAGCACTCTCTCTCTCTCTCTCTCTCTCTCTCTCTCTCTCATTAAGAGTAATGAAGAAAAAAATGTTGCCTGATGCCCAAAAAACTTCAACAATGACTAAAATGTGAACCATTTGATCAATCTGTATTTATCCTCTAAAATAAATACCCTCACTCCCAAAAAGCAAATTTCACAGGAGAAACACTAATGTCAAGGCGGTGGTGAATGCCTCCCTCGAGGAGGGAGTGATGCCATCAGCCCTCAAGGAGGCAGTAATAAGACCGCTTCTAAAGAAGCCCTCCTTGGATCCCCAGGATTTAAACAACTTTTGCCCAGTCTCCAATTTACCATTTCTGGGCAAGGTGATCGAGCGGGTGGTGGGTGCTCAGTTGAAGGCACACTTGGATGAAGCCAATTATTTGGATCCGTGCCAGTCGGGCTTCAGGACTGGACATGGGACGGAGACGGCCTTGGTCGCCTTGGTGGATGATATGAGGAGGGCTTTGGATAGGGGCGAATGCTCCTTTCTAGTCCTCCTCGATCTCTCAGCGGCTTTTGATACCGTTGACCACGGTATCCTCCTGGACCGTCTGGAGGGGTTGGGCTTGGGAGGCACTGTATTGCAGTGGTTCCAGTCCTTCCTCTCTGGAAGGTATCAGAGGGTAGTTCTCGGGGAGGAGGCTTCGGAGCCTCGGCTGCTCACTTGTGGAGTGCCGCAGGGTTCCATCCTCTCCCCGATGTTATTCAACATCTACCTCAAGCCGCTGGGAGCTATCATCAGGAGGTTTGGGGTGCAGTGTCATCAGTATGCGGATGACACGCAGCTCTACCTCTGTTTTAAGTCCTCACCGAGGTTGGCCGTTGAGACCCTGTCCAAGTGCCTGGAGTCAGTGGCTGGCTGGATGGGAAGGAACATGCTAAAACTGAACCCCGACAAGACCGAGGTACTTCTGGTGGGAGACAAGGGAAGGTTAGGGGATGTTGACCTGGTGCTGAATGGGGTACATCTACCCCTGAAGGATCAGGTCCACAGCTTGGGAGTCATTCTAGACTCCCAGCTGTCCATGGAGGCTCAGGTGGCAACTGTGAGCTGGGCGGCGCTGTATCAACTCCATCTGATACGGCAGCTGCGCCCCTACCTTCCTAATCACCTGCTCCCATCAGTGGTTCATGCCTTGGTCTCCTCTCGCCTAGACTACTGTAATGCGCTCTACGTGGGGTTACCCTTGAAGACGGTCCGGAAGCTTCAGCTGGTACAGAACGCGGCGGCTCGCCTGATTAAGGGCAGCCGCCGGCGTGATCACATCACGCCAGTGCTTAATGAGTTGCACTGGCTACCAGTTGCTTGCCGAGCCGAATTCAAGGTGTTGGTTTTGACCTTTAAAACCCTACGCGGCTCCGGCCCAGCTTATCTCAAGGAGCGCCTCCAGGAACATCAACTAGGCCGCTCAACAAGGTCTGCCACGGACGGCCTTCTCCTTATCCCATCAGCCAGAGCAGCCAGGCTGGTGGGGACTAGGAAGAGGGCCTTCTCTGTGGCGGCCCCCACATTATGGAACTCCCTCCCTAGTGACCTTCGCCATGCCCCCTCCGTGATGAGCTTCCGCCGTGCATTAAAAACATGGCTGTTCAGGCGGGAATATGGGGTGGGTTAGGTTTTTAAAAGAACTTTTTATATTGTTTTAATTATTATTATATTTTATTGTATTGTTTTATTGTATTTTAATTGTACATCGCCCAGGGTGGCCGGGTGACCGGCCAGATGGGCGATTAATAAATATAAGAAATAAATAAATAAATAAATAATGTGCTCCAAAAATGCTAATCTTTCCAACCTTTAAAACTATACAGGTCATAGAACTAAAAATAACCCTTCAATGCAGTACTCTGCTAAACGTCTTTTAAAAAAAAAAAAAAAAAAATGGCTACATGAGCTAAGTAACATCAACTTATTTTTAAAACTTAATGAGATTTATTGATTCTGTCTTCCCAGGAGTTACAATGCCTATGGTATTGGCTATAAAACATTCAAGACAAGAATAGGCTCAAGAGTATTTGGGTTTAGAAGCCTGTGCTTGTTCTATTACACACACACGCACACAAATATCAAAAGATGCAGTAACAAATGCAGATCTATTTTTGTTGCTTTGGGGCCTTTTGAAAAACAGTATACGATAAAACCTTAGCTTTCTTCAGGAATGAGACAGTTTGCTAGGCAAAATGTCATCACCTTATTCGAGAAAAAGCAATGTCAAGAACTAAAAGTAAGAACCAAATGAAAGCTGTAAATGCACCCACGGGGGGGAAATGATTCTTACAGGAAGGCAACTGACTGCTGTCAAGAAAATACATTTCAGTGCTACATTAGCAGGCAATACAGTTGCACACTGGAGATTTAAGGCTCCTTTCACCAATATATTAAGCTAATGACAGGGTCACAGGAAAGCCCAACTCAGTCAATTTCAGATAAGAAAAAAAGGGGGGGTTGTATATAAGAAAAGAAAAAAGTTACAAATATTTTAAAATTTTCACATACAACTACAATGATCAGCTAGCCATCATCTCAGTGGCTGAATGGAGGACACAGAAGCTACAGTGTTTTGGACAATAAGCAATTAGGAAAACTCAGTATGATATAAACCAGAAGTACTGCAAAAGTAGATTGAACTATAGGTGGCTGGCCAAAGAAGGAATATGTAAGAGTATTTCTCCTTCCAGTGTGTAAGCACTGCTTAGGACAGCTGGCAACAATTAACATTAAAATCAAATAGCAATAACAGTGTAAAAATGATCATAGGATCAGCAGATAAAAATCTATAAAGGTAAGAGTCACATAAAGGTCAGCAGCCTGGCAGGCCAAATGCTTGCCAGAATGAAGACATTTTTATCCGTTGGCAAAAAGCAATGCAAGGGAAAGCCAGACGATCTCATGGGATAGGGTGTTCTATACTCTGGGCATAATCTTGTCACCCTGACCAATTGTGTATTGGCACAGGCAAGACACAAAGAAAAGCGTCCCCAATGGATCTTAAGGAGCAGTCCAGTCTGGTATGGGAGGAAATAGTCCCTCAGGTGTCCAAAGCAACAGGGCTTTGAAAGGTAATCACTAACACTTTTGAAGAACAGATTAATAAGAAAACCAGAATTATGGACTTAGTACAGTAAGTATCACCATGAACAAGCCAGATTTCTCTCTCTCTTTTTTATTACACACACTTCTCAACTAATAGTTCTTTCGTTACCTTAACAATGTCCAGGCCTCCAACGAGATCACCTTTCACATACAATTGTGGGTAAGTCGGCCAGTTTGAATACTTTTTTAATCCTTGCCGCACCTAAGGAAAATAATCCTAGTCAATGTTCTATAGATTTCTAAACTGATTAACAGGAAAGGGGCAAGTTCAAGTAAACAACATACCTCTTCATCCTCCAATATATCAAAAGTCTCATAATCAATACTAAAAACGGGAAAAAAACAACATTCTATTATTCAGTCTAGAAAGTCAGCTAAGCTTATTTCTATTACTTATTTTTATTAATGTAGAAGTCATCTCAAAGACTATCTCGAAACAGCATAAACGTAAGAGTTTATAATAAGACTGTTAAATAGTATTGAACATATTGTTGAAATACCCTAATAAAGAGGAAAAAGAACAAACAAAAGAGCTTATTGTAGACAATAGAGCAATCTATACAAGTCAATTCACATATGCAAATATATTTCAAAACAGGGATCAGCTGCACCAGAATGTGGATGATCCTCTGTGGTTTGGGGGCATGGGGGAGCGCCACTGCCCTATATCCCATCCTAGAGTGAAGCTCCTGCGCCATATGCACTGTCCAGCAGTTGTTCAGCACCAAGAGCTCCTAGGTAGTCAAGAACAAACGGGAGCAAGCAAGCATACCGGCTCACAACCACCCTACCACTCCTGCTGAGTTAAACAACCCAGGGACTCTCCATCCTGGATTCTTTATCATGACATCCAAACCTGGAATTGGAGGTTGTTGCGGGAGGAAAAGTCCAGGCTTATAACCCAAGAACAAACCATGGGTTACAAATCTGGGCTGTTCTTCCCCCAACAACCTCCAACTGAAGGTTCAGACATCACAACAAACAACTCAGCGATGGAATGCCCCTGGATTGTTTAACTAACCAGGAACAGGTGGGTACCAGCAGATAGGGATGTGTGAGGAATCCGATGGGGGTGGTGGAAATTCAACAGATTTTCATGATTCGGCCCACCGGATTACGGTTCGCCAGCCCTGCACTGGCACCGACTCGCTATGAAGCAAGTTGAGCCAGCTCATGGACTTCCATCTCTGAGATGGGCCGCAGTTTGCACATCTTCTTTTAAACGCTAAGAAAATTTGCACAAGGTTATGCAATTTGCGTAAATCGGGGTATTTTCTATGTTTTATGCAAATAAGCACCTGAAAAGCACGTGAATCTAGTGTGATTTGCATAAAATCAGCTGATTTTATGCAAATTGCGCTAGATCCACGTGCTTTTCGGTGCGTATTTGCATGAAACATGCAAAATATCCCGATTTACACCAATTGAGTAAGGTTATGCAAATTGCACAACCATATCAGCAATTTGCACAAATCTTAGTGTTTAAATAAGATGCACAAACTGCGGCCTGTCTCAGAGACGGAAGCCCACAGACAACCCCCGACTCGACTCGCTTCCGATCATCGGGTCAGAAGCAGGCAGGAAGTCTGTTGAACTCAAACGAGCCGACTTCCCATTGTTGGCACATCCTTAGTGCCAGAACACTTGCTCCCATTTGAATATAAACAACATGCGAACCGGGTCATAGTGTCAATCACTTATAGATCAGAAAAGGGTAGCTGGGAAAAGTGTCTAACTCAGTGAAGGTGCTCCCTACACCTTCCTCTATCTGCTTAACATGGGTTCAATGCTGACTGCATTTATGATGCAAATATACAGCCACATGGAAGTAGCCTTCCATTATGGATGAGGTCTCGTAATCTGGGACAGTAGTACAAAAACCTGCAAAAGAGAGCAACCCGGTAGTGGAAAAGACACTAAGGGAAAACACAACAGGTGGAAAAGGGAGACCAAAATGTTCTAGGGACTGAGAAGCAGAAACTGGGTAGTTTAATTTAGATGTGCAATAAACACAAGTATTTGAACAGGTGTGTTTAAGACAGAAAAATGCTTGCGTACCCAGCATTGTTCAGAATTTCTAGAATTTGCTTGCTGAATCCACACTTTGCCATCTACAATAAGAAAAAAACAACTCTGAAAAGTATTGTTTTCCAGTGTATTAAGCAAAATATGTAGCAATTTCCAAATGGTGTTATGTGGTAATCACACACACACACACACACACTTATAACCTATGAACACAGTCTTTGGATTTTCAACTTTTCCATACACCAGCTTTCTCCAACCTGGTGCCCTCCAGATGTGTTGGACTGCAACTCCCATGATAGGAGGTGATGGGATGTGCCGTCCAATTCACCTGGAGGGCACCAGCATGCTATCCTACACCATCCAAAACTGAGATGACTAGGGACTCCAAAAATCAGTCCCTCTGAACAGGGGTGGCGAACCTGGGGCCCTCCAGGTGTTGGACTACAACTCCCATCATCCCCAGTCAGCATGACCCAATATTTGGGGTGGTGGGTGTTGAAGTCCAACATCTGGAGGGCCCCAAGTTTCCCACCCCTGCCTTAGGATGTCCTTGTGAATTGCATTTGATCTGCCTTCAACATGTGTTTAAGGAAGAATTTTTCCACAGCAGTCCATTAGTTATTTTGCATAATCACAGCTGCGCTTTTTCCAGCAGTCACAATTACGGAAGCAGTTGCCAGTTCACCACATACAAAGTCGGTTTCACACTGACCTTTCTCCATGCTCATGTGCATGTGGGCACAAGGCCACTGGAGACGTTTCTATCATAACCTGGCCCGGTACCATTTACCAATGAAGTCCTCTTCAGAGGCTCTCTTCCAGGCACCATTTCACCTACAGCAAGAGGCCATTTGAACTACAGCAAGAGGCCATACATGGTTATGCTCCCAAGCTTTTTAACATACTGTAACCAATTATATTTTGTTTTTATTTTTGTATTTGTATCTTGTTTTTGTAGACCACCCTGGAAATTTTGCTGAACGGTGGTAAATCTTTTAATTAAATAAATATTAATCAAGGAAATAAATTATCTGCCAATTTGCTATAAAAAGTATAAATAATTAGTAAAGCATTTTCAAGACCCTTACCTGCTTATTCCCTTTCATAAATAGCATCACAGAAGCTTTGTTTATCAGGTCTTTGAGTCTAGAGCAGGAGGAGGAAAATACTGATAAAGCAGAGCACTCTTAATAAGAGAATATGAGTCAAAAGGGGATTTTCGCCAATGTGTGTAAAGTACTATAACAAAATTACACAAGTGTATACTTATTCCCTCCCTAATTTTAAAAATTAAAGAAAAGCCCTTCAGTAAAACTCTAAATATTGAACTACATCCTAAAAGCACTAAATGCTAACATACCAAATGTTAAATGTTTCAGCAGTAAGAGAAGCAGTTGCTGCATCAACACTTTACAAGAGAAACCCGCTATCAGCTTTTGGTTATCATGAATATGCCACCATCTTGCACCTAATCATGTTTCTTTTCAAAGGGGACCACAATCCAACACGGAGACTGATGTACTTAAGTCCACTGGTTTCCAGTGGACTTACGGTAAGTGTGTCTTGCTGAATTGAGGCCACAAAGTTCCAAAGTCAACATCCAAAGTTAGGCATTCTCATGTGTAAGCGCTACACCCGAGGAGGGGAGCACACTATCTCTGCCCTGCCCCTACCCTCGCCAGTCTTGTAGTGCTTGACACGTCGAGGGCAACTGTCTGCAGAGGAGAGCATCTTCTGTTGGTGGAGACTCTCCTAGAGTTTTTAGCACCCTAGAAAATTAGGATTCTAAAATCTCAGGGAGAGCCGCCACGAATAGAGGAAACTCTCCTCTGCAGGCAATCACCCTCCACATGTAGGGATTTTATTATATATAAGTACTACAAATAAATATTCTTAATAAAAGCATAATGCCAAGTGAAGCAGCGGAAGCCTAGGTGCATCAGAGTTAGAAGTTCCCAGATTTACAAAGTATATACAGGTAATCAGAAGCTAGAGAAGCCCATCTGTGCCCAGAAATCCCAACAGTCAAGCCATTTTTCAGAAGTAAGGAAACTCCACAAGGTTGAAACCAGAAAGAGAGCCATTTTCCCCCTTTAGAATGCAAACATAAGGTGAACTCATGTTTGCAAATTTTTTCAAACTCTGAGCTGCTAACGCTGTTACCCATGTTCTGGATTAGACTACTGCAATGCACTGTACATGGGGCTGCCTTTGAAGATTACTCGGAAACATCAAGCGGTCGAGAACACAGCTGCAAGCCTGATTACCGTGGGGATAGGTAGTTATGTAGAGTTTTTAAACAACTCCACTGGCTTCTAGATCAAAGTACTATACTTTTAAAGCCCTATATTGCTTGGGACCTGGGTATCCTTCTGGACCTGATCCCACTGATCACCTGTTTAAACCTCACAGTTCAGTAATAAAGAGCACATGCCCTGCATGCAGAAGGCCCCAGGTTCAATCCCTGGGATCGCCAGTTAAAAGGATCTGGTAGCAGGTGATGGGAAACACCTATGCCTGAGGCCCTGGAAAGCCACTGCCAATGGACTTACCACCCCCACCCCCCAGTCAATAGGCTAGCAGCTGTGTTCTGGACCGACTGACATTTCCAAGTATTGACTACTCTGTCAATGCTGGGCTAGATGGACAAAAACTCTGACCCGGCACATGGACGCTTCCTCTGTAGCTATGCAACCTGCACGACTGCCACGCTCCAAGTACTCCCTTTTCAGACACTAGCTGGATGATTTATAGGGGGAAAGGCCTTGGTGGTTGTGGCACCCCATCTTTGACATGTTCTACTCAGATGCAAACTTCTGAGTGCCAGACTGAGATTTATTTATTTGCCCAGGTTTTTAAAATCTTGTTTATGATGCTGTCTGCTGAATATATAGTTGTTATTTAGCGTTCTTGTAGCTTTTTTTCTTGAAGTTAAGATTGTTTTATGTTTTTGTTAGATTGTAAGACACCTTCAGAGCTCATAGAATCAAAGGTGGGGTAACAAGTTTTAAAAACAAATAGAATAAAAGTGCTCAGATATCCTAGATATATAAGAGCAACCAGATACATGCTCAGCCCAACCCTCTAGTGCAGGGGTGGGCAACCTATGGTCTTCCAGATCATTATGGACTCCAACTCCCATCAGCCCCAACCAGCACGGTCAATGATCAGGGATTATGATATTTGTCCAACATCTGGAGGGCCACAGGTTGCCTTCCACAAAATACTATGCGCAAAAATCCAACACAGCAAGAACTTTAATTCTGAAAGAACAAATACAATTCAGTAATAGAATACATGCAATTTCCCCTCATGATTACAAACCAATAGAAGGTAAGATGCATTGTACCTGTCTTCTAATTTGTGTGCCTTGGGGCAGATTGCATCCAGTTCTCCAGAAGCCTCAAGCTCCTGAAAATATAATTGTCCTCAGTTCATAAGGAAAATACTATTTTAAAACAAAATTGAGAGGCTCTTTTAAAAAGATGCAGAGCTTTCATTTTCTGACCTTGACAATATCCAGTCCACCTGTAAGTTCTCCAGCTACATATAACTGTGGATAAGTAGGCCAGCTGGAGTAGGTTTTCAGTCCTTGGCGTACTTCTTCATCAGAAAATATATCAAAGCTACTAAACACAACGTTATGTTTGTTAAGGATCTCCACTATTTGTCTGCTGAAGCCTGGACGAAGGGAGGAGAGAGAGAAAACACACTTTAATTAGGCCATACCTACTTTTCAACAAGGTAGCAGTCCATTTTCTACCTTACAGCTTATATTAATGTGCTGTGAACAATCCCCCAAAGATTAAGTGTGTCCAAGTTACATATCCTAGAAATAAGTACTGAGCATACTTTGTGCAGCTTACCTTTTGATAAGCTTGTATGGCTGCCTCATGAGTTTGAGTGTGTGACCTGGTTTAGACTATCATTCCAGGCTTCGTAAGCCATGGAGAATTCTGGCTTACTGTAAGTGAAACAAGTCAGTCTAATAAACCAGGATCCAATAATAAGCATCATGTGAGGGAAGGAAGGACCAGGAGGAAAGGGGAAGGGTGAAGGAGCTTGTTCCCAGCTTCATGAACCCAAAGCAGCGTGCTCAATTGAACTCAAACAGCATACTCAACTTTGGTTGCACCTATCACTTATAAGTTAAGGGATGTGCATGGACCAAATTAAGAAGACCACACAACAGCATGTGTTTATGTGTGTGCATATAAACATAATACTTTGCACCAAAAAGGGTTATTATTTTAATACCAAGGAAGATGATACGTTTAAATACAACCTTCGTATAATTTCAGTTTCTGCTACAACAGTTTTCATTTCAGGAACACATGAAAGCTGATCCTAATCACAAGTATTCAGAATTATTCTTCCAAATAAATTGTGCAGCTCAAATTTATGAGCAAAATATAACTGTAACGGGGCATTTTGATAATTCAACTGTTTGAAGCACTGCTCAACCCAAACCTCTAAGTTGGCACTTCTTTTTTAATGTGGAATCAGCCCACTTGTACAAAATCGAGAAAAACTGGTAGGTTAACTTACCCTAAATTAGAAAACTGCATAAATATCAATGTAATATGTTTTGCACCAGAAGCCTATGTCATCTCTTCTTCTCTATCATCTTAACATTCTGTCCACCAAAAGACAAAAATCTCCGTCAGGGGTGTGTGTGTGTGTGTGTGTGCACGCACACGCACGCACACGCACACACACACACACACGTGCACACGTGCATGCGTGCACAGGTTTATCTCATGGCATCTGAACAATATCAGCTAATTTTCAAAAGGTTCTAATCTACAAGATTTAAAGTGACAGATTTGAAAAGTTTAAGAAGTGTACACACAAAAGAACCTTTGACATGATTTCTGTCTGGCAAATTCATCCATTACTTTTGATTTGTACTGTAGCTTGAGGTCTCCATGATCTGCATTTTGAGCCATGAGCAAATAGCGTTTATTTCTATGGCATCTAAGTTGCTTTTCTTCCCACAACTGAAGCATTAAGTTCTTGTACAGCCTCGAGTGAAACAAGGATCCTGAATTTTTTTTCCCCTCCATTCATCTGGGAGTTCATTAGTAAACAGCTACGGGCTGATTGCTGATGGTTATTCTGCTGCCAATATATTAACTCATTTCTACTGTAAGAGGCTGAGAGAGGGAGCACACACTTTATTTTAGCTGTAGGCAACTACATGCAGACGAGAAAAGATTGATTGTTGGCGTTTCATTTTTAAGGGTTAAAGTAGCAGACTGGAAATGTTATGCTTAGGGATAAAGTGCCAACACTGCTTTATTCCCATAACAAAAGATTTAGGCTGACTTTCTGAACAAATACCATCTGAGCAATACAAAAGCTAATGAAAGCACAGCTGAAGTGCACATATGAGAACATACAGACCACTATAAGAGTGAGGCGGATGCTGCGCCGCTAGTGATAGAAAGCTAAGTACAATTATAATGCTAATGATGTAAGCAAGCAACAAGCCCGTGAACACGGAGCCAAGGGGATAGACCTCATTTAACATTATTATGAATTGGCTTTCCATTGGAAGTGGAGAAATGCAGAACATAACAAGGATTTCTGATTCCATACCAAGATCCAATTACACTCTGTTACAATTGACAATCTGCTATTATTAGTATGAAAATTAGCCTGGACAGAAACCATCAGGAACTTCTTCTGCACAAGCTACACCGTGCAAAAGCTCCCAGCTGACCTCCGCAGAGCCTGAAGCTACTTTGCAAGCACAGATATGCCAAGTGGGCTGAGCCTCACTAGGAGGCCTGAGGGAACTAGTACAGTAGGGGTTGCTTCCTTCCCCTAAGCCCACAATTAACCCTCTCAGGTTACCAACACAGCTGCTTTTTATGGGATCCCTTCAAGGACCTAAGGAAATAAGGACCAAACAAGAGAGAGAGAGAGAGAGAGAGAGAGAGACTGTGTGTGTGTGGTGCGCGTGCGCAAGAGAGAAAGAGACAGACAGACTTGACGCACAGTATGCAGATCACTACCTATAGGCAAACACACTCCACTAAAAAGACGACCTCTCACTGTGGTCCTTCTAGGAAAGGATCTAGCAAATGAGCAAGGTCCAAACTTGCTCATTTGCTGAAAGAGAACTGCAGGTAGAGTAGCTACTTATTTTTCAGCCTTACTATTTTATACTCATTTTAATCATCCTATATTATATGCAAATCATGCCAGCTGTGTAACTTGCCACACACCTACTGCAATTAGCAATTGTCCTCACAAGACCACCCAGCTGGAAAACTGCACCTACCGCATTACAGACATGCTCTTGCTCTTTCTGGAGAACCAGACATGCAGGCTGCACAGCACTATCAGTTGGGATAACACACATTAAGCGAGACCACACACGTAGTTCAGGTTCTCTCTCTGGTAGAGCAGAGGTAGGTAGAATTTAGGTTTCTCAGATCTACTTAATTTATTTTTTTACTAGAATCCCAAGACCCACCAACCAGAGCCAAGTACAAAACAGTGGCTCAGAAGGGCAGACATACTCTAAGAATTAAGGACAGGGTGCCTCTGAGCACATGCCTGGCCCAGGACCAAACATCCATTCCTGGGTCCCCCAAAGCTTTCTTTGTTTCAGCAGCCTAATTTAGGGTGGGGAGCCTTTTACTTGTTGCTATTGTTAGACAACTGGAAGTCAGAAAGTCATGCAGATCTACTGCAAGTCACTCAGAGATTTATCAATAGATCCCAATCTAACTTCTGTCAGTCCCTGTTGTACAGAGAGCAAACAGTACTACACTGCATAAATGTAGCACAGTACTGCGGTTCCTACGTATGCAGTTACATAGAAGAGAGAATTAATGTTTGGCCTTTGGGGCCTAGGTCAAATCATGATGCAGGAAATTAACTGGAGCCATTTCCAGAAAGTTGAGGATAAATAAATAAAGGTAATGAACTAGTTCAAGGAATCAAACTTGTTTTTCCTGGTTACACTACCAAAACGTCAATGTATCCTTTAACAAAATCACTAACCTGTTAGGTTCACTGATGGAAAGTCAATGGCTTTTCATCAATGGATATTAACCACTAGTTTCTGGTTAACATTATACAGGGGTTTTAGAACTAACTGTTAATTGTTATTTCTACCAGAAGCCTAAATATATCCCTGATGTTATGTACTCTAGACCGATTCATTCAACTCAATAGCTCAGTGGTTCTCAAAGTTTGGGGCATCCTGTCCCCCTTGAGTGATATGGAATATCTGAAAAGGGGAGCGGGAGCAGAAAGTTCCAAGAGAAGGGTAGGATCCAGAGGTAGGTGGAGCCTTCCTCTCTTCATGAACCAAAATACATAGCTGAGTTAAATGCCCTCTGCCAGAGCATCCTCATTGATGCACATTGGATTTGTGAGGGCAATTGCTCCACCACCTGGCTCATCTTTCCAAACCAAAAAACTACTGCTTTGTTTAACATTTCCCATCGTTTTAGGAGAGACCAAATATGCCCTATTCTAGACTCCTCCTAATGTCAGTGTCGGATCAGTGTTCAGCCTACAGATACTCACAGCAACGGGCTGTAAGGATCTATGCACACCTGTTCTCTCTTCTCCGTCCGTCCCCCAGCTACGCCCACTCCCAGAACGTAACCTTTGTCTCTCTCCTTCTCTCTTTACTGTCCTACCTAAGGTGCCCTACTCTTAAGATAGCAATATCATCCTACTTTGCTGAGCCTAGAAAAAAAGTTAAGTCAAACAAGGGTACACCATAGCTGCAACTAATGGAGTGTAAGGCAATCTAAAAGAAGAGCAGCACAACTCCAATTCATCTACACTTTAGAGACAAGGCGGTCGGTTCCATTAGTTGCAATGGATGAACCAACAATGTTGCCAAGAATAGTACCCAACAGCATTGAGCCACTCAGATATCAGGCTATGAAAGCTTAGAATATACAATGATTTGCAACTTCTCCTTGGGTATGAAGTCCTGCTGCATAAAACAAATTCAAAAAGTTCTTACCACAACGAGGTTCCTGAGGCGATCCCTTCATAAACAACATGCAAGGTGCAGCATTTATCAGTTTCTTGAGTCGCACGTTGAGGTCTTCTTTAACACCATCATTAGAACCAGCTGGAACAGTCACACTAGATGCATGGCGCTGAACCTTCTTGGTCAATTCTGGTGCATGAGCACCATCTAGTCGGTCAATTTTTTGGGAATTCTGCCAATAGAGAACAGCAGTTCTGGTAAATGTTAAGAGTACCACAAGAACTGCCTTCTAAAAGCTACTGGAACTTTTTCTTCATTATATACAAACATCTGTTGTTGGGCTTAAGCCAAAGCAGGTTAAAAACCAAAGGTGAAATCCACCAAACGCTGGTGTACACCTCATTTCAATGGGGCTAACAAAGCAGGAGGGAGTACATCCAAAGTGGTAATGTGCAATTGGTTATCCCCAACTCTGCACATGGTGAACTGGATTCTATTACAACTCACTCTAATAATAAATACCTGCAAATGTATTTTGGACATGTTACCCCAATGACCTTAGGAACCAATCTACAATCATTTCAATGTCGTTATTAAACAGTGCACCAATATTCAACAGCGCACCACTACAAGCAGCCCTATCAGAAAGTATTTCAGATTCAGGAACTATCTAATTGGTACAGCATGCATTTCCCTGCAAACATTTCTGCAAGTTTCGACATAGGGGAGTACCAAATATTTGAACTGGGCCCTACCCACACAGCTAAAATAAACAAAATTCCTAGCCATTTTAAATCAAATGTTACCCAAGCCATTATCTTACCTGTATTGGGCATATCCTTGCAGGCATGCATACAAGTAAGCAAGTTAAAATAAGCTTACCTTAAAAAACAAGAACGTTGGAACAGAAGTAATCTCGTATTTTTCAGACACTTCCGGAACTGCTTCAGCTTCCAGCTTTAAAAATAAAAAAAAGAAGAAAAAGAAGTCATAAAATATGGTTTTATTTTCATACTCTTATTTATAGTTGAGACTGTGCTGGCTGATCTTGTCTACACTGTTCTTTTAGTCATGTTAAATGTTTAAAAAGGATTTCAGTGCAAAAGTTTGTGACACATTTGCATTTAAATGAAACTCACAGGGCAGGCTTGTCATCCACTGAGCCTGCAGTGTCAAAACAGGTTCAGAGGTTTTTATTTTGTTGCACATTTCAAAAGATGCCTGGAGGCTGTGAATAAAATTCTTGGTGCACTAGTGACCTAGTAAATTTTCAATCATATGCAGCTACTACTATATTGAAATCCATAAATCACTGACCCCAGTTATGTCATGATTACAGTGCTTATTTTCTGCCCACAGCAATTCTTGCTGTTTGCTCTATTGACTAATTTCAAGAGGCAGTACATCATGACTGACATTTGCAGCCTTCTGCAAATTATGAAGCAAAAAAGGAGTATTTCTCCAATAAACTATTGATACCTGCTAAATTTTAGTGGTTAACTCCTGCAAGACTGCTAGATATTAGTACACTACTGTTCCACAAACATAAATAGATCATCAAATATGAAACTGTAGAAAACTCAAATAGCAAACAGATTTCCATTTACAGAGACAGGAGACCCTGATATACGGATTCATACTTGAGGATGCCCAACGGCAACGGTTGGAAGATGGGAAGTAAACAAAGATACTTTGCTTAAGAGCTGGTCACACATGGGCAGAGCAATCTGTGGCCACTAGACATTGTCCGAGTGGCCATCAGATAGACAGAGCTACAACCTCAGAGGTGAAAGCCCCGCTTGTATCTTCACCCCCAACCCCCTCCCAGCTGCTGCAGAAAGTTCTGTGGTGGCTCCTATTCCAAGGTTGGTTAGGACCTCAGAAGAGGATAGGGAGAGGAAAAGGGGGAGTGCCAGGGAGAGGCAAGGGAGGAGGAGAGGCCAGGGTCAGCAGGGTCCTAAAGCATCTCAAGCCCCATCCCCACACCTGGCAACAGGATTATTAGATGTTCACAGGATCACGACCTGCAGGAATGATTTTCCACCACTTTACTTGGTTTGCTGTAGGAAATATCAAATCTATGTGATATATGGCGTAACAGAACAAAATTGTGCAGGCTTTATAGTTCTGAGCCTTTTCAGCCTTCCTGCAGACAGTTCTGTTTGGTCCTTTGTTTGGAGTTGGTCACACGCAGCACGATCTTATGCATGTTTACTCAGAAGTAAGTTCCAGTGTGTCCAACGGGGCTTGCTCTCTATTAAGTGTGTTTAGGATTGCAGCCTAAATCATGGGATTGAGAATATTTTGTAATATACGCCTTGGATCCATCATCATCTGGCCTGATCTCTACTCAAAGACAAAAACAAGAGGAGATGAGCATCCAGTAGCAACGAAAAAAGGAGAGAACCAGGTTCTCAGGATGCAAAATCTTTATTAAATAGAGGAGCCCGACGCGTTTCAGCCTGTGTTTTTTTCTAAGGCCTTCCTCAGGGGGCTGTAAATATTCAAAATACATACAATAAGTACAATAAGTACTACTCAGACTACCAGCTTTCATATTTTTGAACCCAATATCTTCATCTCCCAAAGTTTAAACCTCCACCAGGATTAACCTACAGGGGGCTCAAATGTATAAGTGCTCATGAAATACTCCACTGCCATATAACTGAATCACCTGAGTATGCATGTGGGGGATATTGTTCAAAAGCTTCCCTATGCCAACATGGCAGGCTTTTATTTATGTATTTATCTTACATTTAGGCAGGCCTTTGAGTGCACCATTGTTGAGGATTGTTTGTGGTGTGATTTACAGGGTTTTATGTATTTTAAAATAATATTGTTGTGTTAATTAATATATGTTTTATCATATACATATTTATATAAAGAAGGAGGAGGAGAAGGAGAAGAAGAATAGTAAAAAATCCCACTGCAAGGAAAGTTTACAAATCATAGAGGCCAGCCCTTCCAAGGTGGCACAACCACATGAGAATGTATGAGGCTGATCAGCTCTATATGGCAAATGAAGCCAATACGCTTTCTTTTCTCTTTCCAAGTTATTATTCAGTTTAGCATAACCGATGCTGTAGTTTCATGTTTCTTCTATCCTCATCATAATTCATGTAAAACCCCATCAATTTTCTGTTAATCGCTACCATTAGTATGCAAACATGAATTTTATAATTAATTTGACTTCAGGCAATACAGTTATAGAGTTGCAGGATAATGCAACTTTACTTCTATAGCTAACAGTTATTGATAGCAACCTAATGTCATATTACTCAACTACAAGTAATACTAGTATTATAATAATGTTAGTTCGGTTGCATACCATTCATCATGACCAAAATTGTTTGGCTGAAATACTGTACTCAGTTACACATACTAAAGTCCTATTCATACCACAGTGGGGCATCGCAA
Source organism: Shinisaurus crocodilurus (assembly GCA_021292165.1). NCBI lineage: Eukaryota > Metazoa > Chordata > Lepidosauria > Squamata > Shinisauridae > Shinisaurus > Shinisaurus crocodilurus. Next base: position 92,015,391 of record CM037878.1, on the reverse strand, counting down.
CATAAACCTCTTGGGTGTAATCTAAAGATTGTGTGCTTACATTCTGATTCATTCAACAGAATTGTACAGTACAGCAATACCTTGGATTGCAAGCATAATTCATTCCGGAACCGTGCTTGTAATCCAAAACACTCTTATATCAAAGCGAGTCTCTGGCGGGCGTGAGCGGGGCCGATTTCGGCCCGCTACGCCCGCTCGAGGCGAGCAGTTACATCCCTACTTGCAAGACGTCACTTGTTTATCAAGTCAAAAATTATTTTAAAAAATTGCTTGTCTTGCAAAATGCTCTCAGACCAAGTTACTTGCAATCCAAGGTATTACTGTACTTCTCCCTTTATTTTTGGGTACAAAGCAAAGGCTATAAATATCAAGCATGCTTATTTGATGGTAAATTCTACTGAAAGTAATGGAATGTACATGGAATTTGGATTTCAGTTATATTGGGTTGGATCCAAACTTAGCCATATTTGGAGTAGACCCACTGAATTCAATGGATCTGCTCTGGTGTAAGTCTGGAACCAGCCCATTGTTTTTAAACCCACACAAATGCACCTCCTTTAACTGATAGTCCAACAAATCAGATTCAGTACACTTCAAGTTTGTCTATCATCATGCACAAAGTGCTGAAATCTTATTTTATACTGTACTGCCCACTACCATTTACAAATTAAAACTTCATATAAAATCGATAATGGTTTATTCTTCCCCACAACCCCAGCCTCAACCCTCACTGCAGATTTCAATATGCATAGACAATTTCAAACTTTTTTCCTATAAGATCCAATATTCTCTTAAACACTGCTTTGAGAATTAAGATTCATTTTTTTCTGCTTTACGAAGCCATGTCCCAAGCAATTACATTATTTATTTATTTATTTATTTATTGCATTTCTATACTGCCCAACAGCTGAAGCTCTCTGGGCAGTTCACAACAATTAAAACCACAAAATACAACATAAAACACAGTATAAAAATTTAAAACTACAGTATAAAATAGGAGTAAAAGCCGAAATAAAACCTAGGAGCAGTACAGAGATTTCAAATACAGTAAAATATTTAAAATAACAGAGACTAAAATTCCTGGAAAAATAAGGTTTTTTTCACCTGGCGCCAGAAACAGCACAACATAGGTGCTAGGTGAACCTCTTTGGGAAGTTTATTCCACAACCAGGGCGCCACAGCAGAAAAGGCCCTCCTTCCATTGGCAGGGGCTCCCAGAGGAGGACCACTGAAGATGATCTTAGGGTCTGGACAGGTATATATGGGAGGAGATGATCCTTCAGGTAACCTGGCCCCAAGCCATTTAGGGCTTCGTAAGTTAATACCAGCACTTTGAATCAGGCTATCGGAAATTACAGTAACAGTGAAATCCTGTACATGTCAACAAAAAAGGCACACTGAGTTCAATGCAACTTACTCCACAGTAAATCTATATAGGATTGCAGCTGGGCAGAGCAATCCTATGGCCACTAGACAGCATCTGGGGTGCCATAGGATGCTGCGGATCTCCTCCTTTGTGCCTGTAGACAAAGCTACAAGTGCTGAAGAGATCAGATCATGTCTCTCTCCCTGCCCATCCCCAGCTGTCGCAGAAAACTCTCTGGCGGCTCCTCTTCCCGAGGGTGGCTCCTCTTCCCAAGGTTGCAACAGAGACAACAGAAGAGGACGGGGAGGGTGGAAAGGAGGTGGGTGGGGTGGGGAGAGGCCTGGATCTACTCAATCCAAGAGCCTCTACATCACTCATCCCACTCACCAAGAGGTAAGTCATGTTCTTTAAGGCGGAACAGGAGGCATTTTCGCCTCCATGGTTGCACCCACCCTGCTTGGATCTTGCTAGCAGGGGTTTTGATGGACGGAGGACTCTGATCTCGGAGCCTTCTGTCTAAAGAGCAGCAATCCCAAAGGATTGTGCTCTAAGCCTTTCTATTTATTTCCTTCTTGCTTACAACATTTATAAACTGTTCTACATCTGGGGGGAAAATCCCGAGTGGTGAACGATAATGAAAAAATGTCCAAATACAAAAGAATAAAAACATTTAAACTCAAATTGTACCAATAAAAACATGGCTGGTCTTTTACTCAGAAATGGCTTATTTAAATAAGGAAGTCTTCGGCAGATGCCAAAAATAGAGCCTGCCTGATACACACAGACAACTAGTTATCATATAACTTCCTATCTTTATTATCACAAATGCATTTCATTAACAAACTGCTTTTAAAATGAGCAGCATTTAGTTGCAGTGCATTTGTCTGTTCTTGTCCACTGTAGCTCTGTTACTGGGACATGTATACCGGTATATTCTTACACAAATACCAACCGCCTGCATGCTATATCAAGAGATATTTACCAGACATAATTCTGTGAAGCCAAAGATGTATTTTTCTATGTTAACCCAGGTCTGCACATACAAAACAGTAAGAAGATCTACTTGCCTAACCATTGGCATCATTATATCAAATCAAGTAAGTAGTAAGAACTTTTAAAAAAGAGCAGTATTACTATCTTAATCTCAAATCCCCGGGATAAAGAGATTAGGATTTAAACAAACTGCCAATTGCACTACATGTGGACAAGCCACTGAGACTTACATTGGGATGGCTAGCTCAAATAACTAAAAAGGACAAATATTCAAATTCTAACGAAATACTTTGGCAGTCAAAGATTCAGATGGTTATTTCAAGTCAACATATGGAATCCCAAGCCTCCCATGCTTGTCTGCACCCTCAGATTGTAGCCACATAGTAGCTATACCTTTGCAGACCTCTCTTTACTTCCACCTCCCTTACTACAAATAGCACCTCCTGTCTCTGCACCAAGGCTTCCACCCAACCACCAACCACCTTCCATCGTTTCCCTGATCAAAAATAATCCCCATTTCTCTAATAGCCAGTTCCAAACATTTTCTTAGGGAATCTAAGGCCACAGAACAGAAGCAAGGACAGGCTTCCTCTCTCCAGTCACATACATAGGCAGTATGCCTATATACACCAGTTGCCAGGGAACATGGGTGGGAGGGTGCTGTTGCACTCATATCCTGCTTGTGGGATCCCATGGGCAGCTGGTTGGCCACTGTGTGAACAGAGTGCTGGACTAGGTAGACCTTTGGTCTGACCCAGCATGGCTCTTCTTACTTTCTTCCCTCCCCATTCAGACCAGAACCACCATGAAGGGGCAAGCCCCATTATCCAGGCCCAGCTTAACTCTTTCCTCACCTAGCAGGAGCTTGGATTTCAGGTAAGAGTGTTTGTGTGTGCACACACATGTGCTTATCCCACCCGCTCCATCCCAAATGCCTTTTTTTTTTTTTTAAATGTACACATTAGAAATATGACAAGAATACAAGGGTTGGGAAACAGCTTCTCTCATACTCACCCATGAGCGGAGTTCAGCTCCCACTAACTGCTATGGAAGTAGCTTATGGAATTTCCTGAGCTGCTGAGCATTGTGCCCACCTCAATGGTGTCTTTTAGTTTTAATGGAGTAAGTTTTAATGGAAGGAAGGCTAGGGAAAGTTCCTCTACCAGGGAAAGTCAATATAGCATGTCACCATGAATGGAGGTCAAGGCAGCAATAGAAAAGCTGAAGCAGACCCAAGTTGCCCAGGTTAAAGGTTCTAAGAAATTTGGAGCCGCTGGAGTAATTTGTTATGTTTCCACCTTTCCCCTGAATGCACATAGCCAGCATCTATGCTGGATCAAACATGTATTATACAGTTCAACTTACTTTCACAAACGTAACCTGTGGATGCTCCTTTGCTAGTTCAGCCATGACACTATTCATTTGAACACACTGAGGAGCCCATGGGGCCCAAAAATGAACCACCACTAAAGACCTGTGACAAAACAGGGAAGAAAACAGAGGTCAAGTATTTATGCAGAACAGGTTGAAGATCAACAAAGCAATGTAAAATAAAAGCAACTGTAAGAGTGTAAGATCTCAGGGAGCAGAGACGGTTATGACCCATCTCTGCCCGGAAACTAGGGAGAGCCACTGTCAGTCAAAGTAGCAGACAGCAGTGGGCTAGATCAGCCTTCCCCGCCCTGGTGGCCTCCAGATGCTTTGGACTATAACTCCCATCATCGCTGCCCATCAGCTGTGCTGGATGGACTGAGGGGAGTTGTAGTCTAAAGCATCAGGAAGGCACCAGCTGGGCTCGATGGACCAATATTTTATTCATCCTTATATTCTCCATTCATGTCCTGCGTTCTGATTTCACTCAGGGCCAGAGTAATCCACTCACTGCTACTCCCCTCCATATCCCATTTAGAGAATCTGCAGGACCACCATCACAGCTGCTCCTCAGTGGGGACCAAAGACTTCCAAGCCAGCAGTTCCCTGTATGACCAACAGTAGAAGCTATAAGTTGAACCTGAGGTTTCACCTCGTCTCCCACAATAATCTTCTGTACCCCCATCACCACTCCACCCCATGGGCTGGATAGAGAGTGGTCCTTGCAGTCAGAGTTCTGTAGAGAAAATAGGGAAATGACTGGGGCTTTCCTTTAGAAGTTGCAAACACATATTACAGGTCAGCACACCCTGCCACTCATATCCTTTTTCCAGCATTGGGGGAGGGGGAGAATGTTTAAAAAGGGATTGCAGGCAGCCCCCAGGTTATGAACGAGTTCCGTTCTTAAGAATGTCTTTAAGTCGAATTTGCATGTAAATCGGAACAGCATAGCGTTCTATACATTACTATCGGCATTTACACACATTGCGTAGTATACTACGCTATGCACTCTACGTAAACGATGTAGCACCAGGGAACCCAGAAGTCCATTCTTAAGTATGGGTTGTCTGTAAGTCGGACATTCTTAACTCGGGAACTGCCTGTATTTGCATTTTCTTCTGGAATTACCATTAAAAACTACAAAACAGGTTTCTACTTTTTTTTTTTTTATGTATTTGAACAGGATCTGGTAAGAAAAACCAAACAATTCATAGTCTGGATTAAATCTTTATACTACTGAGGTCAACGGCAAATCTCTTATCCATATAGATCAGTGATGGCGAACCTATGGCACGGGTGCCACAGCTGCCACGCAGGGACCTCTCTGTGGGCACTCGAGCCATTGGTCACCAGATCATGAAAAGACCGTCCCCTTCTGCAAAACACTAATGATTTTGTTCTTTCTCACAGTGTGGAACAGAATGATTTTATTCTAGAATTCCTGTTACAGAATTCTTTTCTACATTGTTATCACATTTAAAAGATTTTGAAGAATGATGCACAGAGTATGGCTTGGAAGTAAAGCCCTAACAGTTGACCTGAGTGCTGCATGTGTTGCTCTCAAACTAACAGAGTATGAGCCAAGGTTTGACAAATTATCAGCATGCATGCAATAGCAAAAATCACATTAATTGTGCAAAAGCATGCCCAATGCAAACTTTTACCTAATGCAGTGTTTGCAGTCCAAGACATAAAGTGTTTAAAATGTGTTAAGCACGTTTAGTTTTCTTGTTTATCTTGCTCATCCTAGTACAGGTTGACTTTTACTTTTACTAATCTGACACCTGTAGAAGCAGGGAAAGGACCCAGGGTAAAGCTTGCCCCATACAATTTCAGTCTGGCATATAATCATATTACAAGTTGAGAATCCCTTATCCAAAAATACATGTGCCTAATTATTTAAAAAGTTTGTATAAATTCCCTTCAGGCTATGTGTACAATGTAGTACTATAATAATTTTTTGAGTTGATTTTTTTTCCAACAAAAAACTGTTTGTATCATTGAAAGCTCTGTTATCATGTTTTTCTTTAAAGACAAAAGATGTTAATTAGTTCGGACAACTGTATGAGTTGTTTTTCTAAAACTAAAACCTCGGTATTCAGGTTTAATTGCAGTGTTGGCACTTTGAAATAAATAAGTTGGTTTTGTGTTGCAGTTTGGGCACTCGGGCTCAAAAGGTTCGCCATCACTGATATAGATTATAGCTTTGGGCTCTTGCTCTCTCCTGCCTTCCCTGCATGTGGAGGAGATTGTGCCCTTCTCTTCCTCTGTGTGTGCTTGTGTAACTCCATGCATATTTCTAGGCTGCAAGACTTCCTTAGGGCCAAACACCCTGTTCAGCAAGGTCAGCATTCAACACCCGAGTCACCTCCTTGCTCAGCAACAAAAACCAGATCTAAAGAAACAGCATCTCATACACACGTTTTATTAGATGTTCTTTCCAGTAAGCCAGTCTAGAGGTGTCAAGGAAACAGAATCAACAGGGATCTGGGGGAACAGTCCAAATTTCTGATTAAACCATTTGACTTTCACTGAACAGGCATTCATTGCAAATGCAGGAAAAGTTGAGTCAAGGACTATGTTTGCACCCCGAAAATGGCCCACCTAGGTATATCAATGCAAAATAGCTTAAAAGCAAGAATTTACAGATCCCAGCCACAGGCATTAAACTGACAATTGAAACATATTCTCTCTGGGAGGGATATTCGCACATTGCTGTCCTAACTTTTAAGGAATAACCAGCAAGTCTTATGAGAAAAACCCTTATTCCAAAGAACCACACTTGTATCAGAAACGTCCCAAAAAACCAGAGAGGAAAAACAAGCAACCTTTCAACAACATAGTTTTATAGGTTTTGTTTTCCACTTCTCAGAAGTGGGGACACTGGTCTTTATACTCTCTACCTCTCCAACCAATACTCCACAGCAACCACACTTCAGAACAACAGGAACTCCAATTCCTGAGGGCTCCTTTTTTATGAAGCAGCGGGGGGGGGGGGGGTCATCCATCAAACCATTTATTCCTATCACTCTGCATTTAGAACAGGGGTGGGCAAACTACATGTTTGTTCATATCTATTTTGGGTTTTTTTGTTAGAATTGCAAGATCCACCAACCAAAGACATATGCAAAAGGGCCCATTCACACATAACGATGGCAAATTGTGGGCTAATTAACCCATGATTTGCTGCAGCATGTACCTGGTACGTGCTACCGCCATTTTGAATATGCAACCTGCAATTGGCTTGATCAGAGGTTATTTCGTGACGTGCAAACCCAGACACTATGGCTTAATCATGGGTTAAACAACCCACAGTTAAGGTACGATTCGTTCTTAAGTTAACTGTGGATTGCTTAACCCAGTGTCTGGCACATCACAAAATAACCTCCGACTTGGCTGATCAGAGGTTGCATATTCAAAATATGTGGCAGCACATGACCCCAGTAAATCACCTACAATTTGCCATTGTTACACGTGAACCAGGTCACAAACTTAGAATTGTAGAGCAGGGTGCCTCTGAGCACATTCTGAGACTAGAAATTTCCTCTCAGTATCAGAACCAAACTAAATTCACAGTCCTTTGGTTACCCCAAGCTTTCTTCATTTCAGCAGCCTAATTTACGTGGGGAAAGTAGTGCTGCTGTTAAACAATTGGGACAGTCAGAAACCTTGCTCATCTACCACATATCAGTGATCTACCTTTTGCCCACCCCTGATTTAGAAGGATTTACATGCAGTATTTACATGTGGTGGGAAGTGGAACCCAGGGACAACTGGGGCTTCTTCAGACAGGTATGGCTATTCCAAAATAAAAAGTATTGTTCTTACACATCATGGGTTCATATCTCATATAGCTGTACACCAATTAGTTCCAAAAATGTGAAGTGGCATTTAGCATCCCTTCTTCCAGAAGATCACTGCCTCTCCAAATTCAATGGGAAATGCTCTTCCAAAAATCAGGAACCCATGGAGTGTTTTCTAACATTTATATATTTATATTATATATTTTAGACAGAGCTATAGGAGATTCCTCCCTCTAGGAAATCTACGGTACCGCAACAGCTCTTTAGGAAAGCGGGGCATTTAGGAATTTGAGAGAAATCCCATAAGCAACACCTGGGGTAGGGCAGAGGGAGAGAAGGGCCATGGACAAGGTCCCTTACATCTCTCTCTCCTGGTTGGGCTCTGCTCCTTAGAAAGGCATGTGTATCACATGTATATTCTCACATATATACACACACATGCACATCCATTTTACAGTGTACTTCAGAAAGAGTGTGTGTTGCCTAAAAAGAGGGTAAGAAAGTGGAACAAGGGGGGAAGGCACCAATGAGTGAAAAAAACGGAAGAGAAAAAATCTCAGGTACCTACTGAAATATTTATTGCCCAACGTGTTTCGGCATATACCTTCCTCAGGGGCAAAAAAAATTCAAGTTCAGCTATCTCGTGAGCTTTTCTGCGGGTTTATGCCAAAACACATTGGGCAATAAATATTTCAGTAGAAACCTGAGATTTTTTCTCTTCCGTTTTTTCTAAAAAGAGGGTAGACTCAAGCCTGATTTGATGCCATGTCATCTGGCCCACACTTTAATCCGGGATGCGCAACCTGTGGATTTCAAGATGTTGTTGGACTGCATCACAAATCTCACCATGGACAACGCTGGCTGGAGTTGTGGCCCTTCAGATGTTGCTGGGCTGCAAATTGCCCCCACCCACCCCCTTCATCCTAATTCTGTGGAGGAGCAATAGTCATTCCACACACATAGTCAAAAACACTTCCATTAATTATTTCATGCTTTTTTTAATGGACTGGGCCTTGAAAACATGCACATCTGGGAGATAAAGACAGGCAAAAATTAAGCCCTGGGACCAGCACCAGCTCTACGGTTAGGCAGCATGAGGCGGCAGATTTGGGATGCCACAAAGGACTGCAAGTTGTTAAGTTAAGGGCGCAATCCTAAGCATGTTACAGAAAAAAATGTCCTGTAACTACCAGCATTCCCCAACCAGTCATGCTGGCTGGGGAATGCTGGGACTTGTAGAACTTTTTTCAATCTAAACATGCTTAGGACTGCATCCCTTAAATTATTATTGTATTTTTACAGCCAGGGAGAAGGAGAGACACTTATGGGATCTTCTGCCTCAAATTCCAAAATAACATGACCAGCCTTGGGTACTATTTACCATGACTTGAAAGGCGGGGGGGGGGTGCATTTTCTGCTCTGCCACGTCTGTAAATTTTGGCCAGCCTGGGAATAATCCTATGCATGGGTTTTTTTGCCTGTCTAAACGTGCATAGGATTGCACCCTAAAATGTTTTACTAATCCCCACGTCAAGCTGTCAGAACGTCCGTGAGCTTGTTTTTTTAAGGGAGCGGGGTGGGGGAGGGAGATAACCTAGTAGGGAAAGGGAGGTTACAAAGCGCACCCGAGGTAACTGAGGCTCCATTCCCAGGGAGTAAGCCCCATTCAGCTCAATGGAGACTACTTCAGAGTAAATACGCTTGGGAGCCCGCGGCAAGGGATCTTGTCTGTACAGCCTGGAGAACCGGCCTGGCAACAGACGCTGCAAATATCTGCTTTCGGTTGTGGCTCCTCTTCCTTCGCATCCCTGCCCACCACGCCCGAAGAGCCAAAAACAGCCTCGAGCAAGGCGCGGGAAGAACGGCGGCGGCGGCGGCGTCTCCCCACGTACCTGCCCGGCTGCTTCAGCAGATCCTGGAACTGGCCCGTGGATGCGGCTTCCACCAAGGGTCCCGCTACTGCGGCTCCTCCTTCTGCCGCCATAGCTGGTGTTGATCTCCGCGCCGCGTCCAAGCAGGGAGGGGAGGGGAGGGGAGGGGAGAACAGGGAGGCGCATGCCGCTGCCCAGCCTATCCCCTTCTCTAGACAGCCTCACGGCGCGTGCTCAGCCTTTCCCTTCCCCTTTTTTTAAAAAAAAACAAACTCCAATTACGCCAGCTGAAATCTCGCGCGTGCGTATTGGAAAAAATGAAGCCCTTCGCGAGGCTCCGCTGCCAACATTTCTCTGCCCACAATTCCTGCGGCGCAAGACATGCACGCTGACGTGCAGCAAGCGAACGTCCCGTGTAAAACTGAGACTCTCTGCACTTTTTCTGAGGAGGTAGACCTCGTTAAAATCAGTTGGACCGGATTCTGATGAGACGTGTATGGGCCGCCGGGCCATTAGTTGTTCGAGACAGTGTGAAGAGCGCGATGAGCTGGCAGCAGCTGTACGTTTTGCTAGTAAACGAAGCGCATGTTCTCAAGCGTACGATCTGTGTGGTCCTCGCGGCAACGGGAAGTACCCACACCCCAACTCTGTTTTGTGTTAGAATGCTCGCCTCTACTATAAAAGTAAATTAGGGCGCCGTCCTCTGCGTGTTTAGACGTGACTGGCTGAGGAATGCTGGGAGTTGTAGGACTTTTTTCTGTCTAGGCATACATAGGATTGCGCCCTTAAATGCTCTATCGTAGCTGTTAGGTACAAACCTTTGCCGTCTTCAGACTTTCCGTAAGGGTGAACCATATTTCAGCTTTTTTGTGTGTCATGGAAGTACCTTGACCATTTGGGGTACATCTCCTGATCCCAATTTATAGAAATCTACAATTGCCTTTATAGCCTTTTCGAGTCTTATTTATTTATTACCGGTAGATGTGTATACCACCCGACTGGCAAATGCCCTTGGGGTGATTTACAATCATAAGGCCACAAAACAACAACAAAGTAACAGTAAAATAAGACAATACTAAATATTTTTAAAATATTTAAAACATTGAAAAGCCAACAGTAAAGTTAATAATCAAGCAACAGATTAAAGATTAAATGCCTGTTTAAAGAGGAAGGTTTTAACCTGCTGTCTAAGGATGCAATCCTATGGGTTGAGCCCTCAGTGCTCATAAGCCGCTGCAGTCCACCGCCCGCCCCACCGCCCCGACTCAGAGGCTTACAAGCATCCTATGCGGGGGGGGGGGGTGATCCCCTCCCTGTCCTCCCGCGCTGCATTTTCACTAGACAGGCTTTTTTGCCCATCTAGCAAAAGCATTTCCGGGTGAGAGGGAAGGAAGCTCGCGAGGCCTCAGGTTAGCTCGTATTCTGGCCTCTCCAGGTCCAGTGTCCCCCTCCACACCCACCAAAACTCCCCCTTTTACCCCTCTCTGAGGCCACATTCCTGACCTCAGAGAAGCAGCCAGTGCAGTTCTTTCTGTGCCGCCTTCAAGGGGGAAGGGGGTTGAAACTCTGATTCCCAGCTCCGAGCTGGGAATCCGAAATATCTTCTGTCCCCTCAGATGCTGTCTAGGGGCCATAGGCTTGTTCCCTCCATGTATACAATGAAGATGCCAGGTGGAACTCCCTGGGAAGGGCATTCCACAGATACACGCACACCTAAGAAGGCTCTTTCCCTTGGACTATATGTGTACCAAATTTCAGCTTTCTATCTAGTGTATTTATTTATTTTATTAATTATATTTATACCCCACCTTTTTTCCTGCAAGGAACCCAAGGCGGCTTACATAATAATCCTCCTCCTCTCCATTTTATCCTCACAACAACCCTGTGAGGTAGACTGGCCCAAAGTCACCCAGTGAGTTTCATGGCTGAGTGGGGACTAGAACCTGGATCTCTCGAGTCCCAGTCCAACACTCTCACCACTATGCCACTGGAGTAGCTTAGCCATTTGAGGGTGCACCATGAACCTTCCATGTTGAGGGTGAATTGTAAAAGTGTCCCACTTTTAAAGTGTTCTGATAGACTGTAATTGAGTGCCTTGAATTATACCTGTACCAAATTTCACACACACCGCTCATTGGAACATACCCCACAATTTTGATTGCCTGTCAGTGAGTCAGGCTTTATGTTGTTGATCTTCAAAACAAAGATGCATCATGTGTAGTCAGGTCCTAAGTAGGTTTACTCACACATATGCCCACTGAATTCAATGAAAATGCTGCCTGACCCAATGCATGTTTACTCAAAAATGTCACGCTGATTTCAATCTTATAAAAACTTCCAAGTTAAATATGTATAAGTCTGCTCTCTTATGCCCACTTACATGGAAATAAATATCACCAAACACGGGGGGACATCCAAGGTAACAAAAAATGTGCAGGCTTTCCAGATCTCATCAGGCAAGATGTTATAAAAAGGAAATGGGGGAGTAGGGAGAAAGAAGCGGGGAAAGGCTGACTTGAGTCATGTGGTCTACATGGTCAGAGTCTTTAAGATGAAATGTGGCAGGAGGCTGCAGAAAGTCAAATTAGGCTCTACCAGGTGATATGATATTCTCACGTTGCATCTGGTACTGCTCCCATGCTGGGAGAAAGAAAGAAAAAAAGGTTGACACCACCACCCCATTTTTGAAAATATAAATTCTATGATGCTAGAGTGTGGGAGGCAGAAAGAAAGGAGTTGCTATTGCTTTGTCATTGGAAAATATTTAAGGTCCATCTGTTTTGCTGTCTATTGAATTGTAAAGCTCTGTTGCCAAAGGGAAAGCTTTTTTTCTTACGTAGTTGACCACAGGTTGTATGGGTGGTCCTCTTTGCTGGTTGTGCCCATTACATGTAAATAACTTTCACTGAAATCAGCAGGACTTATTTCGACTTTGTGTGCATAAGACGGTTGTATCTAGCTAAACTGCTGTTTCAACTGTAATGTTTTTAGTACACCACATCTATGACCAAACTGCTTAAGCCATTACACTATATGTCCTTATCCTAGTTTTAACATGCTAATCAGGCCCTTCAACATCCAAGCACAAACCTGATGCCATCAAATGTTAAGGATCATCTGGATAGGTGGATGAATCTCTCTGCACCAATTATGGAAAGAATACAGCTTCCTAAAATAAATACCCTCCCTAGTCTCTTATATCAACTACAACTGTTTCGGAGAATTTAAAACCTCACACTTTAATAAGCTCCACAAGACCTTTTCAAGGTTCATTTGGTAGGCAAAAAACAAGAATTGTCATTAAAAATGTATAGGCCCATCGAGACATGGGAGAACTAAATCTCCCTAATGTTAGGCTATATTTCTGGGCATCCCATATGGAATATCTGGCAGCAGGGTCCCAGAGAAACCGAGGGCTTCAGTGGCTCCAGATTGAACAACAGGCAGCAGGCCAAATTAATCTGGCAAACCTCCCAGACAGTATAATCCTCCAGCCGCTCAGCCAGTACAAGCCCTGCTGAAACGAATGGGGCAGCAGCAAACACAGCTCTTTGAGTATGAAAGCCAGAGTTTCCAGATGTGCAGGTACACTCACCTCAAGTTAGAAGGAATCTGATTACAGAATCCATATCCAAATCTAGGGTACAACACATTAAGAGGTACAAAATGTCTTAGGGATCACATGGCCCATCACCTACAACTCTATTATGTAGTGACTTACTAATGAGTAGTCCATTTGGAGTCCCTGGGATTAGTCACTTGTAACTATTCTTCAGTTTATGATCCTTGACGACATCATCAAAATTTATCTCATCTACAAGAGCTCAAAAAGTGTAAAAATGCAATTATTTATGGAGATCCCATATTTTTTTTAAAATGGGGGTGGGATTATTGAATCAGATAAAATATATTCCTGACAAACTCAGTTTTTATTTCATTGTATTCACACGAGGAATTCCCCCATTAAAAATTAATACAGTTAAACAGAATTCTGTACTCCCTCTGGAACCACTATTTTTATCTGAAGGAGGAAAATAGGATTTACTTCTTTAAGCTCTTTGGCCTTAAAACCACTTTCCTCACATAGAGCCGGGCAAAGTCATCACAGTGGACAGAGGACTTCCTGGATCACAGAAAATAAATGATTGAAGTAGAGGGGAAATGTATGACAGAGTTAACATTAATTCAAGGGAAACATGAGGTTAAATTCTATGCATAAATTGTATTTCTCCATTGCTGTATAATAAAATACCTATAAACTTAACCAAAGGTCTACAAGGAATAGTTTAAAACCTTTTTCCTCCACTTTCTCTAGTAACATACCCTCTTCCAGATCTGGGAAACTGTAGGACTGTTGCGAACAGCAGCACTGTTTATTATGTATTAATTGGGCTGGAAAGCTCATATATATATATGAGAACAAAGTAATTTTGTAATATTTTGCCAAAAACATAATGGGCATTTTTCAGTTACTGATACTATGCTAGTATACAAATCACTTCTAAAATGTTTACTGTTCGAGTATATTTAATTAGAGGCTTCAAATCGCCATCTAGGGCTTCAAATTGCCATCAAATTCATCTGAGATTATGTGGTTTAACCTACTAACCCCATACCTAGTAGGTATAGTGTTTTGTTTTACAAGGATTGCTTGCAAACTGAAATCGGTTGTCTTGGATTGTGATGGACATTCCCACATTAGGTAAATCCATGCCGCATTTGCTATCCTAAGTACATTTAGTTGGAATTCAAATATAGTCAAGGACACATACGTGTTTAAGGTTAGAATGCGACTCTCTCATTTTGTATCCATTTGATTTTTTTAAAAAAAATAGTGTGGACTCTACAAGCCAGAGAAGGGAGGTGCAATTATTTTATGAAATCAAGCAGATAATTTACGGTACCTTACAAAGAAGGGCATATAAAATTGGTGTATGTTAATAGGCCTTCCTTTACTTTTGTGAGTTCCATGTTTGACCCAGGCAGAATTGCACATTCAGAAGTTTGGGGATGTCTTTCAGTTTACGCAATCATTTTTAACACAAGTCTGACTGCAGGGTGAGGAAACCCTTGTAATTCTTCCTTGTTTTAACACAATAGTGCCAGACTAAGATTGCAGGAATCCAAATGGGCCTGAAGTTAACATGTACCCTTCCATTCAGCTTTCCTTCAGGTGTTCCAGGACCAGAGATAGCAGACCTTCCCCAACCTGGTGTCCTCCAGATGTTTTTGACTACAACTCCCATCATCCCTAACAATTGGCTATGCTGGCTGGGACTGATGGGAGTTGTCATCCAGAACATCTGGAGGGCACCAAATTGGGGAAGGCTGTCCTTGGTCTTGGAGAGCTGTTCTCCTGTTTTAAGGATGCAACAGCACAGAAGCCAACTAAATATTCAGTCTCTCTCCTTCACCACTGCCACAAGGATTCTCTGATGTGGCTGCTGCTGAATCCCAAAGTTGCCAAGAAGTGCAGGGAAAATCAGGACAATATATCATATATGAATAGGAGAGGACATAAGAAAAGAACATAAAGACAAAAAGTCAGATGAAATTCAGGAATATTATATATAAGGAGAGCAGACAAGCTTAACCAGATGTCAAAAAATAGCAAAAATGCTACTACACTTCAACATTCTTATCAAGTCTTCAGTGTATAATTTCATAGATTCATTTCTTGCTAAAGAAAATGTATCTTTTCCCCCTTAATCTTTATATTTTTATTGTTAAAGGAAAAAACAAAACTATACTACAAGTATATATAACAACAGACAAAACATAGACCTGATTTTCTCCACAGCAAAGCTTAAGTAAAACAAAGAAGAAAGAAACCTTCTCTTACTCTATAGTTACAAATAAAGCACTCTTTTTTCCATTAACCCAAATTTTTGTTGTTATTCATGAAACCCACAGATAAACAGATCATTATTTTCTAATCCCTGTAAAAAGTCTATTAGAGGTTTCCACTCAACCGTCAACCTAAATGTTGACTTTTCTCTAATTAATGCCATAAGTTTAGCCATCTCCGCTAACTCCAACATCTTCAGTTCACCGTCCATTCTTCTAATGAAGGTAAAGTTGGACATTTCCATTTCTGCGCATACAGTAATCTCTCTGCCATTATCATACTGTATATAAAAGTAAAGTCTAAAGAAACTGCATCTTAACCATTCCATATTTTCCATTTAAACTAACAAAGTCATTTTGTAATTAAGTTCTTAACATATCATTTAGAAATTTCTTTTTACAAGACTGAGTTGTAAAGGTAGCTGCTTGTCTGTAGATGGCATCAACAGCCTCTGAAGACAAGCAACTATCTCTCACTTTAAAGATTTTATTCTTCTTACTATTATTATTCTCTGTCCTGGAGGGGGAGGAAATTTAAAGTTAGCATTAATGTAAGTATGGTCAAACTTTTCACCATGTGTAGGTTCATTTGTTTTTAAAAGGGCCTTTGCAATTATATTGAAGAATCAGAAATCACATCCAGATTGTTAATACAGCTAAAAAAAAAAATTAAAGCTTCAGTACTAGCACAGAAAGAATAATAACCTACACAAATTTTGTATAAAAATATTCTGAGCAGTACAGTATTCAGACTTGAAATAGAAAATGTATACGTATATTGTTAGATGTGAGTTCCTTCAGCAAAAGTATAATTTTTGTTTATAAGGCTTTGATTGTCCTGTGGAAATAGCAATTATCAATTTGATTGTCATGTTGCAACAAGGTGAAATATCTGATGCCATGTGTCGCAGAACAGACTATATTCTGTACTGGCAAGGTATGAGCTTGGTTACTTATGGGGTGACTCATTAGTAGCATACACTAGTATAGCCCAATCAACTTTAGTGAGACTAAACCACTATGAATGATCAGTGAAGCATCACTTTAGAGTGCAATCTTATACATGTCTACTCAGAATTAAACCCCACTGAGGTAAGGATTACACAAGATGGATTTGATTGCCTAAGATGAAACAAAATCTCTCTTCTGCTAGGCTGATCTGGCTTGAAGGGGGTTTCTGCAGCAGGGTCTGACCTACGGAGGGTTCACTGGAAAGTTGAGAGAAGAAACAAGAGGGCTATATCAGAGTAAGTAGTAATGTTCAGGCCTGAATAAAATGTCAGTCCAGGGAGACCACTGAATCTGAATAATCAAGTCAAACCAGGAAATCCAATCCATCTTTGACACTAGTGGGCTGTGGTTTGAATTGTAGTGCTGTTGATGTTGTATTTATAAGATACACACATACAATAAGTTCTGAAGATACAGGACCATCTCTATGGCTTGACAATCCTACTGTTATTAATATACAACCTTTTCCCATCCATTGCCTTTGGTCAACCACCAGTCAAGGTAAGTGCATGTTAAAAGAAGCTACGTAGTGTTTCCATGACAACCTGCTCTCATGTCATTTAAGGCAGGATATGGTTACATTATAGAGGAATGACGTAGCTTAATTAGAAAAAAGTGCTACACACACTGAACATTATTAAAACATGGTTCTGATGTTACCAGTAAGAATATTCATGGACATACCTATCTCAGAGTATGTTCCACTGAACACAGGGCTTACTTCTGAGTAAACATGTATAGGAGTGCACTTTAGGCAAGTCATTCTCACTCAGCTTCAACTCCCCATCTGCAATATAGGGGATAATAGTACTGAACTACTTCTCAGGATTGTTGTGCAAAGGATTGCTAGTAGGTAATTATGTAAAGGAAGAACTTTGAACTCTCTAAAGCACCATGTAAATCCTGAGCATTATGTATGCTAATGATAGCAACTGTAGAGCAACGCAGTTGAAATAATCTGACCCAGAAAATGCCGTTAGAGGAAGCCATCACAACCCAAAGCCTCTTTAGGCTATATCAGTGTTCTCCAACCTTGGGTCCCCAGATGTTTTTGGCCTACAACTCCCAGTATGCCCCAGCCAGCTATGCTGGCTGGGGCATGCTGGGAGTTGTAGGCCAAAAACATCTGGGGACCCAAAGTTGGAGAACACTGGGCTATATGCTAGCAAGATCCCCACCACCAAATCCTTGGGTCTTTTTTTTTTTTTTTAATTTATTAAATCTAAGTCTGCCTATGAATGGTAGCTTTTCCCTCATTTTGTGTTTTAAAAAAAAAAAAAGCATGGGAGAAACTACAATTCACAAATCTCCTTTATAAGGGCAGCCCTAGAAACAACCAACTTAGCTTGTGTTCCGGTTGGTGGAGAAATGAAAACCACAAGGGATGTTAGCTAAACACCATTATTGAGCAGAGCTGAAACCTACAGATAATGTTGCTGAGCTACATATTAGCAACATGCTATCATGAAACAGGAACAGCAGCAGACGATGTGCATAGCAGAAACGGACATGGTGCAGGAAACTGCAGATGTTTAGCACCTGTGACAAGACTACTACTTATTTATGACCATGCAGTTGTGCTTTTAAACTTCTATTTCCATCTAGTGATGAATGGCACTGAGGGGTACTGTGCTCTGAAAGCAGAGCTTAACATTTTCTGATATCAGGAGGCAAAGAGAGGCCCTGTTTCTCAGACCATTCCTACCTTCCTGCAGAAAAACAGGGCTTTTGCAACCCTCCTAGCCCTCAAGTTTTGTTTCGTTTATCTCACCCACTACTCCCGCACCAGAGACCATTCTTAAAGATTTCTGACCCTTGCAATTTGTGGGGGAAAGGTCACGCAAGTCAGCCCCACCATGTAGTGGGAAAGGCCTGAAGAATTTTTACCTAAGAATAACAACCATCTTAGCAGAGAAACTGAAGCCATTCACTCTAGGAGGGTATCCAGCCTCTAGATTAACACCACCCACCGTGCAATGCCAGGACCTAGTTGGGCCTGGGCTGCCTTTAAAGTGTCTTACAGACATGCACTACCTACAGCAGCCTTCCCCAACCTGGTGCCCTCCAGATATTTTCATCTTTAAAAAATCCAGCATTCCTGATCATTGGGAGGGAGTTTCACAATCAGGGTGCTGCCATCAAAAAGGCCCTGTCTCACATCCCTACCAACAGCACTTTCCTGGAGAGTGGGACGCAAAGTGTGGCTTCTGAAGATGAATACAATTGATGGGCATGTTCATACTCTTCATTTCTCGTAGCCCTGTAAGGATATTCACCCACTTCTCTTTTTTCTCTGATCACAATGGTGTTTGGTATCAGAGGAAGAATATTCCAGGTTTGATTCCTGATGACCAAAGACTGTGGACTGTTTCACATGTCACGATAAGCCAGCCTGAGAACAAGCCATCATGGGACCACTAACCCACGATAGTGCCAACAGATGATAAGCCTGTCCGAGGCTTGTCACAGTTTGTTTCCCTTTGTCCTCTAGTTTCCTGCATTGAGCAGGGGGTTGGACTTGATGGCCTTGTAGGCCCCTTCCAACTCTGTGATCTATGAATCTATGAAAAGGTTGCCTTTCGGGCAAGTTGCCAGTAGGTTCCAAGAAGCTTACATCTCAGTTTTGTGGGTGGGGCCACTCCTGGCCTCCTCATAGCAGAACATGTGAAGCCCTACCTTCTGACACAGGAGTTAACCCATTCCTGACTCCTTTTCCGTAACCTGAATGACTCTGAAGGTGCTTCAGCACTCCTCATGTTTTCCAAAGATAAAACATCCTTCCGTAGCTCTTTGTTCCAAGCCTACTTCTCTTTATTTGTATAAGTGGAGCCAAGTTCAGGGTGGGGTGGATCTGTCTGAATGCCTACTTTGACTGCGTGCTCTTTGTCCAAATTACACATTGGCTGTCATTAAATAATAAAGATAAACGCTGCTGAAAGTTTCTGAATAAGGCACGGTCTGTGTCTATAATATAACCACAAAGCTTCATCATGCAGGGCTCAAGCTAGCCTGGACATCAAGCCCTTTGCCTTCAAAACCTTTATCCCAGATGTATAAAGGCTGCCTGTGATCATGTAGGCTAGTTTAAAATCCAGTCATATTGTATGGTACTGCATGCATACAATGTAACATGGGCATACATGTGTGCAGCTGTAAAATTACCATATGTGCCCATGTTGCATTATACATGTGATGGGGCTACACCTGCAGCCCCACTGCCCACACATATGGTATTGCTAGATTTCAAGTGTGAGCTGGCTTTCTATGTTGAAGGAAGGGCACTAGGTCACACAGTGTCAAGGGCACTCATTAATATTACCTCACGTTTCTAGAGCAGGGCTTATAGATTCATAGATCATAGAGTGGGAAGGGGCCTACAAGGCCATCGAGTCCAACCCCCTGCTCAATGCATGAAAGTAGAGGAGGGGTCTCCCATCCAAGTAATAACCAGGCCTGACCCTGCTTAGCTTTCCACACTTAGACAAGCTGAGCCAGCGTGAGCCACAGGCCTGTTTTTTTTGTTGTTGTTGTTGTTTTGCTGGACTACAGCTCCCAGAATCCCTTGCCATTAGCCATGCTGGCTGGGTATGCTGGGAGCTGTAGGCCAGCAACATCTGGGGACCCAAGGTTGGAGAGCCCTGTTCTAGAGGGATATACTAAAACTGTGGAGGAAGGGGGGGCTGGCTGACCCGCCACACCCCCACCCTTTCCTACCCCAAAGGAACCAAGACCCCCAGAGATCTCAAGATACCAGATTGCCAGCCTCAGCTGTCTGCAATCCTACTTGAATCTCTGTTCAGGGACCTGCCTTTCTGACTGTAACCTGGATTTAGTTGCTGGAACCACAGAGCAATCCACAAACACCATGTGGGGTAAAAAACCAAAAGGAGGTTTATTCTGGTAGCATTTTACAACAAGAATAGGGAAATGAGAAAAGCACACAAAATTAGAGAGAGACACTTTGGTACACAGTAAAGCTGCAAAATAACAAAACCTACTTCTTTATATCTCTCAGGCACACAACTCTGTTACCTGAGGGTCAGTTCTCTTCCAGGGTTAGATCCAGCACAGCCTTGCTGCCCGGGGGGGATTACCACACCTACCCGAAGGTCCGAGATGGGTAGCCTCCCACAAGGCTTGCCTTTACCAGAGCCCTCATTCAGCTAATTTCACCAGGAGCTACCTGGGGTCGAATCCTGAGGCCTCCCGAAGGCTTGGGACTCTCCTTGGCTTACCGCCATTGCTCCAACAGCCAGCAGCCACGTGATGACCAAAGACAAATAACAAAAACCCACACATTGGGAAATAGCTCTTTCCCCCTCCCCTCCTCCTTCCTGTAGCTTTTCTGCTTCTTAGCCAATCATGATGCACTTCACCTGGCCAGGCAGGGGAGGGAGACTCATGACATTTGCATCTGAAAAGCCGTAGACTTCCAGGTGCCATGTCCCATCCGATATACTTTATGCACATTTCGCCTCCTCCCAGCCCCCCAACTGGCCTTACTTGGTTTACCCATGAGGAGGCGTGTGTGTGTGTGCCTGTAGGAACCCCCAAAGGCTCTTTTCTTCACAAAAACAAATGAGAAGAATGCCCAATGGAAACAAGGAGAGCTATCCGAAGGCCCATTGGAAATAATGTGAGTTGCAAATGCCAATTGACATGACTGGGCTCCGCTGAAATAAATGCATGTCCCTCACCAAGGACTCCTGAGCAAATTTAGCAGTCATGGAATAAGAGGGGAGGTCCTCTTATGGATCAGTAACTGGTTAAAGAACAGAAAGCAGAGGGTAGGAATAAGAATAAATGATACATTCTCCCAATGGAGGGATGTAAACAGTGGGGTCCCACAGGGATCTATATTAGGATAAGTTGCTTTTCAACTTATTAATGATCTGGAATTAGGGGTGACCAGTGAAGTGGCTAACTTTGCTGATGACACCAAATTATTTAGGGTGGTTAAAACAAAAAGGGATTGCAGAGAACTCTAAAAGGATCTCTCTAAACTGGGAGTATGGGCATCAAAATGGCAAGTGAGGTTCAATGTCAGCAAGTGTAAAGTGATGCACGTTGCAGCAAAAAATCCCAACTTCAAGTATAATATGCTGGAATCTGAGGTAGCAGATGTGGATTTGTGGTGGACAGCTCGATGAAAATGTCGACCCAATGTGCAGCTGCTGTGGAAAAGGCAAACTCCGTGTTAGTTAGGCATAACTGAAAAGGAATTGAAAATAAAACTGCCAATATCATACTGCCCTTTTATAAATTAATGGTGCAACTGCACTTAAAATACTGTGTACAGTTCTGGTCACCGCACCTAACAAAGGATATTGTAGAGTTGGAAAAAGTGCAGAAAAGGGCAACTAAAATCATCAAGGGGCAGGAACAACCCCCTATAAGGAAAGGTTACAGCAACTGGGACCGTTCAGCATAGAAAAAAGGTGAGTTAGGGGAGACATGATAGAGGTGTACAAAATTATGCATGGTGTGCAGAAAGTGGATAGGGAGACATTTTTCTCCCTCTCTCATAATACTAGAACCCAAAGAGGTCATCCCATGAAGCTGATTGGTGGGAGATTCAGGACAGACAAAAGGAAGTCCTTCACACAGCGCATAGTTAAACTATGGAATTCATCTCCACAAAATGTAGTGATGGCCACCAATTTGGAGGGCTTTAAAAGGGGAATGGATAAATTCATGGAGGACAAGGCTATCAATGGCTACTAGTTCTGATTGGCTATATGCTACCTCCAGTATGCCTATGTACACCAATTGCTGGGGAACATCAGTGGCAGGGTGCTGTTGTACTCATGTCCTGCTTGTGGGATCCTGTGGGCGGCTGGTTGGCCACTGTGTGAACACAATGCTGGACTAGATGGGTGGACACTTGGTCTGATCCAGCACGGCTCTTCTTATGTTCAAGCTGCAAAGCAATGAGGGGATCTTCAGAAGGAATGGAATGGGTCACAGGGGGATAGACCATCTTAACTAGGAGAAATGATGAATAGCCATATCAGACCTTGAGAGACTGGAATGAGGGGCCCTGGGACTGCAATGACAGGCCTGGGGCTGTAATGGCAGACCTAGGACTGGTCCCAGGGGTCCTCATTCCAGTCTCCCAAGGCCTATTGCCCAGCATTTCTCCCCAACAATGTGGCTAATGTAGTCTATCCCTGTGTGACCCCTTCCATTCCTTCTCGTGAACTTTATCTGTAGCTTGCATTTATTTCATTGGAGCCAAAGACATCTCTGACTGACATTTGCAAGCTCCCATTATTTCCTATGGGTCTTCAGCTAGCTCCCGTTGTGCCTAATGGGAAGGAATTCGTGGAGTTCGTTTTAGTAGCAAGACAAGATCCCGTTTCAGGACTGAAAACAGCTCCAAGGCGAGGGCCCTGCGTAGCTGGTCCACTTCAGTGCTCCGCCTGTGCATATTCTCGAAGCAATCCCTGCGCCACGTCCTGCTGCCGGTAGCGTTACATCTAAGGCGTTGTTCAATTGCAGCAAACGGCTCACGTCGCAGGCTGCCGGCCTGGACTTTGCAAGGCGAGCCGGACCCGGACGTCGCTCTATTCTTCCACGGCTAGATCAGGGGGGATGATCTACGGAAAGAAGTGGGCGGAGCGCCGGGTGAGAAGCCAGGCTGCGCTGGCAGCCCTCTGTTAAGCTTGAGCGCCCAGGGAAAGCGACTGCTGGGACCCAGTGGCAATGAACCTAGTGGCGGAGCGGCGGCGGAGGCGACCGGGGGAGCTGTGCATGCCCGAGCCGGAGCGCGTAAGTCCCCGCTCAGCGTGGAGGGGTTTGGCGCGCATGCCGTAGCCGCTGCCCGGCCTGACAAGTGTTGCCGTGAGCATGCGCCGTAACGCCCGCCGAAGCCACGGCCCCTTCTTTCCTTTTGCCCTCACTCGAATGCAGGTTTTGCCATGAGTTTTCCAGGGGTGGGTTGGAAGAAGGAAATGATCGAGGCACATAAAGTGCGCGTTCCTCATATTTTTACTGCAAACCTGAATTTTGCTGGGAATTCAGCCCTTCCACGCGGGTTCGGGTAGGGGGGGGGGGGGAGAAGGAAAGCGAAACAAAAACGACGGGTGGGTAAAGAGAGAAGTAGAAAGCAATCTTCAGGAAAGGGGGAAGGCACATTCAATAAGTCCCCTAGGATGCAATGGGACTTAGCAAGTTGACGTTCTCGGGCTGCCACTGCCAGTCTCGCAAGAGAGTTCTCTGCCAGCTATTTCTCAGGCATCTCTTTTTAAAGGCACAGTACACGCCGCAATGCCCAGGCGAGATCGTTCTGGTCTCGTCTGAAATAACGGACTGAGCTACTAATAAAGGAGCTTTGATGAGCGGGAAATAATAATACATTGCAACCTTCCCTCGCAACAACAACAAAAAAGTATGACTTTGTTCTGCTTGTATAGCATTTGTGCATTCTGGACATTGATGTTGTTGCTGCTTCTTAAGATTCTTTGAAGCAGCCTTCGCTTGGGGTAGCTTCACTTTTCTCTTATTTTGTTCTCAAGCACCTCGTTCTTCTAAACAGTACAAGACTTTCCCTTTGCAGTCATGCTTTGATTGCAAATGATCCCTGAACGTATGAATAACAAACGGGCCTGTAACGGGGGACCTGGGGGGCGCCCCCCCCCCCACATTTTCTCTCCCGCCTATTTTTTTTTTTACAAACAAATAATTAGAAAACAGTTTACAATTTTGTCTTTAAAAGGCCTGAAAACAAGATGAACTGCTGCCCCCCTACTTTTTGAGCACCCCCCTTAACTTTTAGGCTGGCTACATGCCTGGCAGCAAGTGGGGGGGGGGGTGCTGTTGTTGCTCTCCCATTTCCCTTTCCCTCAAGCTCTTCATCCAGCAGGTGGGAGGACCCTGGCTGAGGAGGCCTGCTTTGTACCCCAAGACATCTCAGGGCCTTTTAGCCCAACCACCATATTGAGTTTGAGGCTGAAGGGGATGGGAGTGCACTTCCCCACTCTCCCCCCACCCCCCAGCCCTGAGGTCATCTCAGGCTCTTGGCTTGGCTAGCAGATAAGCTCAGCAAGCCACGTTTTGGGCTCTGAGGCTACCTCTTCTTGAGGTAGGCTCTGGGCTGATGGCTATGATGTTCTTCTTGAGGTAGGCTCTGGGCTGACGTCAGTGGAAGCAAGCAGCTTTTGAGCCACCCAAAGTTCACACGTGGCCTGCAGAAGGTCTGCAATTAGGCTTTGCCATTTGCTGCTGGTGATAATTACCTAACAATGTGAAGGCCGTGCACATATGCAACCCCAGGCCCTTGGCATTTTGAGAGGTCTTGGGAGCAGCAGCAGGGGATCAAAATGGCCACTTTCTGCCACTAGTACAGGCTCTCATCAAACTCCCTAAATGACGGGTGGTTGCAAACAGATAGATGATGACTAGCAATTTCAACCACCAAATCACAGTTTAAGGTTTTACTACTACTAACACTTCTTGGAGTTTCTATCAATATAATAGTAATTTTTTAATGTCTGACTGAGAATCAAACTTCAGTGAGGCTGTGTGCCACAAGCTCTTCCTTTTCGCTCCTGTGAGTTTCAGAGCTATTATTTTAAAGGACTGAAGTCTGAATCATAAAACTGAAGGCCTGAAAAAAGTGGACTCTGGGTCATAAACCTCATAAAGTCTCATGCACCAGTTCTGGCGTTCGCGTTCTTAGACTTCAAGTATCCCTGACAGATGCTTTTACTGCCTCTTCAAACCTTCAAGTGATTCTACATCACTTTCCTAGAGTGTCTCCTCATCCATCAGACCTTGCCACCCCTGCAAGAAAGTAGCAGATTCTGACAAGGAAATTTCATGAGCTGTCATGGACGTGAGAATGGAGAAAGATGTAGCAGCATGGAGATACATAAATGTCGGAAGCCATTACCCAGTTATAAATTTAGATGGTAGATGCTTCTGACATAACACCTTGCCAGTTCAGAGGTAGTAGGATAAGGTTGGTGCTGCAAGGACGAGGGGGAGACTATGGCTTGTGTGCATTGGAGAGAAATTGTTGCATGGGGCTGCTGGAAAAATCTCCACTTGCCTGGGCACCTAAAATTTTTGCAGCTGATGCTTCGGAAGTTCAGTACTAAGCTATGCAGTCCTCTTCCTCACCTGCTCTGAGAGCTGGGTGGGGATCAGGAGGGAGGATCTAAGCAGCGGGATCTAGGAGGGATCTGGAAAACTGGTGGCACTGGCAAGTGCCCTCTTCAGGTCTTGCCTTACCATTAGGCAGAGTCAGGCAGCCACGTCGAGAGCACATAATGCAGGCCACATGCTGAAGCTAAGCAGGTATGAGCCGTGTCAGTGCTTGGATGGGTTGCCCAATTCTGCTGTCCTGCATTGAGCAGGGGGTTGGACTCGATGGCCTTATAGGCCCCTTCCAACTCTACTATTCTATTTATTTATTTATTTATATCCCATCTTTTTTCCTGCAAGGAACCCAAGGCGGCTTACATAATCCTCCTCCTCCTCTCCATTTTATCCTCACAACAACCCTGTGAGGTAGGTTAGGCTGAGAGTCAGTCACCCAGTGAGTTTCATGGCTGAGCGGGGACTAGAACCCGGATCTCCCAAGTCCCAGTCCAACACTCTCACCGCTACACTACACAGGCATAGAATTCTATGATTCTATGATCGTTTGGAGGGAGCACCAGCACCAGCACCAGCACCTTCCTGCCATTCCCCTCTGTTGGAGGATAGAGCGATGTATTCCAGGCAGCCTGCATTGCACCCACTAAGCCAGCCTGCTACCCTCAGGTGTGGTGGGGGATGCTGCCCCATCACCAGTTCCAAAGTAAGATTCAGCTGCCAGTCCAGTCGGCTTTTATAGGTGGAATGAGGGGAGGGCACCATCCTAACCTTCGCTGTAGGCAGTGTAATGTCTTGGGCCTCTTCAGCAATCTGTTCCTTCCCCAAACCCAAACAAATACATTGAGGGCCTCAGCTTAAATAATATCCCCTGAAAGTCTACAGCAATTGACTTCAGTATGTTTCGTAAGCAAATCTATTTCGAAGAAGTGTAAACTACCTTTTATATTTGAAAATATTAATTTGTTTCCCACTTCTGAGAATTAAATTACCAAATCTTAGGTTTTGTCTTAGCCCTCTAGTGTTAATAGTTAAACATTACTGAGCCCAGTTCTTCAAAGATTTTACAGGCAAGTACCTTTGCTTGTGTGGAAATAACCAGAGGAAAAGCACTTAATATAGAGGTTTTTAAATTTCTTTGTAAGCAAAAATCCATTTTTTAAAAAAGAAGATAATTCAGAATTCAAATGCAGCAGCATACTCATGACAGGAAGCTGAAATCACCAGTGATTTGTTATACACTAATTTTGCAAAGCTTGATGCCTCTGTATCTTTTTCCTGAAGTGTTTTCCAGCGAGCTTTATAGTGTAATTAAACCTATCAGTGCAATGGCATGTGCTTGTTAAAAGAGCCACCTTTGGTACTTAATTGTAGTTAGCCATCATTTGCTTTATTAAAAGGACATTTGCAAATATACAACAAGGTAGGCAAATCCCCCAGGAATTTAACCCACTATCTTCAAAACCCACACACAGCTCTAACCTTCCCTTTGGCTGAAAAGGGCTGGACATGTTTCCCCTCTAGAGCCTATTAAAACCACTCTGTTAAGTGACCAGAGGCTGTTAACGCATTAATGACATTAGTTGCTTCTTTTCCTTCAGGGACTTTGCACAAAGCCTCCCCCTACACACACACACCTTTTTTTTTCCCTTTTCTTTTTTTTCTTTTTTTTTTGTGGTGACACTAATAGCATTTCTACAGAGGATTGGATTTGTTGGCTATGCTGATCAGAATAATGCAAGCTAATGCCATCCTCATTTTCAGTGTCTGTCTAAAGGCCATCTTCTTTAATGCTTTATATTCAGTAGAATGAGTTTTAATATCACCCTTAAGGGGTGATTGGTCTTATCTGCAGCTTTTGAGATCAGAGTTGGTAATTGGTGTCTCCTTTAATTTTTATCCCACTGATATACTTAGCTAAGAAAGTGCTCCCAGCCATATGGTAATGCAGCCATGCCAGACTGTGAGTGCCGGTTGCCTAGCCTAGCCTAGCCTATCCCTTGGGTCAAACGGTACATTCCATGCAGAAGTAACCAAACCAAAAATATCAAGCCGGAGACAAAGATTATAGGTTTCACGGAGGCTTCCAGAAATAACAATGTCATTGTACAGATAGTAGAATGAGAGGATTGCCAATCACTGTAAGAGAAGTCTTGAACCTCAGCATATAATGTGCAGCTATATAAGCTGGAATTTAAAATAAGAGAGCATTACTGTGATGCCGTAAGCTACCTATTGCTGAATCCCAGCTCCCTAGCTAAGAAAATGAATAAATGATAGACAGAGAGATGGTTGGTGAATAGGGGGAGCCCAAACAGTACTAAGGAAAGGTTAGCTTATTAAATTAGCAAATACTTCATGGCACATAATTTAAATAAATATCCCTAGCCAATCAGATTATGGTCAACACCGGAACAACCAAGAGCTTTTGCAGACACATATCTGAGTTCCAGTAACATACCCAGGCTCTGTTCTCAGGTAGCGTACCACTCTTGGAAACTTCCTGGAACTATCAGACCTGACTTTCAGCCCAGCTATTCCTTCTGTCAAGTTGACCAAAAGAGGACCACTAGTTTTGCAATACTGGTTAATGGGACAAAAGAGGACTACCAATATTGCAATACAAGCTAATAAGCACACACCCACACCCCAAAAAACCTAGCCAGTTTCTGTAATGGTATTAGTACACCAAATATCTGTACCGTGAAGTTTTGATTCAGTACAAATTATACCCTCAAGTATATCCTACATTTATTGTACAGTGGAAGGGAAGCATATAGGTCAGCCAGGTAAATAAATGCTGGCCTGTAGGAGATATGCTTGAAGCTGTAATTGAATTCAATAGGATTTACTTCTGAATAGACATGTATAAGATTCAGCTGTAAATCATCCAGCTGTGGGGTCACTGTGGTCTACCAGTATGCTAATGAGTGCAATAAATGTATTACATCTTGTCAAAAGTAGTACAAAAAATGCTAAAGTCATACAAAAGACTTCTACATCTGGGATCTCTGGCACTGTGCCCACAGGCATCTCTTCTGGCACCCACCATATTCTTTGCCCCTCCTTATTTTTATTTTAAGAATTTTTGAACTATTTTTTTTCCAGTGGGAGGCTGGCCTGCTGCAAAGTGAAGTGCTGCTTTCCAATGCCATTTTTATTTAGGTTCAACTGAAGGGGGGGTTGTTGCTGTTTTGGAGCCCACCTCTGCTTTGTACTTAGGTTTTTGGGTAAGTTATTTTTCTTTTAGTTTCTCCATTTTGCCTTCTGGGAAATGAGTGTTTTGTGATCGGCCATGCCCACCAAGGCAGCCATTTTATGAATGGCCAACCTCCCCATGACAGCCATTTTGTGAGAGTGTCCTTGACACTCTTGAAATTCCAAATGTGTCCATCAACCCAAAATGGTTGGGGAACACATTAACGTGAGTTATTGACCCGGTTTGCATGATCACCACAACCCACCATGGCTTATTTAATCCACAGTGGGTTGTGGGGCATGCCAGCAGCCATTTTGAATATTCAGACTGTACAATAAGCCACGGCAACTGCCTGCTGTGGCTTGAATATTCAAAATGGCCACCAGCACACATTGCAACCCACCATGGCTTAAATAAGTCACGGTGGGCTGCAGCGGTTGTGTAAACCAGCCCATAGCGTGCATATTTGACTTGTAAAATGGTTTGATGTTACTGAGTCAGACAGTTAATATTCACTTAAATCAGCTAAAGTACTTGGATTTAAAGCTGAGCTGCTTGGTTCCAGCTGTTTCGCCTGCATTGGACTGTTGACTGCACGCTAAAGATGCTTTTTGAGGACATCCTTGGGATCTTAACATTTTCTGTTGCAGGAAAGTACTGTAATTGTTTTGCTTTAACTAAGCTTGACTGCATTTATTCATTCATTGGCTTTTTTGTCTGCCTTTATAGTTCTGCCAAAGTGTTAACTCCAAGGAAACTAACAGGACTGTGTGAAACAACTTCTAGAAATTCTGTATTGTGGGCTACTCGTGTGTGTTCAAGTGAGAGCTAAAGCAAAACCCTATCTAGTTAGATACTGACTTTGTCCAATGGAGAAATGCTATTTGCAGGTAGGGGGAAAAAATCTGTTCGGTGAATTCCAGGGCATGTTTCATCACCAGCAAGCACAATCTATACGTAAAAAAGTAATGTAATCTCCTTTTTGTCATTGCATGACAAACAAATAGTATGCAGCTGTTGCCAGGCTCTGCAATATCTCAAGTTCAGAAACAAGAAACATATAAAATCACTTTTATTTAATGGTTAACCATCCTTTCTATATACCATGCCCAAAGGCTGAATCCTAACTGTTAAAAATTTCTAGTTTCTATTATTGCTGTATTTTATAAGACATGTCATGTTAAAAATTTATTGTGTCAGTAAAGAAAAGGGCAACTTCTTATATAACAGTATAATTAAAGCAACATTAATTGTGTTATGGCTGTTGTTGAAATAATGGTTACTGGTTCCAAACTTCCTGGTCTAAGCCTGAAATCCATAATGTAAACTCCACTAAACACTACAGGATTGACTCATGAGAAAATGTTGCTACACATTCCAACTAAGCCAAAGGTAGGAGTTAAGCCAGTTACGTTCTATTGGAGTGAATAGAGATAAACTGGCTTTATTTTAAATTCATAGGTTTAGCTTAGTTGTGAACTGGTCTGGAAGCTTCCATCGATTTAAATTGAATTAGTCCAAAATAAGTGATTTGAGGATTAGACACACACACACAAATATACATATTGTTAACAAGAGTCCTCTCTGAATACATGCATGAGCATACACACATTCCAAGATACATGTGTCTAAGGGATCTTACGTTGGCCATAGCATGTCTCAGCAGATCTGACCCAATGATGCACACACACACAAAAGTCTATCCCAAAGGGGGGTTGGTCTATCCCAAAGGGGGTTTATTTAGCACAGAAGAATAATCACTTTTGGGAATTGGTTCACTGGTAATAGGCACTATATGAACTCTGATAGGGAGTTCATCGGTTTGTGTGCAACAAACAATCCTAAATGTATTAAACATACAAGGCAGAAAACCAAATGAATACCATAGACATGCATGCACAGGACTCAAAGGTGGGGAAATTAGCTTGAAGGCACACTCGATGTCTAGAACAAGGGTTGCTGTGTATGGAAGGCTAGACCACCACGGACATACATGGTTGGTCTGGATCTAAATGGTTTGGACTATTGTTCCAGGGGAGCTGAAGAAGTCGGAACTAGGTGTTCTAAGGCTTATGGGAGAGAGGGAGAGACCCGAGAGAGAAGAAGGGTTTTACAGTGGTTTGTGTATAGCCCAGGAACTAGCCAGTATTCTGGGTCAAATTTCTCAATACTCACACAAGGACATCATGGGAAAGAGGCTAAAGGGGGTGGGCAGCTACACTCTAGGAAAAGGACATCCAGAAAATAGGACAGATACCTGTCCTGGGATTCCGTTGGAGCATCCTGAAGATGGAGCTGGCGTGCAGGGAAGCTCCTGCCGTTGCTGTGGGAAAAGGAGCCTTGTAAAAGGCTGTATGCGGGTTGCCGCTTCAGCAAAAGTGGGGACTTAGGCAGCCAGAACCAGGTGTGCCTGGGGAAAGGATTGACAAGCTTCCCTTCTAGATCCCTGGGCTGGGTTTCATGGCTTGAGAGTGATTTCAGCAAAGGGTGTGAGAGAGCCAACGGACACACCAGGAACACTGAGTTTGCCATGCACTAGAAATGCATGGTACCAGGACCTTGGGGAGGCCAGGAATGTGGGGTGCCTAGAAATTTGGGGAGGCCCGGAACACTGGGCATTTGAGCCCCTGGGTTTTTGTGGCTTTTAGACAAAAGGAACCATGTCTCTAGGGGAAATAAATACTGAAAGAATACTCCTTTTGACAGCTTCGAGGTCCTTCAAATCTAATCAGACTGGGATTTTCTGGTAATTGCTGTAGCCAATTGTGGGGATCTCCACCCAACCAACCACTGCACTTTCAGTACTTATGCAACACCTTGAAGGTATGCAATTCTTTGCCTGGGATGTATTCATGCCTGCCTCCTGATTAATGTGCCTAATTCCATCAGGAGGCACCCAATCTTAGTGTGGTTAATTGTTATATTGTTGAATCTTGACTTGAGTATGTGACCAGATGACCCAAGAGGCACTCACTTGCTGGGTCTTCTTTGCCATTCCAGCTAGAGATGCAAGCCTTCCAAACTTCTTTTTACACAGGGTGCCAGACTGAGTTTCTTTAAGTGACAACACATAATATCTCAAAATACTGGGGTGAAGTTGTTGGGTTTTGCATAGGCAGAACGAGATTACCACCTGACATCGGGATTATCACCTGACCTGGTGGGTGTCTCTTGAGTTCAAGTACACAAGGCCTTTGGTCACGAGACATGGTCTCGAGGTGATATGACTCAGCAACCTTGAACAGGTTTGAAGCAGTCAACATGTTGATGAATAGGTTATACAACTGGGGTGGGTAATATCCTATTTATAGGTGGTATAAAGCTAGCACACTTGCTGATAGCTTCATTCCGTCACTCACTCTCCCTCTCTCTTCCACTTGCTGGCTTGCTCGTCTCGACACGACATGTGTATTGTTCTGGACCTCACTTCATCTAGCCTTACCACTGGGGTATAGGATTTGAGTCTGCAATGATGTAGTGAGTAGAGATGCATTGCTTGCCTTAATCCCATGTAATTGGGTCTTACAAATAAACTCTTTAATCTTTATTAACTGCTGTTATCTCCTCCTTCCGCCTGCGTGACTGGGACTGAGGGTCATTGGCTAGGGGAGCTTTTGAACCCGGGTCAGTCCAGCTCTCACATCTGGTTATGGGCCCAGAGATTAGGATCTGATGGTTATCTCAGATGGGCAGATAAGCCACAGAGACGCAGTTCGGAGAAATTCAGCAGTTATAGGGTTAAGAGAAATGTTTACTATTTGTAAGAACGGTTTGTAAATAAACCGGGGAAGGCAATGTTGCTAGAGCTGATAACAGCGGCTTGGAATGCAGCACAACTGAAGAATGCAGAAACAGAGAGACGAAGGATTTTTCGTTTTGAAAGCAGCTGGAACGTGAGGTGCCGGTTCGGGCAGCTACTAGGCTGAAAAGTGAACAACGCTGGACACAAGGATTTCGTTTTCCACAGCTTGCTGGAGTGATTGTCAAGGAGCTGTATCGGGCAAGGAAATATCTCCAGGAGCTCTGTGTCTACTCATTAGAGTCAAGGCTACAGCAGGAGGATCATATTTCATTTACAGTTTTCTTCACACAGCAGCGGATCAGCTATCTTTTGCATTGTATCAACAAGTGGCTTGGATTACAAATGCGTGGATTACGTCTGACGTGGGTAAAGCGTCTGGAGCGTCATGTCGCAGCAAAGCAAAGTCACGTGTGACAGGAACATATCTCGGGAAACCTGATACTACACGGGAGGCTGTATCAAACCAGCGGAGGCGTGGTTTTAAAGCAGCAGGAGAAAAACAGCGCGGCAGTTTTGAACAGAAAAAGCTGTGCTTAAAATGGGAAGCTGTTCTTCATTTTCTTCATGTGGGATCACAGAAGAAGGAGCTTGAAATCAGCAGGGGCGCTGCTGATGGGAAAAACTTTGTGTTTTAACCCAGGACATAACAAAATGGACATTATTTTGTTGTGAGCAGAAACAGTGGATTGTTTAAACGAAGCTTTCTGTGTTGGACATGAATAAACAGGAAGAGGACTATACAAATGGTCAGGAGTTTAACAGTCATGTTTTTTGGAAATGTATTTCTTGAAAGTTTGAAAACTTGGACTCAAGAAAGTGTAATATATGCTCTCTGAAATGTCAGGAAATGTACTGAATGTATATATGACTTGAGTATATTGTGGATTTTTCTGTAGCAAAATGTAAAATACTGAATAATTAGTAGGTATGTTTATATGGCAAAGCTAAGAGATGGATTATTTCTTTCATACTGTAATGGTGTAATAAAGAAATGGAGAGTTGTACTGATGCAACTATAAAAAAAGGTTAAATGCTTATATGTATGACATGTACATGCATGCATATCACATGAATGTTTGATCATTTAGATTCACAGGCTTGTGAAAGAAAATGCAAACTGTGGTGGGGAAAGCATTTGGAAATTGTAATTTTCACATGAAAGGTAATTTTGTGCACATAAACAAGGTATGCTAGCTTCAACAGGTAAACTGGAAGGCAAGCTGAAAAACAAGTTCATTTCATTCAATTTGTTCCTGGTGATCTTGTGGATACTCTGATGGTTTTTAGAGGAAAGGCACGTTATTTCATGATGTCAATTGATCAATACACGAGGTACAGGTTGTGTACATGTTAGATAGAAAGCTGGAGTATTGAACAGAGTCAAGGTGTTTTGTGCTTGGATGGGAAACAAGCATATTACCCATGTTACCTATTTCTTTTCAGATATGGGGAAGTTCAATTCAGTGCATGTTTTGATGCATTTCTAACAGGATGTGATATTGAACACATGGATTGTGTGGAAGAGTAAACAAACACTCAGAAGAGGTGATGCTAATTTGGATAATGAGGTTTGGGTAGAAGCTCTTAAATGTTTTGATTATGTACATGATAGAAGTTTTAGTTCTGTGTGATGAACTGTACACCTTATAGAAAGTAGTGTAGAAGGAAGAATCTTCTGGAGAAACATTTCAGGATCTTGGATCTGATATGTAGGTACATACACCTCAAAGTTAGAAGAAATCTGTAAGGGAGCTTACATGAGATTTTTCTAGAAATGAGAATATTGTGTTTCACATGAACAACACTTGGATAGTGAGATTATCTAGAAGTGTTTAGTATAATGCTAAATGAAAAGGTGAGATCATTTTTCAAAATTAATTCTGTTAATGCAGGAGATGCATCAAGTTCAGAGTCAGAATAGAAAAGCATTTGCTGAAAAGACAGTCAGGTAAATTTGACAAACTCTGATACACATTTGGTTTAGTGGAGACTAAACAAATGATTGTTCATCATTGGTGCAAGTTTATTGGAACAGGAACCTGATAACTGATGAGGTAAGGAACAGGTGAGTCAAACAACCTGTGAGATATCAGGATGAATTTGCAGGAAAAGCCATTTGAAACTTCAAAATTTCAAAGAGGTGAAAAATTGTCTGTTAAGGAAGCTGAACCATAGCTTCAGGCTATGCAAGCTGAGTTGAATTCTTTGGATAAAGAACAAAACATGGAAGCTGGTGAAACAAACAGCAGTCCATGGAACTCATTGTTACCAGATAGATTTTTTAAGTGAAAACTAACCAGATTGGCAAAGGTTAAGTATATGACAAATAGCAAGATTGGTTGCTTGTGATTTTTTGCTCAAGTTAAAAGGAGCTGGATAATCATGAGATGAGTGCAACAACAATTTGCTTTGGAAACAGTTAGACTGATGTTTAAGAATGTAAAGATGTATGGATATTTCACAATTGAAATATTGGAACATAAGCATTTTAAATGAGAGGAAGTCTTTGGAAAACTGTCTGAGATTTCTTTAGGAAAAGCTAGAATCAGCTGGAGGCTGGAATTCTGTTTTGAACTCAAACATTGTTGAATTGAGATTTGCACAGAGAGGCAGATCAATGTTTGTTAGTTAAACAAGAGGAACAAGGGCATAGACTGTATGTACTTTGTTTAGTTGGATGATCTATTGTTTTTTCTGGACAGATAAAAGCAATATGATATAATTGATCCAGGGTTTGGAATTTCATTGAATTGAAACTGCTTGGTGGTGGATCAACTGTTTATTTGTAAATAGAGGTTGAGGGAAAGAGAACCAAGAGGGCAGTATCTTACTGCAACAAACCAGAGAAATATCATGGATGTGATTGAGAATTTTGGAGATAGTTAACTCAGTGAGAGACTCCAAATAATTGAGGATTTTCAAGCACATGCTGATGAAAAAGCAGTTTGAATGCTACACAGAAGCATTGGGCTGTTGAGCTTTACTGTACAAGCAGCAAGGCCAGGTATTGCTGTCAGTGTAGTGGGCAGACTGTTAGACCAACAGAACATGCTTGAAAAGCTCTGAAAAAGAGTTGAGTGTTATCTGGAAGGAACATCACACTTCAGACTAAGAGTTACAAGTCAGAGCACAGGTGGCTTACAGATTCACAGAAATGCCAGTTGTGGTTGTGATAGTAAGAACAACAAGAACACACCTGAAGTTTGTTATTTTTATAACCATACTTTGTTTGATTGATTTTGTAGAAACAATCATTTAAAAGTTAGAGTTCAACTGAAGCTGAACTGAATGCATTTGTTTCAATAGTTTAAATTGTTAAAAATGTTTAAATGATGCTGAGATTGATGTGAAAAACCTATTACAGTTTTTTCAGGAAACCAAGGCAGGATTGCTATGCTGCAGGCAGATAGCAATACACAACCTTTTGGGTTTGCAAATAAAACTGTGTCATGAGGAGGGATACATCAGAAGTAATTTGATAGTGGTTCAAATTTCTGGCAGGTAAAGTCATTCCTGCAAAAGTTTTTTTATCAAAGTCCATAGATGAAGGAACAGCATCAGATGTCAACAAAGCTGTTGCTGTTGTATGAGGTAAATAACCACGTTCTGCGTAAATGCAAAAGCAGGGGGATGTTGGGTTTTGCATAGGCAGAACGAGATTACCACCTGACATCGGGATTATCACCTGACCTGGTGGGTGTCTCTTGAGTTCAAGTACACAAGGCCTTTGGTCACGAAACATGGTCTCGAGGTGATATGACTCAGCAACCTTGAACAGGTTTGAAGCAGTCAACATGTTGATGAATAGGTTATACAACTGGGGTGAGTAATATCCTATTTATAGGTGGTATAAAGCTAGCACACTTGCTGATAGCTTCATTCCGTCACTCACTCCCCCTCTCTCTTCCACTTGCTGGCTTGCTCGTCTCGACACGACATGTGTATTGTTCTGGACCTCACTTCATCTAGCCTTACCACTGGGGTATAGGATTTGAGTCTGCAATGATGTAGTGAGTAGAGATGCATTGCTTGCCTTAATCCCATGTAATTGGGTCTTACAAATAAACTCTTTAATCTTTATTAACTGCTGTTATCTCCTCCTTCCGCCTGCGTGACTGGGACTGAGGGTCATTGGCTAGGGGAGCTTTTGAACTCGGGTCAGTCCAGCTCTCACAGAAGTGTCTCTCAGGCTTCTATGCCAGGCAGCCTGCCAACAATATAAAAATTTGGTTGAAGCATTAGCTTGGTCCTAGCAGAGTTTGAATATTCTTCTTTCTTTGTTCCTACTACTACTAGATTTCTATTGTGTGCGCCTGTACAACTCCACTGAGTTTTGAAAGTACACACATTAACTCATTTCTCCCCCCACCCCCACCCTGGTTTGCCTTTAGTGTGTATTTCATGCTGGAAAAATATGTGACTATCCCATACTTTCTTGCATTGAGTAAGGAAACATGGGGGGATGCTGCATTTCAAAAGGATAGTCAACACACAATTTCTCTACAGGAAGAGAGTTCTAATACTTACCCTGGATCCTACTTTATATTGACATGTGAGATAGAAAGTTTAGAAACAACTAATGATGCAATAGAATACCAAAATCAAGATGATCCTTGACGTTACATTAGCTACAATGTAATGAAGATTAAAATACATAATACTAATTTAAGCCAGTAGTTAATATTACCCAAGGCATCTGCCACTTAATCTACTTAATGATAAATCATCATTTGGTATACTCGTGCCATACATTTTGTGAAGCCTTTATACAAAATCCACTTTAACCCACATGGAATTGCTAGATATTATTCATCTGCCCCTTTATGTTCATATAGAGCTTTGCTTTGTTGTGTTCCCAAATGTGACAGTGAATCTGCATGTATATATTTAAGATAACCTTTTATGCCTTACTAAATGTATCAGATATGCTACTTGACATATTTGGACTTTCAACCCCTATTAGAATAGGATTAGCACATTTATTTGCCATTTTGATGAAATTCAGGAAGAAATAGAAGAGGTCTCTAAAGCTGTCTGACCCCGCTGGGCCTTGCCACGGACATGCTAGGTACTGTGTTATTAATGAAGTATCCACGATCAAAATTCCATACCGGTCTGTTGTTGCAGTTCCATGAGATGTTTCTAATGCCATCGAATTTCAGTAATTTGGAATTCTCTGTAGAAATCTCTACAGGTTCTTCTTGCATTAGTATAAGATTCTTAGCCTGCTACTCTGTATGCTAAATTTCTATCTCTGATATTAAGTACCTTAGACCCAAAGCAATAGTCTGATTTTACTTTTGATAAGGAAAATTTCTTCTAATGCATAGCAGTAAATCACTTTTCTCTTTCATCCTTCCTCTCGTGCATCTTGCTAGTTATGCTGCTTGTACTTGTATGCCATAGCTTTTAATAAAGGACAAATTCTGAAGTAACAAAGGAAGTAGATGTTTTCCCAGTGGAAGGCAGCCTGCCTTCAGAGGGCCTTCTCAGATTTTGATTATTACATTTTGCACACTCTTAGTATAATACATATTTTGTTTCTGATTCACTTCCTTTAGATATTTCTTGTTTCTTTTTCAACAGTGTTCTTGTTTCAGCCTTTCTCCTTGGAGATTCTTCTTGTATTCATCTACTTTGTTTTAACCTAACAGGATTTTTTTGTTTGTTAATATTCAGATTTTGAATTTAGTTTCTACAAGTGAGCATCTGCAACAAAAAGTTGTGGTGTATCTTTTGCCCGTAACAGGAGTGCTCCTGTTCAGGGCTCCTGTCAACCTTGAGGTGCTGTTCAGAGGGATTGGGGGAAATTTCAGGAGAAGTAAAGAGAAGGCCCTTTGTTTCTTCCCCATACTCAGGAAATGTTCATTCACTGTGCTATATAGCACTAACAGGGTTCAGTTTGGGGATAGCGTGCAGAAGAGTTTTTTGACCTCATTGTCTGGATTGCCCAGAGCTAATACCCCTTTCTAAGGATAATCTAAACTGTTAGGAGCTCAAGCAGGCCAGTTTCCTGCCCATTTTCCTTCTCCTGGTCCCCATTGATACTCTTAGCATTTCATGGCTCAACTGTCCTCAATTTTCCATGGGTCCTGGAAGTCACTGAGCATAGGTCCTTGTCAGGCCATTTTTGGAAAGTTATTTTCTTTTTCTTTTTTAATTTATAAATAGTACACTCCTCCATGTTTGGTAACCCACTACCTTATTTTGGGGTGGGTGCCTCTCAAAGTGATAGGCATCAAGACACCAAATTTCAGTATTAGAGGGATGATGATGATGATGATGATGATGATGATGATGATGATGCCCTAAGCCTCTGTGTAGTTTGTCCTCAAGCCACAAAGAAGGCGCACTTATCCAATGAAAATAGAAAATATAGACTTGTCCACATCCAAAATGCACCATTCTGACATCAGGGTTCATTTATATGAACTCACGTTTTTCTTTCTACTTTCTCCTCGCACCCCCCTCAAAACACCAGTTATTGTCATTTATTTACCACTTATGGTATGTAACATTTTGAATGTGGGAACGGGTTTACAGTCTTCTGTTGTGACCATCCTCACAACAGCAAAGTAGGTAATTTTAGTTCATTTCTCAGGTAGGTAATTGAGGCAGAAGAATTGTGAGTGGCTCATGGGCCACATAGGCTGTGAGCCTATGGGTGAGAGAGGCCTATGGGTGAGAGAGGGCTTGAATTGTGATTTCCCAGGAACAAGTCACTCTGCCCACTATGCATGTACAATAGAAGCATATTTAGAGTGGGGGGGGGGATCCTTCACTCTTAATTTCTTTTTCTTCCCTGCCCCCCCCCCCTAGAAACGAGTATGTAGAAGTCTGGAATCTGTTCCACAGGAGATCAATGCTTGCCACCCACCAAGCAAGTGTGCGATGGATTACTGGGATATGGAGGAGGATTTGAACCAGAACGATCCCACTGAATTGCTCAACCCTCAGATTATGAAAGAAAAGCCAAATTACATGGTATGTTTTATGCAGCCCAAATCCATGCTTTTAACAGAAGACGTTAATATATTTCATAATAAAAATGTCAAATCATGGTGGTTGTTTTTTTGAGAATTTTGTGTATATGTGCTTGTTAATCAGATATTTCCGAATAATGAAACCAGAACTGGTGCCCAGTCTTGCCCAAGATGTATTGCTGGAGAACCTGTAAGTATATTAACCTTCTTACTGTGACATAAAAGATAGGCTTGTTCTTAAATATTAGAGCCATAAAACATAAGGTTAATAAAAAAAAATCCTGCAATTACATTTCTCAGGGATAAAGCATGTAAATAAAAGAGGCAGATTGATTTAGCCTTTTCTCGGTATACTAGCAGAGTGCAAACTAATATGTTTCCTGCATCAGGTTGAAAATATAGGGACTGCAAGCTCATTTTTCAAATACACACAAGGAAACAGAGTTTAGTCACGTAAATGAATCTCAGTTCAAGTTAAAGAGGCACAGATTACTCTATTCCAGGAGTGTGTCCAGTTAGGAGACATTTAATATTTATGGACAGTGTTTTAGAAGTATTTCCACAAAATTTGGCAGGGCAGGTATATAGTTTGATAATTGCATATTGTTTTTAGAAATTTTCTGTCTGATCCATAATGCAGTTCAGCTAAAGATTTTGGACAGAGTTACTCCCATCCCAACAAAGATGACATGCCTCCAAGGCCTGTGTGAAGAGATGAGTTTTAAGAGGACAGGACATCTAAACGTCAGAACTGTGGGGGACTGTCTAATGTCAATTGTTAAAGTGTTCCAGAGGGTGGGTGCTGCAACACTAAATGCTCTACTTCAAGTGACCCCCTCAGAACTGCTCTTTCTGATGATCGCAGAGATTGGGCAGGGACATAAGGGGTGAGGCGCTTCCTAAAGTAACCTGGTCCAAAGTTGTTTAGGACTTCATATGCTAACAGCAACACCTTAAACTTGGCCCAGCAGCTTACTGGCAGCTAGTGCAGTTCTTTCAGCAAGGGTGGAGCTTGCTGTCGGAAGGAGGCCCGAGTTAGCAGCCTCTCTGCTGCATTCTGCACCAGCCGCAGCTTCCAGACCAGGTGCAAAGAGCACATTACAATAGACCACATAGAGCACATTACAATAGTTGGCTTTAGGTATGCACAAACATCCATGCACTTCGCCCCAAAAGGTTTCAGCCTTTGGCAAACCTTCATGAGAAGTCCTTGGAGGTTCTTCTCATTGGTGGAAATTGATACAGTGAGTACTATTTTCCTGCCAGGGATGCTGGGGCTTCCCTGGTGGGGAAGGGTGTGCACTATTACCTTTGTCACTGCCAGGGCCGCACAAACCAAGTGAGCTCTGTGGGGCCCTGGAGAAGGCAGCGGGGGACAATGACAGGCACTCACATTTGCAAGGTGTACAGGGCCCTGCTTACCTCGCAAATGGTTGCAGGCATTCAAACATGAACGCTCACACTATCAAGCGCCCCTTTTCAAATGCTTGTAACATTCCCAATTGGCTTAATTAGTTTCTTCTGCTTAATGGTACGTCAGGATAGTTATGGATCACAAAACCATTCAATAGGCTAATCTGAATGCTTCATTTAACTGGGTTCCGGTTCCGGTAGGGTGCGGCAGCACACTCGCAGTCCGGCAGCTCCGTTTATTTTAATTTATTTCACTTGTTTTACTTGTTTATTTTGGCTACAGTTTAAAGCCTAAAGCTCGACTTCTATCTTGGCACTGCTAACATTGTCCTTTACTATTACAAAAGCAAAGGATTATCACTGTGAACGGTATAACCTTGGCATTACGACACCCCGCCACAACTCTCTCCCCCACCTTGGGAGAAGGGAACTAATTTCTAACGAGTTGTTGTAGGCTTCCTCAATTTAAGAGGCCAAGAATTTACGTTGGATGTGCAATGCAATGTGGAAGAGCTCCCGGAACAACAGTACTAAACAGTAAGAAAACTCCACTTATGAAGATAAGATTTGAAGCTAATTGCAATAATAAACCAACGTGTTAGATAAACAGCGTAAGGGGCAGATGCAAGAGACTCACGCAGATTAGAAAACGAGTTTTGAAAGCCTAGGAAGGCTGCCGAAAACAATTTTTTAAGACTGACCTTTATTAAATATATTTTTCTAATTTTTTAATAATTTTTAATCATTAATATTAAATAAATTTTAATTGTTTTTTATATTTAATAAAATCATTTTTAAAGGTTGGCTTATATGCCATGACTTTTATTGCTTAAGCCATTGAAATAGACAGAAACCAACGGTGCTACTGAACTTTTGAGGACCAGGTGTTATTTATTATTCTGTCATTAGGAAGGACATTCCAATGAAAGGAGAGTCTCTGCTATAGCTCTACCTTCCAGTAGATATTGAGAGAAGAGCTAACTTTAAATCTGAAGTATAAAATGGAACAGTCTCATCCAAGTGATGCTGAAATTATAGACATAACTCTGTCTCCTCCAGTATTGCATCAGGTACAGATGATGACGCCACTGTCTATTACCCCCATCTCTGATCTCAGAAAAAAGGTCAAATGCGCGGGGATTTTGGATTATCCTCCCGCCCTGGCAAGGAATATCAGAGACTCGCTGTTTCCTTCACCCCCCTCGGACAATAGCCGAGACGGTAATAATGGACATAACATGGCAAGGGGTTATGGTATAGCAAGTAAAAGAAGGAAGCAAACAAAGATGACAGATTTTATCAAGAAACAGGTTTCATCTGCCCCCAGGGTGGAGTATGTGTTGGAGGCACCTATGGAGAGGCAAGTAAACCTACCTATTGATTTACCTGACATTGCACCAGACAAGGAGCAGCTATTGGATAGCAGCTATTTAAATAGTTTTCTGAGTGTGGACTTTGGTAAATTAAGAATGGAGGAATTTTTGCTCTCCCCTGTTATTCCACCTGAGCAATTTGAGGGAAACAATAAGAGTAAAGGGCAGTGGAAGGTGCAGGAGGGACATCAATCTAGGAAAACATTCATCACAAAGAGTTCAATCCAAGAAGCAGATATTTCCCCTAATATACCTGTATCCACTAAGGATGGGGGCAACTTTTCATCACTTGATGTTATACTGGAAATTAGAGACTTAGTGAAGGAAATAATAGAAGTACTGAATGCAGTAAAGGGATTACTGAAGGAGAGAGCTCCATCTCAAATTGAGGACCTCCCGGGTCAAAGAAAGAAAGAAAAATCTTTATTCTGGGCAGATAGTGACGAGCATTACAATTTATCCCCCAAAACAGTCGAAAGAATTGCCAGCCTTTCTCTCGAGGAACTACTGCTATGCGTAGGACAGAATACCCTGGGCCCTTCAATATCCAAGCCAACTATTGTAGACAAAGCTGACTGTGTTGCTCCTCAGCTTCCTAACACTGATCCGGAAGTTATAACATCTCAAGGAAATGCCAGAGTAGTAAAGGCAAATTTAAATGACAGAAGGAAAGACAAAGCACCTTCTAAGAAACTGACATCCATCATTACTACAGAGAGCAAACAAACCAAGCGCATTAAAAATGGGAAAAAAGAGGGCCAGAAGCATCTGACA
Source organism: Shinisaurus crocodilurus (assembly GCA_021292165.1). NCBI lineage: Eukaryota > Metazoa > Chordata > Lepidosauria > Squamata > Shinisauridae > Shinisaurus > Shinisaurus crocodilurus. The sequence goes on along the minus strand of CM037878.1, from coordinate 91,972,486 downwards.
AAAAAGAGTAGTATGAATTTTAAGCCTCTTTTTAAACTGATTGATGCAGGGGATGTCAGTAAAAGGGACAAATGTGTCAAAACAATAAGAAGAGAAGAAACGACTAAGGGGCTGCCAAAAGTGAAGGATAAGCCTTACAGCAAAACAGTTCCAGGGACGACCCAAGTAAACACTTTTTCACGTGTGACAGATATTTTAAATTCAGAGGGGCCAGACTTGGATGAACAGAAGTCACAAACTTCAGCCCAAGGACCACGCTCATATGCCGGGAAACCTGAAGTCCTTATTACCAGTCTGGAGTTAGACAATATTGGAACAGATAAAAGCAATCCAATTCCGGTTCTGATCAGAGACAGAAATACAGTATATAGATCCAAATGGAGGAAGAACAGAAGGCTCAAAGATGGGACTGAATATGTAAATAAGGGGTCTAATAGGATGTTGTTTCCTGGAACTGAGTGGCAACAAAGTGCCCCTAAACAGGCAAATGACAAAGAAGCCAATTATGATTGGAGGGGACAGTTCAGTCATGGAGATAGAACGGAATGGCAATACATCTACTGACATGGGGATAACCTAAATTCACAGACACACCTTGGAGTAGCCATCAAGAAACCATCTAGAACTGCCAACATCTCATGTAAGAGGGATTTTGTTGTCCCTATGGGGAATTTGATCACATATCCCCTGTCAGAAGAGTTGGATTCTCTGCAATACACCGTCTGCACTCACTCTAACATAGAAGCAATATCTGTACTTGAGCAGGAAATAACTGACTCGGAGAACAGAATTACAACATCCTCTGATCAGTCCTTGCTAAAACTTCAGATGGAACAACAACTGATTTATCCAAACTCAGACAAAGTCTTACTTAGTAATGCAGATTTGGTAACTGGAACTAGTCACACAAGAGTTCTAGATCGACCATCTTTACATCAGGGAAATTTTGTAATTAAGTTCTTATCATGGAACATTGCGGGATGGTTTACAAAAGCTAGAGACTCTTCATTTGTAGATTATGTTGCCAAATTTGACATTTTGTTGTTTCAAGAGACATGGTCCCAGGAGGACCTGATAATAGATGGTTACGTGTCTCATATACTTAAAGCAGTCCCCAGTGAAAGAGGTGGTCGTCCGAAAGGTGGATTGGGTATCCTTATATCAACTAAGTTATGTGCTTCTTTTTTTAGCCTTGAGCCTCTGCTTCAGTTTGCCACTGCCCTGATCCTTAAATTTAGACTAACTGATTTTTTGATCATTAATGTTTATTTACCTCCCCAGCAGTTGCAATCACAGACTAGGGCGGCGTGGACTAAATTAGAAGAATATATTAATAATTTGTCATTATTATATCCCGAAGCCTCTATTATTGTTACTGGTGACTTTAACGCAAGGATAGGCAAAAATGATGAAGCTCTTTTTTCACGCTTCCATGCGTTACCCCCTGAATTGGATTTAGGCCACCATCTTCCCAATAGGTACTCTAAAGATCAAGGTTGCAATTATGCTGGCTTCTGTCTTATGAATATGCTCAATAATCTTGATCTGGTCCTTGTAAATGGAAGCTTGAAGGGTGACAGGCCCGGGGAATTTACATTCTTATCAAACTCTGGAGCATCCACCATAGATTATGTTATGATTTCTCATAAATTGTTGGATTTGGTATCGGATTTTAAGGTGGATTGCCGCCCAGAGAGTGACCATCTGCCTTTGGCCCTGAATGTGAAACTTAGAGACTTAAAAGTGTATGCAGACATTGAATTAGCATCATTGACTGCGGTTGATCTAAGATCCATCCGTATTAAGTGGTCTAGTAAACTTGATGAATCTCTGCAACAATTATTTCAGTCAGAGTCTTACATGCATTTCAGTTCCTCTCTTGTAACAGCAGACTCAATTGAGACTGTACTAGAGGTATATGGGAATTTGATACATTCTCTCCAAAAAAATTTAATATATCAAAAGCCAAGTAGAATCCACAATTCGGTTTATAATTCTAAACCTTGGTTCGATAAGGAATGTAGTGAGGAGAAAAATAGATTAGTAGCGAAATACAGAGCATATAGGGAGCAGAATTTGGCAAGGATCCCTGCAGACTGGTTTACGATGAAAAGAAAATACAAAGCCTTGATTAAGAGGAAAAAGCTTCAGGCGCAGAAAGAGCTATGGCAGCGTCTAATAACTGCATCCAAATTAAATGACTCAGCCTCCTTTTGGAGGATAGTTGCGCGAGGCTTGCATAGTTACTCTTCCAAACTTGATTCCTGTATTTCTGCGAATACCTGGGAATCATACTTTCAGAGCATTTTTGCAGTGACTCAAGAAAGTCACCAGGGACTGCAGGAAAGACTAGATTGTATGGAGGAATGGCTACCCGTATCTACTGCAGAAACCACCAAGTTGATTCAACAGTTAAAATCAGGTAAAGCCCCAGGCCCAGATAATATTTCATCTGACCTGCTTAAGGCCAACTTAGAGTGGTGGGCCCCTGTATTGGCATCTTTGTTTACATGGATTGACCATACAGCTTGTATCCCTGAAGACTGGGGTTTAGCCATCATTATCCCAGTATATAAGAAGGGGAACAGATCAGACCCAGCCAGTTACCGTCCAATTAGCTTGCTGAGTATTATTAGCAAACTATATGCTCGCCATCTGCTTGGAAAACTATTGGACTGGCTACATGCAGAAAACATTCTTGAAGAAGAACAGGCGGGGTTCAGATCTGGAAGGTCAACCATAGATCAAGGATTTATCCTTCAACATCTGGTAGACAAATATGCCTCACCAAAACATGGTGTCCTCTTTTCTGCTTTTATAGACTTTAAGTCAGCATTCGATCTAATCCCTAGAGATAAACTTTGGGCCAAATTTGAGAATACCAACATTGACAGGAGATTATTACTGCTTATGCGTCGTCTGTATGGAAATACTAGGCTACGGGTGAACTGTAACCAGGCTGGGGTTCTGTCTAGGCCAGTTTCCACCTTTAATGGAGTTAAGCAGGGTTGTATTTTAGCCCCCACGTTGTTTAATTTTTATATTAATTCAATTGTGGCAAGTTTATCAAACCCTGATTTTCATCCACCCAAGTTAGCTACCCGCTCTCTTTCAATTCTCCTTTACGCTGACGATGCGGTGTTACTGTCTCTATCCAGTATTGGGCTAAGGCGACTTTTGAGGGCCTTGCAATCATACTGTAATGAGGAACGGCTGACAATCAACTATTCAAAGACTAAAGTGTTGGTTTTTAGTAGGAGGAGAATCAAGCACAAATGGTCAATTAATGGGAACCTTTTAGAACAGGTGTCAAGTTACAAATACTTAGGAATAATGTTTCATACTTCTGGATCCTGGCTTTCTCAAATAAATAATGCTGCAGCTAATGCACGGAGGAGTGCTGCAGCACTGATAAGATTTTTCTATACTAAAGGCGGGCAATATATCCCCTCCGTGATTCAAGTATTTGTGGCTAAAATTGTTGCACAAATGTTGTACGGTTCCCAATTGTGTGCCTATTACAACTTTCGTCCCCTAGAAATTATTCAGACAAAGTTCCTAAGAGCCATATTTTCAGTTCCTCATTGTGTCCCCAACATAACTTTGCGACTGGAGGCTGGTTTAATCCCTATTGAAGCTCGTGCCAAGGTATATATGATAAACTACTGGCTAAAACTTGTTTTTTCACCAGTAGGACTTGCACCACTGATTCTGTTGGACTCCTTTCAATCGAAGTGGAAAAGGCACCTGCTTAAAGAACTGTTATTAATGGGACTCTCCCCCAACACCTTAATAGCGCTGGGTTACTCCAAAGCCAAAGCAGTTGTTAAGCAGAGAATCTGGGACATAGAATTACAAGATCATTTAAGTGCATTGCCCAAATTTAGTGGGATAGGTAATAAGATTTTTGACCCCCCTTCATATCTGGCCAATTTAACTTTTCCCAAGCTCAGAAAAGCTTTTACTTTGGCCCGATTTAATGTCTTGCCTTCCATGCTTTTGGAGGGGAGATATCAAGGAATACCTTTCCAGGACCGTCTCTGTCCCTGTAATAATGGGGAAGTTGAATCCGTGGGTCATGTTCTTTTATACTGTTCCTTTTATCGGGACATTCGCAGAGAACTTATTTTACCTATTTTGTGTAAATTCCCAAGTAGATCAGAAGATCATTACATACTGCTGCTACTTTCTGACCAGATCCCCTCTATTACTAATAAAGTGGCCAAATTTTGTACAGCTGCCATAGCTTGCCGCACTTCCTTGTTAAGATAGTGATCCTTTATCCTGGTTATGGTTTTGTTTGTTTGTTTGTTGTTTTTAAATCTGATATAAATTTTATACACCTTGGAATGTATTATTGTTATAATGGTGCTTTGTACGTTATATGTTTGTATATTTGATACTGTTTTATTATTGGGAGCTGGTCGTTGACCGTAATAAATATATTCATTCATTCATTCATTTAACTAGTTTTATCCATTTTAAGGGCAATGTCTACACTTCGCATGTTCTCTTGGTGTTTTCTATAATGTATAAAGTACTTCCTCTCTCTCTTTCTCTTGCTAACATGCTATTGGATCCTCGGGTAAATTATGGTGCCCCACAGTGTATGCACACAGTGTACATGAGGCCAAAAACGGTGACTTTTGCATGTTATGGAGAATACCACAGCCATTTACTCACCAAATTCTCTAATGCATGAAGTGGCCTTAGAGTCATGTTTACACTTTTGTTCAATATAACCTCTGGCTATCTAATGAGGTTCTTAAAGGTACTAATGTAACAGACAGATGTGTCCCACTGCAGATGAGAAGATTTCTTCCCATCCATTTTGCTTCTCGCATCTTACATGTATAACATGTGGCTAGGCCCCTGGAGTCAGAGGTCCTCGGTTCATATTCCAGTATTGCAAAAGCCAGTGAAAGTACAGTGAATGATCTCTCTCTGGGAAGCTTTAATTATTTGACAAGCAGAGGAAAAATGGAGCATGAGTGAGCTCTTGTTTCCTGTTTCTGTGGTTCTGTGTAATATCTGAAGCATGCAGTCATACATCTACCCTATGGGAGAAGTTCCCTGGAAAAATAGGTGGCACTGAAGAACCTGTGCTGATGTCTCTCATCTTTGGATGTGTGGACAGCATTATCCATTCTGCTATGTATTAACTTATGAAATTGCCATAATATAAGGTGATGTCCATTCACGTAGATGGTTCAAAAGAAGGATCAAACAAATTCATGGAGCATATTCAATGGCTATTAGTTATGATAGCTCAGCAAAGGCAATCTATCTCTGATTGCCGGTTGCTGGGGACAAACTTCATGGGTTGGCTATTGCTGTCGTGCCTGGCTTACAAATTTTTCAGACATCTAGCTGACCTCTCTGGAGACAGAATGCTGGAGTATATGGGCCTTGGTCTGATTTAGCAAGGCACTTACATTCCTGTTTTCAGATCAGAAAGCATTTGACTTACAGAGACCAGGTGTGTTGGAAACACATGTCTAGCCCCACTCAAAAAAACCCCTATAGATCCACCCTTAGACAAAGTCAACTTTTTTGGAGGGGGCAGGGGGGACATCATATCTAAAACATGCCAGGTTTGTCAAGGCTGCTAATTTTGTTGCAGCACATTTGTTTATTACTTATCCTCTATGTGGTACAAATGTTGGTCTAGGCTCTGCTTTGAATTAATATACTTTTCTTTTCATTTCAGGGACATTTGGGCCATATTATGGGTTTATAGAAGGTCAAAGGACACTGACCCACTGATATTCCATAACAAAATATATATGAATTGGTTTGAGCTGCCAGATTATTCTAAACTCCTGTTAAATTGTATGGATGGAGGTTGTAGTGTATATGAGTTCTGATTTTTTTTAAAGTTCTTAATAGAATCCTATTTTTGTTTCCTTTCTTATATCCTAAAATATGCTATTACTTCAAAAGAATATTCAACTTAGTGGTTCTTCCAGCCCCAATGTGCACACACACATACACGCTAGAGGCCTATTTTCATGAATGTGTATTGTTAAATGCAGGTAAACAAAAACATGGAGATGCATGATATATATAGATACACATATAGATAATATACTGAATGTCTAAAATGTGTTGATTGTTGACATTCACATGTGAACTGGCTATCCAAAATAAACGTCGTGAATGCCCCAAATATAAATACACACACACTTAAGCCACAAAAGAATCACCTTTAGTTGTCAGTATTCACTGATGTATCTCTGAATTTTCAGTAATTCACAGAATTTGTCTTGATTCGTCAATATTCACATTGCTGAATGTCATCACTCACCAATTTTGGATGTGCCCTGTAACACAGATAGAAAGATATATCATTGATTTTAGTCTCTCGTTGCTTTTCCTTTCTAGACAAGATGCTTTCAGTTGGCCCTTACGAAATTGCCAACATGAAATCCAGTTGACCCAAATTCTGGCCAGGAGCTATGATCCAGTGAACCACAGATGGAACCATCTCCCACTGTCAGCTATAGAAGTCTTGAGTTCTGCATGTATAACCTATTCTATATAGCAGACATTGGGAATATCTAGCTGCACTCATTCACTGCAATGCATCCCAGTTCTATACATGCACATCGTTCTATAAGTCCCTATTGCATTATAGCAATTTCCTGTATAAATCATCATATTGGAGAAAAGGGCAAATAATATCTTTAATGTTACATGAGAATGGGCTGTGGGCACTTTTTTCACCTCAAATTAAAAAAGAGAGTGAAATCGAAGATTTGTTTAGCTTGCAGTTGCTTGCTTGATGCTGGTGAACATTATTTCAATGTGCAGGTTTCTTGGAAATGCCGTGAAATGTCCCTGACAGCACGGAAGCTATTTTAGAGTACATAATTAAATTAGGGTGCAATGCAATCCTATGCACATTTAGACAGAAAAAAGTTCTACAACTCCCAGCATTCCCCAGCCAGCACAGCTTCCTCCATCCATAAAGGCTCTCCCCAAGATTTTAGAATCCTGATTTTCTAGGGTTCTAAAAACCCAGGGAGAGGTCCACCAACATAGGACCCTCTCCTCTGCAGACAGTTGCCTTCCAAATGTAGAGGGTGGCAAGAACGGTGAGGGGTGGAGGAGCTAACATACTCATTCCTATTCCCACTCCTCATGTGTAGAGCTTACATGCGAGGGGAATGGCTAAATAGGGCTACGATCTCTGCACAAACTTTGGAACTGTTGAATTACAGATAATGATTCTGTGAACAATAAAGAAACTTTCTCCTGAATCATGTCTACAAAGACACCTAGTAAAGTTTGCCTTGTATGTGTGAAACGCTTTACGCTCTGACCCACCTATCCTCCTCCAGCTTTTAAAAGGTTGGACTTAATCTAGAGGCAAGTACTGTATTTTCCTATCAGACAATAATTTGTGTCTGTGTGTGCACATCTTCTTTAATGCTGGGGTCAGAAAATATATCAAGATGCTGAAAAAATGTGCACGAAGACCTGTCTGTTTTTATTTATAAGTTACCATTAAAATAATAAAACAAGAGAAACTACTACAGGAGAGAGAAAAAGAGAGAAACTTGATTCTTCTAAAGACAAAGTTTATGACAAGATCGTATCTGAAAATATTTAGAATCAAATTTGTGATTCCGTGTTTTAATTGAGCTACTCAGTAGCAAAAATTAATCTAGTAAACTTTTTTTTGCTGCTTCAAGCTTTAAAAATCAGTCCACACATCCTTACTTTTCAATAGAATTTGCTTGCAAGCCTCTTAATACAGCTTACAATGAAATATTAAGGACAAGATGTGCAATAGGTTGAGGAAAGTGGCTACTTCCTACTTGTAGTATCCGAGTAGTACTATAAGGGTGCAACCCTATTAAGCATGTTTAAACAGAAAAAGTCCTAAACCTGCAAGCATGCCCTAGTCAGCCATGCTGGCTGGGGAACGCTAGGAGTTGTAGGACTTTTTTCTGTCTAACCATGTATAGGATTGTGCCCTAAATACACTTAGGTTCTGTCTTAGGAATCTAAAGGCTGTGATATTCTACTTATTTACTCAGAGTAAAATAATTAAAAATATTAAAATTTTAATAATAATTAAAATTAATTATTTTAATTAAGTTAATTAAGCACGCAATCCAGTCGGGATGCCCATAAGCCTCTGAACTTGGAGGCTTGTGGGCATCCCATGCAGAGCGGGAGGAGCAGTGGAGGCAATCTTTGCCTCCCCGCTCCTCCTGCTCTGCATTTTTGTTAGACGGCTGCCTAGCTGGGCACTTCAGAGGGAGAAGTAAGGAGGCTGCAGAGGACACAGGATACACTGTATCCTTGCCTCTGCAGTCTCCTCCCCTCCCTGCTCACCCTTTACTTCTCCAATGTCGAGTTCCTGACCGTGGGAGGCAGCTGGTATAGTTCTTTCCACACCAGCAGGCAGTGGGGTGAATGGGGGTCGGAGCACAGATCAGAGGTCAGAGCTCTGTCTCCAACTTCAGAGCTGGGAATCTGAAGTATCCTATGCCCTCCCCCAGGCGATGTATAGTGGCCATAGGATTGCTCCCCCCAATGCTTTAATTAAGATTTTGTTTTAATCTGGATTTTATTGTTAGCCACCTGGAGCACCATTTTTTTTTTGGTGGAAAGTCGGGATGGAAAATAAATGTCTTAAAAACAATGGTGCCTGATTTTGGGGGATTCTCCCTCAGCTCCCTGCACCACAGCCTATCCCATTGAGCAAGGGGGGCCTTCCATCTGTGTGACATTTTCAGGAGGCTGGATTGGCTGTCATGGGGGAGGGGGAGGGCAGGAAAGATTGCTTCCACCAGCCCCATTGCATGTAGAGCTGGATCTAACCCAATGGATTTTACTTTTACTTTTCAGCATGCCAGTATGGCATATATGGCCCATTATGCACGGGCCTTTGAAGTCTCTAATTACATTTTAGAAAGCTATAAATTGTTTTTAAAAGAGTTTGTGTACTAATTATTTTTTTCCTAATAGACCATAGAACATTTTCATAGGCCAGTATGCAGTGTGGAAATGTAATCTTAGAACAAAGGTTTCTAAAAATGATGCTTTAAAAATGAATGTGTAATATATTTGTTTGTTTTTAATCCCAAAATCAAATTGGGGGAAAACGTTATAACCACAAAAGTGTTGCTTTGAGAAGTTTTAACAATATTCTCATATATGACTTTATAGTGATAAATTTTGTAAATATATATATATATATATATATATATATATAATCCTTTTGTATACAAAACCTGGAACTGCTACTTTCATATATGTAAAATATGATAGAGGTTTTTATTACTTTTAATTCAGATGATACAATGGATTTTCTAATTTGAACTTTAAATCTTTGTATTTTGTAAATCACCATTTATAAAAAGCTGAAACATTAAAAGGCACCTTGGTTTTAAAAGTTGACATTGTTTTTGTTGTTTCTTCTTTTTTAAAGCCAGGTCAATATGTACAAAAATTCAGTTTAACCCTTCCCAAAAGTTTGGCTTGTCCACTTTTGTACAGATAGATGCCATTCCCTGTCTTTCTGCAGGCTATTCAAATTGACAGCATAATACAGGAGGCTTTACTCCTGCACATTTTCATGGAGACATGTTGTATTGAAATAAATATTATGGACCCAGAAGACTCTACTTTGCCCTGTCATTGGCTGCCATTTCAGATATGGTGAGATTCTATCTAGCGGAAAGAACAGTTGAGTTTACACAGTCATTTAGAAGTCAGTATTTTCCCTTTCTGTCTCCTATGGTGAACCAGTCTTAAGAAGTGGCCATTTTTCAGACCTGAAAGTAGCCATTGTTGAACAAAGGAACATCATAGGGAGACTCCAGCATGAAATTGCTAAATACAATTTATCGAGAAGTTCAATACTATCATTTCTGGCTTGAATCATGATTGTTGTTTCCTGTCCCACTACATATGTTGATTAACTAAGCAAATGTTAGGATGCTTGTGTTATCAGTTACTAGTGTTGTGAACAGTCAGCATGCTTATTTTGCACACATTTAAACTAATGTAATTGTCACAGACTATATTTTGCATTTTCATCTGATCTCAATGTTTAATTTTTTCTCTCTCTCTCTAAAGCCAGTGTGTATATATACCAGCCAAATGAGGATAACACTTCATGCATCTGATGGAAGTGAACTCTACTCTACAAAAACTTATGCCATAATAAATTTGTTAGTCTTTAAGTTGCCACAGGATGCCTCATTCTCAGTCTTGGGAAGGTATCTGCATGTTCTCAAATCTACCTTCCTTCAACCACAGTTAATATATAAACCACAAGGGCAACATTTATAAGAAAGTTTCTCCATGGGACAATGACGGGGAAATCACCATATATTCATGTTTCCTTGGCATATATGATCACTCACCCATGGTGGGGAAAGAGGAGACAAAATGATAGTGTAGTCATTACATTTTTCGCAAACTGTACTTCTTCAGCAAAGGATGGCAGCTGAAAGCTTCAAAGGTCATTGTGAAATGTGGGAAAATCCAGGTTTCTGAACCCACCTTTGCTTGCAAGCAAATATGTTCAAGACAGGTTTAGGTTTCATAATAGGGGCACTTCATTCCCAGATTTCTTCTTACGTTTGTTTTTCATTTTTAGCTCTTTCTTGCTTGGCTAGAATTTCTCGGTCTGCATTCCTCAATCCACTTTCTCCAGGAATTGACCTGTACAGGATTCCCTGGAGTAAATGGTTTGACCTCAGAGGTCTTTTTTCAGGATTTAAGGCCTCAGCTTTTTCTTTTGAGGTTTGTTTTGTCAGCAAATTCTGGTCTCTTGATAGAACTCTTGCAGGCCAGTCTTTTTTTCCAGCATCCTGTTGAAGTGGTATACCTACACTTCTGTGACCAGGTGTCCCTATAACAGTATTATAGCTTCAAATATTATACCCAGATATTAAACAGTTGCACTTCGTAAGTGACACATTCTAAAATCAAAATGTACAAAGAAAATGAATCTCTTGGTTTATTTATTTATTTATTTTTATTTAATGTATTTCTTAGCTGCCTTTCAAGAAGGTCCTATCCCTAGTGCCTGCCAACCTTATAGATCTTAATGGCAGGCATCAGTGCATTGTAACTGAGGTTTAATAGCTACCCGTTTAGTTATAAATTGGGCCTGATCACTTTGTGTAGCTCATCAGGATGGAACAGGTGCATCGGAGAAATGTAGCAACAGTAGTCACAATTACTGTTGTACAGCATGAATAGCTTCATCTGTTAAGTGATCACAGATATAATACTAGTTCTAGTCTTGTACCTATCATGGAAAGATTCCAGAGTAGCGGGCTAGAGAAATTGGGGCTGCAATCCTACACTACTAAGAAGAGGGCCTTTTCTGTTGTGGCACCCCAGTTGTGCTCTTTTTGGCGCCAGGTGAAGACCGTATTTTCCGAAGCATTTTAGTCTTTTAGTTATGGTATTTTAAATCTTTGCACTGCTGCTGGGTTTTATCTTGGTTTTTACTTTTATTTTATACTGTAGTTTTAAACTTTTATATTGTATCTTATGTTGTATTTTAATTGTGAACTGCACAGAGAGCTTTGGCTATTGGGCGGTATAGAAATGTAATAAATAAATAAAATACCCAACTTTACTTGGGAGTAAATCTCATTGAAATCCATGGGACTTACTTCTGGGTAGAGTATAGAACTGCACTGTCAGTCTCAGCTGCATTATTATGACAATTCTAAATATTGTCCTTGGTTTATTAAACAAATTGCCCTATCCCAATACATAAGGCTGGAAGGGGACTATGTTTTCTGTGTGCACACACACATCCCATTTGATAAATGATCAGTGGTGGTCTAACAGTGCCAGTCACCAAATTAATTAATATAATGAGGAATTGGGTACAAGATTTAGTTCAGATACTGTTAATGAATATTCACAGGCTGATAAAATCATAGGTAGGTGAAGGCTTATCTGAACACATCAATTGGCATATAGCTACCTGCTAAACTCCTAGCTCCCTGGATTGTAACCATGACAAAGTGTCATGTATATTGATGGTGCTGGGTAAATCATAAGGTACATTACACACTTCCAAGAAAACATATTTAGGGTTCTGATGATAAAACATCCGGGGGAGGTAGTCTAAATTACAGCATTCATGCCCAAATAGTGCCTTTGAAATCACGGATTTCCAAAATATGTCAGGTGGTCTTCAGTCCTCAAACATGGATTGGAATATGTTTTGAAATAAGCAAAGTATGGGACCTGCTTAGTGTTTTTCAATAATAATAATAATAATAATAATAATAATAATAATGGGGTATCAGTTCTTTAAAATGCCTGGAAGCCATTCCCCATAATCTGAGATATGTTGTGGGGTACACTGCAGATACTCATTAGTGAAGGTATAGTATTCTGCACATGTTTAGAGGCACTCCTCACATGAGCTCTGGATTACATCAGTTTATGTCTAAGCTTTCTCTAAAACACAGACTCTTTAATTAGGACCAGCATCATATTGAATTTAATCTTGTCTTGACATGTTTTGAGTGGCATTTTTTTCCTTGTTGAATCAGGCTACACTTGCATGTGACTCTATTATTGTTACTGGAGAGGTATAGAAAACGCTGCATGATATTTGCTTGCAACACAGGGTGTCATTCATGAGTTATACATAAATGGCAGCTTTACATATTTAAAGGAAACACGAACTGTTTCATATCTGAAGTATGTTTCCCAGGGGGTACCACCACCATTTGATCTATTTTTGATTAAAATGTAAAAATTAAAAATTAAATCAAATGGTGGTATAACTCCTTAGGGAAAACATACTTCAGTTATGAAGTATTCCCTGTAGCAACCTTGAAAATCTTACAACTGTATTGTCTCATCTGTAGGTGGTCCTTTTATGTCACACATAATTAAAATGAATTGCTGTTAGAGAACCCATACGACTGCATACAGATTTATGAACCTGGAGGCACCTCCATTCAGATGTAAACAGTGATATCACAAAGTAACTGTGAGGGATAAACAGCATGAGGATAGCTATCCATGAGTAAGACATTTCCCTGTGCTGTGAGAGGAAAGACCAGGTGCATGTCATAAAACATTATGTATATGTCTAGTAAAAAGTATTTCCTGCAGAAGGATAATAATGCAATGTGATTAGCTTACACTGCCTTTGCTATGAAGCTCAGTTCTGTCTTCTTCAGCTGAAATAGCCTAAGAACTTTTAATGTATAAAGAAATGGCTAATATGTCACCAGGACAAAAAAAATGTGAAATTGGATTTACAAAGAAAATGTGCTTTGCAAACACTAATACGACTTGTGTGTATCAGGATATGTGGATGTACATTTGATAAGATTAGAAAGTAAGAAGGGATTAAAAATGGGACTATAGAATTTGCATTCCACGTTTCACCGACCTGAAAGACCAAATCTCACATTTGGTTTTCTTTGGAGTGTTTTGATTCTTTTAGTCATGTCATCTCTGTCCGTAACAATGATTTGTGGCTATGCAGTTGAGGTGAGACTGAAATTCAAACTCTTAGAAAATACATGGGAACTACAAAGAAAATAGGTGACAACCTGTTCAAAATGTGAGGCACTGGTCTGAATATGCCTCAGCCAACTCAAGTTTGGCAGATGTTTATTTGGAACAGAGCCTTTTCAGTTGTGGTGCCCAACCTTATGGGATGCCTTCTCTGGGGAAGCCCACCAGGCTCTAACACTTCAGGAAGGCTTTGGAGCCTGACTGATAACTTGCTTGTGTTTTGTTTCCATTTTCCAGGGCTTTGTTTTAGGAATCCTTGCTGAATGTGTAATTTCAGTTGCAATTTGTTTCTGTGTTAGCACCATGTTTAATGTTTGCATTTGTACTTTTCTGTTTTATTGACTGGGTTTGGACAACACATTGCGACCCATCATGGGTTATTTAACCCACAATGAGCCACAGAGCCTGCAGGCACCAGGTTGACTATGCAACCCCCACTCAGGCTGTTGGGACATGCAAACTCAGCAAGCATGGGTTATACGAGGGTTAAACGACCCTCACATAACCCTAAAACAGACCATTGTTTAACTCTCACATAATCCATGCCCACTGCGTTTGTATGACACAACAACCCCCAAGCGGGGGTTATGTATTCAAAATGGTGGCTGCACATACCCCAAACACACTGCAGCCTCACCATAGATTAAATAACCCACAGTGGGCTGCCGTGTCGTGTGAACAGCCCCATTGTTTTATGCTTTTGACATAGGACACTTTAAGAAAAGCAGAATACATTTTAAAAAATTACAACTAAACAATGCATTGGTTAAATATAAGCTTCCATACGGTTTTTTAAAACTAGCAAAAATATAAATTGTAATCAGAAAAAAATGGGCACGATCCAGTCCAAGTTACTTATTTTGAATTCCCATTGATCTCAGTGAAAGTGAAACATGCTTAAATTTCTCCTATTGGAACTAATAGGACTATTTGATTGCCATTTTTCCCTTGTTGAATCACATGCTTGTACATTATTGTTGCTACTAGAGCATATAGGAAGGATACAGAGAACCCACTCCGTCCTGCTACTAACTGTTGCTGCTGAGGCCATCAGAGGAAGAGGAAGCAGAAGGCCTTCTACTGTGTCCATGACCTGCTGAACTACGCAACTAAGAATCTAGTGCTTGAATTTGCTTTTTTCCTCCTCCCTCCCAACCCCCTTTCTTTTTTGTGTCATGTTTTTTAGACTGTAAGCCTGTGGTCAGGGACTGCCCTAAGAAATATCTTTGTAAGCTGCCATGGGAGCCATTTGGCTAAAGGGTGGGTTAAAAATTCTATTAATTAATTAATTAATGTAACTTTGGCTGGATTGTGTCTGTCATTAAATCAATAGGAAACGTCAGATGTTATTGTGCTAGCAGAAATTAAAGCAGACACCCAAATATCAGGCTATAGGAGAGCATTTTAAAAATGGATAATCAGCTTGAATCCCTTCTAAGATTATTAGAGTTGGGAATTATCAAAGGGCTACGTATTGTTACAGTGCAGGTCGTGGACAGGCAAACCACTGGAGAAGTTCTGAGAGACACTGAGAACCAGAACTTGGTGGACACCTTCTTCCTGAACCATCTCAAGAAGCAGCTGCTGGGGATTCCACTCTTCCAACAACCTCTGAAGAGGAAAGAGAAGAATCCCCTGGGAACCATGCTTGTATAATCACTCACAGGAATATCTCCTTGTCAAGACCCTCAGATGCCAAGGATTCTTCTGCAGAAACTCACTCAACTCCTGGCAACCTGCTTTTGCTACCATGCCATATGGGAGAAGACTCACTAGTGTCACCCTCTGCCGTCTTTTAACTGGGAGCTGATCTTCCTCTAGTGAACCAGGGCTGAGCCAGAGACCTCCCTGGAACCCACTTCATCCTAAAGAACTGATGCAGAGCAAAAAAATAGAATTGGAAATAAATATTTAAAATTTCAGTAAAATCCAGCTAAATAGCTTGAATATGTGCTAAACGCTCCATGTAACCTTGCAGTTATGTAACCCTGACCCATTAACATTTTGTTTGTCTTATACCAGATAACATCTGATTATGTTGATGAACTGAGTAAGAAGAGATTTCAGTATTTATAATGAATTGGGGAATGAATTCAAAATGAACTGAAGGTGATTTTGAATGAACTCAACTCTAAATATGTCCTCTTGAACTGACATTTTATTCTATACAAGTTAAGTATCAAATCTTAACTAGAAGAAGAAGTGGTTGCAGCAGAAATAAAAGATATAGGAGATGAGCTAGCACCACAATCAAGAAGAGCATCTTTAACTTATATCATCTGATTAGGAAGGAAACCCAAATATAGAAGGAAATCAAGTTAAACTGAAGATCTGGGTTTTTCTGTTTTGTTTTGCTTTTTGTTTCTTTATTATTATTATTATTATTATTATTATTATTATTATTATTATTATTTCTATTTTCCCCCTCTTTGAACAAAAGCCTCTTTTTGTTTTGTTTCTTCTTCTTCTTCTTCTTCTTCTTCTTCTTCTTCTTCTTCTTCTTCTTCTTCTTCTTCTTTTGTTTCTCTTTTCTCTTTGTTGCTTTTAAACATAAGAAGAGCCATGCTGGATCAGGGCAAGGGTCCATCTAATCCAACATTCTGTTCACACAGTGGACAACCAGCTGCCTGTGGGAAACCCACAAGTAGGGCATGGATGCAATAGCACCCTCCCACTCATGTTCCCCAACAATTGGTGTATATAGGCACACCGCCTCTTTTATCAGGGCTATTAGCTATTGATAGCCTTCTCCTCCGTGAATTTGTCCAATACCCTTTTAAAGCCCTCCAAATTGGTGGCCATCACTACATCTTGTGGTAGCGAATTCCATAGTTTAACTATGCGCTGTGTGAAGAAGTACTTCCTTTTATCTGTCCTGAATCTCCCACCACTCAGCTTCATTGGAGTTCTAGTATTATGAGAGAGAGAGAGAGAGAGAGAGAGAGATGTCTCCCTATCCACTTTCTCCACACTGTGCATAATATTGTACACCTCTATCATGTCTCCCCTTACCTGCCTTTTTTTTAAAGCTAAACAGTCCCAGACATTGTAGCCTTTTCTTTTAAGGGAGTTGCTCCAGCTCCTTGATAATTTTAGTTGTCCTTTCTTGTACTTTTTACAACTCTACAATATCCTTTTTAGGTGCGATAACCAGAACTGTGCACAGTATTCCAAGTGTGGTTGCACAATAGATTTGTACAGGGGCAGTATGATATTGGCAGTTTTATTTTGATTCCTTTCCTAATCATGCCTAAAATTTGCCTTTTTCACAGTAGCCACACACTGGGTCGACATTTTCATCAAGCTGTCCACCACAACCCTAAGATCTCTTTCTTGGTTAGTCATCACTAGCTCAGATCCCATTAGTGTATATGTGAAGTTTCTTTTTAACTTATAATGAATAAAACTAAGATTTTAACTGTAAATATAGATCGTTTGAATAGCCCATTTATGCAGGACAGTGAAATGGACATTAGGTGAAGGCTGCCAAGATGTCTGTTTTTTTCAGGAGACCCATCTAAAGACACAGTATGAGAAGTATCTTAAGGCAGGGGTGAACAACTTGTAGCCCTCCAGATGTTTTGACCTACCCATCAGCCCTGTTGGCCACAAGTTGACCAACCCTGTCTGAAGGGTTCAGTATATCATACAGCTGCATCTTCTAAAACTAAGGGAGTTATGATAGCATTCCACCACACACACACACACACACACACACACACACACAAATTAGTATTCCTAATAAGGACAGCCTTAAAAGACCCAAAAGGATGTTTCCTTTTCCTTAAGGAAGATTTGGAAGGGAGGAGAATAATATTCAGGTGTATTTATACACCAAATACAGTAGAGTACAATTTATGAAGAATTAATTGCACAAGTTGACAACCGGATAGAAGGGAAAATCATATTAGCTGCTCATTTAAATGCCATCTTTGATAGATAAGTACGTAGATACTTCCATGCTAGGCAAGAATCATGTAACAGCACAATCCAATGTGGCTGCCCATAACCCTCCAAACGTGGAGGTCTACAGGCATCTGATGAGGGGTGGAAGAAGCATGGAAGCAAAGGTTGTCTCTATGCTCCTCCTGCCCTGAAAAAACATAGACTGCCAATTTTGCCCTGGAGCACAAGGAGGGGAGGCTGAAGTGCCACCAGGACACTACATATGCTGGCAGAGCTTGACTCCTCCCCTCCCCGCCCACAAAACTCAGTTTCTGAGGTCACTCTTGCGACGGACGTCGGAGCTGCAGCTGGTGTGGTTCTTTCCACGCCGGCTGCCAAGGGCGGAGGGAGGGCGCTCCAAGTTTGGAGTCCCAGCTCCAACCTCAGAGCACATTTCCAGGGTTGGAGCTGGGACTCTGAATTATCCTATGGCCATGTAGACTCTGTGGCCATAGGATTGCACCCTAAAAGTACCAAACATATTTCGGAATTAGCTGAATAGATTTTCACTAGCAGATGTCTGGAGGTATTATAATTTACAAGGACACGGATTATACATTTTACTCACATAAACATAATACCTAGTCTAGAATCATTTATGATTCCATCCCTTTTAAATAAGGCAATTGGAGTCCAGATTGCTCCAAGAATGTATGCAGACCATTCCCCAACAAATTGCATAATGCAGAAGGATGAGGGTGATTAAATGTGCTCCCACTTAAGTATAGGGATCTAGTGGAGAAAATGGATCAAGAGATAAGGGAGTGTTTTAATAACAACAACCTTTCCATTGATGATCCTTTAATAGTACAGGACACATTTAAGGCTTGGATAAGAGGCAGTTTTATATATTTTTTTCTTTTTTAATTTCAGTGAATAGGACTATCACTGTGCCTTTGTTAGGTAATACCTGGCCAGAACCTTGGACTTGACAAAGCAATGTTGATAATCCAGGATATTAAGGTGATGTGTCTTTCTTAAGTCTTCTGAAAGGGGCAAAGGGGCAAAGAGAGCCAGTGTGGCGTAGTGGTGAGAGTGTTGGACTGGGACTCAGCCATGAAACTCACTGGATGACTTTGGGCCAGTCACTGCCTCTCAGCCTAACCTACCTCACAGGGTTGTTGTGAGGATAAAATGGAGAGGAGAAGGAGGATTATGTAAGCCACCTTGAGTTCCTTGCAGGAAAAAAGGCAAGGTATAAATGTAATTAATAAATAAATAAATAAATAAATAAAGCATACTTCCTCACCCTGCTTCCAGTTAAAATGATGTAATCTGGGTGTCTGTGAAAGGAAACAAAGCACAGGAGGCATTTTTAAGTAAGATGTAGAGAAAGGGGAAGAGAGCTGAACTGGGAGAAAGTAAGCTCTGGAATAATTTTTGGCTGGGTGCCTCTCTGGAGACCTGGGCAGTGTATTTGGGTGAGCTGGGCAAGTACTGCACCTGGTATATCTCACTGCTTGAAGAAGTTTTTTTTTTTTTAAAGGCGAAGGTAACCATGTTGGCCAAAAGAAAAATGCTAAAATACATATCAGCACAATACTTTTATTAGGCCAACTCAACGGTCACAAAATACTGTTCAAGCTTTTGAGTTCGTCAGAACTCTTCATCAAGCAAGATGGTAAATGGTAAACAAAGCAAAAGCACGGGCATCGGGAGGAGGAAAGAAGGGGCTGATGTTCAAGCTATGGAGTCTGCAGTCGTTACAGTCTTATGATGGAAAGTGGAAGGGGGTGCAGACATTCAAAGTATGCTCTACTAGATACTGAGATAGTTTTCCAACTTACCCTTGGGACCCTCTCAAGAAGAAAGAAACAAAGAAGAAACAAACAATGGCAGATCCCTCCTTTTTGAAACCATAAACTCCAGCTGATGCTTACAAAAATCAGTCAATAAAAGGCTCTTCAGGCTGTGGCTACAACAAGCTCTGAAGAGACAGGCTGAAGCCTGAAGCATCCTCTGCGGCTGCTCCTTCCTACAGAAGCCGTTTTCCCCTGCTGTCTTTTGGCAAAGGAAGGCAGGAGGACGCTCAGGGGGCTTCCAGATGAGGGTTTTATGGCACTATCACCCTGCCTCATTTATAGAAGGTTGCAGGGGTCCGGGCAACATAGTTTTCTGTTTTTGACCCTCCTGTGTTTTCTTACCATTTCTTCCGTCTTTTCCTTAATGCAGAAAATCTGTTGAGGAGAACAAGATGACACGGCTGCACAGTGCCTTCTGATTGCTAGCATGAGGAGCCCTCTGTCTGGAAGCATAGTCAGTATCCTCACAGGCTGCAGTTCCTTCACACAGTTGGCCTGAATCCTGCAAGAGAATCATCATAACATCTGACAATCTTCCACACATGTACACACCCCTGGAAGCTGCAGCCAACCATGACTTCTCCATACACACTGTGATTTACACCTAGTCATAGGGTGGTTACCTACTGTTATGGTCCACAAACATCACTCATGCAGAACTGCTCCATAGAAGCAATTTCAGTGTGGGGGGTGGATGTGTGAAGTGGCCATGATCCAGCAAGCAAAGTAGGCAGTAGACAGGAGAAAGTTTCCTCCTGTTAGATCAACAGGGCTTGTTCATATATCCCTAATATTAGGGAGGTAAATGCCATCTGACTACTTAAACAACTCTTATTACTGGTGTTCTCGTTAGGCACATACAGCAACTGTTGTGCCCCACGCAAATGTAAATCAAGGAAAGCAGTGCATCATATAGAAAGTGTAGACTTCAACATTTCTATTACTGTACAAGCAAATCAGCACTGCTCCGTCTGGCTGTGTTCCCTTTAGAGCTCATCAGCAGAGGCAACAGATTTCAGAATGTTAGTTCTGGCAGTCCTCAAGCCCAGGGCTATTCATTACATTATACAGTCTCCTGTCTTGCTTTACAAAAGATGGGGAATGCATATTAGGATACTTTGCAGGCTACTGTTTTCATTAATAATCTGATCCATGTCTTTGGATTATTTAAGTAATTACTGCACATAAAGAGGACTATCCAGCATGATTGCAAATATGTCTTTGTTTTCATTATCTGCTTTTGTAGAAGAATGGCAAATGTCTGAAGTTCTTGACTTGGTTTAACAATGTGTAAATAATGTTCATTTAGGTTTCCAAATGTCTTATTCTAACCCCAGGGACCTGCAACTTAGCAATGCAATGCACTTAGCAAACTAATCAGCAAACTCTTTGAAGGTTAAAATAAAATTAAAATTAAATCATTTGCACTCTGAAAATGTTTCTTAAAACCTGCATGGTTTGCTTGGCAGTTTCAATAATAATAATAACAACAACAACAACAACAACAGCAGCAGCAGCCATCAAGGCAGATAAAACAATAAGAAACAGGAACATTAGAACACTAAAACATTTGATTGAGAGAGAGAGAGAGAGAGAGAGAGAGAGAGAGAGAGAGAGAGAGATCTCCAAAATAACCAGTGCAATAAAAATAAAAATAACCAGTGCAATAGCAGATTCTTTCTGGCTTGTGTTGCATACTTTAATAAGAATTTGGCTTTAAACAGATGATTGTGTACATTTGGGCCATAATCTAGAGAAGCGGGAATACTATTTTAGCAATTTAGTTGAAATAAATGTGACTTAAGGGTGCTTAACTGTTAAGTTTACAGCCTAAAACCATGATCCAGCAAGTCATTTATGTTGTGCACTTGGTCCATGCATATGAGCTTTGCTCATTTTTTAAAATGTCATTTATCCCACTCTTCCTTTAGATTGGTCAGAGCAGCTTAAATAAAAGTCACAAATAGGGCGGGTTCGCATGTAACACCCCTGTGAACAAGCTACGCAGTATGGGTTGTTTGCGGAACAACCCACAGTATGCCTGACAGATGATCAGGCTTGCCGTGGGTTGTTCTCCCCCTTCTTCACCCTTAGTCCTCCAGCCGGCTCCGCCACATATCCCAGGGGCCCCTGTGGCAGAACCCATCTTGTCTCCTTGCCCCAGCCTCCTCCCTGCTCCAATTGTTACCCCTTTTCTTTCTCCAGCTGTTAAAAAAAATCAGAGTCTCAAAAATGCACAATTGGGGTTGTTGTTGTTGATCTTTCGCAAGTGTGCAAGTATGCTCTTACAGCTGTCCAATATGTGCAGTCTTTCCTGGTCAATTTCCTTGTATGTTTCAGCTGTCAAATGGAGGGAGCACCAAAGTGGAGTAGGCAACATACAAGGAAACTGAAAGAAGAGCCTGCCTATCAGCTAATTTGTGTACAGTTGCAAAGGACTCGGGGAGAAATAATTGTGAGAGAGAAGTGCAAGTAAGAAGTACCGAAAATGGCAGGGGGAGGCAAAGGAGTAAGTGCACCCAAAAAAATGCACAAATATTCCCGACAGTTGAAAAAGAAAAAGAAAACCTTTGGCAGAATGGGACAGAGCAAATGGAGTGCCAGCACCAGCAGTATTTACACACACCCATAGGACCCCATTCACTCTGTCCCATGCAGCTGCCTACTAAGGGTTTTTTTAAAAAACCTGTCAGGGAACCGTAGTAACCACAGCAGTAAGGAGCTCCAAAAAGGAGCCACAAAAAGGCAGGGGAGAGTTAATATCTCCCCTTTCTGGAGTAGCTGGAGAGTAGGGGAAGTGCTGAAAAGGTGGAGGACACTGAAAAGTGTCAGTTCAGCACTTAAAAGTGAGAGGATATTGCCCCCCCATTTTTAGTACACTTACTCCCTCAGCTTCCCCCCCCCCCCATTGTTGGTGCTTCTGAACTGCAAAGATGGGTTCCTCCTTTCTCTTACTATTATTTCTCCTCGGATCCTTCGCAGCTGCGTGCAAATTAGCTTATGCACAGCCTTATCTTGTCAATTTCCTTGTATCTTACCTACTCCACTTGCCACTCCCTTTGACAGCTGAAACAGACAAGGAAATTGACCAGGAAACACTGAATAATAATAATAATAATTATTATTATTATTATTATTATTATTATTATTATTATTATTATTATTATTATTATTTATTTAACCCAACTGCACACTTTTGAGGCACAAAAAAATTAACAGCCAGGGAATGAGTGACAGTCCTTCCAAAGTGCCATTTTGGCATCATGGAAGGGCAGTCACCAGTGAGATCATGAAAAGCGAGCAGTGTGGGCTTTTTTGCCGCTCTTGCTGAGTGGCTCTGTAGTCAGTCCCAGCAACCCATGATAGATTTGCTCTCCTGAGTTCAGACAACACGACAACCCATCAGGGTTCGAACAACACCTAGAACAAGACACAGGTTGTCAGGGTGGCTTGTTCACAAAAAGTAAGCCACCCGGTAGAAAGCGGCCCAGGTTTGCACAACATAACACCCCTTGCAGGAAAAAAGGCGGGATATAAATGTAATAAATAAATACTCCATCGTGGCTAGCTGCCCACAATAGGTTGTTGTGTCATGTGAACCAGGTCATAGTCTCCTATCCAAGCACTGGCAAAGTTGAGACCTGCTTAGCATTAACAGTATAACTTCATCACATGCCCATAGACCATTCTCTGTGTCCTTTTTATGGTAGAGTAGCTCCCAGCACAGAATCTACTGGACACTTTTGGAACACACTGGACACAGTGGTCAAAAAAGCAAAAGCTTAGCTGCATGCCCAGATCTGACATATATAAACCAAAATGTGTTCTATAAAGCACAGTCGAGATGCACCACCAAGTGTGCTTAAGGCTGCAGTCCTATACCCACTTAGCTGGAGGTAAGTCCAATTGAACTTAGTGGAATTGAGTAGACATTTATAAGATTTTTGCTGCAAGTCAGATCGATTTCAGTCATTTTGATGATTTCAGTGGGACTCAAGCACACTTAGGTGAGAGCTAGATTGTGATTTAGAAATGTATTATTGAGGTTGCCCACTGCTGATCTTCTCTTGGTCTAGTACAATATTGTGAATTAACTAACATTCTCAGCTCTCCGAAGGAGGTTTGTGTGACAGCTGCAAAAGTGAAGAAATGCCGGAAATAGCTGTCATCATAAGATTTGCTGACTGAGATTCGGAAGTCATTTATGCTTCTGTTTTCTCCACACTTTTACACAAGTCACATAGTATCATCGCCACAAGAGGGGGCTTTGTGAGTAGTACAGGTTTTATAGCTAATATTACAGATTTATATTTTAAAAAAATCTGTAGAAATTATTATTGTACTGGGCTGTTATTTCACCATTCCTAGATTGGGAAAATGAAGTAAGCAGGGATCTAAGCCTTGTTGTAAGCTCTTATTAATTGAATTTTTAAAATTCACAGCCGTGGGTTTAAAACACCTTTTAAAAACAAACCCAGTTATTGAAAGAGAACAGTTTCTTATCTTTTACATTTGGGGTTGATAGTACTAGATATAATGTAGTCTCCTTACAGCTACTCCTGCTGTGCCACGGTTCCCAGCAGTCATTGTAAGGCAGGGCTCTCCAACCTTGGGTCTCCAGATGTTGCTGGACTACAGCTCCCAGAATCCCTTGTTATTAGCCATGCTGGCTTGGTATGCTGGGAGCTGTAGGCCAGCAACATCTGGGACCCACGGTTGGAGAGCCTGTTGTAAGGGATATAAGAAGTAAAGGGACCGAATAAGTAAAGTTAGAAAGAGGGTTAAGAAATTGCTGGAGAGGAAACTAGAAGAATTGTTACAGGGATGAAGAGGTGAATACAACTCATTGTCTAAAGAGATGTCTTGTTATACCAAAAAAAGGGGGGAGGGATATTGTAGAGTTGAAAAGAGTGCAGAAAAGGCAACTAAAATGATCAAGGGGCTGGAGCAACTCCCCTATGAGGAAAGGTTACAGCAGCTGGGATTGTTTAGTTTAGAAAAAAGGCGAGTAAGGGGAGACATAAAGGTGTAAGGATTAAGGTGTATAGAATTATGCATGGTGTGGAGGAAGTGAATAGGGAGGCATTTTTCTCCCTCTCTCATCATACTAGAACCTGGGGTCATCCCATGAAGCTGATTGGTGGGAGATTCAGGGCAGATAAAAGGAAGTACTTCTTCACACAGCACATACCGTATTTTCCGTGTATAAGACACCCCCCTGTATTAGACGCCCCCCACTGTTTCGCAACTGCGCGGTTCTCTCCTCGGCTTACTTCCGTGTATAAGACGACCCTCAATTTTTAGTCTAACGATTTTAGGAAAAAGTATAGTCTTATACATGGAAAAATACTGTAGTTAAACTATGGAATTCACTTTGGACATCTTTAAAAGAGGACTGGATAAATTCATGGAGGATCAGGCTATCAATAGCTTCTAGTACAGATGGCTATAGGCTACCTCCAGTATCAGAGGCAGTATGTCTATGTGTAACATATGTACACCAGTTTCTGGGGAACATGGGCAGGAGGGTGCTGTTGCATTCATGTCCTGCTTGTGGGTTTCCCATAGGCAGCTGGTTGGCCACTGTGTGAACAGAATGCTGGACTAGATGGACCCTTGCCCTGATCCACCATGGCTCTTCTTCTATTCTTACATTCTGAATCTTCAAAAGAGACACAATACTAGACATTTTTGGACAGGACAGTAGAGCCTTTCACTCACTAATAGACTTGGATGCCACTCTTTAGACCAAACTTTTTTTTTTAAGCTAGTTTTTAAAATGTTATAGTTTATTTCTTTATTGCCTTTTGGCCAAAAAGTCCCTCAACGTTGCTCAGCAAAGTTAATACAAATACCAAAAATCAAATAATACAATAAAATACAGCTTATGACAAATTTAGAACAGCAATAATAACTCAGTAACGTATTTGAAACCAAAATCCTGAAAACCAAACACATCCTCCCCATGCCTAAATGCAAAAAAATAGTCCCCGCAAAATGCTAAGAGAGGGCAAGAGTAACCCCTCCCCTCCCCATGGCTCCTTAAAGTTTCCCAGGCAGGCAGTGGGGCAGCAATAGTCTCTCCTTGGTGACTCTAGAGGACTGCAGCCTTTGATTCAAGGCCTGTGTCAACACCCAGCTTTGGATGGTTTCCTGTTGGATCCAGGCTCCTTATGTGTGTTCAGGCAGGAACAAGTCTGGTACTATATCAGGGGATTAAGTAGTCAAATCCAAGTACAGTCATTTAAGTCAGAAGCACCAAACAAATTAAAGAGAACACAGCAGAGACAGAAGAAGACAAAGAAGGAGAGCAGTAAAAGAGCTAAACATAGACTGGATCTATACAGGAGATGCATCCCGACTAAAATGGTGGTGCGCTAGGTAGTCCAAGAAGCAACAGAATGCATAGCTTGTTGCATAGACTTGTTGCATTGAGCCTAGCTGTCACTGTAAAAAGTGAGTACCAGCCAATCAAATTACGGGTTTCTTTGTGCCCTGTGATTTGGATCTAGAAAGGTCTGCAGACCCAAAGTGAATTCCAGTGACTGCTCCTAGAAAGGTCTGAAGACCCATTTTGAGTTCCAGTGCTCTTGACAGGTTAATCCTTTTCAAAGTGTCCCGTCCCCCCCCAACTTTCCTTTCTTGCTTTTTTTCTTTCTAGGATGTAATGCAGGTGATATAGATGTACTCCTTTAAGGCATAGTGAAAATTCAGCAATAATGGAGTATTGCATTATAAAATAGATGAAAAGGGGTTTGTGTTCAGTTAAAATGCAAACAGTTGTACATTTGTATGAAATTCCTTTGCGTCGGGTGTCTGGTTATCTAGTTAAAAATCCATCCCTCTTGCCATCGCACCAGCTTTTCACATGAGCTCTAAAGAGCTATTTCTACCAGGCGAATTAATCATACTTAAATTAAAATAAAGTGTGAACACGTAAAGGTAAATGCTCAAATTTGCTATTTTCACTCTCCCCCCCCCATCTCTTCCAGTGCTCTTCCATGTGGCTCAGGTGTGTGTGTCATGTATATACCTGTCAGAGGAGCCGAATCAGGCTTGCTCTTTACTGCCAAGGAAGAATTAAGTACAAAATCTTCTGTAGGAAGCAATTGTGAAGTGTGGAAGTTTCTAGTCAGGCAAATAAATTGGATTTAAGTATATTACAGTCATAATCTTTTTCTGCCTCTCTCCAGACAGCCTTTGTACATGGAGAAATGAGAATGTATTCGCAGACAAATCTTGACCTGAGGGAGAAGGCTGAGGGAATCTGGATTTTCAATAACATAAGACAATAAAGCTCAGACTTCTAACCTGCTGCAATATGGTAAAAGTATAAAGAGCTTAGCAACTAATAAAAGGAAAGGGTCTTCCAACTCATATTTGAAGATCTAGACCCCAAAAGGACACTCCATAAAGATCATAATGGGTTAGTCAGTATCTAACAGATACGATGTACCTTGTTGACCAATTGTCTGACAGTTGTCTTCTGTAGGGTCTGGATATTAATAAGTCTTGGGTTGATTTCCTTTGGGTATTTGGCCTCATAATTGTACATCTACTTGTTGTGACACTGCAGCTTGCGATATATTTATTTAATGTGACTCCTGTAGGGGTTAAAAGAAGAAGAAAGAAATGGAGGAGTGCTATTGCATTTCTGTGATCATATGCGTACATTGCAAATTTTATCTCCCTCTAAGGTATAGTGAATCAAAGCTATTATAGTGTAAGGGAAAGGACGTGATCTTCGGGGCCAAGAGGAAACCCAGGTGTGTTTTCCCCTTAGGTTGGAGCACCATCTTCCTCCATTTCAGTTACACAGGGACTATAAAGAGATTCAATTATCACTGCATTTTTATTTCATATTAATAAAAGTCGCTCTCTAGAAGGCATACACTAGCTAAATAATATTTTGACAGTTAATGCTAGTGTAAAGCAGGTGTCGCTCACACAGAAAGATCAAGGGAAAACAGATGCATAAGAGATCACCTGCTGGTTTATTTAGTGAAAATGAAGCCTCTTTAAAAACGGTTCTTCCCAACAAAATAAAGAGCCACCCTCTTCAACTTGATCTTACCCTCTGTGTCGATAGACAGGGCCTTTATAAAA
The DNA here is from genome assembly GCA_021292165.1 of Shinisaurus crocodilurus. Lineage (NCBI taxonomy): Eukaryota > Metazoa > Chordata > Lepidosauria > Squamata > Shinisauridae > Shinisaurus > Shinisaurus crocodilurus. The sequence continues at coordinate 91,945,103 of CM037878.1, read as the reverse complement.
AGCAAATATTTAAAGATTACACAGACATACATGAGACTGTTTCTCTCAGTTGTAATCTCAAGACAAGAACCGTGTTTTAAGTCTGCATTATGCAAACAGAATTTTAGCAGTAGGACTGATATCATACCTTTGAAAAGTTTTGATGTATTAGGCAATCTATGCTGACTGGCAGCAACTTTCCAGGGCATCATGTAGGATTCTTTTCCTGCTACCTGGTCCTTTTTTAACTGGAGTTGCCAGGGTTTGAAGCTAGAGCCTTCTGCATACAAAAATTATGCTTTCTTTCCTACAGTGCTATGGTGCCACCGTCAAGGTACAGCCAACCTCCCATCTCCCCTAGCAGGATTTGTCTGGGATTTGAACACAGGACCTCTCATACCCTATGTGAGAATGGGTGCTCATACTCAGCTCCAAAACATCTAGCAGAATAGACAGGACCTGAAAAGGGGAAAGCTCTGTCATACCAGATCCATGGCAGGAAACCCAGTGCAGGAGACAACAAAGGAAGTAGGATGATACCAACCAAGCTCTTGCATGCTGGCTTTCATATGTCCAATCCCTACCATATATGGAATGAACATCAGTTGGAAAAATTTAAGTCAAAGCCATGGCAAAGCTCAGTTACACATCTTGCACACATCATTAGCCTTTGAATGAATTGGATTCAGGTCGAATGACTATTAGGTTATACTGAATGTTTCTCTTGTACCATGAATATATGTAATCACTGCAGACATGTGCTGATTACGGGATGCTGCATGCCCTATCATTGAAGCCTGAAAGTATTTAGTGGACCCATGTGGCATCAAAAATTAAATCTGTGGTGCCCAAGAGCAAGTTCAGCATGTCATGTATAATGAAAGCCCAGTGAACAGACAGGCTTTCTTAATATAATTAGAGGAAAGATTTGGGATGTGATCTCCTGTGAAAAAAGCCATGGACAGTAATAGGAATTTTGCCATTGGTTGGAACGGGCTTTGAGTTAGACCCAAACATACTGTGTGCTCCCCACTCCCCTGATAAGAAGTTTTGGGAGCAGTGCAACCAGAGTTTAATATTCTCTGGGTGAGAGAGTGCTGGAGACGTACAGTGTTCTTGTAATATTTGCTTTATTTACAAATACATATGAAGATCATAAATGGAAACAAACAGCAGACATTCCAACAAGGCAGCTGGTCTACTACCTCACATCAGATCCCAGAAAGAGCTCCTGCACCCTCAAGGTGCTTTCAGCCTTCAACTAACTCATACCGCTCTCTCCCTGTCTGTTCCAAATTGCCATTTCTTCTCACATAAAAATCATGTAATGAAATGGGTGAGATCATGATGCTCTGTAACCTTCAGATTTGGCTATGTAATGATGTCACAGGGGGCAGCTGTCACATAGGTGATCCCAGCAAATCAGGGATTGCATAGTGGACGGGTGTAGCCAATCACATTTGGCTACTTCTTGACATTTCTTGGAGCAAATGAAGCTAATTCTGGCACAGGCAAACACTTTAAACCCCTTTTGAGATAATCACTCAAGAAATTGCCAAAGGGACACTTTTCTACATTGCCAAAAATGTTTGCAAAAAATGAACCACTTTTTTCAGATTAGCCCTAATTTCAAGTTGTGACAATAAGATGGAATGGAGCATACCAGGATACTGGAGAACTGGGCTATAGATTAATTAAGGGTAGAGTGAAGCAAGAGGCATATAGGGTGGCAGGTAATCAAGTAATTAGATTGAGGAATTCATCCCAAAAGCTTGGACTCGGGACCTGTAGCAGAACATAGAAAGAGCTAGTGAGGAAGCTAGAAACCCCAAGCAGCAATCATCAGTGATCTAGCTCATTCTACAGACCAAGGGCCAGAACCGACACAGAAATCAACAGGGTAGCCAATCAAGACTGACCTAGGTCTAGGTGGGTCACATTTTCCCAGTCAGAAATAGCCAGGTCTGATCAAATTTGGTGTTCAAATTGTCTTTCTGTATAATTTAAATAGTGCTTCTAGTGGTTTCATTAAAGTAGGGGTGCAGAACCTCAGGTCTGGGGGTCAAATCCAGCCCTCCTGGGACCCCAATTTGGCCCTCTGGGGTTCCCCCTTTCCCAGGCCCCACCCCCTTTCACTCGACCACCAATCATTTGATGGTTCCCTGGCTTTTCTGCAGTTTTTTCTCCATTCTATAAGGTTGAAATGCCCCTCCTGAGGCTCAGTTATGGGCAGTAAGAGCTTTAAGCTCAACCATGCTCATATGTTTGGTCCTGCCCCTTTTGCCTTGGGCCCTACCACTTTTGCCTTCAGCCCCACCCACCACTGGAATACGGCCCCCAAGAGCTTCTCCAAAATGGAATTTGGCCCTTGGGATGAAAGAGGTTCAAAACCGCTGCATTAAAAGAGGGTGCTGTTGCCATGTAAAGCGCAGGGAAACAACATCTACCTATTGGGAGAGGAAGGTAATGGAGCTGACTGAGATCCAGAGTGCAGAAGTGAAATCAAAAATTGGGCCTGCATATTACTCATGTTTATAGTGGTGATTATGTGAATGTGTATTACTTAATTAATCTCCAGAGGTATTTTTCTGGTGAGGAGGAAATGCAGGGGGGAAATCTGGAGCTTTGCTTGTCCGTTTTGTTGATTATCATTAAAGAAACAGAACTGTCCAGGTAGTTGTTAACAGGAGGAAAATTCTTCCAGAGTATTGCTGTGATAAATCACATACTGGTGAGTGTGACCCACAACTCAGTTCAACTAGGGCAGCCTTCCCCAACCTGGTGGCCTCCAAATGTGTTGAACTGCAACTCCCATAATTCCCAGGAAGCATGGCCAATGGCCATGCAGCCCAAGACATTCAGAAGAGATCCTCCCTGACACTCAATATGGTTTCCGCCCCTCTAGAGGGACAGTAGACATGATTTTTACTGCACGTCAGCTCCAAGAAAAATGCTGGGAGCAAAATCAACCCCTTTATATGGCGTTTATTGTATCTGACTAAGGCCTTTGATACTGTAGACCGAACAGCTCTCTGGACTATCCTTATGAAAATTGGATGCCCCAATAAATTTGTGAATATCTTGCAACTTCTCCATGACAACATGACGGCAACGATTTTGGACAACAACGGCTCTCATGGTGCTCCATTTAAAGTGGGATCAGGTGTTAAACAGGGATGTGTTATCTCCCCAACATTATTTGCTATTTTCATCGCCATGGTTTTACATCTTGTCGAGGGGAAACTTCCCACTGGTGTAGGAATCATATATCGAACAGATGGAAAGCTTTTTAATCTCAGCAGGTTGAAAGCAAAAAGTAAGGTAATTACAACCTCCGTTGTGGAACTTCAGTATGCTGATGATAATGTGGTCTCCGCACATTCAGAGGATGATCTCCAAACTATCCTAAATGCTTTTGCAGAAGCATACGGAAAACTTGGTCTCTCACTTAACATCAAAAAAACCAAAGTGCTTCATCAGCAAGTGCAAGCTAACCCTTTGGCTGATGCCATCTATCCAGCTTGGCGGGACAATACTGGAAAATGTCGATCATTTTCTCTATCTTGGCAGCTATCTTTCTGTTACAGCTAACATCGACAGTGAAATCCAGCATCGTTTGAGCTCCGCAAGTGCCGCGTTTTCTCGAATGAAACATAGAGTGTTCGAGGATCGGGATATTTGTAAGAAGACCAAAACACTGGTTTATGAAGCCATTGTATTACCAACTTTATTGTATGCCTGCGAAACATGGACTATCTATAAACATCACTTCCACCTCCTTGAAAGATTTCATCAACGTTGCCTCCGGAAAATCCTGCGAATTACTTGGGAAGATAGGCGAACAAATGTCAGTGTACTGGAAGAAGCAAAGACTACTAGCGTTGAAAAAATGATCCTTCAACGCCAACTTCAGTGGACCGGTCATGTTGTTCGAATGTCTGACTGCCGTCTCCCAAAGCAGTTACTTTATTCCCAACTCAAGGATGGAAAGCGGAATATCGGTGGTCAATATAAGAGGTTTAAAGATGTTCATAAGGCTAATCTAAAAAAATGCAATATAAACATCGAAAACTGGGAAGCTCTGGCCCATGAACGATCTAACTGGAGGTTGGCCTTTCACAAAGGTTCTATGGACTTTGAATAAGCCCGAGTGCAAGGTGAAAGGGAGAAACGTGCTAAGCGAAAAGCACGTCAAATGAATCCTTTACAGGACCATCTTCCATCTGGTAACCTGTGTCCTCACTGTGGGAAGCTGTGTGGATCTAGAATTGGCCTCCACAGTCACTTACGGACCCATCACTAGAGTCTACACAATTTTTCTTTAGAATTTCCTCCTTTTAAAATCTCCTTTTTTGTAAATTTTTATCCTGGAAGACAATCTTACTAGGTCAGGAGTGATTGCCCGATGATGATGATGATGATGATGATGATGATGATGATGATGATGATTCCAAGACATCTAGAAGGAATCAGGTTGGGAAAGGCTGAACTGAGGCATTTGCACCTTAGATCATATTTTGCCCTTCCAGAGGATTGCTTATGTGCTATGATGTCCATGAGAGTCTTTGAATCATTCCACAAGAAGAAATGTTGTGGTCTTGCTTCACATATTGGAGATACATATAGCAACATTAGTTAAGTATGTTAATGTCTTTTAACATTTTAGAATTAAACCTACACTCATTATCTTTGCCTGAAGTTCTCAACCCAAGTACATTGGAGTCTCCTGGCTATAATCACTAATATCTGTTCCAGGATTCTGTGTAGGCACAGGGATGGGGAGAACATAAAATGTGTGGAATTGCATGCAGAATCCTGCTTTGTACATTTTAAAAATGTAAATCATATTTCTTAAGGGCAGCAAGTGGTCTAAAATCAATTGATTTTGCAAAATTGCCAGAACTCAGCAGGTGTGGCCCTGATACATCCCTTGGATAGGAGACCACTGGAAGCCACATGATATACATTTTTTAAAAAATTAAAAGATATCTATGCCTCATGACTGTGAAGGTAGGCTTGAATATGTGTGTGTGGGAAATATCTGGTGCATTCTAAAAAGTCAGAGGTTTGCCTGAATAAGACTTTCAGAGGGCTGATCATTAGTACCCTACATAGCTCCTTGCCCTTCTCCGTGACTAGAAGAAGCAGAATATATATAAAACACAAAGATGAATTTAAATAGCACCATTTATACAGGTCATAGCATTTGGCTTTTCTTTACCCAGGATATGATTACCTTGGTGCAGAATTTATTTATTTATTTATTATATTTATACCCCGCCTTTTTTCCTGCAAGGAACCGAAGGCGGCTTACATAATCATCCTCCTCTCCATTTTATCCTCACAACAGCCCTGTGAGGTAGGTTAGGCTGAGAGTCAGTGACTGGTCCAAAGTCACCCAGTTAGCTTCATGGCTGAGTGGGGACTAGAACCTGGATCTCCTGAGTCCCAGTCCAACACTCTCACCACTACGCCACACTGGTACACTTATTCTGACCAGTGGGGCCATTCTGATGTGGAGTAGGTAGAAATTAGACTTCTAACAAGGTTCTGAGTCTAAACTGTACAGCTCAACTGGTTTAGAATGCAAAGGGTTTTCCTTTAGAATGCAAACAGTAGGGCTTTATTTATTTATTTATTTATTTATTTGACTGGGTGTAATTTCGGATAAGGCTTTTATTGTGCAACTAACCTGCCTCATTCAAAAAGAAACCTTTTAATTTGGCACCAAACAGAAATCAAATTCAGCACCAGTTGTACCTCCTTTGGAAGGGCATTCCAAAGTTGGGGCACCACCACAGAGAAGGTCCTTTGCTTTGTAAATGCATACTGTATGGCCAGGTTCACATGTCACTTTAAACCCACAGAGGTTCTGAAACTAATGGTCAGGCACAGCCACTGCCTAGAGGCACCCATGAACACCACTAGGCAGCTGAAGCGGGGAGGGCAGGAAGGGGAATTCTCTCTGCCAGGCCAGCATGCAGGTGCACCGGCCTGGCAGAGAAAATCAGGTCCCTCCCTCACCAGCGACATCGGGGGACGGCACTTAGGCCGATTGGCAGCACATGCTGCCAATCAGCCTAAGCGCCTTATGCCCCTACTATTGCTGGCTCACAGTCAGCGGTAGCAGGAGGGCAAGGCGGGAATCTGCTGTGCGACCTGCTCCCACTTGGGGAGGGGGACACCTGGCAGAGCCTGCCACCTCATGCCTCTTCCTCACCCAGCCCCATTGGGGGCTGGTTGAGGAAGAGGTTTGCAGCAGCCACAGCAGCCGCTGAGCCTCACCACCGAGCCATCAGAGAATAAGGTAAGTCAAGGACAGTGAGGCAGAGGCAAAGGCACGATCCAGCTGGCCCAGCCTCGCCTGGCCTGGCCAGCTGGATCGTGTTGCCGCCACTGCCACTGCTGTCCTTTCGGCCAAAAGGACAGCAGTGGCGCAATCCAGGGGGGGGATCCAGGCACCCAGCCTCGCTTACTCTCGAGAGAAAGCGAGGCCAGGGTGCCTTGATCCCCCATGCTGCAGCCGATGCCGGGAGAGCAGGATTGCTCATGAGCAATCCTGTCCTCCGGACATTGGCTGTGGTGTGGGGGGAAGCTGATGACAGCTGCGCTAACTGCCGCTTGGGCACTTGGCCAGCTGTCATCAGCCAGAGGCCTGTGCCCAGAGTGGCAGCCATTGTTTGCCACTCTGGGCAGGGGGCTCTATGCCCCTTTTGGCTTGCAGAAGGGTTAGCGTGCTGTCCGGATTCAGATGGCAAGCTAAAACTCAGTCGGTTTAGCAAACCCTACCACAAAGCATGGTTTAGTAGGGTGGTTAAGGAGACTCTCCTTAACCACCTTAACTAAACCTTCCCGAGTTAGCAGGCCACTTTACACCTCAGTAGGTTGTGTGAACCCAGTCAATATCTCCCACTGATGGTATTCGGAGAAGAGCTTGCTCTGAAGATCTTAGTGCACCAGCAGGCTAGTATGGGAGGATTTGATATTTCAGGCATTGGGCTCCAAGCCAGTTTTAAAGGTGGTAACTATCACCTTGAATTGGGCTCCGCTCAGCAGTGAATAGGGACCCAGTGTAATTCCTTAAGAATTGATGCAATATGGCTCCATTGAGTTGAGCCAGTCAGAATCCTGGCTGCTGAATTTTGCACCAGGTAGGCATGACTGGGCACACCTGCTGAGGGTCCACACCCCAGCTGGGGCCTACTGAGAAGTACCTTTTTGCAGTTGCCCCTGCTCCTCACCATTGCAAACTGCTTGTTCAGCTGCCTCTCGCTCTGGCCCGGCCACGGTGGTGGTGAGAAGGAGGAGCAGTAGACACCACTGCCTGCTTGCTCTCTGTCCGTCAAGCGAGCGAGTGGTAGCAAAGATGAGGAGGAGGAGGAGGAGCAGGAAGAGCTGTAGACAATGGCAGTGAGAAGGTAGGGTCGCTGAGGGAAGGGTACCTTGCCCAAGGGCCCTCAGAAACCTGGACCCAGCACTGCATTTATAGCAGGGGCAGTGGAAAGGAGGGTGGGGGTACTGACTCCAAATCCACTAGGGAGCACTGGTCGGTCCCCCAAACACCATCATTCTTGTGTTGTTCAAAATTGTGGGTGTCCTGCACAGCCCCAGTGAATTATATTACTGCTCTGGTTGGTGCTGTAGCCTTAGTATTTTTCCAAATGTCAGTAAAATCTCCCCTTTCCTCCCACTTTAATCCTTCTTCCTGTAAAAGGGCTTATAGTTCCACCTGGGATTCTGCCCTGCCCCAAAAAATGAAATGTCACTCAAAGACTTTGTTTCCTGAACTGATTGTGATCTGGTACGTGATGTCAAACACTATAGAGCAGAAAAGAAGCATATTGCCACTTGACAGCCTACTCTGTCCTTTCACTGTGAACTGCGACTCTGGACGTAGTTCTTAGGATAATGGCCAATATGCTTAATGGCTTAATTTTCTCACAACAGAGTATGGAGATTTAGGGTTGCAGCTCCTCTATTAACGGGAATGTCTGAATATGTAAAGATGTATAAACAGAAAAGAAAATTAAATAAGAAAGATATTATAACCTCAATGCCCATCACTCTTCCTATATTGGGTTGCAAAAAGGGAACGGAGATCACCAAATGCAGAAAGATCTGTGTCGTCCAGTGTCTGATAATAATAGACTTATCCAGAATAGACCTTGTAAAACTGTCTAGTGCAATTTTAACATGTGGTAATTTCCCAGGTTAATGGAGAGTTGCTTCAACAGTTCCACTGTTGAAGGTCAATGATCCATAATATGTACATTTACAGAAAGTCTTTCCCTTGCACACTCAATGAGCAATATTAAGTGCTAGACAACAAGTAAACATGCAGAACCAATTGCATTAGTAAATCTGAGACAACCTCATATTTTTTTCTCCTTATACATTTGGCAACAAGGTCTCTCTCTCTCTCTCTCTCTCTCTCTCTTGGTGTCTCTTTTGCCCTTCCTATCTATAGTCAAGTTCCCCTATCCACTCCTTCTCATGCGTTAATGCCCTGGCCAGGAAAGGTGGTCTGCAGCTTTCTTCATGCACATCTGCTGTACTGGGTATATGAAAGGCTGTTTCATGGGCTCCATTTAGCGATGAGAAAATGAATGCCTCACCCCACAATTTTTATGTAGTATTTATTTGCATTTACACACAGCTGTATCTGCTTAAAAGCCATCAAGGTGGTGTACAACAATTTAAAATAAGAAAACCGTGTAACCATAAAAACAAGAACATTAAAAATGGTTAAAAGATTAAAGTTTATTTCAACATTGTATTTCTAACTGTGTTCCTAGTAAGCCTGGGAGAAACCTTGATGAGAAGATTGATAACTGCAGCCCAGTAAGCCTTGAGGAGGAGACTGGTAATGGCAGACAAGCTGCCCGCCCGCTCTTTTGCTGAACTTCTCCCAGTTAAGCACAGTGTCACAGGGGCGTGTTAGGTGCATTACAGAATGAAGAGCTGCTGAGGGAACTAGCCCTGACAGGCCTGGCCCTGGGGTCTTCCGCAAAGCACCAAGAGTCCCCAGGAGAAAAATCAATGTGGAAGACATTTCCTTAATATGGCATAAATGGGAACTACTATGTAGCATCTTATGTGCAAATCGGTGCATCATGTGCTCCGTTATCTGTGGATACTGCAATGTGTGTGCAGCCTTCTACTGCTCTTGTGTTTCTCTAGATTGGGATGGTTGCCATTTGTTTTCTCAGTTGTTTCAACATTTTTATTTCCTTTTATATTATGCCTAAATTGCTACCACATCGCCTTCATCCAGCTAGCTATTTCCTTCCGAGTTAAAACACTTGGCTACTTCATAAAGACTCTCTAGGGCTATAAGAAAGTAGAGGAGGGTTCAAATAGGGTAGAACTCCCTGGTAATTGGGGGGGGGGGGACTTGAAATCCCAGCAGATTCCAAAACATAACCATCTCTAATTGCATTCAAAGAAAAGTGCAGAGGTGTTCTCAATATGTATGCGTTATTTACAAGTGCTCTACAAATACCAACTCAGAAAAAACATGCAGCATGCTTATTATTGGAAAGAGGATTCTGAACAATATGGATTGATGTTCCGTGTAATGAAGTGTGCATGGGGGGGCGGGGAATAAGTACATTGCCACTTCAGTGGTGGTGCTGACTGGGTGGGGGTGGGTTTGTGTGTGTGTGTTTGTAATTATTTAAATGGACTGCAAGCAAAGATAATGAATGCATGGTATTTTACAACATATTGATACTTTAGTAATTAACAGAGCAAAAATCAATACAAAAGTGTGCCAACATAATTAAGAATATGCCAAAGTCACTCTCCCACTGCGTTTACATTTCTGTCCATGATTGCAAGCACCAGGAGCACTTACTTGCAATTCTCTGTATATGCTTATGAAATGTCTCCATGTAACAACAAAATACAAAATGCAGGTGCCTTTAGTCACATAAACATTGTAGATCTTTAACGATAAACACATAAGACCCTGGAAGACTTTTGTGATTTCTGGGGGGAATACATTAAACCCATAGTGGTGCTTCCCTTGTGGATTGTACTTCTGTTCCAGTCTCAGTTTACTGCTGCTTTCACTCATCATGTGACAGACAGGCTGCCATTTCATTCTCTTGAAATGAAGGTGGAAACATCAGTAAAGAGCAACCTTAATGGTGGTGGGAATCCACCAGGGAAGGGCTTTCTGAATGGCTTGAGAACTATTCCAAATTTTAAACAGACTCGGTTTGAGGGGGGAGGTTGCTAAAAAAACAAAAACAAAAAGAACACCCTCAAAAACATAACTTGAGATGTTACACTTTAACCTTCAAATATAAATGTAAAAACGAATTTATTGCTACCTCTGGCAACTCTATTCCTATTGCTTACTGAATGGATTACAAGGTGAGTCATTATTTCTCACCTCTTGCTGATGGAGATCTGTGCTTGTGCTGCATACACATTTCATGATTCCAGAGTGCACTTGCTCTGCTCTGTTTGGAACTCATGTTTTCAGGCCTGTTTCAGAAGCCAGGCACTCTAGAGAGAGCAAACATGCAGAATTGTTTAGATGTGTAGGCATAGCAGAAGTCTCACAGTTGAAATTGTGCTTTTTTTCTTAGGACATACGTACATTCTAATAAAATATGGTGATGTACAGACTGGATTTATCTGAGTATATATTTAGAAGTTCCCAAAGGCCTTCTAAAGCAATGCAGAAGAAAATGGGTATCTCCATAAGATTACTGGGTGAATAAAAATCGCATGCCTCCAAAATCATTTGCAGGAAAATTTTGTGCGATGGCTGCCCTCCTGCACTGTCAAAAGTCCTGATAAACTATCCTGATATTGTTTCCCCATGTCAAGTCATTATTTCTCACCTCTTGCTGATGGAGATCTGTGCTTGTGCTGCATACACATTTCATGATTCCAGAGTGCACTGCTTTCTGGCTTCTCGAGTACAGATGGGGCTGTACTGTAGTGACAGAGCACACACACTGAGCCAGTTTGCATGATCACTGTGGGTTAAACAAGAGCATTGCCTAATCACCTGCCCGGGCATGGCTGCTAATAATAATAATAATAATAATAATAATAATAATAATAATAATAATAATAAATTTTATTTCTTACCCACCTCTCTGTCTAGATCGAGGCGAGGAACAGCAAAAATATAAAATACATAAACTAAACTAAACACAATACATACTATTAAAATATCTTAAAACATCATTAAAACATCATTAAAACATCTTAAAGGCAACCTAAAATTCCGCCATATAGGCCTGCCAGAAGAGATCAGTCTTTATGGCTTTTTTAAATTCCAAAAGACTGGTGAGCTGACAAATCTCCTCCGGCAGGCCATTCCATAATCTGGGAGCAGCAGAAGAAAAGGTCCTCTGGGTAGTACCCACCAGCCTAGTTTTGGCTGACTGAAGTAAATTCTTCCCAGAGGACCTGAGTGTGCGGGGTGGATTGTATGGGAGAAGGCGATCCCGTAGGTAGCCTGGACCCAAACCATGTAGGGCTTTAAAGGTAATAACCAACACTTTATACTTCGCCCGGAAACTGATTGGCAGCCAGTGGAGTGCTTTTAAAACTGGTGTGATGTGAGCACCCCTAGGTGTACCAGGAACCAGTCTGGCCGCCATATTTTGCACTAGTTGAAGTTTCTGGACTAGGTACAAAGGTAGCCCCATGTACAGCACATTGCAGAAGTCGAGCCTCGAAGTTACCAGCGCGTGCACTACTGTCTTTAGGTCCTCCGACTCTAGGAAGGGGTGCAGCTGGCGTATCAGCCGAAGTTGATAATAGGCACTCCTAGCTGTCGCATCTATCTGAGATGTCATTTGGAGCGACGGATCTAGAAGCACCCCCAAGCTGCGAACACAGTCTTTCAGGGGGAGTGTAACCCCATCCAGAACTGGTTGACATACCTCCAAACCCAGATTGTGGCCTTTGACAGAAAGCACCTCTGTCTTGTCTGGATTCAGTTTCAGTTTATTTTTCCTCATCCAGCCCATTACTGCCTCCAGGCATTCATTCAGAGGAGACACACTGTCCTTAGCTGACGCTGTTGCTGAAGGCATAGTAGGGAAATATATTTGGGTGTCATCAGCATACTGATAACACCCCGCCCCATGCCCCCGGATGATCTCTCCCAGCGGTTTCATGTAGATATTAAATAGCATTGGGGAAAGAATAGCTCCTTGTGGCACGCCACATAGCAGCTCCATTTTGGAGGAGCAGCTATCCCCAAGCATCACCATCTGGAACCTACCCGAGAGGTAGGACCGGAACCACTGAAGCACAGTGTCCCCGATTCCCAGTCCCCTCAGGCGTTCCAGAAGGATACCATGGTCGATGGTATTGAAAGCCGCTGAGGGGTCCAAAAGCACCAACAGGGACACACTCCCCCTGTCGGTACTCAGGCGTAGATCATCTGCTAAGGCGACCATAGCAGTCTCAACTCCGTATCCTGCTCTGAAGCCAGTTTGAAATGGGTCTAGAATTCAGATCATGTCATCTGAACCCGGGTGGCATGGCTTGTTGGACAAACAAACCTCAAATAATAACATATATATATGTGTGTGTGTGTGTGTGTGTGTATGTATATATATATAATTTTAATATTATTGATGATTTAATTCTATTTTTAACTTTTGCATTTTTCTATTTTTGTTTTAATTGTATGAATTTTACAGGCTGTAAGCCGCCTTGGGGCCCAGTGTTGTGGGAAAGGCAGGATACTACTACTACTACTACTACTACTAATAATAATAATAATAATAATAATAATAATAATAATAATTTTTAAATACCCATGCGTTGTTGTTGGATTATTTGAGGGTTATTTCCCCTTCCAACAAGCCATGCTGCCCAGGTTCTGATGACAGGACAAGCAGCACCTGGGCAGGTGATTAGGCAAATGGCACCCGACATGCACCGCAGCTTAAACAAGCCACCGTGGCTTGTTTAACCCATGGTGATCATGTGAACTAGGTCAATGGGTAGGATCCAACTGTGATGTTACATTAACATAAACCAATGCTTGCACAACATAACTAACACTTGCTAGTAATTAGGACAATGGGAAAAAGCGGTGATTTACTGCCAAATTTCGGCAGAGGCACCAAATTTTGGTAGCAAATAGCTGCTTTCTCCAGTTGCCCTAACAAGTGCTAGTTACGTTGCCCAAGCATTGGCTTATGTCAGCATGCCACTGGTGTTAGTACTGGGGCACAGTTGGACCCTTTGCATGGGAGGGGCTGTAGCTCAGTGGAGGTAGAGCACATGCTTTGCTTGTAGAAGATCCCAGGTCCAATCCCAGCACCTGCCTGAAACCCTGGAGTAACACAGCCAGTCAGTGTCAACAGTACTGGATGGATGGACCGATGGTCTGACTCAGTTCAAGGCAGCTTCTTACGTTCCATGGAAAGGTCCTAGGTTCAATCCCTGGCATTTCCAGGTAGGGCTGGGAAAAAGTCCTATCTGAAACCCTGCAGAGCCACTACCAGTGCTTAGCTATAGGGACCAATGGTATGAGCTGGCATAAGGCAGCTTCCTATATTCAGGCAGCATGGGTATTTTTTAATGATGTATGGATTGGGTGTATGGGCAAAAACAGAATGTAAACAGAAGAACAAAAAATCAGGCCAGAATACTAAAGGATGGCTAACATAGTGCATGTCTCTTAAGGGCAATGCTAGACCAGCCATCTATGACATGGTGCCCTCCAGGTGTTAGAATACGACTCCCATCATCCCCAACCAATGGCCCTGCTGGCTGGGGATTATGGGAATCCAATGAGCAGGGGGTTGGACTCGATAGCCTTGTAGGCTCCTTCCAACTCTATGATCTATGAATCTATGAAATCTATGAACACATCTGGAGGGCACCACATTGGGGATGGCTGAGCTAAACAGTCACGGAAGTGAATGGAAGGCAAGGGAAATCCTTCGCCATTTTCTTCCAACTTAACTATGGGGTATTTTTCTACCACCAGTTTGCCATTTGCTCCCTTTCAAGTCATGTCTGTTTACATCATTTAAAAATTAACACAGAGTGCCCAGACCACTTGATATTGAGAAGGTGCCCAGCAAATCAACCAGGCCAATGAAACCATCTGACCAATTTTATGGCAGAATACACAAACTTGGAACAAGTCCCACTGATGTCAGCGGAACTTACTTTCACGTAAACAGGTGTAGGATTGCAGCCTTTGCTGTTAGGCAGCTACACTTGCTACTGTCCAAGAGCTTCTCCAATGCCAACTTACCAGTTTGAGGGCAGAGAAGCTATAATAACCATACATGATATGTAGTGAATTATAAATAATTTGCAACAAAAATGCACTGAATTTAGAAGCATTAAACTAAATACAATCTCCACCATGATATTTCAGCTGAAATCTGAGTCTCATTTTGTGGAGAATGAAGAATGGTTGTAAATTTTCCATTTCTTGCTTCTTTAAGGAGACTGTAACATTTCTCTTGTTTGTTTTTTGTTTGTTTGTTTGTTTGTTTGTTTAAGATCTGATATGGTTTTACCAACCAGGATGAGCTATTCAAATAATGAGCATCTGTTTAAATCCACTATTGGGACATACTATTAACTGTAGATGTCAAATAGTTTTGCCCAGAAAAGCAGTTTCCATATATGGACTTCAGATAATGGAGTACTGAATTGAATCCTGTCACTTTTTTTCTAAGGCTGACTATGCTTGCTTCTCAGGCCTTTCTGACATCTCTGGAGTGGAGAGGGCGATCAACATGGAACTAAAGTCTCCCATGGCTCAAAAGCTTCCAGTTCTCATCACAATAATATCTGGGCACCTAGTCATTTCTAATATGTTTCATACTCAAAACAGCCTTCTTAAATATGGCTCCATTGCAGTAGGGAAGTATTAATCCCCTTTCATTATGAGTAGGAATATTGTAGTTTTATGAGATAAATTACATTATTATATCAAAATCACAGAGAGTAACTGTGGCCAAGCAAGAAAATGAAGACATGCATCTCTTATATCCTCCCACTGCCCTCTTTCAGTGGCTTATCATTCGAAACACCCTTCCACATACTGGTAGGATATTATAAAAATCCATTTGTGCAGCCATACACACACCAAAAAAAATCCTAATTGGAAAGGATATATTTTTTTAAAAAAAATACAGTAGTCTAGAATAGCTTCCCATAACAACTTCTGGCTGGAGCTGGCTTTTCCATAGCTGCTGTGATTTTGAAGATTCAGGCTGAAATTCTCTACACATTTATTTGAAAGTAAGTTCTTTTGAGCTCAACGGGATATACTTCTGAGTAAATATATGCATATTTATTGGATAAGGCTTTAGCTTTTCTATCCTCACCTCCATTTGTAATACTTTTAAGAGCTACTTCTTGGATTAAAAAATATATTTGTCTCTAACATGGCTCAGCTTGTCTGAGCGTGGAAAGCTAAGCAGGGTCAGGCCTGGTTATTACTTGGATGGGAGACCCCTCCTCTAGTTTCCTGCATTGAGCATTCCCCCCCCCACACACACACACACATCCACACACACACACCCCGTTCCTGGCGTCTCTAGTATGAACTGAGGCTTGACTTTCTCCTAACCCAGCCACCACTTTCAACCTTGCCGCCCATCACAAACACCTTTTTCGCTCCCCCTTCTCCCTCCCGCCTTTGTTCCCACCTGGTCTACCATACAGGTGATGACTATTAACACATTATACGCCCTCCCCCACACTGCCTGGCGCCCCTTGTCCAAGCAGAGGCTTTTGATCCTTGCCCCCATCCCTCTCTGCATCACCTGGCACCAAAGCCACTCTCGCTCTCCCCTCTCCCTCCTGCCTTCGCTCTCATCTTGGCTAGGAGGCAGGTGAAGGTTATCTACACCTTCCCCCCCCCATGCCTAGCTCTGCTTAGCGCTGCACCTCTTTTACTTCTTCCCACCCCTCGCATCCACGCATGGCAGGCAGAGAACCTGCTATCTCTAGCAGTTCTCCCATCTATCCTGCCTCCCACCTGTGTGTTACATGTCTGAACTAGTTCTTTTCCACACCTTCTCTACCCAAAAGCTTTTCTTGCTCCTGCAGCCAGAGTTTAGCCTTGACTTCATTTGTCCAGCCCTCTGCTTACTACCCAACTACCCCCTCCCTTCCTCCCCCCACCACGTACTTGTAAAGCTCTCCAGTTGTAATCTACTCTTCTATTAAAATCATACTTTATTTTGAAAGAAAAATACAGTTTGGGGTATTCTGATTGTAAAAGTAAAAAGCATCCTACAATTAAAAGTGAAGCAAACAGCAACGTGTGTGTTGCTGGGCAGACATTGGAAATAGAGATCAGATGACTGGACCAGCTGCTTGTTTTGCCGCTCTTGTCATGCGACTCTGTGGAATCCTTGAACCACCAATGATAAAACAGCTCTCCCTGTTTTGGATGACAGAACAAACAATCATTGTAAGAACAAACCATTGTTTCTTATCCTTGTTTCTGAGGGCAAAACAGACCATTGTGACTCACAACGACCTGGGTTTGGACAACATGACAAGCAATGGATATCTTTTTTTCATTGTTTGCTTGTCATGTCATCTGAACCAGTCTCCGAGAGCTTCTCTGAAACTGAATTTGGCCCTCAGGCTAAAAGAGGCTCGACACCCCAGTAAAAAAGAGAGGGTCAGCTGCATGCAATGTATTTAACTCATTGTCTTGTCTGAGCCTGTGTGAATGGGATATCAAGTGAGAGAAGGCAGAGAAGGCATACACACAAGCATATGTATACACACAAACATTAGGTGAGGATGCCCAAAGAGTGGGTAGGTGAGTGGGGGGAACACCAGGCCACAGACAGGTTGCCTCCTAACAATAAGGTTGCTTCATCTCTTCCTTTGTCTTCTACAGTTGATTGCATTTCCTGTTCACTTCAGTGCTATAAACTTTCAGAAGTGTGTTCCAATGTTTATCAAAGCTTTAGTATGCATTTTCCTCACACTGCAGATAAACAGAGTTCTGTTGTGATGATTATGTAGTCAGGTGCCATTTCATAAAACTTCATTAAAAATAAGTTCTGTTGTGACTTAACTGTCCCAGTGGCTTATGGTAAATTTCAAAGTTCCAGCTGGCCACACAGGGCTCACTTTAGTAAAGTATAGCACATTGTTAGATTTTCCTGATAAAGCCTGCTCTTTGTGATTCAGCAAACCTCTTCCTCTCCACACAACTGGCATCTTCATTGTTAGGCACCCCAGAGGTACACGAATCAAAATGGAGTGCACTCAGATGAAAAAGGTATTTCCAATCATACATGCAGATTACACATTACTCATGCAGTTAAAAAAGAAAGAAGAAAGAAGCCAAACAAAAAACTAAACCCTGTGAATTACACAAATTTCAGTCCGATGAGTGAATTATGCCTTATTTGCAGCTTTAAAAACAATTTGACTATTGTTGCTGGATTCTGCAAACCTTCACATCATCCATCATATAAGACCATCTCTGGACTACAGTAATATAATGCAATATGATCTACATCCTAAGCCCATTTACTTGAAAGTAAGTTTCATTTAAATCAAATATTTATTTCCAAGAACAACTGAGATGCCAGCTGCCTGTCTTGCCAGAAAAAATAATAATAATACATTAATTCCCCCTTAAATATTGAAAGATAAACTGAAAACATAAAAGGTCAAATAACAGATGGGAAGGGTTACATAGTCATGGACAATGCAGGATACAGAGGGCCAGGTCCCACAATGAGCAGAGAGAAAGACATAATATGAAATGTTCATGTCCTTCACCACATCAAGAAAAGCAGATAAGTAACCAACATGGTGGCATATGAGCACCCAACAGGCATTAAAACTTTTCATGCATTCTTAACTCCCTCTCTCTCTCTTTCTTTCTTCCTCTCTCTCTCTCTCTCTCTCTCTCTTTCTCTCTCACACACACACACGTCTAAATATTGTCTTCATTAACCAATAACACTGTGGCATTCACTATGCCAGTGGAACTTATGTAAAGCTTATCGAAAACAAATGGACAATGAAAAGGCAAGGAATGATATCTGCAGGATATTAAAAATTGAGCAAAACCTTTATTAGAAGCAAACAACATGTCACACAGTAGTGAGCATGCCCTATTGCCCAACTATGTACTTTGGAATTTTTCTTATGACCAACATGGATTCCTTTGCTTTTTGTATCCACAAAAAAGATCCCCAAGAGAACCAAACAATCAGGGGGTGGAGAATCAGCATAATCTCTCCAACCTATTCTACCTTTTCCCTCAGGAAGAGAAGGCACCGACACCCACATTTGTGGATTTGTATTCAGACAGACACCATCCATTGAAATACGTTGTTATGCCATAAGCAACAGGCAAGATCAAATATCCTGGAAAACTATGATAAGCAACTTGTGGACTTCCAGATGTTGACTACAAATTCCATCATCCCTCACCATTGACTATGCTGGCTAGGGCTGATGGCAGTTGCAGTCCCTGATATACATGCTTCACTGCACTATTTATCTTAACCAGTTCCCCCACCCCAAGGCAGACTATCTTATACCTAAAGCGTCACTGATGGAGGCCTATCTGGTCTTTTCCTGAAAATCTTCAACAATGATAGCTTTGCAGATAATACATTCTATTGTTGAACAGCTCTTAAATGACACATCCTATAAACCAGCTAAGCTAAGAGTTATTCACTGGAGTCAATGGGATTCATGGCTGATACATGTAGCTATCCTGCTTGTGGTGTTTGCTTTATTCCTGACTAGCTGTTGCTTGCAGCTGCACTCGCATAAATTTTAGGATTTGGTACAATGGAAAAGATCATCATCATCATCAGGCGATCACTCGTGACTGAGTAAGATTGTCTTCCAGGATGAAAAATTTACAAAAAGAAAAATTTTTAAAGGAGGAAATTCTAAAGAAAATTGTGTAGACTCTAGCGATGGGTCCGTAAGTGCCTGTGGAGGCCAATTCTAGATCCACACAGCTTCCCACAGTGAGGACACAGGTTACCAGATGGAAGATGGTCCTGTAAAGGATTCGTTTGACATGTTTTTCGCTTAGCACGTTTCTCCTTTTCGCCTTGCACTCGGGCTTCCTCAAAGTCCATGGAACCTTTGTGAGAGGCCAACCTCCAGTTAGATCGTTCATGGGCCAGAGCTTCCCAGTTTTCGATGTTTATATTGCATTTTTTTAGATTAGCCTTAAGAACATCTTTAAACCTCTTATACTGACCACCGATATTCCGCTTTCCATCCTTGAGTTGGGAATAAAGTAACTGCTTTGGGAGACGGCAGTCAGACATTCGAACAACATGACCGGTCCACTGAAGTTGGCATTGAAGGATCATTTTTTCAACGCTAGTAGTCTTTGCTTCTTCCAGTACACTGACATTTGTTCGCCTATTTTCCCAAGTAATTTGCAGGATTTTCTGGAGGCAACGTTGATGAAATCTTTCAAGGAGGTGGAAGTGACATTTATAGATAGTCCATGTTTCACAGGCATACAATAAAGTTGGTAATACAATGGCTTCATAAACCAGTGTTTTGGTCTTCTTACAAATATCCCGATCCTCGAACACTCTATGTTTCATTCGAGAAAACGCGGCACTTGCGGAGCTCAAACGATGCTGGATTTCACTGTCAATGTTAGCTGTAACAGAAAGATAGCTGCCAAGATAGAGAAAATGATCGACATTTTTCAGTATTGCCCTGCCAAGCTGGATAGATGGTATCACCAAAGGGTTAACTTGCACTTGCTGATGAAGCACTTTGGTTTTTTTGATGTTAAGTGAGAGACCAAGTTTTTCGTATGCTTCTGCAAAAGCATTTAGGATAGTTTGGAGATCATTCTCTGAATGTGCGGAGACCACATTATCATCAGCATACTGAAGTTCCAAAACGGAGGTTGTAATTACCTTACTTTTTGCTTTCAGTCTACTGAGATTAAAAAGCTTTCCATCTGTTCGATATATAATTCCCACACCAGTGGGAAGTTTCCCCTCGACAAGATGTAAAACCATGGCGATGAAAATAGCAAATAATGTTGGGGAGATAACACATCCCTGTTTAACACCTGATCCCACTTTAAATGGAGCACCATGAGAGCCGTTGTTGTCCAAAACCGTTGCCGTCATGTTGTCATGGAGAAGTCGCAAGATATTCACAAATTTATTGGGGCATCCAATTTTCATAAGGATAGTCCAGAGAGCTGTTCGGTCTGCAGTATCAAAGGCCTTAGCCAAATCAATAAATGCCATATAAAGGGGTTGATTTTGCTCCCAGCATTTTTCTTGGAGCTGACGTGCAGTAAAAATCATGTCTACTGTCCCTCTAGAGGGGCGGAAACCATATTGAGTTTCAGGGAGGATCTCTTCTGAGATAGATAGAAGACGGTTTGCGAGAATCCTAGCAAATATTTTACCTGCGGTAGCTAAGAGAGAAATGCCCCGGTAGTTTCCACAGTCTGTTCTATCACCCTTCTTAAAGAGGGTGATAATTATGGCATCCCTGAAGTCTTCTGGGATCTCTTCTCTTATCCAGATTTTTTCGATGAGTTTATGAAGATGTTGTACAAGTTTGGGGGCCCCTTCTTTAAATCTTCTTTAAAGATTTCAGCAGGAATCCCATCTGGTCCACTAGCTGTGTTGTTCTTCATTTGATTAATGGCTTTTATAACTTCATCCAAAGTGGGGAGTATTGCAAGTTCCTCTCTAATTTGTTTTTGCAGGATTTGCAAAAAAATCTCATTATCCACCTTTGATTTACGATTTAAAAGATCATAATAATGCTCTTTCCAACACAGTGCAATAGACTCTTTGTCTTTTAAGAGTTTGGTGCCATCTTTTGATTGTAAAGGGTTTGTACCATAGGTTTTTGGTCCATAAATGGCCCTTGTGGCCTTAAAAAAGCCCTGTGCATCATGAGATTCTGCAAGTTGTTGAATTTCTTCAGCTTTCTTTTTCCACCAAGCGTTCTTAAGTTCTCTTGTTCTTCTTTGGACCTCAGCCTTTGCACTGGCGTAGATTTTTTTCTTGGCAGTGCAGTTAATATCATTTTGCCATATTTGGAAGGCTTTCCTTTTTTTGGTCAATTATATATTTAATCTCATTATCATTTTCATCAAACCAATCCTGATGTTTCTTAGTTTCATATCCAATAGTTTGTTCACAGGCTGCAGTAATGGAAGTTTTCAGCTTAGACCAATGGTCCTCAGGAGGTTCCGTAGGTAGATGTTCCTTAAGAAATTATTGAAGACGAGTTTGCTTAATAGGATCTTGAAGGGCATGGATGTTCATTTTACGCCTTGGTTTCCTTCCTTCAAGCCTACGTTGGGGAGCAATGTTGATAACCATAGTGGACCGGATTAGTCGGTGGTCTGTCCAGCAGTCGTCAGCACTCACCATGGCCCTAGTAAGCAGTACATCACGGCGATCTCTAACACGGACAATTACATAATCCAGAAGATGCCAGTGTTTTGACCGTGGGTGCTGCCATGATGTTTTAAACTTATTCTTTTGTCGAAAGAGCATGTTTGTAATAGTGAGATTATGCTCTGCACATATAGACAAAAGTAAGATTCTGTTCAGGTTGCTATTACCAACTCCGTCTTTTCCAATAGTTTCTGGCCATAAATCAAAGTTATGCCCGACTCTTGCATTAAAATCGCCCAGGAGGATAATTTTATCCTCCTTTGGTATCTCTGACAGGAGAGTGTCCAACTGGGTATAAAAACTTTCCTTGATGTCTTCATCAGCATCTAATGTTGGCGCATAAGCGCTCAAGATAGTTACCTGCTGGTTATTGGCGAGCTTTAATTGAAGAGTTATCAGGCGTTCGTTAATGCCAGTAGGAATTTCTGACAAAGAGTTCACTAGCTCATTTTTGATGGCAAAGCCTACTCCATGTATTCGTCGGTCCTGCTCAGGTAGTCCTTTCCAGAAGAAGGTATAACCTCCTTTTTCTTCCTTCAACTGTCCCTCTCCTGCCCTTCGAGTTTCTTGAAGTGCTGCTAAGTGCTGCACCGTCTCAACTCCCTTGCAATAATAGCAGTCCTACGCTCAGGGCGTTCACTATCTTTGTTATCCAGCAATGTCCGTATATTCCATGTTCCAAAATTCAAACGTCTTTTTCGACCGCTTAAATGGTGACCCCACTGGAAGCGGTAATCCAGTCTGGGGAGAAGAGGTAGACTATGTTTAGGGCACCTTTTCTAGCCCCCTCCCCATACGGGGTGAGCAGAGAGGATCCTAAATAGGGCTGCTCAGTCATGGATACAGCTGCTGAGCTGCTCGACTACCTCGTTCCTTGAATAGAGCGACTGAATCTGCATCCACTCTGCCCATGTGCTGGTCTGTGACTAGGGGCTTCCAGATTCACAGTCCTGCCCCTGTCGCCATTCGCCAGTCGCCATGGGACTTTTTTGTTTGTTTGTTTGGGTTGGGTTGGAAGACGCCTGTGCGTGAAACTGTTTTATGTGGGGAGATCGGTGCACAACGAATCACCACACAAACTTGACAGAGTACGGCAATGATCCAATGGCACGGTTACCATGACGATTGGAAAACCATTCTCTGCTGCAGCCTTCATCCGCCTTCACAGCCATTGTAATTTAGGTTTAATTATCTTCCACCTGTTCTGCCGTTGAGGACTTTATGTTTTGGATCGTTCTTTGTCTGGTTCCTCTCCCCGGACCTTACAGTCATGGGTGACCCTACTGGGAGTACATAGCTCCCGACGGCATTGCTCACAGGGTTCATCGGAACACGCAAGCCCACTCACCACTTTAAGGTGACGATCCGCCGAGAGGGATATAGTGTCTCTGACTGAAAGTGTAACGTTTAGGCTGGGTGCTGGCAGCAGAAATCTTTTGTGACAGAAATATCTGTTTGTAAAGAAAAAATCAGGTTAATCCTGAGAGTCTACAGGTGATGAAGAGTGAGCATGCCAAGTTTGGGGTAGATCCGTCTAAACGTGATGGAGCCTATACAACGACACCCCACACACAACAGTCAGTCAGTCATTTTAAAAGTTTCCCTCCCTTTTCACCCCTTCAGAGAACATTCTAAATGGCCTAGGGGAGATTTGCACACCCACCCCTATTGGCCCCTGCAGGAATTCATATGAACATTCTAAGTGTCGTATGGGCTATTTGCATAACTGCCTCCTATTGGCTCCTGCAGCAATTATGAGGTGAGGCCAATTCGCATAACTGCTCCCCTGTTGTTTTGCCCATAGGAGATTTATTTATTTATTTATTTATTTATTTCATTTCTATACCGCCCAATAGCCGAAACTCTCTGGGCGGTTTACATCAATTCACAAAATACAAAACACAGATGCAATCAAATACAGCATAAAACACTGATAGCATAAAATGTGAGAGTGGGGCAATTTTGCCCCCTTTTTTCACCCCCTTAGGGATGGAATTTCCAAAAATCCTTCCTTAGTGGATGTCTACGTCATAAAAACTATGTTCCTTCAAAATTTCACTTTCCTAGATTAAACGGTTTGAGCTGGGTGTTGATGAGTCAGTCAGTCAGTCAGTCAGGACTTCTTCTTTTATTGTGGGTCTTGATTATGGCAGAAGGCTCGTCTGGCTCATTCACCATAAGCAAATCAAGTTTTTCTTGGCATTGTAAATCAACCCAATGTGCTCTTCTGCTCATGGTAAATGATATAGGTAACCCATTTGCCATAAGCAAGGGGACACTAGCTACAACAGGCAGGGAAGGGGAGAGGGATCAGGCAAGGCCATATGGTCTAACTAACCCTTTCAAGCAGGATAAGGCTATGACTGGCTACTAGTCCTGATGGCTATATGCTACCTCCAGTGTTAGAGGCAGCATGCTTATGTACACCAGTTGCTGGGGGAAATGGGCAGGAGGGTGCTATTGCACTCATGTCCTGCTTGTGGGTTTCCTGTGGGCAGCTGGTTGGCTGCTCTGTGAACAGAATGCTGGACTAGATGGACCCCTGGTCTGATCCAGCATAGCTCTTCTTACATTCTTACGTTCTTACCCCAACATTTTCAGCTCTGGCTGGCTGTGGATCTCCAAGTTTTCAGGCAGAGGGTCTTTCCCAGTTCTACAACTCCAACGCCCTTTAACTGGAGATGACATGGATTGAATCTGGGACCTTCTTCATGTGCTCTTCTTCATTGACAACACAATCCTATCCATGATTCATAAGACGTCATCGTAAGTTGTCTGAACCCAGCTATGCTAACAAGCCATGGTTTGCTAACCTTGAACAACCCATGAAGAGAACCCATGGTTTGTTGTTGGGTTGTGAACTGTGGGTTGTTGACTATGGTTTGCTATCTCAGCTGGGTTCAGACAACATGATAACCCATATTTCAACAACAACCCACACTCAACCCATTCTCAACCCTTGAGTAAGTATTCACTTACCTGTGGCTGTATTGTGTCCAGTGTCAACAAACACCAGTTCCATACATTCATAGTAACACAACCACCAGTGTTTCTCTTGAGCAACAGCCATAATGCTAGTGTGATTTTTATACTGAATGCTGTCAACATAGTTAGTGATGGATGTGTTTTTTCTGCACATGCCCCCTAACATTTTCCTTGCTTTTGTTGAATCTTTCTTTTGACACCAAGCATTTCAGACACTCATTGTTCTGGAAATGAGCTTAAGAAAAATATATAAATATTAGATGCATCCATATATTACAGTGTATACTACGCTCTATGGAACACTGCATTATGCTTATTGCTGTTCATGTGATGAATAGACCTACCTTAAGAACAATTTATTCATATATTAATGTGCCTTGTGGGAGACATAATCAGCTTCATTAGAAGACATTATTATGGAAAATCTCTGCAAAAACATCTTGCATAACAAGACAACAAGATCAATAGAACGCCTCATCATACGTGTATAATATTGGTAAAAGACAGTGGATTTTACAAACGTTAATACTGGACTCTTTGCAATTGTGCTCACAAAAGATACAATGTTATTTAACTCAAACTGAATTCAACGAATACCATCAATAGCGTCCCTTCATCAGTACACTGATTGAAGAATACACACCAGAGAGGAAATGCATGATTTCTCTCTGGTCTTTTTAAAATATCTTATACTTCATGAGTTAGTAGCAGGTTTTTACTAGTGCAAGTAACCAATCAGAGCCCATGTATATTTTAGGCAATGCCAGATGAGATGTACCACACTGAAATTTACACAGCAAAGTAGTTTTACAAAGCAAGCACTTATAAACAAGATTTTCTGCAGGAAATCAATCCAACCACTCAGTTGCCTGCTTGTAGCAAGCTCCTGAGCACAAATTCTTCTTGAATTTGTCATAGGTCATTCACTGACCGCTGTACAATAGGAATGAAAGTCATATGATACATTGAACACACATGTTCCATAAGTTCATTCCTGTGCTTTAAATCATGTTTACGTGGACAGTTATTCTGATACAACAGCCTATTACAGTGATGGCGAACCTTTTTGAGCCCGAGTGCCCAAACTGCAACACAAAACCAACTTATTTATTTCAAAGTGCCAACACTGCAATTAAACCTGAATTAAACCTGTTTTTAAACACAGCAATTAAACGTTTGTGTGTGTGTGTGTGTGTGTGTGTGTGTGTGAGAGAGAGAGAGAGAGAGAGAGAGAGAGAGAGAGATCTTCAATGTGTGTTTATGCCAGGTGGGCCAGATGGGCGATTAACAAATATAAAAATAAAAATAAATAAATGCCGGCACTGCAGACAAGCCCCCGAGGCTCTGCAGCCCGCCCGGCCCCATCGCCGCCTCCCGCCCAGCACGCTGCATGGGAGCGCGTGCCTGAGGCGCAGCTTGCCTTTCCTCGCCGCTGCCCTCCAGGAACCCGGTCAGCCTCCTGGCTGCCGGCGTGCCCGGGCCGCCCTCTGCAGCGCCGGGCCGAAGAAGAGCCCTGCGGCACCCGCAAGCTCGCTTCCCGAGGGGCCACACCTCGGGCTGTGGACGGGCCGCGGAGGCGGTGCCGGCTGTAGGGAGCCAGCCCGCACGCCCTGCGAAGAGCGGGCGGTCTGGAGCAGGTGCTCCCATTGGCCCCGCCCACCGCGTCATGGCCTGAGCCTACGCGCGGGGCATGACACCACCTCGCGCCACCGGCAGGGAGCGTTGGCGCCGCCCAGTGACATTACCGCTGCCGATCGCAGCGAAAGGCACTCCCAGCCGGCCACCGGCCTCTCCGGCTGGGCGGTCACTGGGGCGACAGCGGCTCTCCAGGCCGGCCTGCCCTGGGAGGACCTTCTTGGCCCTTCCCCAGCGGTGGCCTGCAGGATGCTGGGCAACATGCAGCAGGCAGGAGCAGCCGCTCTGCCCGCCTCCGTCCTTCAGTGGCTTCGCCCCACTGCTCTCGAGCTCTGTGCCCCCAGAGCCGCTCGAGGGCTGGCGACCTATGGCTCGCATGCCCACAGAGCGGTCCCTGCGTGCCAGCTGTGGCACACGTGCCATAGGTTCGCCATCACTGGCCTATTATCACCTTTCAATGACTGCTTTGATCATTACATCTCTTTGTGTTCCCCCATAAAAAAGGTCAAAAAGCCTCACCTAAAGATTCTATCATATGACATCTGAATTCTTATTGGTATTAGACATTGCAGCATATTACTAAAATGCAAATTCCACCAAACAATTGATACACTGTTGTTTATAAACAATGGAAGGAACAATCCTATGGCCCCTAGAAAAGCATCTGAAGGGCCAAGGGATAGATTGGATTCCCCAATCCGAGGTCGGAGGCAGTGCTCCGACCTCAGAGTGGGGCATCGAAGATCCGATCCCCCTCCCCCTCACAGCCAGTGTGGAAAGAACTGTACCAGTTGGCCTCCAAGGGTGGGAACTTGACCTCAGAGAGGAGGAAAGGGGAATATTTTTGTGGGATGAGAAGGGAGGTGACTGGAGAGGCCGGGAGCTATACAAGCTATCCTGAGACCTCTTCCAGCCTCCTTCCTTCGCCCTCCAAAATGCCTACACTAGATGGGCAAATAAAGCTTGTCTAGAGAAAAATGCAGGGTGGGAGGATGGGAAGGCAAAGATTGCCTCCACTGCTCCTCCCGCACTACTTGAGATGATCATAAGCCTCCGAGTTCAGTGGCTTATGATCAACCTGTGGGTTGGGCCCTTAGTCTGTCTTCTACTATCTTTTTAGGGAGGGCAGGTCTCAAACCTTGCACTCTGCAGCTCATGAATGTAGGCTGACTTAAGGCTGCTTCACACATTTCTAATACATATACATAAAACATTTTTGCGTGCATGTGACAGCACCTTGGATTGGATCCAGCACAGCCTTTCTGTGAATGGAAGTATCTTCTGTTCACAGAAGGGCCCCTTCTGTTAGCAGAAAGGGCTGATGACTCAGGCACAGCTCCTACTCACAGAAGTGGGAAGGAGGGGCAGTTTTCACAGACAACCCCTCTTCCCCCTGAAGCTTCCTGTCTCACCTCAAATGTTGTTCCATGCTGTTGCTCCTGACCTTCCAGAGCAGAGGTGGAGAACCTCTTTCAGCCTGAAGGTCAAATTCAGTTTCAGAGAAGCTCTGGGGGGATGCATTCCAGTGGTGGGCGGGGCCGCAAGGCAACAGGGTTGGGGCCAAAATTACTAAAAATACAAGTATATTTCAGTGTAAAGCTCCTACAGCTTTAGGTGAGGCTTTTTGACCTTTTTGTATGGGGGAACACTATACAAAAGCCAGGAGACTACCGAATGATCAATGGTTGAGGGAAAGGGGCATAACTATCTGGGGAACCCTAGAGAGCTGGATTTGACCCCAGGCTGGCTGGATTTGACCCCTGGCCTGAGGTACCCCACCCCTGCTCTAAAGCCAATTTTCAGGGAGCCTAAGGGAAAGAGGAATCAGAAGGATGAGGGAATAATAGAAAAATCAGCTCTCCTGCCCCTGTTCCATGAGTAAGAACTTTTCATGAGTGGAGTGCTGCTCACAGATCTTCGGATCCAACTACAGCAACCTGGTGCAGGTACACATGCCAGGGATTAGTGGTCAGGAAGAGCAATTTGTGGAATAACTAAGGATGCTTTCAGATGGAAAAGTTTTGGTAGGTGTTCTGTACGAATGCACCTGACCCCCCCCCCCACAAGCGACATGGGAGTGTGCCGATTGCTCTGCTGGTGGTTGCTCATCCAAACAAACTAGCAGGATTGTCTTGGTCTTGCCTAGCCATAACCCCAGTGGTGCTTCCAGATGGAGGGCTCCTAGAGCTACCCTTGAGAGGCCATTGTGCAGCTATTCCATCTTTTCTTTCTCAGTGGTAAGAAAAACGATGGAAGAAGTGGTGGGAAAACACGAGAGAGTTACAAGTAGAAGATGACATTGTCTGGTCCCTCTGTAAAGTTCAGTGAATGGGGCAGTGAGATGCTGTGATCAATGTCTTGTCTGGAAGCACACCAGGTTTGCTTGGATTTGCTACACTCCTGTGCTTCTGTCCTCTTGACCTTCGCTGCATATCTTTGTATGGCTTGTAAGAACTTGACCCTAACATTACTGTTAGGTTGTCCCTTTGAACTTGCATCTATGTGCAAAAATTCTTTGGAGCAAACCTTTGATGTGGAACTAAATTTAGGCTGGGGCTAAATCCTATTGTGCCACAGTTTACCTCTTGGTGCCCAATCTTGAAAATTGCCCTTTACAAAAGCCAGCTATAAAACCTTCCCTTGAGTTATCCTGGCTTCTAAAGGTCAAGTGAAAAACTGTTTTCAAAACACTGTCTTTAAAATATGGGATCTGGGGCTGCTTATGGCATCAGCAATCACCACAGCCAGTCGTATTTCTTGGGTAACACAATGTGTGGGTTGGATTGGTTCATGCTCAGGGTTGGCTGATTGCAACAATTGAGTTCAGGAAGAAATCTCCATTCCTATCCCATTCCTGTTGCTAGTCTGCATATTTTGCTTTCTCCCATAGAATGTTGCTTGCACCTCTTAAACATCTGGAACTATTGGAATGTTTACATATTGTACTCTGATTGCGACTGTCTGGACTCAAGGTCGTCATGAGTCTTGAACTGGCAACCTCAGGAATCTCCAGCAGGGATTCAGCATGTGCACACTCCACTCATCTCTGGCCTAGGGTACCCACTTAGGCATTGCCAAAAAAGAGGAAACACATTGCTTAAAAAAGAGGACAAAAGATGACCAATTTGCGTAACATCTGCATGTGCTAATTTATATGTATAGATGCAAATTTAGAAACAATAACTGTAATTAAATAAAATTACAATACATCTCACTGTAGTGGGAGAAAGGTGACTAGGTGTCCCGTGTGCCAGCTCAGTCTGCTGTCCAGGTTCTCACTGTTGATAGGCAACTTCCAGGCCCCTCTTGTCCTTCCTTATGGTTCTTTGATGTTAAAACATATGTGAACTGGACATCTCTTCAAATAGAGGACACCTTCAAATAGAGGACTGTCCTCTGACAGATCTCCAAATAGAGGTCCTCTGTAAAGTAGGATACCTGGCCAGCCTACAAGTCTGGCCAAAGGAAGGAACTGCAAGGAAACATGCCGCAGTAGGCATGCATGCAATAGCAAAAATCACATTAACTGTGCAAAAGCATGCCCAATGCAAACTTTTACCTAATGCAGTGTTTGCAGTCCAAGACATAAAGTGTTTAAAATGTGTTAAGCATGTTTCGTTTTCTTGTTTATCTTGCTCATCCTAGTACAGGTTGACTTTTACTTTTACTAATCCGACATCTGTAGAAACAGGGAAAGGACCTGGAGTAAAGTTTGCCCCATACAATTTCAGTCTGGCATATAATCATATTACAAGTTGAGAATCCCTTATCCAAAAATACATGTGCCTAATTATTTAAAAAGTTTGTATAAATTCCCTTCAGGCTATGTGTACAATGTAGTACTATAATAATTTTTTGAGTTGATTTTTTTTCCAACAAAAAACTGTTTGCATCATTGAAAGCTCTGTTATTGTGTTTTTCTTTAAAGACAAAAGATGTTAATTAGTTCAGACAACTGTATGAGTTGTTTTTCTAAAACTAAAACCTCGGTATTCAGGTTTAATTGCAGTGTTGGCACTTTGAAATAAATAAGTTGGTTTTGTGTTGCAGTTTGGGCACTCGGGCTCAAAAAGGTTCACCATCACTGATCTAGGAAAACAGCTCTGGCTGCAGACTCACTTCACAGTTCCCCTCACCCTTCTAGTCTGCTCCTACCTTGCCTCTGTTTCAGAGTTGGGTCTAACAGAAGCCTTATGTGGAAGGAATCATAATGTATATAGTGTGATCTTTGGATTAGACAGATTTCTTGCCCCTTCTAGCACTATGACTTTATGAAAGCCCTCTGTTAATGAAAAGGGTACATCCTTTGTACTGAATCTGTCCTGTACTACAGTTCCATTGTTTGCACTATAGAGCAGTCTAATACAGCAAACCAGCTGTGACTCCTGTCCTATATGAGAACTCTTCCAGGACAAGGGCATTTCCTATTAAGAAATAGTCCAGGATGGTTAAATTTGGACATAGCATAACAGCCACATGTTATTATGGCTCACTAAATGTTCAATAAATCCCCTGTTTTTGCAGCGTCTGAGAGGCCTGGACTAAGCAGAATAGAGGCATCCCTTTTTCCAGAATGTTTGTTTGTTGGTTGGCTGGTTTATTACATTCATATCCCACCTTTTTTCCTCTTGCAAGGAATCCAAGGCAGCTTTCAAGTTACATGGTCCTCCTCCACTCCATTTTATCCTCACAGCAACCCTGCAAGGTATGTTAGGCTGAGAGTCAGTGACTGGCCCAAAGTCACCCAGTGAGCTTCATGGCCAAGTGGGAACTAGAACCCAGGTCTCCCAAGTCCCAGTCCAACTCTCTAACCACTATGCCACACTGGCTCCTCCTTTGGTTTAATGGCAGATGATCTGAACAAGACCTCTGCTCTGCATATTATTAGACCAGAACGCAGATGTCCCAAGTATCAAAACCACCTGAGCTCTTCACAGTCACAGCTTAGAAGCTGGGATACGGCACTTACAATGCGCTGAAGTTGTGTCGAAGCAGATGCTTGTCTGTCCTTTACACTCATCTCATGGTTGGAATAAGCCCTTCTGCGCAATAAACAGATGAACACTGATTGCCACATGGTCATTTTCTAAAGACAGGTAAGGTAAAGTAGGTCAAATAGATTTCCAAGTGCAAATTGGAGCAGTGACAATTTGGCATGGGAAGCCATTTATGTATCAGCAGCTTATAACAGATTCTTTGTTATTTCTATACACCTGGTGCATAAGCTTTGATTATTGCAGCTAAATGAAAATTTCAAACTCTTCTCTCAGCACAGAAGATGCTTGAAGTTTGACGGGGATAACACAACTGAAGATGTGCCAGTTGTTCTCCATTATGGTACCAAGCAAGGAAGCTGAATGCTGAATGCCACAGATGAAACTATTTTTTAAAAGAACTTGAAGAAAGGGATTTTTCCATCAATTA
The DNA here is from genome assembly GCA_021292165.1 of Shinisaurus crocodilurus. Taxonomy (NCBI): domain Eukaryota; kingdom Metazoa; phylum Chordata; class Lepidosauria; order Squamata; family Shinisauridae; genus Shinisaurus; species Shinisaurus crocodilurus. Next base: position 91,913,661 of record CM037878.1, on the reverse strand, counting down.
TTTTTAATGAATTAGAACCTTTTCCACATGGTATGAGTAATAAATAAATAAAAACTCTGACACATGCCAGTGATCAAATGTTAACAAACTCTTTGGAAGAAGCAAACAAGCAAAACAGATAAGAAATTATACCAGTAAGACTGAATCTCTCATGTTTGATAATTTTCACCAATTTAAAACGTAATCATGCACCTAGCTAGTCACATGCATGCACCCCACTGGAGCCAATAGGATTTATCCAAGCATAATTGATAACAGGTTTGCACCTTCAATGATTGGAAGTGTTCAAATATGCGGTTTAAATAGTCATTTAAGCTTCTCTCCTGCTATTTATGTGAAGGCATGATCTTTGTTAAAGCAGAATAGAAAGGGGGAAAGAGGCATTTGTCATTTGAATGAGCCTTCTGGCCAACATAGACTTTTCATTTGCATTACAAAGCAATCTCTTAAAAATACTTTAAGCCTCCTGTGTGGAAATACCCAGAGGAAAGAAAAGTTTTCAGGCAACTGACATCTTGCCTCCAAGGGACACTGCCAGCACAAATCCTATTGACTTCAGTGATTTAGCCAGTGGAGGGCATTGAGGGGGATAAGCTGTTCCATCTAACAATTTCTATTATGTTCTACATTCACTTTGTGATATTAACATTGTAAAATAATTTACCCATAGGCTCAATATTCTAAACTGGGCATCCATTATCTAGGGCATTACAGTCAAGGCCTTTGGTGGGAGAAGGAACATGTCAATGCAATTGTAGCAGTATACTAAGCTGTTTTGAACAGACATTCAAATATGACTTATAATCTAAGTAGTATTAGTAGTATTAGGGTGCAATCCTATGCGTGTTTAGACAGAAAAAAACCCTACAACTCCCAGCATGCCCCAGCCAGCATGGCTGGCTGGGGCATGCTAGGAACTGTAAGCCTTTTTTCTGTCTCAACCTGCATAGGATTGCGCCCTTAAGATACCAGCACTCTATAGGAGTCACAGCAGAGGCAAGGATGTTAGGGAAAGAAGTTGTTAGGCAACAACTTAGAGGTGGTGCCCCCCCCATCCCTACCTTTCCATTAATGTTTTAATTAATGGGTCTGGTTTAAGTAATTATATCAGGTAGGAGGAGCAAAAGAGTTGCTTTGGCTCATGTAAAAGGCCTGTGCTAGTCCAGTGGGATTTTTGACTATTTTGGACAGTTAACCCCATGCCACATCACAATTTTTTAAAAAACTTCCTTCAGATAGAAGCTTTTATGAACATGTATGCTGGTACAGGACCGCTTGGTATTGCTTGTATAACTGGGAATGGACTGCAGCCATAATCTAGAATAGAAGAATTTAGAATTCTAGATGAATACAGCTTTTCCAGAAAAGAGAAGTTACTGTAATGCTTGGATGGTGAAGATGGGAGGTACACAGATCTCTCCACTTCAATGTTCCAGATCCCCAAGTTCCCCAGCAGACTGTGCGACTACAATAATCTGAGCACAACCCAACTAGCCAGGTCAGGTCTTGATAGTAGCAATAAATGTAATATTTTAATAGTCAAGTATTCCTCAAGGAAACTTTATGGTGACTCCTGTGGTCAGGTATCAAAAGGCGTGGGTACATAAATGTGAATCATCTGGATTAAAATGAAGGGGGGAAGAGGGGAGGAAGAGGATGTATGTATCTATGTATGCATTTGTAATACTTGTATACTGCCTAATATAGTAAAATCACTTACTATTTCGTATTTTTACATACAAAAATATTTTAAAATCACAGTTAAAAATACATATATAATACAGCATCAAAACATATTGTGAAATAGTTACCTATATTCTTCTCTCCTTTGTATTAACATCTGAAGCATTAGAATGCCATATTTAAAAACTTACTGATAATATTTATCAAAAGTCCTGTGTGTGTAAGGCAGTTGTGTGCTTCCAGTGCAAACATGATCATTCCAGCATATAAGCATACATTCCGGTGAGGCTTTTATTACATCCCCAGAGAGGTCTCCAAGGGAAGAGACAGGCTAGTATACATAAGTCAAACGCAGACAAGGGCACACTTTTTCTACTTCATGTGATAGGCATGGCTGCCAGACAAGCTGTGCAGTAGCTTTTTTGGTGGCTTTTTGTATTTGATTTACAAGTGTTCATACGATATTTGTATGAAACCCACAGTGTACTGCCAAAGGATCTAAGTTGCACTGTACATGCTGTGACTAATACTAGAACTGCAACTTGTCCCAGAATTGGGGAACCAACAGTTCTACTTATGTGAATCCAAGGAGACAGGGATAAAGCATCTCAGTATCACTTAACAAATTATTTAAACACAGCAAGGAAAGGGCTTAGGGAGGGCATCAGCCATGAGAAGAGAATTTGCTCAGCTATACTTTCCATTCACAACACAAGTAAGATGACTCTTCTGTTGGCTGCAAGTCCTTTCCCCTTCTGCATTCAAGTGAGCTTTGAGCTTGTGCCACAATTTGAACTAGCTACTTAAAATATTCACAAGATTTATTTATAGCAGAATAAGCCTCCTGTGCTTTCTGCTGAATAGTCGGGGCAGTTCATCTATGTGATGGAGATCCTATATGCTGCAAGGTAGATTAGGTTTATTATCCAATGAATAGGTGAGTTTGCTACGATCATGTAAAATGCCAAGCTGACTGCAGCGCAGGACTGCTGGGTAGCCATATATCTCTTACAGTATTAGAATATATATTGAGGAAGAACAAACACTGCACCACTGACAAATCTTTAAATAAACTTGTACTTGTGTTGAGCTGTCTGTTCCTTTAATCCAGTTAATACTTTCTACTTGGAGAGGGAAAATGGAGCAGAGACCTTTTCCAAAAAAATACACACATAAAAACCCAAAATGGAGAGACATAACTGGATCACGCTACTTACCTTCCTGACTGTATTTTGACTGCCAATGAAATGACTAGATCTGTCCTGCAAAAAGCCCATAGCCCACAATCAAGATCTTTGTCCAGTAATTGAAATGGAACTGAATAAAAATTATGGCCCTGATCCAGCTTAAATTAGGACCAAAACAGAAATTACTTTAAATCTGCGTCTAGCAGCTATGTCTTTTGTTCATTTTTACCCTAGAGTAGGCACAGGGGGCTGATCCAGATCTTAAAAGTCCCCCCCCCACTCACCATGCTGAGGCCCTGATTCTAACTAGGGGCCCTGCACCTACTCTAATGTAAAAATGAAAAAAGCCATAGCTGCTAGACAGAGATTTAAAGTACTGTTTGTTTTTCCCTTAGTTGTGGTTTTGAGGGGACTTAGTCACTGATGCCTTTTGTTAGACCTGGGCCATAGATGTGACTGGCAAGTTGAGAAAATTACCATTCCCATGTCCTTAGAAAAAGAAGTAAGCAATGATTCAATAAAGTAAATATAAAGGAATATTGTGTGCTGATCAACTTAGAAAGTTCTTCCTTTGCTACACCTAGTATTTTTGGTATGGTCTGTCACCACTGCAGGTCAACTATGAGTGAATAACAACTGTTGGGATTTTAGATCTGAAGACACAGCATTCCTTAAGCTTCACTCAGTGGTTTAAAAATAGCCAAACATGGCTCTGGGCTATTAAGATTATAACTAAAAGGGGAGAGGGAAAACAAACATGGTATTAGACAATCAGCAAGGGACCCAAACTTATCCCATTGGTCATCTATTATATATTTGGCTCCTATTTCTTCCTATCATGCTCACACATTCTGTGGCAGCAGCATGTCCTTCCTAGCCATGGCCTTATCCACTGTATAAAGTGGGTGTTTAAAACTTGCGTGGATGGTTCCATTTAGGTAGCTTTCTCAATCCTTTTGGAAAACTTACAAAAGTCTAACCAGTAGATGGCAGGCCTACAAAGCCTGATATGATCATCCCAAACCATTTTCCTTTAGTCAGAGGGAGAACAATAATTTCATTCAGCATTTTCTCATTTTAAAAGTTAATAAACATTTCTGTATTTTAACTACTGCAACAGGAACAGTTTAAAGTGCTATGGATTATATATATATATATATATATATATATTATTAGATCCTACACAGCCCAAGCCAGACAATTCCACTCTTGCCAAAATGTTCTGTTTTGCAGAAGTGAATAAAACAGGACATAATAAAGTGCAGATAATTTCCTTTATAATAATATTCTGCTTGTCTAATAATATTCAGCTTAGCCAAGTCACATAAGTCATTATTATTACTACCAGTATATTCTTTACAAGGTTTTAAAAAAGAGAGATCAGCAGGAAAAGCATGTACTAATAAGTTGTATTCTGTCTAGCCCGCCTTCTGATTATTTTTCCAGGGGTTATATATATATATATATATATATATATATGGTATATGGAAGTATAATACACCATCTTTACAATTATACTGAACACGTGTAACACGACTATGTCATAATGCTTAAAAGCTCAGGAAGTAGTGAGGAAATGGTTCCATTTGAATATAGCTCTTTCGGTTCAAATAACCTATCATATACGGTAGTTTTAAGTATCGGTTTCTGCAGAGAGCAAACCCAGGATGCTTACGGTGGTTTCAGAGGTTCACCGAAGTGGTGAGGTTTGGGGCCGGGGGCAGAGGAGGAGTACCAGTTATCTGAATGCCCTGCCTTGCAATGAGCATGTCATGAGACTATCGTTCATGACCTTCTGGAATGTTTCTATAAAGTTAGGTGATTCTGGAGGGGGTTTCCTGCTGCCCTTCCTCCATGCCACTCCCAGCTGTGAGGAGAGCGTTAGCCAGAGATCAAGAAGAGGAAAGTACTCATTCCCTCCCAATCATCAATACGAGGCAATCCAGCTCCTCTTCCCTGTAAGAAGTAGCAGGGCCAGCATCAAGGAAGGGTCGGCCTGGTTGGGCACCAGCAAGGGCCCGCTGGCAAGAGCCCCTGAAGCTGCTCCTCTTCCCCATTGCACACCCTGCTGCTTGTTCTCCTGCCTCTCACTCTGGCCTAGACAATAGACGTGGAGAGAAAGAAGAGCAGTAGATGCCACTGCCTGCTTGCTCACTGGCTCTCTGATGTCAAGCAGGTGGCAGCAATGATGAGGAGGATGAGGAGCAAGAGCAGCTGCTGACGATGGCAGTGAGAAGGTAGACTCACTGAGGGAGGGGGCCCATTGAGGGTGTCTTGCCCAAGGGCCCTCAAAAACCTGAGATGTAGGGTGGCCATGTGTTCTCTTTTACAGAGGACAGTCCTCTGCTTAAAGGGCTGCCCTCTATTTGAAGGAGCCCTCTATTTGAAAGACGGTCCTGTTCAATTCAGGACAGTTTAAAGATAAAGAACCATAAGAACTGTCCATCAACAGTTAGCATCCAGGTGGCAGACTGAACAGGCAGGCACACCTGGCCACAGTCTTCTGAACTATGGTGAGATGCACTGTATTTCTGTTTAAGTTATAATAATTATTCTAAATGTGCATATTTCTATACATATAAATTAGCATATGCAAATTGGTGGCCTCTTTTGTCTTCTTCTTTGTGATACATTTCCTCTTTTTTGGCAATACATGAGTGGCCACCCTAGAAAGAAGGCAGCCCTCAAACATCTGAACAGGCAGGAGCTGAGCTGTTCTTCACATTGTAAGTGTAACATGTAGCCCATCTCTGATCTCATCTGATCTATGAGCTGGGAGGCCACAGTTCAAACAAACTCATGAATTCATTGAGTAGACTTAGAAAGCCACTATTTGCTCAGCCATAGCCACCACCACCTGAGCTGTTGCCGGGCAACAATATGGGAGTGGCCTTCATTGCAAGGCTATTGTAAAATTCAATGATTAAAAAATCCTGCTAATTTAAAAGACCAGAATTAAGGCTATCTCATCTTGGTCCAAACTCCAAAAAGCCAGAAATCAGAAGCTAAGCTGATGCCTTAACTGATGTGCCCTGTGATCAGTAATGATGTTGCGCAATATCAAAAATTGTACTTGCTTACAACTTACCCTTCATGCACCCGCACTTTTCCTTGGTCTTCCAGGCCCAAATTCAGATGGGGAGGATGGAGTGTCTGGGACTAGCAAAGATGACCCACATTGTCCTGTATTGCCTTATATGAAGCATCTGAGCCTTACTGTAAGAGGCCTGTGTTTATTAAGTGAGAAGCCTCTATTTATGTATTTTTCAGAAATAGTGCACAAAAATGGTCACCAATCAATTTCTCAAAGTCACTTTTGACTGAGTGAGAGGGGGGGTTGGATGGGGGTGCATTTTCTCTTTAAATTGTACTTTCTCCGTCAAACTTTCACCAATCTTCCTGGAATAGTCAGGTTATGTAAAACCAATGCTTCTTTCTGACACCTGTAAATTTCAGAAAGATTGGTGAGACTGTTCCAATTTTATGAAAGTTAGAATGACCCAACCCGCAGTCACCATTTAAAATGATGGAACTCTTTTTTTACTCACCAGCCTAAACTATAGCCACCACAATTGTGGCAGGTATAATCACTGAGATAATGTATCTGACATGCTGTGAATACTTTAAATGTGCTGCATAAATGTTATTATTATTCCATCTTTCTCCAGCAACAGAACCGATCCATTACAGACTTGGATGAGGGAGAGATGAAACACACACACACTGGCCTAGATTGCAGCACTGAGGGAGGTGACTTGGATGACCAGGTGCAGAAGAAGACAGGTGAGACATACCTACTTGAGTTGAAAAGAGTGTGTAATTTTGGCAGCCACAGTTTGCCATCCAAGGATGAGGAAGACTGCTGTTGGGTAGTTTTTATTCTGTTGTTGTGTTTTTAATTGTGCCTTTAATGTATTTGTTTCATTACTGTTTTGATCAAGTTTTTATTTATCTATGGTTTTAATGTTTTGAGTGCATTTTCTTGGTAGAAAGGTGGGATACAAATCAAATAATTCAGTCAATAAAACTGCACCTATATAACTGTTAAAGACACCAAGGCCCTGTTTTTCTTTGCTTCAGCTCACCCTAGAAGTGGCTAGAGCAGGGGTCTGCAACCCGCGGCTCCGGAGCCGCATGCGGCTCTTTCAAACCTTTGCCGCGGCTCCGCTCCGGTCTGAGACTCCGCTGGCCGCCTGGCCTGGGCACCTGTCACTTACCGTATTTTTCGCACCATAAGACGCACTTTTCTCCCCCCAAAAAGGAGGGGGAAATGTCTGTGCGTCTTATTGAGTGAATGCTGGAAAAAAAAAACCAAATATTTTCCCCCCTACCTTCCTCTGCGTGCCTCCAACCGGTCCAGTGGAAGACAGGAGGAGGGCTCCTGCAGGGAAAAAAACTTGGCAGCGGCAGCGGCACCACCACCACCCTGGAAGCAGGGACTCGAGCGGGCGGGCGGTGGAAGAGAGGAGGGATCCTGCATGCTCCCAAAAACTTTGGTGCGGCGGCAGCACCCCCCCCCCCCCGGGCAGCAGGAAAGAGAGGAGGGCTCCTGCACGCTCGCAAAAATGTTGGCGCGGCGGCGGCACCCCCCCCCCCCCGGCAGCAGGGACACGAGCAGGCAGGCAGCGGAAGAGAGGAGAACAGGACAAGGCTGCCTGTTCCGCAAAAAACTTTGCCGCCGCCTCACATATGGCCTGATTCTGTTGGCGGGGGCAGCCCGATTTCGCTCTTCTGAGTGGCACGGAGCGTTCTCCGCGCCGCTCTAGCTGCCGCCGCCGCCGCTGGAGTCAATGCCGGAGCCGCTGAAGCCGCCGCCGCCGCGTCACATCCAGCTGCTGCGGCGCGCTGGACCCCCACGCTATGATTTTGGCGGGGGAACTTTGGCGGGGCAGGGGAACTTTGGCGCAGCGGCAGCACCCCCCCCCCCGGGCAGCAGGGACGCGAGCGGGTGAGCGGCAGAAGAGAGGAGGGCTCCTGCACGCGCCAAAGTTCCCCCCCCGACAAAAACATAGCGCGGGGTCCAGCGTGTCGAGGGACCAGCGCGGCCGGCTCGCCGCGGAGAGCACAAGCAGGCGAGGAGGCAGGTAGGCCTTTGGCTATCCGGGCATGCTGGGAGTTGTAGTTGTGCAACAGCTAAAGAGCCCCAGGGTAGGGGGAAGTGCTCTGTTTCCCAATCAGGGTGCCTCCAGCTGTTGCAGCTGCCCCTTTTGCCCCACATTAAAGACAGGCCTGAGTAGCACCCTCATCATCCACCAGCAACACCCTCCCCCCAGCAGTAGCACCCCCATCATCCACCAGCAAATCCTGCTGATTACCACATGGAGGGTGTTTCTGGTGGATGATGAGGGTGCTACTGCTGGATGGTGCTGATGACGGGATGCTACTGCTTGGGGGGGGGATGTTGCTGGTGGCATCCCATCATCCACCAGCAACACCCCCATCATCCGTCAGCTGATAATTTCCCCTACCTATGCACCCAACATAATCCACCAGCTCTCGCTGGTGGATTATGTTGGGTGCATAGGTAGGGGAAATTATTACATTTTATATGTGGGGCACAATGTCACAATGGTTTTGCGGCTCCCAGTTTTTTTTTTTCTTCGGAAACGGGTCCAAGTGGCTCTTTTTGTCTTAAAGGTTGCAGACCCCTGGGCTAGAGCAACACTTGAGAAAACTGCATGTACTTCAGCAGCTGAACTTCAACGCTTTGGTGGAGACTGTGGCAAAGGTCAGTTTGACCCATGGGTCACTGGTGAAGTGTAAAGGCACCCTCAGCCCAATTGTGTGGGGAAATTCGAGGGTTTCTTCATAGTAGATTCTTACTAAAACAATATAAAAACAGTACTCGGTTTTCTTTCTCACACTGTATAAAGGTCATATTTCATAGCTTATGGCCTCACACAACCATGAAATTACAGCCCTCTCATTACAGCTTCAAGAATTCCAGCTATAATGGCTACCTATCAATCTGTGGTTTGGGATACAAAAGAAACACAGCACTATGGGCAAAACCACCATTAGTTGGAATGCTCCTTCCAAGTGACAAGTCTCCAGAAAACCTGTTGATCACACACTGATGGCATTATTCAGCCCCAATCCTTAGATTGCTTCACCAGAAAAAGCTCTATTCATTTCAACAAGACTTGTGCCAAGGGACCATTTGAGCATTGGGCTGATACTGATTAAGAAGTATTAATCTTCTCCCTTCGGCAGTGAGAGTTCTGTTGTAGTCATTCTATACAGTTTTGACGCCAAACATTAAATGTGAATTTAAGTAGCCCATATATTTTGTAGGTTTGAAGATGGAGTGGCAGAGGGAATTAGCAAAGTGTGCTTTAGGTATTGTTCCAATAACATATGTGCAACAAAGTCAAAACTTACTATTTTTGTAATAGTAATTTGCAATCAATGAATATCATTGAAGATCTGCAGCCCTATATTATACATGTTGACTCAAAAGTAAGTCCCACTGAGTTCAGTGAGATTTACATCCTACTAAGTGTACTTAAGATTGCAACCCCCAAAGGTTATTTTTAGCATAAACAAAGCATCTCTCCATCTCCGCAGTGACAATTGGACGGGCTTGTGGAACTGCCTCCCCCCTCTTGTCTCCCCCTTTAAAGATCACTTAAAATTTCAGAGGAAGGATAATGTCATGTTACTAAAACCAAAAGGGCCATTCTCTGGGTTGCTGCAAACAAACAGACTGAATGAGGTGCTACAGTATAGTTGCATGAGTGGGAAGAGAATGTTTGGCATAGGATCTTAATGCATAAAATAACTTTTTGTAAGCAATTATAGGAAGGACACCAAACAAAATATGATTCTTTAGACTGCTGGTATAAGTTTGCACAATACTGGAATAAGAAAGCCAATGATCAAAATATAGAGAAGAAAGTATTGGAGTTAATTTGACTAAAAGTGCAGTACTATACCTGTCTACTCAGATGTAAGTGTACATAGGATTGCAGCCTAAATCAAGTGTTTTTTCCTTTGCTCTCTTTCCCTTTTTGTTTCTAATGAAACAATCTGTTTACCTTCCAGTGTTTTTCTTTTCCTTTCTTTCTTTTCCCCTAGTGATTAAATATGATTAATTAGAGGGAATATATTTTAGTATATGATAGTTAATGGTAATGATGTAAACAAATGGTATATCTTGAAATACGTAATCAGCTAATTACTTTTATAGTATGTATTACCGTATATGCATCATATATGGATGTGTTTCAGTTTTTTTGCATAATTAATCTTTCTGGTGTTAGTCTGTTTTTTAAAAATTAAACACAGTTGCATCCATAGTGCTTGACTGGTACAGTGGGCCCACCCAGGATATCATGCCAATTAAGCAGGGGTCTCCTCTTCACTAAATATGGCATGGTAGTACAATGCAAAGCTATTATAATGCCTAGAAATGAGCAAACACTGTATCAAGACACAGGCACTTCTGTGGAAAATGCAGCTATGCACTTTACCATGTAGTATTTTTTTAGTATATGGTATTCAAAGGGACCCCTCAACAGTACCATCTGATTGAGTGTGTAGTGGCCAATAAACTCCATGAATTCCTGGAGAAAGCTGACTTCTTTGATCAATTTCAATCTGGACCCAGGTCAGGGGTTGTGATGGAAATTACCTTAGAGGTCCTGGTGGACAATGTTTTTCTCTAGAGATAGTCAGGGAAAGCAAGCGTGACCCTGTTGATTCTAGACTTCTTAGCGACTTTTAATAACTATTTACCATCAAATCAACCTGAGTCACCATGCCTACAATTAGCGGTGTCCTTGCTAATTGGAGGCACTGCTTTATAGTGGTTCTGTTCCTAAATAACAGGGCATTCTCAGATGGTAGTATTAGGTCATTTCTGTTTTACTGCATAAGTACTTGCCTTATACAGAGCCAGACCATTGGTCCATCTTGCTTTGGAGTTGGTAACATGGTGCCCACAGAGAAGCCTGTGGCTTATGCTGGCTCAGCTTGTCTGAGCGTGGAAAGCTAAGCAGGGCCAGGCCTGGTTATTACTTGGATGGGAGACCCCTCCTCTAGTTCCCTGCATTGAGCAGGGGGTTGGACTAGATAGCCTTGTAGGCCCCTTCTAACTCTATGATCTATGAAATCTATGAAACTACAATACACACACACCGGACACTACCCTCAGTGCCTGCCAAACCCCCTTGACCCTCCCATTTTAAAAAAAAACCTTTTAAAACATTAAAAATATTATTTATTTTTACCTTCAACACCTGAAAATCTGAGCTCTGGCTTCCAGCCGCCAAGCCCTCTTAACTTTCCCTTCCCCAGAATTCCTTGGAGAGGAAAAGAAGTGGACAGGAAGCTGTAGCTCTGTTTTCTAGTGTCCCCAGCCAGCCAGCCAGCCAGCCAGCCAAAACATTTTTAAAACAAAAAGAAATAAATGAAAATGACCCTGCTGCTGACCAGTAAGTGATGGGCGGGAAGCAGCACTAGCACCAGAGCCCAGGAATATTTTGCCTGGGGTTGTATGTATGTATTTGGAGGGGAGGAAGTTTTGCTTCTCCTTGCATATGTGATTTTGTTTTGGGGTGTGGAGTAAAGTAGTTCTGCTTTTCTCTGTGTGTGTTTTGTTTTGGGGCATAATTTTTTGTGTGTGCTCTTTCGGAGGGGAGAGAGTAGTTTTGCTGCTGTGCATTTTGGCAGGGGTGGGGGTGGGCTTCTCTCAGCATTACCAGTTTTCCTACTGTGAAATGGGTATTGTGCTTTGTGGGAACAAATATGTGGTTTGGTGTGTGGGGCTCAACCAATCTCTGCCTCATACTCAGTTTCTTGGGCAAGTGGCTCATTGTTTTTGCGTTCCCAGCTTTCATTGTGTGAAACGGGTATTTTGTTGTGCTATTTGGGGATCAGACCCAATCTCTTGTACTGTTTCTTGAGGAAGTTACCTGTCCTTTGTGACTTGGCAGGCTCCCACGGCAGCCATTTTGTGACTAGGCAGGTGCCCACAGGAGCCATCTTGTGGTGGTGCCCATTATAGCTTCTCAGATTTCCAAATGTGCCCACCAGCCCCCAAAAGTTGGAGATCCCCATATTATCCACATTGAATGGTAACAGGTTTTCAGAGAAGGGTCTTTCCCAGCCCTACTTGGAGATGCCAGGGACTGAACCTGAGATCTCTTTCATTCAGCGCAGGAGCTCTACCACTGAGCTTCGACCCTTTCCTAGAAGAAGCAGTAGCCCATTCTGCAAGTTTCCATTTGTTTCATTTAATATTTGTATGAAACAGTTGAGTAAAATCATACACTGATGGCATTATACAGGTCCAATCCTTCAACCGCTCCAGTAGAGTTGGTATAAAATACCCCTGGATGGAGTGAGGCATAGGAATCATATTACACCTATTCTTGCTCAGCTATACCGGCTGCCAATGCTTCCAAACTTGATCCAAGGTACTTGTGGTGACCTATAAATCCCTAAGGCGTGTGAGGCCAAACTACATATCTGCAATTCTTTTGGGGGACATTTTTTTCAACACAATGCAGCCACTGAGACTGTAGTTTCAAGTCAAAGACAGGCAAAGCGGGAGAGCGGCTTCTTAACCCCTTGTGCTTGTGCTATTTTCCCACTGAAAATAAGCTGCCCATACTGCTTTTACCATCACTAGGGGAAAGATGTGTGGATCCTCTCCTCCTTGTGGTCTTCCACTTCAAACTACACTCTCAGCAGCTGCACTGGGTTTTTTTTGGGGGGGGGTTAATTGCAGAGCTATATACCTACTTAAGGGGTAGTTCTGCCTCATCTTTTATACTTCTTTATCTCTTTCGAAATCTACAAAGAGGTTTCTCCTGGGTTAGATCAGTGAGTGCTAGGAGCAGGGGCATATCTGTTGGGGTGCCACAGCTCTTGAAGTTCCACCCCCAGAGAGGCTACACCTATAGCTCCAGGCACAAAGTTAAATTTTTTTATTATTATTTTTTAATTGTCAGGCGTCTTAAATATTGAGTCAGGATTGCGGTGCGGGTGATATTATTGTTTTATAGTGCAATCCTGTGCACACTCATGCAGAAATACGTCCCGCTGTCTTCAGTGGGGCACACTCCCTAATAAGTAAGCAAGGGGCCCACTTAGCTAGCACCAAATAAGAGGACAAAAGATGACACAGATGTGCATAGAGTTTGTGTATTCTGATTGATATGTGCAGATGCAAATTTAGAAGTAATCACTCTAATTTAAATAGAAATCCAAGTATCTCACCATAGTGGGGAAGACAGTGACCAGGGGAGCTGTGTGCTTCGCTCAGTCTGCTGTCCAGCCGCTAGCTAACTGTGGATGGGCAACTTCAAGGGCCCTGCTCTGCCTTCTCATGGATTTGGCCTGGACAGCCCTTTAAACAGAGGATGTCTTCGAACAGAGGACTGTCCTCTATAGAGTAGGGCACATGGCCATCCTACAGCAGTAAGTGTGTTGAGGATTATTATTATTATTATCATCATCATCATCATCATCATCGTTGTTATATTTTATTTCTATACTGCCCAATAGTCGAAGCTCTGTGGGCAGTTTACAGCAATCCATTAAAAATACAATGCAATATAAAAGATACACAATAAAAACATTATTAAAATTTTAAAACCAACTTTAAAATGACAGAAATAGTGAGACAAGTGAATGCAACGTGATCAGTAAAAAAAAGTTAAAAATGACCACCTCACCATGCACTATTTAGAGTTGTTAAAAGCCTCAACATAGTCTTAGCCTGGCGCTGAAAAGATAGCAGAGTTGGCGCCAGGCGGGCCTCAGTGAGCTTGTTCCAGAGATGGGGGGGCTACCACAGAAAAGGCCCTCCCCCTTGTTGCCACCCTCTGAGCCTCCCTCAGAGTGGCAGTCAGAGGAAGGCCCCAGATGTTGAGGGGAGTGTCCAGGTAGATTGTGGTTGGGAGAGGCGTTCCATCAAGTATAGATCATAGAGTTGGAAGGAGCCTACAAGGCTATCGAGTCCAACCCGCTGTTCAATTCAGGAAACTAGAGGAGGGGTCTCCCATCCAAGTAATAACCAGGCTTGACCCTACTTAGCTTTCCACACTCAGACAAGCTGAGCCAGCGTAAGCCACAGGCCTGTACATTGTGGTCCCAAGCTGTGTAGGGCTTTATTTATAGGTTAAGACCAGCACCTTGAATTGGGCTCAGAAGCATACAGGCAGCCAGTGCAAGCAGGCCAGAACTGGTGTTATGTGTTCCGACCTTCTGGTCCCGGTAATGAGTCTGGCTGCCGCATTTTGCACAAGCTGCAGCTTCTGAACAGTCTTCAAGGGCAGTGTACTGATGGCAACACACTCCAAAACTCGGGATGATCCCACTCAGTGGTTTCATGTATATGTTGAATAGCAAGGGGCATAAGACCAATCCTTGTGGAACTCCATATTGGAGAGTCCACGGGGTCAAGCAATATTCCCCAAGCACCACTTTCTGGAGCCATCCATCCAAGTAGGAGCAGAACCACTGCAATGCAGTACCACCAACTCCCAACTCAGGCAGCCACCCCAGAAGGATACCATGGTCGATGGTGTCAAAAGCCACCAAGAGATCCAGAAGTATCAACAGGGTCACACTCCCCCTGTCTCTCTCCTAACATAGGTCATCATACAGGGCAGCCAAAGCTGTTTCCTTGCCAAAACCAGGCCTGAACCCCGACTGAAATGGCTCCAGATAATCAGTCTCATCCAAGAGAGCCTGGAGCTTGTTGGCAACTACCTGCTCAAGAACCTTGCCCAGGAAAGGAACATTTGCCAGCGGCCTAAAGTTATTAAGATCTTCCAGGTCTAGGGAGGGGTTTTTTTTAGGAGTGGCCTCACCACCACTTCTTTCAAGCAGCATGGGACCACTCCCTCTCTCAAGCAGGCATTGATCACCTTCCTGGCCCAGCTGGCTGTTCCCTCCCTGCTAGTTTTTATGAGCCAAGAGGGGCAAGGATGTAGTTGCACAAACCTGTCCAAGCACCTTGTCAACATCCTTGAGCTGCACCAGCTGAAACTCATACGAGGAAATTTGACCAGGCTGTGCTCTGGGAACCTCATCTGATTCAACTGCCATAACATTGGAGTCCAAGTCCCGGCGGATGCAAGAGATTTTGTCCTGGAAGTGCCTGGCAAATACATTGCAGCGGGCCTCAGAGGGGTCCAGAATGTCCTTGGGGCCAGTATAGAATAGGCCCCGGACAACCCTAAAAAGCTCCACTGGGTGGCAAATGGAAGATTGGATACAGGCACTGATTCAAAACAGCCACTGCCTCACCTGAATTTGATGAAAAAGAGAGGTAGAGCTGAGTGTCATCCGCATATTGCTGACACTGCAGCCCAAACCTCCGGACGACCTCTCCCAGTGGTTTCATGTAGATGTTAAAAAGCATGGGAGATAAAATAGAGCCCTGCAGTACTCCATGGCATAATTGCCATGGTGCAGAGCAATAAAACCACCTTCTGGAATCTGCCGGTCCAGTAGGAGCGGAACCACTGCAAAGCAGTACCTCCAACTCCCAGACCCGCCAGCCTATCCAGAAGGATACCATGGTTGATGGTATCGAAAGCCGCTGAGAGATCCAGGAGAATCAACAGGGTCACACTCCCCCTGTCTCTCTCCTGGTAAAGGTTGTCCCACAGGGATATTATAGCATACTGCCAGCAACTAAGTCTTAGGAGAGGCATTTCAACCTTTTAGAATGGTGGTGGGGAGTGGGGGGTCTGCATAAAAGCTGAGAAACCACCAAATGATTGGTGGGGGGAAGGGGGTGGGACCAAGGTATGGGGGCATAGCTATCTGGGGAACCCCAAAGGACCAGATTTGGACCCCCTGTGCCTGATGTTTACCACCCCTGCACTAGCACGACACCACCATTGGATAAACCCATTTCTCCATGGAGGACAGCGGAAATACAAATGTAAAAATGAAATGTAACAATTGATTTTCTCCCCATAGATACCCAGCAGTGACATTTTATTCACCTGCTGCATCTGGTTCTAGAGCCAGAGCAACCTTTTCTTGTTTTATAGTGAGTGAAAGGGAATACTCTTACTATACAGGCCTGTGGCTTACGCAGGCTCAGCTTGTCTGAACGTGGAAAGTTAAGCAGGGTCGCCTGGTTATTACTTGGATGGGAGACCACTCCTCTAGTTTCCTGCATTGAGCAGGGGGTTGGACTCGATAGCCTTGTAGGCTCCTTCCAACTCTATGATCTATAAAATCTATGAAATCTACTTAGAATCATAGAATACGTAGAGTTGGAAGGGGCCTATAAGGCCATCCAGTCCAATCCCCTGCTCAATGCAGGAATCCATTTCAAAGCATCACTGACAGATGGCCGTCCAGCTGCACCTTGAATACCTCCAGGGTGGGAGAGCCCACCACCTCCCTAGGTAGTTGGTTCCATTCTCTTATTGCTCTAATAGTCAAGAAGTTTTTCCTGATGTTCAGCTGGAATCTGGCTTCCTGTAACTTGAGCCCATTATTCCATGTCCTGCAAACTGGGATGATCCAGAAGAGATCCTGGCCCTCCTCTGTGTGACAACCTTTCAAGTACTTGAAGAGTGCTATCATATCTCCCCTCAGTCTTCTCTTCTGAAGGCTAAACATGCCCAGTTCTTAGGGGCAATTAAAATATCTATCATAGATTGAGATGATAGATACATCTGTCTATCTTTCATCTATCTATCTCTGTCTTGAAAGAGTTTTTCTGATGAAAGTACTTTGTTCCTTGCAGGATTGGAACCTCAGTGACTATAAATATTGCCCCAGTGTTTGAAATATCTTGCATCATGGCTACTCCAGTTCCAAACATTTCAGCAGTTACTTCTTAAGCTTTTAAGAGAACTTTATTGGCCTTCTAGCATCACTGGGCCCATGAAATTTCCATTACTCATGACCCAGAGATGTCTGTGATTGTCCATTCATAGCTGTTATTGTGGCCACATATAGAGCACAAGTTCCATAGTGCCAACTGGCTTGTTCCCCGCCCCCTGGGACTTAAGACATAACATTAACCTTCAGTCTCCTGTTTCTAACATTTGGAAACTTTTCATTAATCTGGAACCTAATACTTGTGGCAGGATATGAAATATCACAAGTGGATGATTGTGTGTGTGTGTGTGTGTGTGTGTGCATGTATAGCCATGTAATTTCATATGGTCCAGTTATTATGCAACCAGGAAAATAAAGTACCGGTACCTCCAATTTGTCACAAAGTTGCTTCTTTTCAAAGCTCTTAGTTCTGGTATATAGGATGAACACTCAAAATGCAATTATTGGAGAAGGATTATTAATGCAATTATTATAGTCTCCTTCAGCAGAGTGGCAATCTAAAACCAGGCCGCAGCTACAAAGAAGAGTATTTTCCCTCGCTCTTAGAGAAATGAATTGCTTCATTGCTTCATGAACAAATATTATGCCTATGCAACGTTGTAAATAATTGTCTCGCAAGTTTGCATAGAAAAAGACCCTCCGCAAATGACTTCTGCAGACAATGAATGAGCTAACTGTTCTGTTAATTACTTGTCTGATAAAGAATTTTACAGTATTTCTACAGAGTTATGATTTGCAGGCCGTTAAATTATAGGCAACGTTAGAACCATACTCCACATTTCTTGCTGACTCAAATCCAAGTGTTCCAGTTTAACTGGTTTATGGATCGGAGCCTTCTCAGTGGTGGCACCCCAACTATTTTCCTTCCAGTAGAGAAGATTGGGCTGTCCCCCATTTTGCAGTCATTCAGGCACCAGTTAAAGACATATTTATTGACACAAGCTTTTGGCATATAGGCAAGTGTTTTATCTGTTGTTGTAGTGATGGTTTTATTGTATTTTATTATGCATTTTTAATTTTAGAGTTATGATTTTAATGGTGTTCATGTGTTGTGGTGTGTGTGTGTGTGTGTGTGTGTGTGTGTGTGTGTGTGTTAGCCATCCTGAGCTCCCTGTGACGATAGGTGGGATATAAATGTAAATAAATAGTCATATGATCAGTGATATGGAAGGAGACAGCAAAAGCAGAGCAATAAAGAATTAAATAAATCTACAACAAACATTTCCTAAGAGATGGGGGCTGCAATCGAATGCACACCCATCTGGGAGTAAGACCATTGAATGTACTGTGATGTGAGTCACTTCTGAGTTAGTGTGGATAGGATGGTGCTGCACAATTTGATAGGATATACTGTCCTTTAGTAGAATCATAATTTCTTCAAATAGGTCTTATTTAAAGACAATCCTTTTTTTGTCATTTGAAAGTTTCTTTCAGGAAGTGTTCAGATAATTATCTTACCATTGTCTCCAAGCAATATTTAAATTCAACACATGCCAAAAACCATTTTTAAAAACTTACATCATTTCATCTGTCTCCAGCAGCAGGCTATGAGGCTTTTGTTAATAATATATACATGTGTGTGTATTTTTTTTAAATCAAATTAAAATTAAATAAATAAAAATTCTGAAGAGTTTTTTTTATATATAAAGTTTCTTTGATGTATCCGTTTCTCTGGAAATTTTCATATAATTCTGTCATTAGCAGGTTCCATTAGTAATATTTAAATTCAATACATACCATATTCTTTTTTAATTTTCTTTCATCATCTTGGCTGTCTCTAGGAGCAGGCCATAAGACTTCCACACTAGCAAACAAGCCTAGGGGCACACATATACTGTAGCCCTCACTCTCATTTTAATTTTTGATGCACAAAGAGAACCAATCTTTATTTTCTGTTATGCCTGACAGAACTCTATGACTGCTCATGAAGTTTTTTGTGTGTGTGTGTGTGTGATTTTTGGTTTGTTCTGTCCCTGGTGGGTGCTGCTGCCACATTTTAACTTGAACTCGTGGTCACCTGATACATGACCTCTCACCCTGTGACCTCATTTCCAATAGGGCTTTAAGCTGGGGGATTCAAGGCTGTGGCACAAAGACAGTTACTTAAGGAAAGCAGGCCACTGTTTCAGTCAATGTCCTCTTATATCTCTGACACTTTTCACTAAAATATTTAACCTTCAACACTAGAGGAGATGACATTACTTTTCCTTTTCATGGTTTTGAGAGTGTGACCTTTTCTATCATGATATGTTTCTCACTTCCCATTCACCATGAAGAAGAATAGCTGCAAAGGTATATCTGGAAACAGATAGAAACATTTAGTGATCAATTAAAAATAGGGAAACATAAATCATTTCTTGCAGTGTAAATGATCAGAAATACAAAATAACATCAGTTAGACTCTCTTTGGCACATTTCCTCCTCTCCACTGTCTGTCAGTATTAGATTGTATGCCTGTGGGTAGGGTTTGTTTCTGTGTTTTCATTTCTGTATAGTCTTTTATGCACTATGCAAAATAATAGGTATCATTATTATATTTCGTTGCAAATTGGATATAAAGAGCTGTTTCAAATGTCACAGACCTTGTTATATCCTGTTATTTTTAAAGTCAGTCCTCTTACAGTTGTTCAAAATTAAATCCCCTACTACACTGTCAAGTGTAAACAAAATATGTGTTTTCTGCGAGAAAAATAAGGCACGACGAGTGAATATGGAGAGCAGAGCAACCATTTGCCCTGTTGACTCCTTAACTGAATTTCGCAATACATTTACAGTATAAGTAAAAGAGCAGCCAATATCTGTGCTGTCATAAGGAACACCTCGATTTGGGAGCAGACAAGTTGCTTCAGGGCTGGTGGAGGAGTGAAAACTGCAAAGGTAAGATGCAAGTACCAGGGGGGAAACTCGACTGCTCAGTTCTGTAACATCCCTGCAGAGTTGGAGTGTGCAGTCTCAGCACTGAATGAAACCATCCTGACACACTGCAAGGTAGAAGTAAGAATAAGATTAAAGCACAAAGAAGGAAAACTGCTGATAGAGGGTGAGGCACACAAAAGTGACAAAAAGGAAATGGGCAGATAACCCCATTGGCTTCTCCTAGGCTGGCTGCATTTGCCATTTAGACAGAAATGCTAACACCCGTGAATTTAACCTGATGGGGCTACATTTGTAAAATGGAGGATGCCAAGACTGAAGCCCACTTGGAAGCAGGGCCCACAGAGCAGAGCTTAATTTCTAAAATAAGAGACGACTGAGATCATGCCCTCTGACCTGAAAGCCCTTACCCCCAAACTGCAGGTGTGTGGGGTGGAGGTTGTCCTGATGACTAGTGGAGGCAGACACTCTGCGCATGATCCAGTGCACTCTCTCATGTTTCATGCCTCAGTTGAGGAAGTGGTTCTGGGGCTAAATGATGACTTAGATTAAGCCCTGCTTCTTACTCAAAAAAACTCTCTTTAATCTAAATGTGTTTTCACAAGTGATGTCTTTTAGGCTGGACTACAAATGTTTTCAGTGATCTTAATGTGAGGTAGGAAACAAGGAAAGACAGTCTTGTCACTTTCGCTCTTTCATTTGATTTAGGGATAGGAGAAATGCAACATTCCCACTCCCACTCAGAGTTTAAGCATCATATTTGAAGATGGCCTTGGATTACTTAACAGATGGGTGGAGTGATTCAGGAAGGCAAAGAAAGCAGGCTTGGACTGGTTTGCAGGTGCAGACACAACTTTCTAGAACTCTGTTCTAATTTATGTCCATCAAGCCCCATCATTACAGGCCTTCAAGAGGCCCCAAGACATAACTGTTTTACCTTGGCCTCCAATTTAGTTAGGACTTTATTGGATCCTGTGATGCATATGGTGCTATTTGATCAGATTGCTCATTTTAATTTTATCATCGTTTCTATTATATATATTTTTTTCATCATGGTTTTAAATTGTGTTGTATGCTGCCTTGTGAGGGTTTGCCTTAAAAGGTTGGTTATAATAAATCTTTTTAATATATAAAACAGTCCTAATCAAGAGACAGGAAATGGGTACTGAGTTTTTGTGGGGGGGTGTGAATATATAAAACAGTCCTAATCAAGAGACAGGAAGTGGGTACTAAGTTTGTGTAGGGGGGGTGAATCACACTTTAAATAACTGAAGTGTATACTTGGCATAGACATTGAGGAATATCTCGATGATGGTGGTGGTGGTGATGATTTCATTATTATTATTTAATAATACATAGCTTTTATAAAGTGCTTTTAAGTGAAGATAAGAGGCAAGGGCTGAAGCTATAATAATTTGCTTAGGGTCATCTAGTGAGTTCATGGGTTAGGAAATATTTGAAAGAGGAATTTCCTGGTTCATGTCCTTTTAGGCTGCTATGCTACATTAGCTCCCCATAGCACACCTTACCACTTCTTCCGTCCCACTGACAGATGATTAGTAGTAGAGGGTTTTTTTGCATCTCTCCCTTTCATTGGACTTTGAGAAAATAAGCCAGCAATGCAAGTGAATCTTCCAGCAGCACTTTTGTTTCTTTGGATCAGGTTTTATGCTCCAGTGATCAAGAGATTTTTAAAAAAAGAGAAAAAAGATGCTAACAACAGAACTGAAACAAAATTTCACATTGACCAGTAACATTTCATTTCAGATGTTAGATGGCAACCAACTTCTGTTGGATTAATATAGATTTGAATTCATTATTCCTGTGCTACAGATACTATCCAAAAAATTTGTTCACTCTCCTATTTTCCCTCATTGATTATTGTAGCATTATTCTTCTTGGTCTTCTGGCATCTACTCTGCTCAGTGATACCCTGACCTGACCACAACATATTTCGACTCTAGCAATGGTCGTATGGACAAATGTTTTGCAATGGCTTTAATCAAGCTGCTGCCCCACCTATTCACTGATCTTTTCTAGAAAACTATTTACAACTTTCTAATATCTTTCTCTTAATTTTTCTGAGTTGGCACGTGCCCATAGATTTTGTAATCCATTGCCTTATTTTACCTTAGATTTTACACAGCTCACTATGCTAGCCTTTGGTAGGGGCACATGTCTGTATGTAAATCAGTGTGATTTTATGGACGAAGGAACCCTACCTAACAGCAAAAGCATAAAAGGAGGAAGTAAGAAGATAGTGTAAGCTAGATATAATATGCAAAGCTCCTGATTTAAATCATGTTTCATGGGGGAAAGAAACAGTGAAACCAATGATGTTCAAAAGCATCAAGGATTGACATTTTCTATGGGTCACCAAATCTAAGCTCTGAGATGTTGAGTCCATGTTTTAGCAGAGTTGGAACTAAATATATGTATTGCAGAGACTAATAGATCACACCTCCCCATCCTGTTTAAGCTGTGGAATTCACTTGCTCATTCTAGGGGCCTGTTAGGGTCTATGCTAGGCTTATATATTCCAAAAAAACAATGCAAATATGGGTCAGAAAACTCATCACTAGAGTCCTTGGGTATCTGAATCAAGTGAGATCAATTGATTACTGTTGTACAGCACAGGAAGTGTCAGGATCTTCAGTTTTGATGCTGTTTTACATTTTGAGAAGAGTATGGACTGGTTCACAAATGCATGTACATAACTCTTGATTTCTTATCACTTGATTACTGTACAGTTGATAATTGGCTACTTGAATGTGTGATCTACTGACAGACATTGCAACTGGAGAGCCAGTGTGGCATAGTAGTTAGAGTGTTGGACTGGGACTCAGGAGATCCAGGTTCTAGTCCCTACTCGGCCATGAAGCTCATTGGGTGACTATGGGCCAGTCACTGAGTCTCAGCCTAACCTACCTCACAGGGTTGTTGTGAGGATAAAATGGAGAGGAGGAGAAGGAGGATTATGTAAGCCGCCTAGGGCTCTGTGAGGGATTGAGGCCTACACAGGATTGGGTTTGTTGAGGCCTGCACAGGCTTCAGTTTGTTGAAGCCTGAAGGCCCAAACACTTGGATGGGAGGGGGAGTTTGAGAGTTTAAGTTACCCAATAGAAGATAAGAATTAGTTCTCCTGTGCAAGGTCACATGATTATAACCTTCCAGTCCTGGGAAGACTATATATGTGGGGTGTGGTCAGCTAGCAGTCAGAGAGTGTGTGCTGGGAGAGAGCTAGAAGCAGCAGAGAGAAGCAGAGAGAGAGAGAAAGAGAAACTGACTGACTGACTGACTGACTGACTGCATAGGAATTAGGTAGACTGAAGTGAAACTAGAGAACATTGTTTGTTTTATTTTATCATACATGCTTTTGATTTAAAACCACTCTATTAAGTAATTTCCCTAATACTATAAAGTTTGTTGTGTACCCTGGAGTTTGGAGTGACTTATTCACCACGCCTACAGCCTACACCCACGTTACTGGAGGAAGCAGGCAAAGGACTGGGTCTTTGGGAAGAGGCAGAGATCTCCCAAAGGGCAGATCAAGGGGTCCTTTGCAGTAGTGGAACCTTGACAGGCTCCCTGCAGGAAAAAAGGTGGGATATAAATAATTAAAGTTCATATTTATTATGAAATATGAAAGTTCATATGAGGCCATGTGAAAGTTCTATGTGTAACCTTTGGCTTGTGATAGATCATTCAGACATAGAACTCAAGAATTTTTGCTCCAGTGATCAAGTGATAAAAAGGCATGCTAACAACAGAACTGAAACAAAATTTCACATTGACCAGTAACATTTCATTTCAGATGTTAGATGATGATCAAATTTTGTTGGATTAATATAGATTTGAATTCATTATTTCTGTGTTACAGATACTATCAAAAATATTTGTTTACTGTCCTATTATTTTCCCGCCTTGATTATTGTAATTCTTCTTGGTCTTCTGGCATCTACTCTGCTCTCTCCTAAATGCTGCTGCTGATTGGATATTTTCTCTTTTGTAATGTTCTCTTTACTGGCTCCCCTCTGTTCTTGCTTCCTTTTTAAACTTCTTGTACTTACTTTCAAATGTCTTCATGATCTTGCTCCTCTATATCTACTCCTCTTTCAGACCCTTTGCTCCATACGGGTATCAATCTTAAACCTAAGATTACTCTCTGTATTCCCGATGTGTCTCTTTTTTTCCATATTTGTGTCTTGTCTCTACATTCAGGTTGTAAAGATATGGACAAGACCAGGTTTTCAATTAACCTAGCAAATAATAGGTGAGTTCAAAATTGTTGTTGTTGTTGCTAAAATGTAAAGAACAGGCTAACTGACACAAGATGTAAGAAGACAGCAAAGGTTTTTTTTTCTTTCTTTTAGTCTGCATTAGCACTATAGCTGTCATTATGACTAATGGGCCTATATGTTGCCCTGTCACTGTGGGACACAATGCACTCTGCCCAGAGACACATTGTGTCCATGGAGTCCCCCTCATTAGATTGAGGATGGGACACGCAGAGTCAAAGGGGGGGATAGTGCCCCCACATGGAGTACTTTACTTTTTCCCATAGAAGTGAATGGCAGCTATTGATTTATATGAAAGAAAATAAAGTGGTGTATCAGGACACTGTGGGGATGGGGGCTAAACCTGTTCCAGATGAAGCCAGATGTTTTAGAGAGAACTGTCCTCCTCTCTGCAGTCTTGCTGATTGCAGCTAGTGTACTTTACATTTACATAAATCTAAATGAAGCCCAATGGAGAACTGAGCCCATTCTTGTCTGTAATATCTCTACACCTTTTCATCTATATGTTCCCATCCTAGGTTTCATTGCTTTATCACACTAAAGCAGGGCTCTCCAACCCTGGGTCCCCAGATGTTGCTGGCCTACAGCTCCCAGCATACTCAGCCAGCATGGCTAATGGCAAGGGATTCTGGGAGCTGTAGTCCAGCAACACCTGGGGACCCAAGGTTGGAGTGCCCTGCACTAGAGTATGTCAAAGATACAGGACCCAGGACCTGATGTGTGTCTGTGTTTGTATAATCAGCCCAATATTTTCATTTACTAGGTTTCAAACAATCTCATATTCAGCAAATGCATACCACAGATTCTGTAAATGTCACTATACACACCAGAACAGAA
This sequence comes from Shinisaurus crocodilurus, assembly GCA_021292165.1. Classification (NCBI taxonomy): domain Eukaryota; kingdom Metazoa; phylum Chordata; class Lepidosauria; order Squamata; family Shinisauridae; genus Shinisaurus; species Shinisaurus crocodilurus. Next base: position 91,888,961 of record CM037878.1, on the reverse strand, counting down.
ATTAAGCTGGTCATAGGGAAAACTCTATCCTAAAACAATAGTTGTCACAAATAAAGATTTGGACATAATGAAAGAATGAATGCAAGCACCAGAGATGTTAACTATAGGCAATGAGGCTTCCTGTACTAACTTCCTGTGCAGTGAGACTTCCTGTGCTGTTACTAACACCTCCATGTTTTTCAGTAACAAATGTTAACTTTTGCTTGTATTCATTTAACTAAGGATGCAAGCCTCTGCCCACTTACTTAGATATTCCCTTGAACACATTAGGGCTTGCTTCCAAGTAGGCAGGCCTGTGTATCCATTTTGATGAGGCAAGGTTGCATTGCTATTTTCATCTCATGGTGGATAATTCTGTAAAACAAACAAGAATCTTAGCTTATGTAAATCTCTATTAGGAAATATGGCTGCTTGCCCTAAATATCCCCACTGTCCAGCACCCATACTTCAGTATGAACACCCAACACCTTCGGCTTCCCTTTCCTTCTACTACTTGAACAGGTAAAGAAAGAATTCACACACACACACACACACACACACTCTACGTTGGTGTCTCGGATCAGCTGACTCTTCAGCTACGTAATTATTAATACTGGGATGTGCATGTGTTTCATTGCTTTCTGATCTCCTCCAGTGACCAGTCAGCTATACTTTACTAACAGTGCAGCCCTATGCATGTTTATTCAGAAGTAAATCCCGCTGTGCTCAATGGGGCTTACTCCCTAGAATGTGTGTTCAGGATTGCAGCCTTAAATTGTGTTCAAAGTGTTGTGTTTTTCCCTGTGTTGATAAAAGTTAAGCTGACCTAGAAATTTACTGGCAATACATTCCTAGGCATGTCTACTCAGAAGTAAGTCCCACTGAGTTCAATGGGACTTACTTCTGACCTATACCTAGAAGAGGGTATAGGTTTGCATACTGACAATGCAATCCTATGCATATCTACTGGGAAGGAAGTCCCATGAAGTTGAATGGGACTTACTCTGAGGTAAGTGAGAACAGGATTGCAGCCTAAATTTAAGGGGGGGGCTGCAGTCCTATACCCACATACTTGAGAATAAGGCCTATTGAACTCCATGGGACTTACTTTTGAGTAGGTATGCATAGGATTGTGTTGTAATTCATTTTTCTTACAAAATGATTTTATGTGCCAATTCAACCATCACTTATGCTTTTATTCTTGCAATACAAAGAAAGAGACATTGTTTATGTTCTAAATTATTTGTAATGATTAAAATGTGTCTAAAATGGCAGTATCTTATTCCTGGGATAGGTTTTCTGAGTTTTAAAAAAGTGTTCATTTTGAAGAGCTGTGTTTTTAAAAGTATAGCAGCTGGGGGTGGGATTAGGGGTGAGGGTGCACATCCCCAGAGTCACCTTTTTGTTTTAAATGGTGTTGGGTTCTTTTTCAGGGCAGAAGAGGGCAACTTGGTATTCTCTTGTCTCCTACTACAGTAAAAATCGATTTGCACCCCATCATTAAATCTAGAAAATAAAATCTCTACTTCCCCCCCCCAATACTTCGGTGTGAATTACCATAATCTATTCAAGAGAGGGAATAAAAATGGTGATTATTTGTTTTTAAACTCTGGTTATTGTTCTCCTTTCTTGGTGTAAAAGATGACATCCAAATCCACAAGCCACTTAAACAAAATTTGTCCAGAATTTTTTTTTTTAATTGCCCATGTGAGGTCGTGACTTCACACTGCCTTCTGAAGAACTAAAGGTGCTTACATCGCAGTATTTGCCTATATAACTCGTGTATGGATCCGTTTTAAGGATCTGTTTCACCTCGATCTTTTACACGTTCACTTATGAGGTGTGTGTGTGTGTGTGTGTGTGTGTGTGTTTGTGTTTAAAAATATCCTGTTAATTGAGGTCCCCATCTAAGCGTGTTTAAGAGTTCCGCCTGAAAAAAAAGCATCTTGGAAATTATCAGGAGGACATGGATTTATCGGTGACGCGTTGAGTTTCGTCTCACTGTAATTGTACAGTGCACAGTAGCCACTTAAGCAGGAAAATAGATTGACACCGCTTCCTAAAAGCCACCTTTACCTGGAAGTAACTCCCGTGGTTTCATTTGGGCTTACTTCCAAATAAACATGCGTTTAGGATCAGGCTGTTACCGTCGCGTCACAACCTTGGAATCCCGCTTTCTTGCTGCTCTTACAGGAATGCGCGTTTTCACCTTTATCAATCGTCCGATTTGGCTGGTTTTTACGGAGGAGGAAGGTTTTGAAACTGGCGCCGTGTGCTGAACGGGGCGATTTGGACGGGGTGATCTTTTTCTCTTCTTTTAACTCCTGGACTCTGGCCTACGCGGGTGGGCGCTGTTCTAACGTCCAGGTTGTCAGATCTGGTAAAATCCCACCAGTTGCTGCTGGCACCAGGCAGCCATGCAGGCCAGACCAGCGGCGGCAACCTCTCTGTCGCTTAAACCGCGTGCCAGATGGAACTGGCCGGGAAGCGAAAGCAGCCAGATTGAGGCTGATCAGAAAGCCTCTTCCATTCTGCTCCAAGAACCTCTTCAGGAGCAGGCGTGGGGAAAAATGTGCTGTAATTCCGCTGCCTCTTTTCTCTTTACTTTTCTTTTTTGCCCACGATCCTGGAGACACACAGGATCTGTCCCAGGGATGGGTGATCATTTACACACGTGCGTCTTCGCACTCGTCAGCGTGGGTTGCTTTCAGTCCGGAGTTGCGTGTTAGACTACATTTCCTACTCCCCGGGAAGGAAACTCACGAGGCATCGGGTCCAGCCTAGCGCAACATTTGGCGGCTGAGAACAGACCCGCGAAGATGCGCGAGATACGTTTCTCTAAAACGGGTTAGGGGGACCGGATGGTAAAGCCGTAGTAAACCGTGAAAGGGGGGCTCTGGGTTGTTATTAATAAACTGGAACAAAATGATGATGATGATGATGAGAGGGGGAAACCCGTTAAGGAAATGAACTAAATCGACCTTGACGTCCTGGCTGCGCTGTATTATTGAACCTCTTTAGGGGAGGCGGGGAGCGAAAGAGCCGTCTTTCGAACTGATGAATTGGATAGAACCGAAAAGTGCGGGATGAAGAATTTGCAGTGGCTTTCATGAAAACGTGCGTCTTCCCTTCCTCAATTAAACGGGGCCCTAAAGAAGGCCAAAGCAGGATCTCCCCCTACCGCCCCTTCCCGCCGCTTCCCAAAACAGATCCCGTGGCACAAACAACAGTATCCCCTGTCCTTAGTCCAGCCTAATGAATCCGGGGAAACCACCACCACCCCCTGGTTCAGACCTCACTCATTTGGAGGAGAAGCTCGACAGACGCGCGCGTTGGAAAGTCGCGGCAGGGGGCGGCCTTTTGGCCACCCCGGTTGCCTGAGCGCGACAAGGGTGGTAAGGCGGTGGCGGGGGGGGGGGAGTGTTAAGCCACGCTTGACTCGGCGCCCTAGCGGACCTTGCGAGGCTCCCAGCCCCCGTCTCCGCCACAAAGGGCTCGGAGATGCCACTTCTGCTCTCAGCAACTCCACGCTTCCCTCCGCCCCGATACTGCCTCTCAAGGGAGGTGACCCAAATCAGAGGAAGCCGCCCCGCTGCCTGCCTGCCACATCCCTTTAGTCCGCTGTCCTGGTGCTGATCTTTCCCGTCCTCCTTCAGGAAAAAAAAGCTCTCCCACCAAACTTTCTTCAGACTGTTGATCGCCTTTCTCCCCCTCCCCAGAAACTCCTTGGCCGCCCCCTCTACTCCCCTCGCTCGACCCAGCCTCCCTCCTCCCGCAAGTCCCATTCGCTTGTCGCTTTCCACCCACCTCCCTCCAGTCTCAACCGGGGGGGGGGGGGCGCTTGCGCACTGCTGAGCTTTCTCACATCCCTTTGCCCCGTGGAGCTTTCCCGAGATTGTCGTAGGGTAAGTAATGTATTAAATAGCCCAGATCACACACACACTCCTCAACCCAGCTTTTCGTCCACAATAAGCACTCCTAGCCTCCTTTGTGAACCCAAACAAACCTGTCTGTTGCCTAATTAGCCGTGAAAGGTAAGCGATTGGGTTTTGCGAGTCCCATTACTACGAGCATTTCGCTTGCTTGCTTGCTTGCTTGCTTTTCTCCCTCTCTCTCTCCTCTCTCTCTCTCCTCCTCTCTCTCTCTCTCTGCGGGGTCTGCAGTCGCAGGTGTGGTCCTGATTCTGGAAAGAGACAGGCAAAGTTGCCCACGGGCGGGGAGGGGGGGCTGGGTTGGTGAGTGGGTAAGCAAGGGAGGGAGGAGAGCGAGGAAGAAACTCTTGCTTCACTTCTGGTCTTGCACTGACTCCAATTAGGCTAGGGGGCAGATTGATCAGGCAGGGCAGCGCGCCTGATGTTGCTGTCAATTTCACTTGATCCACAATTGGCTCAATACACCAAACAGGTCTAAGGACAGAGACGTTCTCTCCTCCACTGCCTCCGAAGCTCCTTTCGCCGTGCAGGAAGCGCGCCTGTCATTTTACGCACGGTCTGGCGTCCTCCTCAGTATCTTTGGGTGGGATGCTTGCGGATGTGTGTGCCTTGGAAGATTGTCAGAAAGTTCTGTTGCTGTTTTTGGTACCCCTGGTGGGATCAGGAAGAGAATGTGGCGCTGCCGTTGTTGGGCAATTTGGGAGGTGATTTGGCTTGAAAGATGTGACTTTGTTTTCCGTCCAAATCCTAAACTCAGAATGAAGTACTTTGAAGGGTTTGCAAACGCCAAGGGTGCTTGAACGGGGGGGGGGGGGGGGAGAGAACACGGTGGAAGCAATTAAAACTCCTCCTTTCGGATTAACAACCAAAAATTGATCGATCTGTCAGGAATACTGTTGATTTATGAAAGGTGCTTATTTCCTTGGTATGGAGAATTTTATGTTCTCTAGGTGAAACTGAGTTCACCCAGCTCCAGAGTAGATTGATGTTTTAATAAAAATAAATAAAGAGAAAAAGCTTGCCTGGTCTTCGGGGACATCAACTCTCAAATCGCAGAGTTAGATTAACAAATCAAATTGTATTATCTTTACATTTCATACCTTTTAATCTAATGTCTAAAAATGGCAACGCTTTTATTATTTGGAAAGTGTGAAGTGCTTTTTTATTTGCCTTCCTTTTCTTCTCCTTGTTTTTTTTTTAATATAGCCCTTTAAAAAGTTCAAATAACAAAGCAATCAATGTTTCATAAGCAAAATGGCACGGAGAAATAGTCGGGTAATTTTGATAAGTGACTTAAGCAGCAATCAAGATCTAAAGAAGGATCTAATAGGAGCCAGCGCCGGGGATTTGCCAGTGGAACGCAAAGTGTCCTGTAGGTGGCAGACTACACCCGCAGTTTAGCCCTGCAAACTCATATTCTCCCCCCCCCCCCGCTTTTTTTTAAATCCAAAGGGGGGAATTTGGTTGCGGGGAGGGGGGAGGAATCCCAGCACTTGTTGTTTACTTCTCCGACCTTACTCAGATTATTCGTTTTAAAAACAACCATCTCCACGCCCATTACAGAAAACGGACTTCGAATCAAGCCCTTCGATTACCCATCAAGTTTCAAAGGGGCGGGTGCGTGCGTGACAAGTCCCGCTTGAAAGGTAGAGAATAGCCGGATCGTGCATATGCAAATCAAGGGCCGAGCTCGACGTGTGCGTTGGGACCCTCCCCAGCAGTTATAAGGAAGGAAAGTTCAAACATCCTACGTAAGTCACCTTTGGGGAAGGAGTTTATCCATCCACACCAAGGCATGTTGGACAGCGCTGGCACAGCTGAAAGCAGCAGACGTGCGCGTGGATGGCCAGTTCCTCTCTCGCTCTATCTACCCCACCCCACCCCTCGTGACCACTCCCCCCCCCCCCGCGCGCGCTTTGCAATGTAAATTTCAGCGGGACAAATTGCTTATTAATAGTCTAGAAGAGGAGACAGTTTCTTTCTTTCTTCTTTTCTTTCTCTGTTTTTATTTCGGCATGGCCCCCAGCTATGCTCTGGGCAGCCAAACCGCCCAGCAGTTCTCTCTTCATTTCAATATACTAAAGAAAATGCAAATCATCCGCTTTCAACACACACACTTCTCTTTCTTTCTTTCTTTCTTTCTTTTAATTCCAAAGTGAAATTAGCAACAGCTTTAAGTGACTCCATTAACATGGGGGGAAATATACACATCTTGTATATGCAGCAAATGTCTTTCCTCTCCATCCCTGCTCTTTAAAAATCCAGCTTATAAAATTTATAATTATTAGCGTGCGTGCGTGCGTGTGTGTGTGTTTTCCTGGGTGGATCGAAACTCCCAAGCCAGCAAACATATGACATTTACCCGGCTAAACTGTCCAGTAGCCATCAAAGAGCCTCTCTAATAGGCTCGCCCAAGAAAGTCTGTCATGTAACTTTGCTGGTGGTGGACCAGCTTTTAAGCCTTTAATTATTGAAAAGGCAGAGCATTCGTGAGCTATGAAAAGCCCCAGCGCGAAAAGAATGGACGGTCCTGGTTACTCTACCTCTTTCCAAGAGTGGGCGAGAAAGCGGGGATTATTGTTGGCCCTTGGATTATATGAAGATGGCCATTTCTCTCCCTCCCTCCGTGTGTGTGTGTGTGTGTGTGTGTGTGTGTGTAGCTGAATTATTGGATGATCATCTGCCCAAATGCCCCATTACATTTGACTGGGACAACGTAAAGTAGCCAACAATGATGCCAGTCAGGTCTTGAGGGTTTTATCCCCGCTGCACTCTCGGAAATATTTGAAAACTCGGGACGTTCCCCAGCCCCGCTCCCAAAATTAATCAACCCAAATCCCCTTCAAGAGGGGAACGTCCAGCCAGCTTCGATCCTCCGCGGTGCAGACGGTGTGGGTAGCAGCTCCCAACGCGCGTTAGGCTGGACTCAACTTGAGCAGGAAAGAGTTAAGCTTTCTATTATTCAGGCGAGGTCTTGTTAGGATGTAATCTGCATTTTCTAACTACTGCGTAATAAAAAGTGAGAAGTTTGGAGACACCTTTCTTGATTATACCTTTGGCGATACTTTAGGTTTTACATTTAATTTGCATTTTGTTCTTAGTGAATATTGAAGTCTTGAGTGGAGGATTGAATTTTATTAGGACATCTGGACTGACAATATCAAATCAGACACCAGCGTCCCAAAGCATGCTAAAATTTCAGAGTTAATTAGAACGAAGTGTGTTTAATTAAAGCCAATTATAATATCTGAAATGATCGGATCGATCCTTGTTTGTTCAGTCTGAGTCGGTGGAGGTTTTGATTGTAGGATAATGAAGACAGGTCGGCTCGCAAACTTCTTTGAGGAAGAGGGGGCTCGGTTTGTCGGGTTTGTTTGTTTGCAAATAAATACGGGCGCGGTGGCGCAAGGAAACGGAGGCACACAACAAAGGACTATTAAAATGAATGCCGATGAACTCTCTGGGTGTGATTTCTGGAAGGGCTAAAGCGGTTCGGGAAGCGACGCCGCGTTCTCTCAATCCCGAAAAAGCTGCGAAACTTCCTTGCTTGCCCCCTCGTGCCTGTTCTCAGCAGCAGCCCTCGCAGCCCTTCAACCCACTCCTTATATCAGATTGCTCTTTTACAGCCTTCACTCACTCACCGCAAAGAGAAAGTCTTCCGGGCAAGCAACGTCCTATCAATTTGGCTATTATTATTATTATTATTATTATTATTATTATTATTATTATTATTATTATTTTGTTTGATCTATCCTCTCCGGGGGGGCTCCCCCATTCACAATCCTCTTTCCGGACACGCATCCGTCCTGTCCACCTAGCCAAGTGAAGTCATTTTGAGTCCCCCAAATGTGACGCATTTCTCTTTTCTTTTCCAGTTGAATATGCTTCCCGTGTATAGTGTCACACTGATATTACCTTCCCTCCGGAATCCTGTTTCTCTTTAAATGGTTGCCAGAGCTCCATACCTAGATCAAGAGTCTCCTTACTCTGAAGTAAACGGCATTCTACCGTCCTTGCCCATTTATCTTTGCATACTTTGCAGAGAGAGGGGGGGGAAGAGAGAGGCTAAACACACCCATGCAATATTGCTATTTGTTTGTAAAGGCGGACGCCCTCGTTGTAGATCCATCCCAACTAAGGGACTTTGGCAGCGGAGTTCGTCTAAAGACGGCCGAGGAGGGAAACAGAAGAAAACTATTTTTAATTTTGCACTTTTCTGAAATGTCGCGTGTACTCATTCAGTTGATCAGACAGGCCTAAGAAACTCCAGAACAGCCTCCAAGTGAAGAAAGCTGTTTTCTGAAAGAGTGGCAAAGAATCTCACCGTTTCATTAACCCCAATAAGACAATGCGACATAAGGGGGGGGGGAGATGCTAGTTTGTGTATGTGTGCGCCCCCCCCCCCCCACTTACGATCTCAATCTTATTTGCGCTGAAAATCTCTTCTCCTCACCCAAGGAGGCGCTGTTCATCAAACTTCACCATCGCGGCATGGCTTCTAGGCGCTCGGATTTCTTTACTTAGAGAATTAAATCTCTTTATTCAGGGAAAGTGTGTGTGTGTGTGTGTGTGTTTCACGAAACTGGTCTAATAGGGTAAAAGGTCTTTTCTTTCTCTGCTTTCTCCAGTTTCTTCTATTTCCAGTCTTTATAAGTAAACCAAAAAGGGTGATCGAGGGGAAACAAATGCTAAAGGAAAACATCAAAGAAGCTGCTTTACATTAAAGCCTCGTAGCCACCAAACTTACATTTTGTTTCAGTTAAGCAGGTAGGAACGGCATGGTCTATCTCACCTTCTGAAAACACCGCGGGGAATGGGTAAAATGGATTCGTCTTCCCATGTACATAATATATACACACGCCAGTGCATTTATTTTTCCTTTTTTAATTTTATTTTTAAGAGCTAGTTTAGCTTTCCAAATTTGCTCTTGTTTGCATATAAAACACCCACGCTTGCACTTGGAAGGTCTTAAGGGATCTGAAGCCACACTGTTCCATAAATGTGCTTGTTCGCAGGGAGGTTAGGAAGGCGACGCTGGGCTTCCCTACAACCATGCTTTGGCGTTCACACACGTGCCTGTCTGAAGTCTCGTCCCTGAGTTTGACGCGAACTCTGGGCTAGCTCGTGGCGGGTGGCTTCGGACAGACGTGCGTGTGCATGTGAGACAGAGAGAATTCCAGCCCCTGTACTGTAACCCGCCGACGTTTAAGCCCCTATAACTTTGCCCTTTGGTGCTGTCTGTAGTGGGGTCTGTCCGGGGAAGGAAACGGTGGCGCACTGGATTTGGGAGGGAATCAAAGGCACGGGCGAGGAGGGCGATCGCAGCTCATTCCAGCTCAAGCTCCCTGGGCTCCCCTGTGCTGCTGCTCAGCTGGACAGTCGCTGGAAAGAGGGGCCGCGGCCAACCTTTGGTCTGGACTGACTGCTGCAGCTGCAATAGCAAAAGAGCACATGGAGGCTGGAGCCAGAAGGGGATGTTGTGGAATTAAGCCCCCTCGCCCAAATCCCTCTGCACTGGCCCCCAAAGTGCCTGCCTTGGCAGGCGAGGGACCTTTCAAGGAGTCTCCATGGCAGGGTCTCTTTTCCAAAAAACCGATGCCCAGTTAGTGATGCTAGCGGAAGCCTCTTCCCTGGCGCGCGTGCACACGGTTTGCACTAGGAACTTTGCGGCAAGGGCAATATCCGGAGGAATCGGGACATCCAAGGAGTGTCGTCATTCAGTTCAATAGGGTGCGCATTTGCGCGCGCCCCCCAAATATATTTATTTGTATATACACACCCGCCCATCCTCCTCAACCCAAACTGTTCTGGGAGTTCCCTTGCCATATTTAAACAAAGCTGAAATGCAAATTTACAGCTTCTCTCGAAGTCAGGAAATAAGAGTTTGCTGAGATTTGTTTCAGTGAAATCTGGCCTAAATTACTCCGTGTGGAACCAAAGACGGTCTTAATCAAAGGCGCCTGAAAAACACTAAAACTGAAATATGGGTGTTGGTAAGTTGGCTTCGATTCTTTGCTTGGCCATCTAAATGAAAATAATACTAATACTAAAAATGGACAGAAGGGTAAAATTAAACGTCTGTGCCTGTGCGTGCGCGTGCGCGCCTGTGACCACAGAATGATGGAACCATTCTTTCCCTATGAACTTTTTTCTTCTCCGAAGTTTCTTTAGTAAAAAAGGAAACCTACACACACGTCCCAAGTGGGCGCCAGGGGGGGGGGGACGTGGGAGCGGACGGCAATAGTTGGGGAGAAAAGAGGAACAGCGTGGAACTGAGCACCAGGCAGAATATATAGTGAATACACCTGGGGAAAGTTGGAGGGTTTGAACCACTGAGGTGTAACAGTTCTTTCTTATTCAGGTTGGTGGCAGGGAGGTAATAAGTGAAGTGTTTGCGATAATAGTCCCAGGAGTATCGTCCCGAAAGTCTCTCTCTCTCGCGCGCGCGCGCGCACAGAGAGAGAGAGAAAAATCCTCTTGCAGGTTGGGGAAATGAGTCTATGAATTTGAATCTGTGGGACCCATGTACAGTGTGTGAGTATGGGTCATTATGCTGTGTGTTGTTAGAGAACACAGAAAGGAAAAACGGGGAGTGGGGGAGATCTTAAACATGATTTATGGTAGACTCTGCGATTTCTTTTCTCAGGCTTTTAACAGACGAGGACTGTACAATGGAACATGTTGAAAGGCTAGGTCGGACGTGTCCCCCCACCGCCCCCTCCGCTTTTTTGCTTGTGGGCGGGGGAGGAGCCTGGACGGTAGTTAAAGCCAAGGGAGGACTCTGTCCCTTTAAGGTCACTGCATGCTCTGGTATGATGTTTAGAAGGACAGCTGGGCAATGGCCATCTGACTGACTTCGGCTTGACATCTGGGAGCCCACTGGTGTGTGGCACGCGAATCGCTTGATGTCGCTATTTAAATGCAAATTTGTGGGGGGATCATTGAAGCCTCACCCCGTAAATTCACACAAAAGGAACACTTCACACACTCCAAGGAGGAGGAGGAGGATCGTTACTTCGGGAGGTCTTGGCTGCAACATGCAAATCTCATTCAAATCCACAGCATCTTCTGCATGACTAACTTTGCTAAGGTCAAGACTTTTTAAGGGGGTGGGGAGGAAGGGACGGCTGGCCGTGGCTGGGCTCCCGCGGCAGCGCTTCTACCAACTCAGCTGAGACTTGGTCAGCTCCTGGGGGGGGGGGGGGGATGGGCCGGACGTGCCTGGGCCAGCACTCTCGACTTGCTAGGTTGGGCAGTCCTGTCTGGTCCGCCTCAAGTTGCAAAAGTTTAAAATCCCTAAAGGAAAAGTTCCATCCTCAGCAGTGGAAGGCGCAATGCTTGCTTTTCCCTGGTGCATTGTTTACCCATGAACTTCACCTTAGAACAGAGGCTTGGGCTCACTTTCAGTCTCGCCAGGCCACTTCCCTGCCCCTGCCCCTGCCCCTGCCCCCGCCCCGCCCCCGCCCCTCTTTAGCGAAGAGAGTCCACGTTTTATTACTGAAATGCTGATTTCCCCAAAGTATTATGCGGGTGCTATTAAAAACAATCTCCCCCCTCGTACTAAGTAGCTTTTTCAGCAGGGGAGAGGAATCACCCGTCCCTTTCCTCCCCTACCCCTGGGGCAAAGGCGAGGTGTCTGAGTCCGGTCTTTCATCAGGATAGAAAACTTGGGTTTGATAGAGAGGTGTTCAAAAACAGCCAAACTAACAAACAAACACAAATAGGAGCCCAATACACGCTTATGATCCAAACCCAGGAAGTCATTTTTCCTGCCTCTTCTGAACGTTTCTCCTTAAATGTGGCTTATAGAGGTGAAAGGAAGAAAGAAGGAAGGAAGGAAGGAAAGAAAGTTGGTGAATGATAAAGACCGTATTTTCCACGCTTTGGGTGCTGGACCAGATGATCTAGAAAATGAGCTGAAATAGATTCAGCCTCAGAGTCTGATGGGAAGAGCAGCTGACTCCCCTATTTCTGGCCAGATGGCTTCTGAACACAGATTTGCATTCATTTTCGCTTAATATCGTCCAAAATAGCGGGGCAGCTGCATTTGTTGTCAAAAAGGTTTAAAACTCCCCTTTCTTTCTGGGGCAGGATCGTTACCTTATGTGATGGGGGTTTATGAAACTTTCACCTCCTCCCCCGCCCTTTTAGTCAACAGTATCAGATTTAAAAGGATTTGTTTTAAAACCTTCTAATTTGGTAATCAGATTTAAATCGCCTTGGCGCGTGTAATCTGAATTAAAGATACTGTAAATGGTTTGAAGCATGATGCTTTTGTTAGTATGGGCTAGGAGCAACTTTATCCCGTCTTCAGTATATTTCCTAAGATTGGTTACGATTAGATCCTTGCTCCATGCTGGAAAAGTTTGGTTTTCTTTAAGAGAAAGGGGGGGGAGCAGACAGGATAATTTTGTGCATGGTGAATCCAAGAAGCTTTATCGGCTAAGTATACTGTATAAAAACACACATGTCAGAAAGAGTGGGAGATCCTATTTTTTCTTCCACCAACCTGTTTTGTAACTTTACTTTTGCTTGTCAGTTCGGTCCAGCAAAAGTGTGACATCTTCCTGTATATCCTACAGAAACACTCCGAGATTGTTATGGAGACAGGATTTCCCCCCTTTAATTTATCATGAATAGTTTCTATACACTTTGATTTAAGGTTATTAACATTCTATAGACAGTGGCATCTTTAATATGTGGCGATCGCTTCTAAAGACTAATCTCATTACCCTCAAATAGTCATAAAATATGATTTTATTATACTTACGTATTTAATTAGACGGCCAGCAATGTAATGGATTTCGAGATCGGGTAGAGCAACAGCTTTGATAATTCACTTATCTTTAGCAATAGTCATTAACCCTCAACACCAGCAAAATAGATTGCTTTCTAACACATCTTTCCGCACCCCCCTCACCCTTGGAGGAGGGATCGGGGGTCCCCTGATAACACAAATCGGACTTCGATTTTCACCGATTAATTAAAATATTAACGTACATACCCTGCCAATTCACATAAAAGGAAGTCCTAACCCACCCAAGATGGGGGTGACTTTTTATTCAATACCCTTGATGGGTTCATGCCTTGTCCATATATATATATATATATCTATATATCACCAAGGAGGGGTGAGTGATTGAGGAGGGGGATCGCTTGTGTGCCTGCAGAAGAGTATCCAGGGCACCCTTTGTCTGTCCCCAGGGTCGTCGTCTTGTAAAAGCAAATACCCTTTAAGTAACTTGTCTGTCTGTCTGCCTGTCTAAGAATAATTCACCTCGTACTGTCATTTGTCTTTCATCTCATAAGTAATTACCAATTTATCTCTTCCTCCAATAGTCCTATATTTCTACAGTGTAATCCTATACATGTTTACTCAGAAGTAAGTCTCATTGAGTTTAATGGCGCTTACTCCTAGGTAATTGGGTATAGGATTGCAGCCCTAACACTAGCACTTTTGAATGTACATCTCCCCCCCACCCTTCTCTCTCTCTCTCTCTCTCTTCTCTCTCGCACACACACACACACACACTTCTAATGATTCCTCGAAACCAGAGTTTTAAAGATGCTGTGGTGATCTGTCTTTCCTAACCTGTTACCGGCAAAGAGCTAAAAGGCAACGAAAAATCCCGTCACTTGGAAAGCACCGCCAGGCATCGATTTGGATTTTAAAGATCTCTTTACGGGTTTCTTTTCTTTTCCCACTACAAAACATCAATAGGAGCATAACTTTATAGCCTGGTTTTAAAAATAAAATAAAAATAATAAAAAACAAATAGTTTAGAAAAACCGGGCACGCTTCAACGTGCGTAGGGGTTGGCCATTGTTCTTGGTGGCGTTAGAATATTATTAGAAAGTTTGTATTTCATGGCTGCACCCCTACTGCTGACCCTGCTAAGAGATGTCCGTTACCCAAAGGGAAAGGTGCTTGATTGCAGCTGGTCAAAATGCAGTAATCACTGTCTCTGTAGTTTGCAGACCACCTGTAATATTTGTAGGGCTGGAGCCATAAAACTAAACCAGATACCTAATTTAAAAGTGTGTGTGTGTGTGTGTGTGTGTGTGTTTAATACAGCCAAGCCGACTAGCCTGGCCAATTCAGTTTTCAGACCCACGAAACCTTGTCGAAATTGCCATTCTTTCCTAATTTAGCCCTAATCTTGCTGTATGGGGGAGAGGGAGGAGGGGGGAATGATCCTGATATCTGACATGCTTTTACCTGCTGATTGTCAGCCTGTTTCCTGTAGACACAGACACTTGCCCAGCTTCTTCTCCTTCCTTTAAATGTGTATTTTGGTGTAGTGCAACCGTTTGTGATCCAGCGTGCTTAACACACAGCATAGGTCTCTGTTGTTTATATTTAGGCTTACTAGTCTTTTAACGATCGTGATTCTTTGCAAATTGCATGACGCTCCAGCTGTCCTTGTGCTGCGACTCCCCCCCCCCCAAAGATATATATTCTAACTTCATTGGCTGCTGGCGCGCGTGTGTATTGCATGCATATATATATTTTATATATATATATATATATATATAAAATAAATAAAAAAAACGCTTGCGTTATAAGGGAGGGGGGAAAGTGTAGCGCTGCACTCGGAGGCTGCAGCAGTCAGTCAGAACTAAACAAGCTGTGGAGCTCTCGGCTAAAGGGAGGATTTGTTCTGCCCCCATATATGGTGTTGGCCCCGCCTCCCGAACGTCAGAATCTGACAGCGCAGTTCCCGTGGGTTTAGAGTTTTGGCTCCCGGGAAAGGTTCCATTCCTAGGGGATGGAGGGCTGAGTTTTGTACGCTTCCCATCCATTCTGCAAGACGCTAAAGGCCCCTCATCAAGCTCTCCTGTGTCCAGGAACACCTCCGTGGTAATCATTTTTTCGTTTATTTGTCTTTTGGAGCAGGAGAGCCTTGCCAGAAGTGGTCGATTCAGCAGTGTCCTGAAGGTTTTTTGATGCTGTTTTACTAGGATGACACCACATTGAGAAGCCTCTACAAACAAACAACAAAAATTATTTATTTGTTAAAGAAAGGGGGGAAAGGCGACATCGCAATACCGACGGCTGTAGTTGCTACTTTTTTTTTTTTTTAAACAACAACAAAAAAAACTTATTTTTTTCCCTTCTCCCTTCAACCCCTCCGGGTTTTTTTTTTTTTAAACCTCCAAACTGGAACGCCATCCAAGTAGAACTGCTCAGTATATTGTTTATGTCGTGCCAATACAGGACAGATTGAAGACGGAAAGACGACTTGAACTGGGCTTTTCTCCTACTGATCGCGGGGAGTAAAGTCATCTCTTATATTCCGGTCGCCAAGGAGAGTGGGAGACTGAGAGAGAAAGGAGAGGGGGGGGAAGCCAGAGAAAGAAACAACAATCAACGACTACCCCCACCCCCTTTATCTGACATTTGCCATCATTTTTAGCCCCTTTTGGTTAGGAGCTGGTTTTGCCCCAAAATTGTTTTAATGTTTGGGATTCAGGAAAATATACCACGAGGTGGGACGACCATGAAAGAAGAACCGCTGGGCAGTGGAATGAACCCAGTCCGTTCATGGATGCATACCGCTGGGGTAGTGGATGCTAACACAGCCGCCCAAAGGTACGTGTGCCAAATTATCCTTTTTCCCTTTCCTCTCTTGTGTTTCTCATACCGACCGTAAATCGCCCTCAATGCTCCATATCAATTACAATCTCCCTGAACTCCGCTTCAATATCCCCCCCACAGCTTCCTCTCTCTCTCTCGCTCTCTCTCTGTTCGCTCTCTCTCGTGTTCTCCCTCTCTTCCTTTTCATTACATCATATTACGGCTATAGCGACAAATCAAGAAATTCTCCTTTTTCCCAAATGTAATTCTCATCATCTCCCAGTTTTTTTTTTTAAATCAGAAGCCGTCCCCCACCCCACCCCTACCCCAAGTCCCTGCACCCTCTGTTTCTCCGGTGTCTCCACTTCTCACCGAGACATTATCTTGTTTTTCTCCCCGCAGCGGTGTGGGGTTGGCTCGGGCACATTTCGAGAAACAGCCGCCTTCCAATCTCAGAAAATCCAATTTTTTCCACTTCGTCTTAGCTCTGTACGACAGGCAGGGACAGCCAGTGGAAATTGAAAGGACAGCTTTTGTGGACTTTGTGGAAAAAGAGAAAGTAAGTTTTTTATGTAACCTCCCTCCCACCCAAACCATTAAGAAAATGTGATTTAAGTCTGATTCAAACGATTAAAGATAATTTTCACCTTGACTAGACACTGCCAGTTATAACGGGACTCCAGAGGCGTCCAAACCACGTGTAGTTTCCCCAAGTTCTGAAGCCAGGGGTTGGCCTCTAAGACTAGTTTGCGAAGTTGCCTCAGCCTAACGGGCTTACTTTAACAGCTAAAAGTCACATTTTAGGTACCAAACAAACCTTGACTGCCACAAAGATAGGTAAACAAAGCAGAATACGTAATGGAGAGCTGCTACAGAAATCTGCTCATATAGGCAGCTAGAGGCCAGCTACGAGACTCTCTATATATATTTTAAAAATTAAGTGGAATTATTTGTCATTACTTGCAGGAGCCAAACAATGAAAAAACTAACAATGGAATTCACTATAAACTCCAGCTATTGTACAGCAATGGTAAGTTTTCTTCATCGCTACCTCTTTTGTTGTTGTTGTTGTAGTTGTTGTCGTCGTCGTTGTAACTCCATGTAGTAGAAAATTGCTGCCCTCTTTCTGAAGCCCTTAAAGAAATAAACAAAGGATATAAAGATTTTGAGATTAAAATTACATGACTGTGAACACGACTCTTCTTATGGCATAGGAGGAAAACAAAACATAAACGATCAATAAGTCAATGGTACTTTACATGATTAACCGGCTGGTCTTGAAGTAGAAAGTAACACCAAAAAAAACACACAAAAAAACGCGCGCACACAAACAAAAACCCAGAATCAATATCTGCTCCAGCACAACATCACTTTTAAGAGACCCCCCAGTTTTGCAAATTAATGTTAATTATTGTGATTGACTAGTTTCATCATGCCAGATGTAAAAGGTTCTACGCCAAAAGAGTCTCGAAGTTGTGCAGCAAATATTGACAAGGGAAATTATATTCAGAAACCGATGCAGTTAGTGTTTATTTCTAGTGTTTGTCTTTTTGTTTTGTCTTGTTTTAACTTCACGATAACCCAGGCCAGTATAATGAAACATGCATACTTCAGTTATCTCAGTCAAGGCAACTGTCTCATGTTTCCGTGGGTCATGCATGTTAGGCAGCCACAACCTGCAGTCTAGATTTTTATTTGAATTCTCTCCCCCACCCACCCCTTACACACGTTTTACGTATGTTTCGATACATTGCACATAAGGTTTTGCTGGCTGTTTTCATGTATCCATTGTGTCATCTATGTACCTTGCCTTGCTCACCACATCATTTTTCTGATAAGAGATGGTCTCTGTTTTGTTTTTGTTTTTCTTCCCGCTTGGCAGGAGTTAGAACGGAACAGGATTTGTACGTTCGGCTAATAGATTCAATGACCAAACAGGTGAGAAAGTTTAAGGTTTTCTAAGAGTTGTGTGACTTGCTGAGTTTGTGTCCTACTCCCACTTCCGAGGGAATGGAACTCTTCATGGCTCTGATGACCCGCCTATTCTTCTTTGAGCCTCCTTGATGTGTTAATTAAAATCCCATACTATTGATAATTATTTAGAAAGTGAAATAGTTTTATTGTTGCTACCATGAACCTGTTATTAATACGCTGACCTCTGGAGTCAGATTTCCATCTGATTGATATTAGGGAAAGGAGAGGTGACAGGGGAGGGAAATGTTTCAGTGTTAGCCCAATTTTATTTTAAAACAATCTGGAGGATTAATTTTGTAACACCAGTGACAAGAAGAAAAGCGACTCTTAATCTTGACGTGCTGGAATAGAAGGTGGCTTGTATTTTTCTGGTCTTTACTTTACCCTTTTTAAAATGGGATGATTTAGTCTCCTGAGACGTTTATTTGGGATGTAAAAGTTAAATGTGCTGAGGTGAAAAGTCATCTTGTTCTCCACTAGTCCAGATTCACCTCGCAGTCCCCCATCTCCATAATTCAAGCTCTATGCTCCAGGGGTCACCCAAACCCGTCCATTTTCCCTGAGATCAGCTCCTGTTTCTTCCTCAAACCTCTGTCATCCCTTGTAAATAACATAATTACAAGCAGGTCCTTATTAAATTATTTAACTTGTCTTGGTCAACTTTCTGGAAGATAAGTACAGTGTTATCAGGACTCCTGCAAGACAATTAAAGTCAAAACAACCTCCCAAAGATGCCTATTAGTAGTTGGATGGCTCAACTTTTTTCTTTTTTGAAAAATTTCCTGGAGGGACACATTTGGTGGTTTTTCCAGTTTGCTTCCACCCTTTTTGGGAAACAAGATATTTCCACACATTTAAACTAGGGGGACATGTGCCCATCAGAAAAGATAGAATTCTGGTGGTGCTACTCCTGTATAAAATGTCTAGTACATTTTTGGCTCTCTTTATAAAAGAGCAGGAAGAGCGGGGGTGTTTTCTCTGAGATTTCTTAAAAAAACAAAAACAAAAACTTAAAAATATTAATAAAAACAAAAAACAGGCTTTCCAAACTGCGGGCCTGGGACGCAATTATAGCTTGTTTAAGTTTTCAAACATTCTTTCTTCCTATCCTCTTAAAACCAGAAAGTTTTCAGTGATGTTGACAAAAATAGGGTTAGATTTAAATGCCTCCTGCAGTAAATGAGTGGTGTTCTTTTGGACAAAACCCGATCTGACAGGCAAACTCCAGTCGTCTGACAAAGACGGAGGCATTGTGCCCTCCAATAATTATTTCAATAGGTTACAGAGAAGCACCCTTTTAAACTCTGGAGCGCTCTCGAACTGACAATGTCTTTTTATTTCCTTTGTACATAGCAGCTAAATGTTTTCGGAAATCGCTGTAGGCTAATTAAGAGGGTACTATAGGCAGCTCTGTAAGTTTTGCTGCTCTCGAATAAAGGGAGAGAGAGAGAAAGAGAAAAGGAAAGAGGCTAACATTTTCAAGCACACTTTTATTGGTAATTGAAGCTACGGACCTTTGCAGTAGCTCCAGTGCTGAAAATACAGGCTTTTAATCTCTCTTCGCTGACGGGGAGGAAAGGGGGGGGGGGAATAGCCCAGTAACTGATCAAAGAGTCAATGGCGCTGAACCGACAGTTTATGGATTTCTGTTGGTGCTACAAAATAAAAAATAAATCACATCTAAATACGCGGATTCATCAGAGGCGAAGTAACAATCACCAGAAGTTATATGGCGTGCTGCAACAACAAACATTTGCAGCCACTGACTGCTTGTTATGTCTGCGGTGTCATATATTACTTCAGGCTTTTCCAGACGATACCTGCTTTAGAAGGTTACGACTTGGGGAAACTAGGCCATGTCCCCGCTTCACTGACTAGGAGTTTTGCAGGCTTTCTTTGGAAAGGACACCGCTCACCCATCATGGCATTGTCAACAAGCCAAAAGTGGCTCAAAGTGGGTATAAAATCCAGTAGGTAGGTTGGGGGAGAACGAGAGGCTGCCTTCCTCACACTTGTGGCGGGGAAGGAGTGGTGGCGGCGGAGGTGGTAATGGCGGGAGCTGAAAATGTAGCTGTGGTGGGAGATCCTTCTTCCCCCTTTTATCCACCTCACAGTCAGTTTGCTAAGAAGGCGAAAGAGCTTGCAGTAATGGGAATGGAAGCAAGTGACCTCATGGAGCACAGACGGCTGAGGCCCAGGCTGTGTGAAAGGAAAAAAGGGGGGTGGGGAGGCAAAGCAGCCGAGGCAGAGCAGGAGGGAGGCACCCCTTGTGTGGGGGGGGGGGGCGGCAGGGGTTTGTGTAGATGCACAGCTAGCCGCGGCCTTCTTGAGGAAGAGAAGGGAGCGGGCTGAAGCGCTGCGCTTGTGTCCCTAGCCGTGAAGGGAAACCGGCGCGCGCGGGAAACCTCTCCAGGGTAGCCTGGGAGGGAAAATGCAGCGCGCGCGGACTGCTCGCTCGCTCTCTCATTCTCCAGGGGAGGCCGGGCTGGGGGAGGGGCAGGAGCGGCTAGAGAGCGGAAAAGCCTTTCCACGAGCTGCCTAGCGCAGCCAGGCTGCTGCTGCTCACAATCCGGTCAGGCACGACGGTTCCCCTAAGTCTGGAGAGTGGAGGGGGCGAGAGAGACAGAGAGCGCGCACTAGAGGGGGACACACACACACACACACACACACACACACACACACACACAGAAAGCGCACCTATAGCTCCACACCATCTGTTAGAGCCTCTGCTCAAAACCCACTCAACCGTGTGCCCAGACACACTTGCCTTTTTTACCCAAGAAAAATCATTGTTAGCAGTTTCAAAATAAACACCAGATTGCCCATTAGCACTTTCTTCCCCAAATATCAGGCCGATAATAACCATATTGCTGTGCACGCTTCTGGGATTCCTCAAGGCAGTTAGACACTTCTTGTTTTGATCCGGAAAAGCGGGGGTGGGTGCGTGGGAAGGGAAAGAACCACTCTCCTAACTACTTCAAAATGCTCCTTAACCCGCTGTACGGACGCGATTTGAGAAGGAAAGCCTTGGAAAAAATAGAAGCAAGGGCCACAGCAGTAGCGATGGGGAACTCCTCTTTTTCCTGTGCAGGGCTTACTCCATTCCCTCTGGTCCTGTCTATTGCACTGCCCTTAGTTGCGGGTGTTGAAAAGCATTGGCATTGCCACAAAAGTGTTGGGCTGTCCCATGTTTAGGTTGCTACGTCTAATTAATATACCGCCCTTGTCTTTTAAAATGATGCAATGAACTTAGTGCTTTTTTTGCGGGTGGGGGATACCAGGCTTGGATCATGATCTCTG